>CM062270.1:17243737-18443737 GCA_031216635.1 Dissostichus eleginoides
TGTGTCTCTTAGTCTTCCTCTCACCCGCTTTCTCTCTCCAGCCTCTCACCCCCCTCTCTATTCCTGGGGCACCCCTTCCCAGCAGGGCGTGCCGGCAGACATTTGACTCAATGCGGGACAACATGGTTAATCACTAATCCAATTGTGGGGGCCCTGTGTGTCAGCAGGGTAGTCTCTGTGCTCTTGTCACACTTCATTAGGGTCATTACAGGCCATTTTCCTTTTTTGGTTGTGGGTTTATGTTCTCAGTGACACATTCAACACCTTGAGGGCAGGTAGAGGAGACAGTAGAGGGAGCTAGAGAGATGTAAGGGGCAGGGATTAAAACCTTAAACCATGCATTTCCAAAAAAAGTCAACCTATCAAAGTATTTTTAGACACCATTTGAATTATACATGAACTACATAGGTTTAAGTGATATCAGCTTTAGAAGTAGAATTGTCAAAATTAAAGTTGTAAGTAGGTTAGAATCAGTCATTTCTTTCCGAGTTCACATTTGTGGATGTTAGCATGTGATCGTTGCATGTTATAACAAGTGTCTTAAAGTTATTCACACTGTAGTTCAGCACATTAGTAAGCCTGTTTACAAGTGCCACAATCAAACTGTTTGTGCATTGTGCAAAGAATGTTTCCTTCTCTCTCCGACTCTGTCTCCCCCCATGGTGTGCGACTGGGCCGATGATCAGATGGGTATCCTGGAGCTGGCGGTGCATCTGCTGTGACTATATCACAGAGCCTAATTGGCATGAAAAGAGCCACACAGAGCGCTAGCTTGCAAGCAGGCCGTCCTATTATCCCCACGGACATCTCATTTAGGGGGACTCATGCAGGGAACCCGAGCTCCGACTTGCATGGTTTAGCATCTTTGACAGGAACATGTCCTCCTGAAAGCTGCTTTAGTGACGCTTATTCCGAAAGCAGTGGGGCGTGCAGAGAGAGGAGGATATATATTTACAGGGACATACTCACAAAAGGCTTCGTGTTTATGAGGAGGATTTTATTCCTTGGTGGTTTGTTGATCTTTCATGATAACAAGGTGGCGTTGAAATTGATTTTAAACGGAACATTTTGAATGATAAATGATAGGATTAAAACAAGAACATGATACCTGAATTATCCTTATTATATTATCCTAATTATTAACTTAAATCAGATTCATGGAAATTGTGAGAGAGCTGAAAGGTCAAGAATGAAAAACGTTTTTGAATATATTTCACTGGCATTTATAACGAAGCTTAGTGATTACACAACGTATGAATGTGCAAAATGTGAATTCAAGTTTTGTTTAAGATCATTGGAACTGCAAATGTGTTATATAACAGGGAGAGACACATGCAGCGTGAATAGAGTGCTCCAGAGTCCATGAGAAAGCGTGCTGGAGGTTTGGAGAACACATCCATCTCACGGTGGGATCAATAGGAGGCAGTGAAGCTGCTGAACAATTGATCCATTTCAGACTATGCTATCAGCTCAATGTACAATTCGATATAATTCACTGGGTATTTACAATTTCACAGTATTGCAAATTTTAAATTCAAGGTCCAGTATTTATACTGTTACCCCTGCACCATTAGCTCTGGGTGTTTCCCTCCTTTTGACTTACGTATGCCTCTGGTCCTTATCCATTGACTTATACAGTACAAGCCATGCCCTAGTCTTTAACATGTTATCTATGTCAATTGTATACATTTATACATCCCTCTATTTCTATGTCTCCCTGGCTAACTACTTACTGCCAGTCAGTCTGTTTGTCCGACTCCCTGTCTCACTTTCCTTTCTCCTGTCTATACTGTATGTGCTTGCCTGAAGGCCGAGCCTCCCTCCTCACAGTGCTTTAACACACTACCTCATTACCACGTGTAAATAAAGATGAATGGCCGGCGATATTCCTACAAATTTATTTCCCATTACACTGGGGTCGGCAGTAATTGTGGCTGGCGCCCAACTCCCATGAGTCTGCGTACAGTTACATTCATATTACAGTTAATAAACAGCGGGCTAACAAATTGTCCTGTAACACCCCCCTCTACTAAATACGGTGTGGGGTGGGCATTCTTTTTTGGCGGTCAGCTAAAGAAGCAGCAGCGAGAGAAAAAAGCGATAGTGAAAGAAATAGAGACTATCTGGGTAATACCCCCCTTCTTTTCTATCGCTCTATTACTCCTGAGAGGGCCACGGAGTCTACTTAGTCCTATGCAGGCCTCAGGGTTTGGACCTTTGTATTGAATGCAATGTGACATGACAAATGTGAAAACTTGCATGTGCCTCATATGCTCAATGCATACAGAATAATTCAGTACTGCAATTATTTTTATGCATGTATTCAAGCATTTGTGAGCATGTGTTGTCCTCACACAAATGAGTGCTTTAGACAATGTGCGGTATGCTACCAAATGAGAAGAAGTGTAAATGTGACTGTGCTATGTGTTCTCTCTATGTTTTTCTGTCTATTCTGACAGGCAGCTGCTCTTAAGGACCTTTAAGTGCCTCCTTATTGCTGCCATTACACGAGTCCTCTAACCAGTGAAATATATCACACTGTTAACAGGGCAGGCTCCGCTGTGGGGTTTGGAGGAGAGGCTTCAGTAGCTGATAGCACATTGTGTTTTATCTTTGGACAAAGACAAAAGGGCTTCAAATCATTAAACACATTATTTGAATGGTAGAACTTTGCCAAGAAATTCAGGGGAAACAAATGGAGGGGGGTTGGGTTACTTCCATTTCTTTTGCAGCTCAGAAGCAAATCTTATCAAACAACAAGTTCATTCAGTTCTGCACAGATACAATTAAGTGATTATATCCACAATATACTGTCTCTTCCATCTCTGTGCCAGATCTTCTGCCAGGGGCTTCCCACAGTATTTTAAAAACAGGATGAAAGAGGAGATTTGGAAAACTTGTAAGAAACATTTGACTCTTCCTGATTTGATTGTATATTGCACTGTGTCAACTGTAGCCGCGTTCATGAAACAAACATCATTAGTATGATCTTAAAGTTGGTGAGCGCCAGGCAAATTAGGGCGGATTCCATCGGATGTCTCTCTCTTCTTTAAAATCATGTTTTTTTTTTAATATAGTTTTAATAGTATTTGAATATTTAGCAAAACATTAATCTTTTTGTGTTATCGGTTTTTGTAACATGCACTGTATCGGGGAGCTGAAGAAGAAGAAGAAGAAGAAGAAGAAGAAGAAGAAGAAGAAGAAGAAGAAGAAGAAGAAGAAGAAGAAGAAGAAGAAGAGAAGAAGAAGAAAAGAAGAAGAAGAAGAAGAAGAAGAAGAGAAGAAGAAGAAGAAGAAGAAGAAGAAGAAGAAGAAGAAGAAGAAGAAGAAGAAGAAGAAGAAGAAGAAGAAGAAGAAGAAGAAGAAGAAGAAGAAGAAGAAGAAGAGGGAGGGTAAAAAGAGCTCTGTCTGTTTTTGTATGCTCCTGCGAGCTCCCATAATCCATTAGAGAGGCTGAGCCCGGAGCGAGAGCAGCAATAGTTTCTTCAGTTCTCCCTTTTATTGATTTCCACAGGAAATATAGAACCCTTGGCGCAGAGGTAGAAGAGGGAGGACCACACTGATATTAAGTCGTTTTCCCGTCTTTTCCAAAAATCTTTAATCAAAGTTAAAGTGAAATACTAACATGCCACTTGACATGACCTTTGAGCCCTGTTATGAATCACCTGTGTTTGAGCTGAGCTGCGTGGCAGAAAGCGCTAAGAGATAATTCTTACTCACAAATTGCTGCAAGAAAAAGAACAAGTTCAGTAGAAGAATTTAACGGCCACTGAAGAGCTTGTTTGCTGTTGACCCTTGACAAATGCTAGACAACAAATCTATGTTTAAAGCACTTGCCCGACTGGATTCCTTTATGGCACTAAGTGACTCCTGGGAAGGAAGAAGCCCCTGAAAGTAACTCCCGCCCAAAAAAAAAAGCACTGCTACACCAAAACAAAGGAAGATACACTGCACTCCCTGCACAAATATGGCTCTATGAAGGATGATATACTACTGCACGGGGGATACTTGTCTACAGGGACGATGCAAACAGGACGATTTGTGAGCATACGAGTGCCAGGCGTATAATGACAAATATGAAATCAATATAGTGACCTTAATTTGCCAAAGCATAACTGTGATGTAGTACACGGTGTTTCGATTAAAAGGAGGTATAAAAAGATGGTGTCTGTGTGATTCGAGGGCAAAAAGAGGCCATGCCCTTTTGAACCCTGGTCTCACCGAGAGCGTGGCAGCCATAAAAGGAACAACCAGCCCTGTTTGGTCATTGAATAGGCTCCTTATGGCTCATGGGTAATAATGTCACGCCTCAAGACGTTTTTTAAAAAGAACTGGCAAATGATAGCTACCAATGTGTTCCGCAACACTGGCAACATTATGGCAGCAGAGGAGAAAATATAATAGCTTGAATATGCTATGAATAACAAAACCTGTCAATACTCACCTCTAGAAGAATTGCTGATCAGACACAGTTCATGTAAAGTGTACGTGTGTGAGTGAGAATTTATGATATGTGTCCTTTTATATGAGACTGCGTGTGCATTTTAGTGTGTGCGAGAAAAAAAATGATGAGTCCCAGTTTGTCGCCAATATGTGGCATTTTGTGTGTTTTATTTATCCTTACTACATCCTTTGAGGTGGAGCAAAGTGTATTTGAATTTACATAGTTCTGTGACATTACACAATTTAAAATGATTTCTAATTTAGTCTTGACAAATATGAGTTTGTAAATATGAACATTCCCTACGGACGTCTAAATATATATACATTTATAAGTGATAACATTTAGCTTAAAGTGGGTTTGAGGGTGTCAGTCTTTGTGTTTAAGTCTGGCCAGATTTATAAATAGTACCCCAATTTTAGGACAATGCAGAAGGGCGGAAAATATATTTGGTGAAATTAGCTGCACTACATGCCTGGCAGAACATCACAAGGGGAGATAGCTTATTTTAAGGTGTTGAGGACTTCACAAAAGCATTGCCCTGTAAAGAATCACAAACATGTAAAGAGACCCTTAATTACCTAATTAAGCTTTTTTTTAAATACATTTTAGGGTTAGTACGTATCAAAAATATTGCAAGTTATACATTAAAATTAAAATTAATTAATTAGTCATGTGAATGTCAATAAAATAGAATAATAACATTGAGGGTCAGGACTTCAATTGAGTATTTAGTTCTACTTAGTTATAAGATATAAGTAAATGCTGCTTGGGTTTATACCTTACTTGAGAACAAAGGCTTGTTTGTTTGGGTTATGTAAGGTCAAGCGATCTCAAATACAGGCAACACTATTATTACAAGATTAGTGGAAAGTGTAGTACATTAGTACAAGCTTTCACTAAAATAAATAAACAATAAAATCCTTTTGTGAATATTATCACTTCAATGGAGGGAAAAGCTATAATTTAAAAATATGGGCCTTGGGCTCTATCATGAGACTAAAGAGGGGAATTTTGAACTAAAGATGTTCTGTAATTGAGTAACAAACCATTCAAAGACTTGTTTTAGCCCAACACCACTGAGCTCACCATAGAGCCAGTAAATGAGTCCATCTTGTTTAGCACTGCCCCTGGGCTGTTAGCAGCCGAGGGCAGAAAGGCTCGCACAATGAAGCCATTCGGTTAGAGCTTAGCCCTTAAAACAACACGCCACTCAATGATCCCAATGATCCTCATGGAAAACAATGGCGGGACACATCAGTCAGGCCTGTGTGGGAGTGGGGCTGGCAGGGGGACATTGATGTCCCCGTGGTGCCGTCCCATAGGGAAGACGTTCCCAATGGGACGGCTCTTTTCACAGCCTGACCTGGAAGAGAACAGCATGGTGAGGTTTGTGGGGGGTAAAACTGAGGGGGATAAACGGCAAAATCATCCGTCTCAATAACTCCTTTAAACCTGGATCGGCCGCCAGGCTCTTCTTGTCTTAAAACAAAGAAATATATCTGGCAGTAAGTGAGTATCTCACCTATATACATATATTTATATATATATAATATATATAAAATGATATATTTGATCACAAACTGTTAAAGTGCACCTATCATGCTATTTTTAGGCAATAGCATAGGTCTCAGATATATAAAAATATATAAAAAACATGTCTATGAAGTGTTTTGCTCAAAATACCAAACAGATCACCCATTCTAGCCATGCCTCATATCCCTCTATTTCACTTCCTGTTTCAAAAGTGCTGATTTGGGGTATAAAGCTTTAAAAAAAAAAAGAAATTGGTAAAAAAAAAAGGAGGGGGCTGAGCTCATGCTCATGCTCATGCTGCTACCGGCAGATACTGCCGTGATGAAACGCCATATCATGGATTATCAAGGATTATTTCTGAAACAGTATGGAGCTTCAAGGCTTTCTCTCTTGCCGGTTATACCACAAGGTGAGTTCCTTTTTATTTCCTGCTTCTTCACACACATGCTCTCCAGTACAGGTTAGCTCTGAGTGTTAGCGATGCTAATGTAAACACTGACCATATTACGTCCAAAACAGTCGGGCATTGTTTCTGATAGCAACGTTTCTGATAGGGCCGTGGGTGTAAAGCCAGCCTACATTTCCGATATTACGTCATATCGGACGCAAATCTGGATCAGCTCCGTTGTACCCCCGTTTTTAGAGATTTGGGTACGGAGGAAAAGAGAGAGGGTTTTATTTTCTGACGCTGCGTGAGTTCCCCGACACACCAGGGACACATATTTATGTATAAAAGACATCAAAAAGTGCATTTTGCATGATAGGTCCCCTTTAAATTGAATCCAAGGAGCTAAACATTTTTGACATAAGCAATCAGTGGATTCTACCTGGTGGGTTTGTTCACTGTAAAATAATCTGTCAGAGAAGCAAAGTATTTGGGGTCTTTTAAATGATGTGAGAATAATAATAATAATAATACATTTAATTTCTAAGCGCTTTTCCAGGTGCTCAAAGACACTTTACAGTGGTGATAAAAAGGAAATACAATAAAATAAAAATATTATAGAGAATAATCTGTAAAGCAGTGGATTTGCACGAGAAGAAGAACCAAATTCTGTCCTTTTGCTTTTTTGGTTGTTTTTATGATTAACAACTCAACAAGATCACCATGCAACAGATTTCCCCCAAAACATTCTGAAATTACCCTGCATACTTTGTGTAGTATTGCGAGTGTTAAAAAGCTTTTATACCTTCAGTTGGTGGAATTTACTTAACTCTGCAAGAGGAGAAGAACATATGAGCCGGATAGTTGCATGATTAATAGAGCTGATTTTTTGTGTTGTTTTATTTAGACATGTATGACAGATGAGGATAAAGAAAGAGTGAGCTTGAGAGAATGAAATGGATGTAATGAAAAAGGGAAATGTTTGGGAGTTGGGTGAAATTCAGGAGGACAGGAATAAAGCAGAGGACCCCTGGGTCATAAATACCATAAGGCCTCCAGCATATTTCCCAGTGCCAGGCCAATCTCTGTTCATTACCGCCCCACGCTACTCAGCACTTCATTTAAAACTCACATTCCTCTAATTAACACACACTGCTGGGTACAGATGAGCCAGTACAGAGCCTTGTCTGTCTGTGCCTTGCCTTAACTACTCATCCAATGATGTGTCTCTGTCATCACATTTCTTCTCTTCATCTTACTTGTCATTTAATTTCCTTCTTTGTGCTAATATCCTTCTTAACAGTGCTACTAACAATATAAAGCAAAGCTATGCACCACATAAAAGCAAATTCCTCGTATGTGTAAACCTACTTGGTAATAAAACTGATTCTGATATTCCCATGCTATTTTCCATGTACATTCAATAAATGCAATTAGACTCCAGACACACATTTTGGGTCTTGTGATAGCGATTAAAGAGTAGAAGGAAACATGGCGAGATCAGAATCTGAGGAAACAGTTTGTCCAACAAATTGTATGTGGTAAATGCTTATTCATTTATTATATCAACCAATTACACTGCGGCAGAATTAGCTCCATTAGAGTACAGAAGGAAAGTACTTAAAGGATGAAAGACACATTGATTCTTCTGCTGCACTTCACAAAGGCTTACATCAACCGACTCTGGCAGTTTCTCATGTTCAATGATGCCCGTAAAAAGATACACGGTGATCTACGTGATAGATACACAAGGCAGAAATGAAATTTGAATTGTTTTTATAATGTCCTCTGTATTTGCAAGACACAGGGAAAATCAACCATTCATCTGAGCTCATTTTGGTTTCACAATACATCGCCTGCTGTTATTAAAGGAGTTTTCTGTGCAGAGTAAATGATTCGGCTTCTATCACAGGCGCTTATGGGGCTCAGATGATGCGTCTCCTGATAGGTTTGTAATGGACTTTTCCTGTTCATTAACTGAGTTATAGCACCGGGATTTATGCTTTGTGGTTCTAAATTGAATAATGCATCTACACTGTTTAAAGTAATATTAATATTTTCAAAATCAATGTTAGTAAAATTTTATGTACACAGTTGTATTTGTTGATGGCCGGCCGCGCAAATAAAGATGAGATTTATGAAGGCGAGGGTCTCCTCTCCCTGTACTATTATCACAAGTGAAACGCAGACCATAAAAAACTTTAATTAAAATGTTAATTAACACAGGTAATCAATAGGGTGTAACATAACATCTCACATATTCTCAGTGGCATGGAGGGAAATGTAATCAAACAAATACAGAGGGACCAAATATGATGATTTTATAGGCTAATAAGCTCAAGGTAAGTGTGGCAGGACGAGTGGGAATGTCAGAGTTTCTTTCTTACACCGTGTTGTTTGCTAATGCACTGAAAGCTTCAATGCTTTTGTTTGTCCTTATCTTTGTAGACTTTATATTACTTGGATTTCCCACTAGATTCTATTCTAGCTTTGTAAACTTTTCAAATTAGGTTTGTGTAGATCTGAATCATCTACTTTTCATAGGCTCCTGTAATATGTCACAGTTTTATTTTGAGTCAAATGCATGTTTTTGGATTGGTTTTGAATACATCATTACACAAGGTTGCATTCAATTATCTGAGTTAGTTGTGAGAAAAGCATAGTCTTCAGGGGTTTTCTAGAAAAATATAGCATTAGGGTAATACTGTGGCGCTGATCTTGTTCATAAGATATATCAATTATCTCAAGAACATGACGCCTATACAAGATGGCGCCGCGGACGCAATTTGTTTTGTAATTATACTGTTTTTGACGAACAGAAATATTGTTTTCTGGCATCACGTTAACATTTTACAGGAAAAAAATTCATAATTTTGGTACGAGGGCACACAGCAGAAGTAAGAGGGCGCAGCACCCCGGTTTAGACAAAACCCTGGTCTTAAAGGCAGAAACTGTCATTACTACATTATCCTGTTTACATATCTCACCCCCAAAAAAGTAGTGTTTACTCACAGCCATACTATCTTATTCCAGGGTATATGCAGGAATCCAAATGTAATACCTTTTAAGACCTTTTTTAAGACCCTTTCCATACATTTTAAGACCTCATCGCCACTTCGAGTTTTAACCGGTTACATTGGCGACACACTTTACCTCACATTTACTATATACAGTATTGATTGTCCTTCCTCCTTATCTTCCAACCATTTGGACGCAAACTTGCATTTCCCCATAACGATTGTTTAACAACCGGCGTAAACGGACCTTCGCGCGCTATCAAGCAGTGAGCGTGCGATGTCCTGTTCAGATGACGTCAAATCCAGCGGGATGCCATAAATAAACTACACAGAATCAAATATACACCTACGCAATGATTACATTCAGGCACACTTTAGAATACAACTCTTTGGACAATTTATATACTTATTGAAAACAAGCTACAAAATGTAAAACCTTGGAAAATGCTGTTTAATACTTTTGAATAGCCTTAATTCTTGCTAAATTGATTTATCAACTTTTAATACTTTTTAAGACCCCACGGACAACCCTGTATTCCAATTAATAACATGACAGATTACAATAGGAGATTTTCTTTGCCAGATTTGTAACAAAGAAAAAATCAACGCACTGTTGCAGTCTGTTTACCCTGTGTTTCTGATAAAAGACAGACTGGTGGGACAGACCGTCCTGACAAAGCTAAGTGAACAGTAATTAAGCATAAATTAAGTATATGTGCACCTCTAAATTACTGAAGCAGTTTTAAGCAAACTTTAGATGGGCCATCACAAAGCCTACAAACAGCTGTGGACGGCAAAATAACCCATAAATCGGCTGGTAAAGAATGCATAATCCTAGGGGAAAAGACAATCATAACTAGACAAAGAGGTTGAAATTATTTTTGGTTTTTGGTTAACATCATTACAAAAATAGAAAAAACTGTAATTCAGTGTTTTGAGGTCTGAGAATGGTCCATGGATTACACTAACAGTAGTAATGGTAAAGCAGATGAACTTTATGGACTTAACCGTGAAGGTAAAAAAAAGAACAAAGAAAGAGAAAGAACAAAAACAGAGCTTAAGCGAGGAGGAAGAGTATTAGGGTAACAGTGCCTGAAGATTGTGCGGAGCTCTCATCCCTCCTCTCTTTTGCTTTCTACTACTTTTGTAGAGGTAATCTCCCCCGCAGCTTGAAGCAGGTGTACCTCAGCTCAGACAAACAATAAATAAACTGGAATGGCTGTAAAAAGGAAATTGAATATAAGGCAATAAAGCAAATTTCAATCCCACTCCTTGGGCTTTTTTACATTGATATGGAGGGTAGAGGTACACTAGTCGATCTTGAGATTATGGGAATAGTGAGAGAAGGGGCTGAGTTTTTTACTCAAAATGGATAGAGGCAGTTTCAAGCAAATTAATCATATTTAACTTCATTCACTACAGTATCTCTTTCACAATTACCAGATATGATTTGCTTTAAAAGGCTTTGCACATTATTATAAATCACTTTTGGACTTCTCTTTAACCTAAATGAAGTTCAGGTCAGGGTTCAAGGTGAACAACACCATGGAGCTCTCTGTGTCTTGCTTAAAGAAACGTCAGAAGAAAGATGTGTGAAATAGGGCTGCACGATATATCGTGTCGTGACGATAATCGCGATATGCGCATGCGATATTCACATTGCGTGGACGTGCGATTTAAAAAGATTAGAGTACAGAAGGATAAGGATAATTTTTTTTTTACGACTTGCGATATTAAGTAGGCAAATTAACTCAAACACGTCATGTTACAATTATTTTGCTGCTTGCTACAAAAGGAGAACGCGGCTCTCATGTCAGGGGTACTTGAGTGAGTGACATGCAGGCTCTGCATGCACAGCAAACCACCAATCACAATCAAATCTCCAAAGCAAACGGACCCAGTGATTAAAGGTAAAAACACTGAATAAAGTAGTTTCATGTGTTTCTCCAGGGCAGTTCGGCGCTGCTAACCGAGCTAGCTCAGCTTGCTGCTCTGATAACTTAAGATCCAGACGTCCGTGACTAAAATCCTTCATCCGGTTAAATATAGTTAAAAACATACCAATTGTATAGCATTAAAGTTCAAGAAAGGATGGTTTGCGGGAAAAAAAACGGTCTTTTCTTCAATTCCTGTATGTTTTCATATCGCAATATATATCGCAGGGGGAAAAACATCGCAATGTCAGTTTTTTCCAATATCGTGCAGCCCTAGTGTGAAATGATTCTTGAATAACCTTTGAATAAACGTTTTAATGTTGATTCCTCTATCTATGTGGATAACAAACTATAGTCCTAGGACTCAGCCATATCATGTCCGTAAAGGGGGCCCTTCATATTTATCAATGTTGAAGCTCATGCGTCAGAGACTTTGAGTTTACTTGTATTTTTGTAGAATTCTGTAACCTTTGGCCTTTCCTCCAGCTGTGTTGTCTCAGTGTGTGTAGGAACGTATGTGTCAGGATGAGAGTGTCAGGAATGAGCAGACAGTACAGGTATGTGTGTGTGTGTGTGTTGTGTGTGTGTGTGTGTGTGTGTGTGTGTGTGTGTGTGTGTGTGTGTGTGTGTGTGGATAAAAGGCCTTGCACTCTAGACCTTAGAGTAACCCAGCTATGACAAATAGTTTCCCTCTCTCTTCCTCTCATCACTGCCTTCGACCCTAACTGAGAATTTAATCTGCAAACAGCTCGATTTGATGGGCAAATGTTTGCTCAGCTTCGAAAGGGTGTCCAGGCTGAATATTTTTTAAGTAGATGTGTGCACAGTTGTTTCTACTTTGTTTTTAATTCATTCTGTGACAATCTATTTTGCTCTCATTCTCATAAAAGTAATTTTCATTGAAAACTATTTCCTCTCAGGATATTTTAGTGTCAAAATAAAATTGGAGCAGTTCCATTTGTTTTAGAGTCGTGTCTTTACAAGGGGATTTAGTGTATTCTCTGTGTTGACTCTCATGCAAGTATGCAGCACAGATAGTGTAACTCTCTATGGACAAACTGGCTTTCTCCTTCTCCGTCCCCGGTGTCAAACTTCCTGGCTAGCTTTCCAATGAACAGATTGTTTAGTGCTCACATCTAATAAATATTTAGGATTAACTCAATGAAACGATGCAAACACAAATGAAATGTATTTAATGGGCATCCTGTCCATTGGAGGAGTTTCAATAGGGCACCGTTTAGGTGTGAAATGGCTACAACAGGCAATATAACACTCACATGGTCTCCCTCTCTCTCTTGTGTCTTTTTGTCTCTCGCTCACACTCTCATACACACACAAGGAAGAAAACGCACCTCATATTTTCTGTCAGCAAGATTGTGCATACCCCCAACCTTCAAATAATTTACTGCCGTGTCTCTACAGAGTGTTTGGCGCAAAAGTGTCACTAAATCTCAGCCCTCAAAGTCAAACGTCAGGTAAACCACAGAGAAATAATGTTTATTTTCTCTCAGCCCTGGCCCTGTTCTTAACCATGCTGTCAGCACACAAAGAGCTCGTATATCTCACAAATTCCCCCATGATCTGTTCAAGTAGCCTTTGAAAAGTGACTGAAAACACTACAGCCGATTCTTTATTGCGTATAAGTCTTGAGACAATGACACAGAACTTTTTCCTTATGCCAGAGATGTATTACAAAGTCATAACTTAATAAACTGTCTGACTAATAAGTGCACAAGTGTAGGAAAGTGGCTAGTACTCTCCAACGTCCTTCCATATATCTCAGTTGACAGATGCTTAAAAATGAATATGTAATTTTGTTTACAACTGCTTTGTTACATCTTCCCCTCTGTCACTGCTAGCCTCATGTGGACTGCCACAACTGGACTCACCATCAGCTGTCCCCGAAAACAAAAAAACAAAAAATCTTTGTTTTCTATGTGGAACAAATCTGCTCAAATCATCAGTATTTTAATCAGGATTTAAAATCAATTCTGAGTGCAACAACTCTGCAAATACTGTATATCTGTATTCTAATCTAATAGGAAATAAATATGCATATTGACCTTGTTTGTCCTGAATAAACGTTTTTTTCAAATAAACTCAAACCAAATTGCACTTTACTAGATAGCTTCCTACGCTCTTCCGGGTCTGTGTGATTGTATGCGACCATGTTAGCATGCAGGTTTGTATTGTACCTTGGTGTTTGAGGCACATTGATGACAACACCTCCCGCTGTCTGAGGACACATATCAAACTATTCTCCCGCTCTCTAAATGATTATGTCTGCTTGTGCTTAACCCCCCCAACCCTATTCACCAATGTAATAGAATTTCTCAACCCAATCCAACCCCCTCGCCACCCACCCCCATAACCTAAATAGCCTGTACCATTTCACTCAAACTCCCTTTATCACAAAAGCATTCACACAAATCCTGTGCACGCAGAGAGAGAGGGAGCTAAACAGTTACAGAGAGGAGGAGGTAAGAAAGCAAGAGGAGGGACAGACAAACACAAGCAGGTGGATGCAGCCTACCCTCAAACGCCGTCATACATACTTGTTTCCCCTCCTAAAGATTCACAATGGAGCATTCTCTAATAACAAATCATTTCTTTCAAAGTATGCTTTTTAATCTGGCCATGCTTGACAGGGCCCATCCTTTCCTCTGAAGGGGAAGACCACTTAGAGGCCAGGCCAATAAGGCCCAGCATCGCAGCCTGACTGGGGTGATTTGTCAGACCCCTCCAGCGCGCCTATGGTGGTCACACCGATGGATTTATCCCATGGTAAATGGAGATAGCCCTCGCCGGACGCGGGCCCGGCACTCTGATTACAGACCCGCTTCTCGAGTTGCATTGATAGATGTTGCTTGTGTTTACCTATTTACAATGCCACTAAATCTGCGAATACAATGTAACACAGGCAGAAGGGGTACAACTCTGGGGGAGAGAGAGGGAGGGAGCGACTCCTGCATGGTTTGATTTATGCTATGCTATGCAGAGCAATAGAGAGACAGCATAGATGAAGGGTCTGGGATGAAACAGCTCGGCGGGGCGGAGGTTGCGGTTTTGCATTGGGGTCGGAAGGGCTTGAGGATGAATCTCATGCATTCCTCACGCTGGATGCTGTCCACCATGCCATAAGAATAACAAACACTCAGCAAAAGGAATGAGGGGAGCGTTTCAGGCACACAGGGGAAAACCGAATGTACTTTCACGACAACAACGTGGAGCCAATCGGAGATGCACGGTGGTGAACATTTATCCCATTGCTCCCACATCTATGGTGAAGAGTAATTCCATCCAGGGACAATCACCGGGACAGCTCTGGTTCAGACAGCCTCTTCCATCTCATTCCCATCCAGCCAACCTAAACCAGCTCCACAGCCACTGAGAAAACACCGTCCTTTGGTTACCAGCGATGTGCGCCAATTGAGTTCAATTAGAGTCATTCACGTTGTGCTATTCTAGTCTTAAAACTATGTAACAATTATTATCTCATCAACAAGATACTAGGAAATGGACGATACCTGCTGATTTGGCTCCTCAACATAATGTCCAACAGAATAAGGCAAAACTAGATCTGTCAAGATTGAAAACACTGTACATGAATTTCTGAAATGGTTCAATGGCACAAAAAACATTTGTCTTTATTATCTGGGAAGTGATGATACAAGCCTGAGCTATGGCCCTTCTGAAGTAACTAAGTACATTTACAAAAGTACTGTACTTAAGTACAATTATGAGATACTGGTATTTTATTTAAGTATTTCTATTTTTTGCTACGTTGTACTTCCACTCCACTACATTTCAGAGGTAAATAGTGTACTTTTACTCTATTACATGAATACCTTTAGTTACTTTTCAGATTTGGATAAATGATGTGAAATATAATCATCACATACATCAGACTTTAGTTCCACCTGGAGTCTAATTCCCAAACTACCCTGCAGTATACAAAGTCATTACAACTAGCTGCACCTTTACCAGCTTTGATAACACTTTAATGCATCAAAAATTATAATCAAAACATATCATATATATTATTCTGAAATGGACCAATTTGCATAATAGTATTGACTATAGTATATTTTGATGCGAATACTTTTGTATTTTTACTTGAGTAATATTTTTGAATGCAGGACTTTTACTTGTAAGAGTATTCCTACACTTTGGTAACACACTACTTTTACTTAAGTACAAGATCTGAGTACTTCTCCCACCTGTGCTTACTGGCACGCTTATTTCCATGAAGACTTTCCAGGGGAAGGAAGGAACTGGACAGTCTTCCTTGATAATATCTCACACATCAACAAATGTTGTGTTTATTTTGCAGATCAACATTTTTTTGCTAAATAAATGTAAATGAATATCTAATTTTGGAGTTGAACAAACTCTTTGATTGTGTTTGTCTATGTGCTGAGGATTTCTACTTCTCTAATTGATGTGATGTTGCAACAAGTTCTGATAACTGTACAAAGGTGACTGACATGAATCGAGAAAAGGGTTATAGATTGTGTTTAGATGTTGATTCATAAAGACCATAGACTTTGTAAGAAACACCTTGCATCCCGCATCTGACAAAGGAATTGATCTTCTCCTCTGAGGGTCGCAGTGGTGATAATCCCGTTGTACCAATATGATTTCCACAGTTTCAAAGTCATCCACAGTGGCATCATCGTCAGCAAGAATAGCCAGTGGAAAGCTGATGTCCCACCAGTCAAAGAAAGCTCCATCGTGTTCCGTCTCAACCAACTTGACTGCTATAAGAACAGGCACCCAAGTTGTTCCTATCTACAGTACAGTATCCCCTGCCGTACACGCCCACCCCCCCAACGACCCCCCTCTTGCCCCAACCTCTTGGAAAGCTTATGTATGGCGGTCTCATTGTTTCCTCAGCCTATTGAGGTAAAGATAACTGTGGGATGTGAGAGCGCTGAGTGATTATACATCAGTAAAATCACAGGGGGTATATATCAATGCCACTGGGACACACCCACTGGAATGAATTGGGTCAAATGAGAGCAGTGCATCGGGCAGGGCCCATTGACAGTTACTAATGCACCTCCCATGGCCACTAACAGGAGTGTACAAATTGCCAAAGGTTTGTAAACTTTGCCTGTTTAGGAAAGGGGCAGTCAGGGCATGCAGGAGGCTTTGGAGTCGTGGTATAGGTAGGTAACTAAATCAACAGGGTGAGCGAGCTGGACTTGATTCAAACAGAGAGGAAGGGAGTTTCTTCCATTAGTACCGGCTTCAGCCACACGACAGGTGAGAGGGGTTGAGACAGAGATGAGAGAAGTTGGAAGGTGGGTGAAGACCGAAAGGTTAAGGCTTTTTGAGATACCTAAAGAAGACTTCATCATCAAGAGTAGCCAGAATTGTAACACAAAAACTGACAATTTTAATAAAATAACAATGTTTCCCCAACATTAAACATCCTTTAGTTGCATGACCTTGATCTTTCTCTGACCTTGACCAAGTGTTCATAGTTGAAAAACACTCAAACCATCCCGACCCTACTTTGCATGCACAGATTTTGATCAATCAATACAATGAGTAGAACAGTAGAATAAGAAATTCAATACGTTTCCTTCAACATGTAATAGCTAATGCAAAATAATAATAGTATATCATATAGATATTGTACTGTTAATTCACAAAGGTAATGAAGTCATTGATGTCATGATAAATAAATGAATCCCAAGTACTATCAATATGTAAATCAATACCCATTTACTTCTGTGTCTTCTCAGGAGGCTGCAGGAAATTGAATAAGCACCTCGTTGTTATTGTTTTGTTCTGTCAAATGTTCGACTAAATAATGAGCGCTGGAGTACGAAGCAAATGTCTTTCACATTCAACTGGTGAGCCAGTATTTAATTTAATCTCAGAAAACAGGTCAGGACACAAATATAATTTTTGTGGCAGTCATCAAAAAATGAACAATCGTTAATATCAGGAAATTAAAATATGTATCTGTGCGGGCTGAGCTGTTGTAAAACAGACAAGTGGAGGCTGAGGAAGGAATGTAACACCCTGTTCTGTGATGCTGCTACACCTCTCTGTTTGTCCTCCATCGGCCTGTTGTTTTATCACACTACAACACCAGAGAACACAGACATGCCCGTATTGCAAAGGCACCTCGTTAACAAAGGCTCATCAACGTCAGAAAACTCTTTTATGTGTTTGTATATTTATAGTATACGAGTGAGCATGTGTGATTCTGTTCGAGTGAATACAAAAAAGGAAACAAAGGTATAAAAATAAAGGCAGTCATATTACAAGTAACCTCAAAAATAAAGGCAGTCTATGCAACAAAAAAAGGGCAAGAATTATGTGTACATTACAAGCATTTGCGTCAGTGCTTGCGTTTACAATAGTGTATTTGAGATGTGTAGGACTACAGAAGTGTCCATCTGTATAATTGAGTGTGTATTGCCTAAAGAAAGGTATTCAGAGTCACACCTGTCTGCTGCAGTTTGCACTGAGGCGAGGGGAGGCACAACAGGCATGCAGTGTCTATACAAGCCTGTGCACCTGGAGAGAGGGACCTGACGGCTGCACACACATAGAGCAACAACACATAGAGAGAAAGCCCTCTGTGGACTGCTGCTCATTTCTGTAAATGTTGATGGTAAAGTGAATGTTTTGACTTCTCATAAAGGGATGGTTCTTTTGTGGTTTCACTGCAGGTACTGCCCACATTTGGAGATTAAAAATAGGTTGTCTTTTAAAAACAAAAATAAGATAAAAAAATGTTGCTGCACGCTGTGAAATCTTTATAGAATTATATACAATTCAATATACCTGAGTGATATTACATAGGCTATAGAGACACAGGGTTACTATAATGAATGAAACCCAACAAATACTGCAGGATAACATGCATCTTTTGTTATTCTCGTGGCATCGATGACGCATAAATAGCTCCTCTTATGATTTTAAAAAATCTGGTTGTATGTGATATATTATCAGTACATCGGAAGCCACTGCAGGCTGTGAAGAGATTGTTGAGTTAAAGAAATACTCCTTCTGTTAAGTCGAACTCTATGTTCAGTTATGTACCAGTATAGTGTGACTTGGCCTGTGGCTTGGCAGTAGACCGACACTCTGAAGCCCTGTCTTTATTTGTGTGTGTGTGTGTGTGTGTGTGTGTGTGTGTGTGTGTGTGTGTGTGTGTGTGTGTGTGTGTGTGTGTTGTGTGTAGCTCTGACCTCAGATGTGTACAACACCTGTGTCCACTAAGCAATAGATGTACTGAAGACATGCAGCTGCTTAACCCATGTCTCTCTCTCTTCCTCTCTCACACAGCCACACTCATACAGTAGCATGATGCAAACACGTTCATGTGGTTTATACTATAAATATAAAAACCCATACTTACACATCTCCATACATTATATGTATCACATAAACAAAGACATACATCTTCCTACCTCACACACACACACACACACACACACACACACACACACACAGTCAAACACACACACTTTCTCTCTCTGCAGGATTATGACATGTTATTAATTGCCACCATTATCAGCGACAGCTTGCCCAAGAACTGGGCCCTTCTCTGGGGGCGTGAGGCCCGGCGTTGCAGAATACAAAAAAGTGAGGAAGAGAGGAACAAAACGGAGGCACAGAGAGGATAAGGGCACATTGAGAGAGTGAGTGAGTGATGGAGGAAAGGAAAAAAGAGGACGACACAGGGAGGGAGAGAGACAGAGACAGTGAAGGTGTAATGCGTCACGCAGTGCGATGCAACACTCTGCCCAAAAGGGATTGTGAATAATTTATCAGAAAACATTTTTCTTGGTCCTTTCCACAGACCCACAAATCCTCCCTGAGCTCTCTTTAGGCGGGGGCTGGAGATAATGTACTCGGTGAGTGTGTGTTGTGTGTGTGTTTTTCAAAAATATATCCTAAGACCTGGCTTATTCTCATACACACTGATCTAAATGGAGATGCAAAAATGTTACTGGGATCACACATGATTAAAGATCCATCTTCTATTCGCACGTTATGAAAGCAATAACGATGGTAATTTATAAACAAAGATATCATCAAACTACTAATTTAAAAGCTGAATCAGTGACACAGAAATCTCTGAACCTTGTCACATGTTCATTGGCCCGTCTAGATAGAGAGGGAGAGAAATTGATTGGAAGGAGTTTGAAGGAGAATTCGATTGTCAACAGCAGCCTGGCATCAACTCCCCCAGCCCATTCATCTGTGGCAGCAGAAAAAACAGTTACATGAACTGTCACACCCAACTCTACTGTTAATTTAAGGTAATTAGCGAGCGAGTGATTCCCAATACATCATGGTGAACTGGCAGACTCCACAATATTTCACAGCCAATCTGTTACCTTTGCCGCCCCGCCTCCACCCCCTCCCTCCGGCTCTCCGCTTCTCTCATTTCAGAAACAGTAACAACATGCAAACACACTTGTCCCTGCTAACAAACACACCAACAGACACTGAAACATGTACAGACACACCTGACAGTGTGTACATTGTGTAGTATGATAACAAACATTTTTAATTTTGTGCTCAGTCAGCTGTCATAAAATGTGTTTTTCTCTTAGTAGAGGTAAACACAGTTTTGGAATGTATCCAATGTGACATCATTTGTATTTATCATTATGTAACAACTAAATACACATAGGCAAACAGAAAAAAAGATGGGTGACAACAATCCAGGATAGCTTATTTAATCAATGTCAGCATTTGCAACGACTAAAACATAGGTAACCAATATTTTAGCCATTCTGTATTTTTCAGAGACTGTGATAGCACTGTAAATGTATGGAAACAGTTCTAACCAAGAAATAACTAATTCATTGTTTCATTATTTATTATGGGTACGATTTTCTTACCGATTTTCACCTAGCCTTGTGCAAAGATTGTAGAAACATACCCGGAAGCCTGAAGGTGCAGAGTCATCAGTCATCTGCCATCAGCGAAGCCTCTCTCCATTACACATATATACAATAAACTCCCATGTTCAGCCATTTTATTTTTGGTGTGAGGCTGTTTGATGTGGAATATGTTGGCTGAACTGCACACATGTCCTCAACCCCATCCAACACCTTTGGGATTGAGAATGCCGAATGCAAGCCCGGTCTTATCACCCAACATCAGTGCATGACCTCACTAATGCTCTGTGCCTGAATGAAACAAATCCCTGCAGCCACGATCCTAAATCTTGTGGAAAGCCTTCCCAGAAGAGTGAAGTCTGGTGTAAGAAAGGCCCAAGGTTTTGGAATGAAATGTTCGGCAATCACATAAGGCTAACATGTTCAGCTCTCTACATACTTTGCCCATATAATACATTTAAAACCCCTATGTGTAGGTTTTAAAAACCAGCATGGGAAGTCCTAAGTGGAACAACACTATGCATGCTATCTATTATTTTACCGAATGGACACTGTAGTTTAAGACACAATCTAGCTGGGTTATTTAGCGAGCTCCATAGCTACATTAGCCATATTAGTTCTCAGAGTGTTTAGTAGTAACAGAGAGTAGACTTATAATGTGATGAGTGAAGACATAAAGGAGAGAAACCCACATTTGAGGGGCTGGTAAGCATGAAAAAAAAGTGTCAAAAAACGGCTGCATGTTCCAAGGCATCCCGCTCTTTTCTGACAAAACAAACAGATGTCACATGTGTACTAAACATACCACTCCTTGGCCACAAAGTCTTTGAACTCTCAGAGTTCAAAGATGATGATCTAGTGCTTAGGTACTTTTCGTTTAGTTTTCATGTCTGAGAGTGTTTGTTTTCAGAGTCTGTGTAGTTGTTAATTTGTGTTTGAGTGAGTCTGTAAATGTACACACAATTGCAAATACTGTACAAAGAAGTGTGCTAACGTCCAACATCTGGGCTGTATTTACTCGTAAGTCATGGATGTTGCAAACAGGGATACAGATTTACAAATAGTTTATATACTAAATGCTTTCAGAGCTTTTCAATCATCTCCTCACGCTCATTTCTGTTGAAAGCTCTGAGAAAGCTCTGAGAAAGCCTTCATAAAAATGTAATTTTATTATAATTTCAGATATGTGGGAATACTGCTTTGGATTTATTTTTACAGTATTGTTATTTTGTTAGGTAAGGGGATTCATTTATTTAAAAACATGTTAAAACAGTGGTCTTTAATAGTTATTGCTAAATTGTGAATTGTAATGATATTTTAATCTGACAATAAAAGTGAGAAGATTTCAGCAATCTTCATATCTACAACACATTGGAAGCTCCCATTTGAAGTAGTTGGGCTAAATAAGAGGTGTAAATGCTCGAGGAGGGCGCAGTGCAGCTGTGGCATGGTTCCAGGCTCATCAAGCCAATAGCTGTATTATTTCCAGCATTTTTAAGAATGGCATAATATTACCTAGAAAATCTAGGAACCAATAGTTTCATATACAAACAGCCTTTAGGGAGGGAGGCCTATAGGTTTTAATAGTTGTAAAAACAAAACCATATCCGTGCTCAGCTTCAGAAAGTGAGGTAACCAGCAGGCCTCAGACAGAGCAGCTGGGGAGGAGTGAGACTACTTTAGCTCGCTGCACCACATCAATCTCTTAAAGGCTCTAAGATGTTCACACGTTCATACACCCACACATGCATGTGTCGTACTTGCACTCATACCTGCCATGTTCTATAAATGTTACCGTGTTATTATATTGTAAAGGATCATGGTTTTACCACTAAAATGGCTGTGATATAAATAGTAGAGTGGTACACAGAGTGCCATGGTACTGATAACAGTTGTCATAGTATTATGTGTCTGTAGCTAGGTATCAACTATTGTATAAATAGTACATTGTGGTACTACAATAGGTAAAGTATGGATGCCTAATTAAATGCCACTTTCTCTGCAGCTGGATTTTGAACCCCCTCATACCATGATGCTTTCTAACAATTGTAATGAAATCCTATAGACATATAGACAACGTCTGTGTACCAGCATTTTGGTACGAGCCATCCAATTGCCAGCTATGAAACAGCAGGGGCAGGACATGAAAGTAAAGAAAACATCTTTGTATGAAACAATTGAATTTTACCATCTTTTCACCCTTTTTCTACCTTTCTTTGTTTTTGCTCTTTGTTTATGTCCAATCTTCCGTTTGTCTTTTTAGGTCGCTTCACTTTCATTATGGTGCATTATGGGGCCTTCAAGGGACTCTTGATTGTGTTGGTGTTTCTGTGCGTAATCAGCTCTACCTTACTGTGTTATTAGCAAAGACAGAGAGAATATTGTTAACACTCACCCTTCCTTGTTGTTACTGTGGGCACTGTCTTTCATAATGGCGGCCCAAATGACCTTGTGGAGTTTGAGTTAGGCATGGGGTCCCCTCTGTCAGGGAAAAAAGAAGAAGAAAATAATCTACTTAAGACGTATACAATTTATTGTGAAAAACCTGGCTTTACCCTGAATATGTTGAATAGTCAGAAGCCCACATTTCTAAGAATATTGTTAGAATATTAATGAAATAGGAATAATGTTCTGCTTGCACAGCAATGGAAGAGTCAATGCTGTCACCATGCAGCTTTATGTCTCGTCCTGATGTCTAATGAGAGGGCACATGGAGGCTTGGTATGATGTTGCCAAGTTCCTATGAAACTGCTGTTCTGAGATAAGCATTTCTGTTAGTGTTCATGCTTTACGCTTAATTTACTGCTAATGATTTTGTAGAATAATTTCAAAACCGGATACCTCAGTCTGGCAGCTTCAAATATAGTCTTTCAGATGCTTTACTATTGTAGGGACAATTTACAACACTTTGAAGCATTGTATACGGCCCTGAATGAACTGATGTGCAGCAAAAGTTTGGAGATGAAGCCATACAGAGAATGTGGGACAAAGGCCATGAAGATCAGCAGAGCAAATCTGCCTGAGCGCCCTGCACTGTCAAACTAGCACCTTGGAGCATTCAGTGTATTTGGAGAATGTGAGATGATTGCATTCAGAGGTTTTCATCAACATTGTCTCAGTGGAAGTAAGACAGAGAGAGCCACAGAGAGAGATTGGGGCGGTCGCTGGGGTCTGTAACAATCTTCATCTGATTTGTTTTCCCTCCTCTACCCTCACTGCCTCTTCTATCTTTCTCATTCTACCTTTTCTGTGTGAGTGAAAATGTGAGCAGACTCAGATCAGCAGGTTGCTAGGCAACGCTGGCCGTGTGCAGGCACGTAACATATAGTTTTGGCTACTGTTTTAGTAGGGTTTCTTAGTATCTCTTTTCTGTTGGTCCCTTTCTTTTTTTCTCTCATCTTTCTGGTCCTTTTCGTTTCTCTTCCTTTGTCCTTTCTGTTACCCCATCTCTTTTTCTTCCTTTCTGTCTGTGCCGCTGCACACAAGACTTTTCAGCGCCTGGGAGATGTGCTTCTAGCCAGCAGGAGCAGCAGCAGCAGCAGCAGCCGTGAGCATTTATCAAAGCCGTGCTCCGTAATGACCACTCAGCAGTGGGGAAATTGAGCTGACCCCGAGGCCAAGCTGTTAGAGGGGACTGGTGGGAAGGCCAGCAGGGTCAGGCCATCCTTGTCCCACCCACTTAGTGGGCATTTAGCGCTGAACCATTAGTTTACTGTTTGGAGGCCTCCTAGCTATCCCTTACACATTACACACACAGACATACACATGTACACACCAATACTAACACACAACATGGACAATAGCCCCTCCGCCTAATCTTCAACACTTCAATGTTTACCTGACACAAGTTGTAAAAGGAAAAGAGTCAACGAAACCGAGGGGGTAAACTTTGTTGGCTGCCAGTAAATGCTTGGACTTGGCACTATCTGAAAATATTTCTGTTGTTGTACTGAAAGCAGGTCCTGACTATATGGGCACAGTAAAAGTATATTTGTTTTACATTTTCTCCAATAGATTTTGTAATCAATTTCAGTGAAAATAAGAGAGAAAATGAGATGTGTATTATACTTGGAATCAAGACATGATTTCAATTTAGGCTGATGCTACATTAGAGGTTTGGCTTCCTGACGAGTCGATTTTAAGTGAATTTGAAGCTTTGTGATGTTCTTTTCTATGCTTTTGCTATAGCTGATTAAAATTAGTTATGTTAACATCACCAGCACACCATTTTATTCTGACATCCAGTGAGCAGTTTTGTTTACACATTCAAACACTTAGGAGATAGTGTGTAGTCATGTAGCCCTTGTACTGCATGTATCCTTTATAAAGCAAAGATGAGATGTCTGTAGTATCTAATGTGACCTCTGTTGGTCTCTTCCCTGTCACTGTGATGACCTGACAATTGCCAGAGCTTGTTAATGCTGGGAAGCTGCATTGAGACGGATTACTGGCTCTAGTTAGCATTATTTAACTCAGCTATGTCTTCAGGCACTTGCTTACAACAGTCCAGGGGCTGCCACAGGGCAAGAACCGCAGGGGAGCCGCACACACAGACAATCAATATGGACGCAGATGGGAAGGGAGGTGGGGGTGCAGGAAAAAAAGAGCTGGAATAGTCATTTTCGCTTGAGAGGCGCTCCCCTGAAAGCCATGAAATAAAAATCTGAACTTTAAAATTGATAAGGATTGATTTCGCTGACATGGGATCATAACATACACCCCTTCAGAGACTGGCAGCGTTAGGGCTTACAGATGCCTGCCGCATAAAGGAGAATGGGGAGGACGTAAATCTGACTACAGCACAGCAATTAGCCTTTTACTGTGGAAAAGATATGGAGAATCTTTACTGTTTCATCAAATGGCATTAGGCACGCTCTGGGCCTGGAGGTTTCTCTAGGAAGACAAATGCTAGAATAAACTTGTTTGGACAGATGGATTGGAAGACATTCTTCACAAAGTTCACTATTTTCCCTCCCAGATCCATATAGATCTCTGGCAAATGGTTAGTTCATTATGTGGCTTCTATTAAATGTCACACGGTGTTTGAGCAATAAGTACAGAGAGAAGCTCACCCTAAATGACATTTCCCACAATGTTTTCAAAGACAAAGTGTGCCGTCAGATACGTTTTGAATACGTTTAAGTCAGTGTTTATTGAAAGTACTAAAAAAAAGTAGCTAAATGTGAGGGGGGGAGGGCAACACAGGAAGTGTTTCTATTCATTTACTGAAAGCAGAGCCTCAGTGTTTTAATGAGTTTTAATTTGCAGCCCCCCTAATCATGTTATGAATCAAACAACAACATGTTTTTAATTGCGTAAGCTTTAAAAAACTAATATTCAAGGCCCAGAATGCAAATTAATTACTATTCAAATGAGCACGGTGCAGCAGAGAACATGATTAGGTGAAAGGAAAAGGAACTTGGTGCTAATTCCTACTCAGATGAGTGATTGGGAGGAATGAACAGGGAGGTCTTGATCAAAGCTAACATTGTAAGCTAACATTGTACTGTATGGTGCTGAGCAGATGGTGAGCCATAAATCCTCACCCAGGCTCTGACACACATTAGCATTTAGTTAGCAGCCCACAGCTTGCCAGCCATTTAGGTAATATCTCCATCAGATCACTGGAAATGGTGATGGAGCGAGTTGGGAGGATTGTAATGCTTTCCACGACTGTATTGTGCTTAGTTAGACGGAACTCTGGCTGTGCCATGAAGTGTTGCTGTTCACAGCGGTAGGAGACTGCATGTGTTGACAAATAGGCTCAACACTGCCCATTTAACTGCAGAGAGCTTTCACTGGCAGACAACTTGTGCACCAACATCATTTACTTTAAGTGAATACACTGCGCCAATATATTCAACTCACAATGTCATGGATTGGCAATAGTGTTCACATCCTGATGATATGTTATTTTTAAAACACATGCATATGTTGCAAGTTACTTACTGTAAATAGGCCATTTAGACTGTATAAAGCCCGATCAAAAATGTTTGGTCGGATGTTATAAAGTGAAGGAATAGTTATAGTGCATATGATGAGTCTTAATTTAAAAGGAAAAAAACATGTATACATTTTCAGTAATCATTATTTAAAGTATAATCCTCCTATCTCCAGAAAGAGGCCCATTTATATACTGTATGTCTAACTCATATATTTTAAAAGAAAATAAATGTCTTTACTTATTAAAATGATTTAGGTTTTTGTAATGAGTCATGTTTTACTATGATAGAGGGAATATGATAGATTAAAAATATCAAAGGTAATGTCTATGTATGTTTTATTTGCTTGAACATGTTTTGTTGTGCGAGGAAGAAAAGCTGTTACCTTATGGGGATACAAATAAAGAATGTCCTTCAAAATAAGTGTTGTTTACCTATAGGTGAGACCTTGTACTATTTCTCTCATTTAGATGTCACATTTCTTGCATACCACAATCTTCACCCTATATTTTGATTTATGATGACAAACCTCTCCTTTAGTTTATTCTTGGTTTATGACTTTGGCATTTAAACTGGGGATTGCACTGATATCTGATATAGAAACTAATACAAACATTCATATTGTAAAACCCCATTCACTACAAGAGTACAAAGTTGAAATATTATGAGACAAACACAGAGGTTGTGTAGTTCTATGCATGCATTAACACACACCAAAGAAATGCTGTAAACTCACTTAGTGACACCTACACACTGACAGACTGAGTGAATGTCTCTCCTGCTGCAGGGATTGGGTTGCAGTCTGTGAGCGGATAGTGAAAGGGCAGCAGTGAAAAAGAGCGAGACAGAAAGTGCAAACTATGTGTAGTCGGCTGTGCGTATGTGTGTGGGGTTAATTGTGGTTCAACTGTGAAGAACAGCTGAGAGAGCTCATATACGGCATAGAGGAACAAGCATGGTGACAGGAGACTTGACAACACAACCTGTTTTATGGTGACAAGTGTCTGTGTGTGTGTGTGTGTGTGTGTGTGTGTGTGTGTGTGTGTGTGTGTGTGAGAGAGTGACAGGGGGAGAAGAAAGTGTGAGAAAGAAAGAGTGAAGAGTGTGCTAAAGAAAGGCAGGTGAGCAGTGAAATGCCCCTCTGCCCACCCAACATGTTCACACGCCTCCTTCAAGAATAGCAAAGAGTCTTGGTAAGCCATTTCTACACTAGGGGTGCTGATAGGGAGGATTGTGTAACTATGTGTGTATGTGTGCGTGAATGTGTGTGAGTGTGAGTGTGTGTGTGCGTGAATGTGTGAGTGTGAGTGTGTGTGTGTGTGTGTGTGTGTGTGTGTGTGTGTGTGTGTGTGTTGGAGGAACTCAATAGAAAAAAGAGCAAAAGAAGACTGTTGACTATCCTTCACCTGCTGTCACCTAGGGCACCAACAGGAAGGGATCTGAGGAAGATCACAGGCTGTTTCCTGTTACCCATGAGGCTTAGCAGGGACGACAGCAGTCAAGGTGCGGTAAACTTTACACCAGGTTTAGGGCTGCAACAAACGACTAATTTGATAATCGATTAATCTATCGATTAATGAAACGATTAATCGACTATTCGGACTATTATGCATTGCAAAATTTCTCAAACGCTCTTATTTAGCCATCAACTTTTAGATTTAGCTTGAGGTTGTTTTAGGCATGTGGAAATTAACAATAAAGATGAATACTTGATTCAAAAATACATATATTATTAAATTAACTAAACAAATTGTGAACAAAATTAACATTGCTTTTTATTTAAATTAAAAAAATAATATTTCACATCAAAAGAAACAACAGTGTTTTAACAAATCGTATTAAATCATCTGATGACAGAACTGTAAACAGAATAGCTGAAACTTTAACAAAATAAATAACTCAGTTACCTCTAATCATTAACCCATGTTTGTATAATTTTGTTAACTCCGTGTGTTGCTGACGTGGGAAAGTTATTCGTGGATGGGGCTACAACGCTACTAGAAAGACAGTGGAACCCGGTGCATTTCTCCGTCTGGATGTGGTGCACTTTTGCTGAATGTTTAGACAAATTGCTCGTGTTACCGCCCTTAAATGCTAAACTCTTATTGCACTATTGGCAACGAGTATTGTCCAAATCGAGACGGGTAACATTTAACCACAGCTTGGAGCGCTTCTCTCCGCCATCCCCGCTGTGTGTTGCTGCATGTAGCAGCCGCGTGTGTGTAAACTGCCCCGCCCCCTCGCACACAGACGGGGGAAAGATCGAAAATACATCATAGACGCATTTTTTTGTCTTTTTGCATATTAGAAACAAGTTGGCGACACTAAGACTGCGATATAATGTTTATCTAGCAATAATACATATGACATATATTTTTTAAACGTCTCCACTACCGATAAAAAGACCGATAACGTGGGAGCTTAACGGCGCGTAAAACACACGTGATGACGTCACCAACGAATCGACGACTGAATTAGTTGGCAACTAATTTGGTCATCGATTTTAATCGATTAAGTCGATTAGTTGTTGCACCCCTAACCAGGTTGCAAAATACGTTTTTGCCCGGCTTTGTGTGTGGCTCGGCCTGGGCCGCAGCTGTGTGTTTGTGTGTATTCCTGATGCATAAGCACGGGGTTCAAATCATCAAAGCAGCTCTCCACAGCTCAGTTTTCAGTAAGCAGCTAAAGGTTAGACTTATGTGTTGCTACTTACAGTAACACACAGAGACTCATTTACACCGTATCATTTCCACTACAGAACTCACCTGTCAATCACGCCGACCCTGTGAAGTGGGTCATTAAAAAAGAGACGCACTCCGTTTAAAAATGTGCCAAGGAAAGTATATGAAGTTACCACGTAACCATTTATGTTTTATGCATGGGTATTTTTTAAGTTTGGTAGTGTATTTTTATTATTACGTATTCACTGCCTTGATTTAACCACATTCTTTTTAAGGCTGTTTTTTTTAAATCAATTTCTCTCTTTCTATCAAATAAACCTCAACAATTAGAAGAGAAAATGATTGACAACTCTTTTGATGTTTGATAAATCTGTCGACATTGGATAAATAAGGGTTGATTCAAATGCTTAAAATTTGCCATTTCTATCTTCTCAAATGTATGGACTTGTTTTTTAAGACGGGCATTAAAAGTATCTTTCGGTTTTGGATGTTGGTTTGTCATCATTTTGAACAATTTGCTTTGGTAACTTGAATTATGTTTACGATTATCACTGTTTTACAACTGATACTTGTTATACGTGTATATAACGCTGTTATTTTGGTCAGGTTTGTCCTCTACTAAAGGCCTTCAAAGTCATTTAAGCATCTTCTCTGGGTAAAGACAGTTGTAAATATTTTACCACCCAACTTGTAGAAATTAGCACTAACCCTGCAACCCACACTCTTGAACAACTTGCAGTGATTTGATGTGTGTTCTCAACAGAAATAGGCTGCGACCTATTCTGGGGTCACAGGCCATAGTTTAAGAAACGCTGACTGTCAGTGAGTCCTTTGTAGCTCTCATTCATGTAAAGGTTGAAGCCTCTGCAGTCCTGTAGGTTCTCAATAATGTGATGTCAAGGTCATTATCAGTGTATTCATCTGTCGATAATCGTATTAAGAATGACTGAAAAACGAATACTTTGCAGCGAGTCCTTCATTTTATTGCTCATCCATAAATCATTCTCTTTTCGTAGTATCCTTATTATAATATAATTATCCACAGAAGCAATACTGATATGTCTTTATTCGGGCATTATTTTGGGCATTGTGCAAGCCAGTACAACAGAATAAAGCAATTGTAAAGTGTTTCAAGTTGTAATTATTATTTTCCAAGATTAGAAATAATAAAGTTAGCCTGAGAGACAGCTTGACTTTTGGTCTGCTATTTTGGTTACATACAAACTAAATGTATAGCTGCATTCAAAAAAGCAAAGTATCCAGTTAAGTTATGGTTTTCATATTTATATATAATTCAAATCAAGAAGCAAGCACCCAATTATAGGTCAGATTAAAGCACATAATGATGATGGGAGTCAGAGCAAAAACGTAGTAATTTTCATGTTCTCTAATGGATTTAAACTATTTGGGAACTTGTTGTTCATCAAATAGTTTACATTGACTCTTCATTTGTCAGATAGAATGACAGTCCACAATGTGGAGCATCTGCCACGGACTGAATTCAAACCCACATCGTTGTGGTATGCGTCTCAGCATGCTGAGCCACCAGGACGCCAGATCTGGTCTTTGAAGCCCTGGCGGTTCCCTGAGGCCAGCAGCAGCAGTAGCCGAGGGGGTATCAAATGTGTTAGAGCTGCCCCACTAATAAGATAAGTGGGCTAATGCTAGCACTAGAGGTTTGCCACTCATCTCAATCTGTCGTGTTTAACAGTCTCACAGGAATAGCTCTCAAATTTAAATGCTGGGCTGCTGTTGATGGAGTGGAGAGGTGTAAGTGTGTGTGTCTGCCTGTGTGTGTGATGGGAGCTGAGCAGTGTGTGTGCGTGTGTTTGGGTATGTGTTGGTCGGGAGGGAGCATGGGTAGGAGCAATGTAAGACGATGGCTAAGTCTTGTGGAACATCAGTTGACACTAGAAAAATACAGCTGCCGATAAATCTCCTACAACAGCCCCGGACTCATGTTTCGCTCGATGATTTATCGGAGTTGTTCCTTTTAGACTTGCCATTTGGGAGCCACGATCTCTGTAGGTCATTTGTACAACTAACTCTTAAACTTTAATACTGCACAAAGCACAAATGTAGAGAGAAGGAAACGTGGCCTTTCCACAGATGAAACCAACTGGATATCATTGATCTCTTCTCTCTTCTTTTTCACTATCTGAATCTCTCATGTATGTCTCCACTCTAGAAATGGTCTCAAATAATCAGTGATTTAGTTTGGATGTTTATATTTAACTGCGGATGCACCAAACAGTTGCTCTCAAATGTCAAGTGTCTGTGAAAAACTGGGCTTAATTGGAAAGTGTGTATTTTAAGGTGAAAGCTATTACTCTCATTCAGTCTCTATTGATTTGCAGCTCTAGCACTGATAAGTTCTGCACACTATTTATTAGACTTAGTATCTATTAGTACCTATTTTAGTTCTTTAAGTTTAGTACCTTTTTTCATTAATAAACATGAACATTTAATAAACAATCATTTGTCTCGATGGTTCTATGTACTTCAATCTGTACTGATAGGATTTGTTTTGCATGTCAGCATGTAGCTATACAAAATAAGGATTTATCAGTGAAGAAAAATCAGTGTGTAGATAACTTCAACAAAATGACACAGTATAAATAATGATATGAACATGCAAACATGACAACCTAACTGTGGCTAAATGTGGACAGAATGTCGTAATAGAAATGTGTAATACAGGCCTGTGCCTGCATGCTGCACATTCATTGCCCACATTTTGGCTCCAAACTACATGTCAATGCATCATTACTCTAATTATATTCATGCTGTTCCATTACATCACTCACCACACAAGCATATTTATATGCCCACAACAGGTGTACAAATCAAATAATAAGTGTGACATTAACAGCAAATTAAATGCAGGTCCTTCTGCCAATCTTAGATTATAGTTCTTTAGATATTTGAAATCTTGAAGATTTCGTTTTATGTTAAAAAACGGTTTATTTTGCTCTCAGATGTCTTGTGTCAAAACATCAAATAGCCCTTACATGTTTTGACAAAATTAATATTGTAATAAGATGTAACTAATGGTGTCATGATTTGTATGTTAGTCCTGCTGTTATTGTTAATATGTTGTAATGTAATGTTTTTTTTCTTTCGGCTAAGTTTAGATTTTCACAAATAAATAGAGCTGGCAGAAATCACTGAACTGCCCGTTGCAAGACCCTGAATTTGATCTTAGCTTTCCCTAACCGGGTTTGTTTGCTAATGGCCGTGTGGATAACGCACACTCTTAACACATTCAAATTCCCCCCATTGCCCCCTCGCCTCCCTTCTCTGCGCTGAGACAACCTGGAAACCATGTCCAGGACTGAGGAAGCTGGCACTCCATAGTAAGCACCTCCATTACAAATATTATCAATCCCAGGGAAAGAGAGAGCTTAGCACTTGTCTGTTTTTCTCATCAGAAGGGTAGTGGCTTCGAGGACAGGCGAGAGGGGCTCTCTCGAGAGAGAGACAGGGACAGCAGTTTGTACATATGTGTGTTCTTGTCTGAGTGTACGTGTCTATCCTCTAAAACATGACCCCCCACTCTCCCTTAAATATCCTGTCGCCTTCGGTGTTTCTTTCTTGCTGTTCCTCAGTATCTTGACTCTATGCCCTCCGCAAAACCTTAAGAACCCAATCGTCTCAAATTCAGCACACTGAAATAATTAAGGGGTTGCAAGCCGCCAAAAATAAGGGTGTGTGTATTTTTGAAGTAGGGAGGGGACATGTGTTTGGAGTCTCGGGATGCCAGGATGCCTTCGGCTTGGTTCAACTTGTTAGGAAAACTGGGTATTGCCTTACACTTCCGTTGACATGACTGCAGTATCAGTGGTGGTGTGGGGGTTTGTTAGGTGTCAGCCACAGCTTGGCTGACCCCCCCAAGGATGTGCATGTTTACAGAGGTGTTCTCACAAACATTTGCCCAACGAAGCACGACGGACAGGCCCTCTGGGCCTGAAGAGGTGTTTACAGTTATCTCTGTACCCTTTGTACGTCACCACAAAGGCACATAATGCATTCTGAAGCAGTAAATTAATTATGTCAATGATTCCACTAATACAGTGCTAAGTTTGGTTCATTGTGGAATTCACCATAGGCTGTCTGAACAAGAAACATGCCAGATGTCCCTTACAAGCCGTTTAGAACGAAAATACACACAGATATGTTGTTTCAGGTACTAAGGGGATGATGGAACGTAATCGCAGAAACACTGCAGAGTTCTTTATAACACTATGAGACAGGATTTTATGATCTAAGAAGTTGTCATAGTTACAGGGGCTGTGTTTTTTCACATTCACTACACTCACCAAAGGCCTTTTTTACCACTGAAAAGAGCCATGTGTATGCAGTATACGTCCTATATATTATCTATCATGCTAAATACATGAAGCACATTACCTTCAGTGCACAATCTTTCTGAAAACTACTTCTAAATTAAAAGATTGTTTTTGGAATGGCGGATGCAGAAGAGAATGGGAGTTTTAAGACTAATTACAATTAAATGCTTAGTAAACTCAATTATTGTGTTCTTTGTTAGAGCAAGTCAAGTATTTGTATGATGTCGCAGTACAGTATTATCTGCTCCATTGCATTACAAAAAGCCTAAACCTGACACAGATGTTCAAACTGAAGCATGTACTTTAACATGATGAAACATCATACCCATAAAACCAGTATTCATGTTCACTACCAGAGATGGACAATGAACACACACATACACACACACAATTCATAAGCATGCAGACTGGGGAGCAGGCGTCCTTTTGTTGGAGGGAGAATGGGAAGTGTGAAGGACGTGACGAGGGAGATAAGTGTCCTCCAGGGCCCTGAGGTTACCCTAATGGTGTCATACATCACCACTCACAAAGCCATGCAGAGCAAAGTTGTCAATGCATGAATGCTACACTATTACTATCGGCCATTTTAATCATGGCACCTGTCACTGCGCTAATCAACACCATAACTTCAAACTGGAAATCACTCAGAAAAACTCTCTCATGCTGCTTTGTACCAGGAACTGTACACAACACAGGCAGTAAGTTATGCAGAGGGGGCCGGTGGCTGGACGCTGTGCTGCTGAGGGGTTGTGACTTTTTAGTGCATCATTGCCCTTGTTTAATGGAGGCTTGGCTTTTCCTTAGCAGTTGTTGTGACAATGCTAAATGCTGCTTTTATGACGGTGCTAAAAGGGTTTTCCCCACTGTCAACAGCATCCCCTCCCAACACACACACACACACACACACACACACACACACACACACACACACACACACACACACACACACACACACACACACACACACACACACACACACACACACACACACACACACACACACACACACACACACACACACACACACACACCAAAAACCCACTGGTGCAGATTTAAATATAAAATTGGATTACTCATAGATATATCTCATGTCACTTTAAAATGCTCCTGAATGGATAAATGGATATATTTCATACAGACTAGCAGATCATAAAATACAGGTATTGTCATGATGATGATGATGCAGTGATGAATGAAGAAGCTATCTGATACATAATATTCTGAGGCAACATGTCTGATAGCCAATACAGCAGGTGTTTAAGTTTAGATTCATTAAAACACCCAGCCACAGCTCACAACCTTTTGCTGGCAATGTAATGGGTCAGACAACATAAACTTCTCAACAGGCTCTTACTAACAACTTGATGTGAAACACACTAAAATATTGCTTGTAGGTTAAAATGGGCCTAATAAGACATAGACAAAATAAAAAAGGAAAGATTCCCTTAACACATAAGCCTACTTCACTAAACACAAAATGATAAAACCACAGCTGGTCATAAGATTTCAGTCAGTGTTGATTGGTAACAGCATTATACGCAGTCAGATATTGCCATAGTAAAATAATAAACAACCCACATGTAATACGAACATATACACTGTAACCAAACAAAGCCTATCCTTTGTCATTATATATTGTTAAATAGTTTAATGATAACACACTCTTTACAATGCAGTTGATATAATTCGGATTTTACCCGTAATTAACTTGGGTGTTGTTAGCTAACGCTAGCTAACTAGCTTAAGTTATGAATTAGCAACACATCCAAGTTAAAGTAGTGAACTTGACTGAATGCTGTTTTATTACATATGTATGAACGCAATGATGGTCTGAACATATGTTGTGTTTTGCTACAAAGTTTAAAAAAGGTAACATTACTTACCAGTCCGCAGACTTTCAGATGCACTGGCATATAAAAAAAACGCAGCTGTGACTAATTAGAGTTGCATGTCCCACCTGCAGCTAATGCTAACGCTACTTGGAAAGTAAAGGGTCAGTTGTTCACGCAAAAACGTAACACTTTTTTTCTGGGTGTATTGCAACATTCACCAATGTTGGTAATGCTTGTATTTCCCAAGTTTGGGGGATTTTTAAATATGTGATACATTGAAAGGCAAGAAAGTGTCTTTGCAAAAACAAGATAGAACATATTGTAGACTAGTGGTCTATATGTTTAGTTATGACAAACTACAGAGAGGTTTATTTATTTAGAGAATTACTGCATTTAATGAGTCAAACCACAATGTTTTAGCCAAGACAGATATAACACGAGAAATAAATTACTTCAAAATGATATAACAACAGCGTAATCATACAAATCTAAATGATTTGCAGCATAGCAATAATTTCCAAGCTGTTGAAATGTTGTCAAAAATGGAAAGTGTTGTGCATCATGATTGATGTTCTACCCAGAGTGCCTCCTCCAGTGGCATCATGTCAGCCCTCTCTGTGTATCTTCTTTCAGGCTGAAACCCTTTGTAGTTACGGGCCCCCAAAATAAGATGGATATGTTGCTTGAGACCCGGCAAAGCAAGAGTTATGGGGGCAGCTGGAGAAGGGCTGGTAAAATATGGATGATTTCTAACTATAAAGATACTGATATCTCAATAGGAGAGATGGAACATTCATGGTGTTGGTTTCAGGATGGTTGGACTGCCCTGTTTGGGTAGCACTGTAGAGACACTGGGTCAGGTTGCAAACTATTAGCATTCCTCGGGATCGAGCTGTGAGACGGGCTGGGAATTGACTGCAGTGCTTTGCCCTTTACACACAGAAGTAGAAGAACCAATGTAAAGGAAGCCAGGGTGGAGAAGTGTGAAGACATTGATGGTGGCGATAGAAGATGGTTAAAGAACAGGAGAAAATAGAACATTTTATAGAACAAATAAAAGTTTCCTTAGGTTTGTTTTCTATGATGATTGTGCCATGTGTGAATCATAGGTGTGAAGACTGATGTTCACTGAAATACATATTTCAAATGTAGTTATCAATTTGTTTGATCTTTTACCTTACATTTTTTGTATTTCTTTTTTAGATTGAAAATCTGATTAGGAAGTCAATAAAGACACAATTAGATCCAAAATAATACCACGTGTTTGTTTGTTGGTTGATGTTTATTGTTTTTTACCAGCCACGGGGTACTTACTTGCCTTATCTTACTCCAGGCCATGATCAGTAGGCCCTTAGTGTTTCTGCCCCATTTGCTTCACTTTCTATGACTTGAGGCATTTTCTGAGCTGTCAACAGCACAAGAAGACCTTGTTTACTGTAAACTAAAGTGAGCAGCATGGGCTCGTTAGCAGGAAACATAAATTGAGCAGATGAAACCCAGGCGAATAATGTTTAAACAATGTGGTTCTTTCTAAAGAATGTATATTCTTCAGTAAAAATTGTTAAAAATATATTGTATTTAAAAGTAGAAAATAATAAAGCAAAGAAACAGGCAAATGATGGCATCAAATCTACCTGCAACTCTTTGATTAAAAGTGCAAACTGATCTTCAGCTAGAGTGGAACCAGCTGTGAGAAGCCATATTTAAAGAGGGCTGTGGAGTGGTGGATCTAGTAGCACTCCGTGTCATTATGAAACCTGTTTTAACTAATGAGATACATTATCGTTAATCACCTACTCATTAGGAGCGACATGTTGAGGAGAGACTCAACGACTGTGGACACGCAGTGGCGCACACACATACAACTTTGACACACACGTTCACAACCATACAGTGACATACACACGCATAACATCCGCTAATCTCTATGGCTCCAAGGCATTTTGAAGATGTCCTGTTCCTAAGCAGTTAGAAAACTTAACATTATATGCATTCAGTGACCGCAGATTTTTCACTCCGTATTTTAGTCATCTCCAAGGCAGCTTAGGTGGTCTCTCTCCCCAGGCCAGAGGTACCCTACCTCGGGTTAAGGATTCAGAGAATCTGGTTAATGACGCCCAAGCCTCCCCTTCCTCCCCAGATGCCATTAGAACCTCATTTTAAAGGAGAGTGATGGACCAGGCTCGCAGGGTTATCTGGCCTATCTTTTAATCATAAATGAGAACCCTCCCTCTTCTTTCACCCCCTCTTTACCTCTCGCTGTCTACCTCCCTCTCTCTCCCTCTGTGGGTTGAGGAAAGTGCTGTCTCAGCACTTCCTCTTTCTCCACCACCTCCCTCCACCCATTCCTGTTCTGTCTTTATTCTTTTCCAGCCCATCGCTGATCGGGGGCATCAGTTCCACCGGGGTGACTCCTTGCCTTCACTTAGGAGCTCCAGAGTCCTCCTCTGTCCGAGAGAATGGGTGAGATGGAGGGAAAGAGAGGGGGTTGGTGGGAGGTTTAGAAAGGTAAAAATAGGGTCATGCCAATGACAAGGAGCCTTAAAGTGGCTTTTCAAAGTCTTGCTTTGGAGTGGATGATCTTATGGCTGCCAGCCCTATGAAACTTTCCAAAAACATTATCTTTATACAAAAGTGCGGGGCTATAAACATCTGCACCAGCAGTCTATTACCTCTGCAGTGTGTGCGATATTTCACAAAATATTTTTTACATATTCTCTCCTACACACATTATATAGTATATATATATACACACCATTTCTTCTTTGTGTGGGCTGTTAAGTTAATGTACAAGAGTTAAATATATATCTGTGCTTGCAAAGTTTTGGAAGAGATGAAAAAAAGCTGATGATGCATGCTCCACCTTCAGGCCTTAGCAATGATTTCCAGTCTTCATCACCACACACACACACACACACACACACACACACACACACCACCACCTCAGTGCCCCCCTTGCCTTCAGTCATTGTCTACCGCTGCAGTCCTGCAGGGGGTAAACGTCAAACTCTCCAAATTGGATGAAACATTATGGGAAATATTATGAGGCAGCCTGCTGCTGTGATGGCTAGGGGCTTCTGGTTAATTGAGTTGTTGCCCGCGCTGCATACTGAACAGGACCCGAGGATGGTAGACAAGTTGGGTGGAACACTAGTTTTTTTTCCAGAAGACATTTCATCTTTATTGGTTAATGTGCAGTCGAGACAGAGAAAGACCAGATGGAAGAGGGAAGAGAAACAGAAAAATGCAGACAGACTTTCCCAGTGTATTTACTTTTTCTCAATCCCCAATGTTTCCAACATATACTAAACAGCTGCAACATTATAGTTACTTTCTTTCTTCTTGAGTACATTCTGTTTAAAGAGGAGAAAGCTCTTTACTTTCCAAACTATTTGACAAATTACAAACTGTTTGATACATTACAATTACATTAAGTTCAAAGTCCCCCCAGAGCCGTCCCTAATGCAGTGCCTCCGAAACTTTCTTTGCTAGAGTCACTGAATTATCTTGCCTCTTTAAGCCTGACATACAGGAATCTTTTATCCACAATATTAGTCGGAAAAGGAAGACAGAACTGAAATTTTAAAGAGAAAGGGGAGTGAAGTCCTTTTGATCATCGTTGCGACAAGGCTGAGAAGTAACATTTAGTCATTAATGTCAAAGTGGATATATATCCCAGGATTTATATATTAGCATTAAGAGAACCCTATTAGTAATGTGGCTCATCCTTATTCAGGGTCACTGCCAATGAGTAATAATCTTATGCAAATATATTCTGCTGGGGAATTTTCTGATGATTACTATATGCAGATTCAGACCAGTCTCTTCCACTGCGCCTGAAATTAGCAGAAACAGAGATATCCATACATTGTTCATGATTAGACAAAGATTAAGAAAGTTGAATCGCATATCAAGTTTTACATCATTAAAAAAACATAGTTTCAGTTTTACTACTAGCCATCATTTCTTTCAAATGCTAACTATATATCTGCTCAGTATATCGGTACGAACTTTAGTACATCCAAATCGGAAACGTACAGGTCTTAATTTTGCTCTAAATCATGCTCAACAATTAAACAATGAAATCATCAATACAGGCAATCTTTAAATCTACTCAAAACGGTATTAGTTTACTGGCATACTGGATGTTCTATAAAGAATCACAGTATCACAGGAGATCCAGGTTGATTAACTACTTGTAGACTTATCCACAGTGTTGATCCTTAATATAAATCTATGCTGAGAACGTGCAGACATCCTTATGGTGGTCTTCGCAGACTCCTCACTCTGTAGGGAAGTGCAAGTTTCCAGGCGGCTACTTCATCAACATTTCTCGGTGGGTCAGTGTCCTTCGTTGCAGAGCACATCAATTCAGAGGGGACATCGATCACAGCCGCCTCTCGTCAGATTGACCAGCTCATTAGCTGGACTTAATTTACGCCCAGGGAGCTCTGAGGCTTGAGTGTCAGTCCTGCACTCGGTGGGAAGTTTTCTTGCAGATGTACATGTTTAAGAGCTATTTCTGGTGCATAGACGTGGCAGAGAATGATACAATTATAGTACGCACAAAAAACATTAGTTTTGTCTTTGTCTGCGTCCTTTTTTTGCTTGTTTTATCTTAAATAATTGTCCAAATAAAACCAGGTTGCATTCTAATTATTCAGTGTCCTCATAAATGACATTACATTACATTTTATTTAGCTGACATTTTTATGCAAAGTGACTAATAATAAGTGCATTAAACCATAAAGATACAAGCTCAGAAAAACAAGAACATGCAGATATTATTATTTAAAAACTAATATCAAATGGCGGAAAAAGTGTTCCCTTTCTACGGTATACGATGGTTTTCTTGTGTGTGTGTGTGTGTGTGTGTGTGTGTGTGTTGGTGTGTGTGTGTGTGTGTGTGTGTCTTAGTTAAAACAATGCTTTCTCCCACTCCTGTAAACATCCACTCCAGAGCAAACCAGAGGGCCCCAGCTGACTGCTCGCTCTGTCGGCCCGGCCCACTCACAGATGAGGGCCACATTGTGCCTTTTGTTTGCCTAAATGGTGGTTCAGAGAGGAGAAAAGGGGGAAACTTGTGTAAACAAGCTGCAGCTTTAGCATCTCAATGTCACTGCATGGGTGTCTGGTGCTAAGCAATGCTTTGTGCCTGGTGGCATCATGCATTCCTGCCTGGGCAAACTTTGGACATCAAACAAGGCAGATAGTCAAAGTTAGTTAGTTAGTACAACATATGTGATGTAAACATTAATATGATATTTACCATAGGATACTGAGCAGAAATAAAACACAGCAAAGTGTATTGAACTTGAAGCGCCCAGAGCAGCTGACTGTCAGCCCACAGAGAGTTGTTTACCTGGCTGGAGGCAACCACATGGAAAGATATTCAGGGGATTTTACCATCTCTATAGTGCCCCATTCGCTTCCTTTATTCCCTCTAATTTGTATCCTTTAGCTTGATGTCACGTTGTGTTTTGTATTGAGCAGAACGGATAACACATTCACTGCAGCTTGATAAGGTCATTCCACTTTAGTGCCGTTAGCTTTTCTATGGGTTCTGATCACAACAGTGAAGTCAGTGTGAACACACAAATGTATACACACTTTTGACCTCCGTTTGTCCTCTGTATTTACCGATTCAGACAGTCAAATGTTAAGAGGGACTGGGCTCTTCTGTCTCTAATGATTACTGGCTAAAGACATTCCTTTATTAGTGTCTAGTTTTATAATGCTGCCAAATAACACTTTATTGCCCTTTAATTAAATATTGATGGTAGTGTCATTACATTTTCATTCATAATTAAAGAGCTACCAACGACTGATATTGCATATTAATGTAATTAAACATCAGCACAGCAAGCGTGTGTGTGTACGTGTGAGTGTGTGTGTGGTTGTATGTGTGTGTGTGTGTCTGTGTGTGTGTGTGTGTTGTGTGTGTGTGTGTGTGTGTGTGTGTGTGTGGTGTGTGTGTGTGTGTGTGTGTGTGTGTGTGTGTGTGTGTGTGTGTGTGTGTGTGTGTGTGTGTGTGTGTGTGTGTGTGTGCTGTGTGCTGTGTACTGTGTACTGTGTACTGTGTACTGTGTACTGTGTACTGTGTAGGGGAGTTATGGGGTTCCGGTGCAATGATGGTGACAATTGATTTACAATTTAATAGAAATTATGTTTGGTTTTCTTGTTTTCAAAATTCTTAATTTCTTCAATGCTTTTTAAGGACACTGTTAGAACTGCCCTGATTTACACAGTCCCAGTTCCTATTCACATTCCAGGCAATATTGCCCACTTCCAAAGCCTCAAAATGTGACCCCTGTATTACATCTTAAGGGGGATAATAGCACTATTCTCCACCTTTCACCCCCATACCCCACGCCCCCCACCATCAACTGATCAATGCCCCATTAGGAACTGAGGGGGGAATGGAAAATTACAAAAAAGAGAGATAAATTGACCCCCCACTGCAGCTGTGGATTAAAGGACCTGCCCCTCTCCCCCCTGTCACCCCAACTTCATGACTCACTAAGATGTGCTAGGTTGTAATAATGCATGATAACAAGGCTGCTTTTGTTGTTATTTGGCAAACAGGAAGTTTCTGCCCTGGAAGCTGTCGTGAAGACGGGCACAAGCAGCAGGAGCAGCCATCTTTAAATCCCCTTTGGTGATGTGACCCCTGACCCAGCCTTAGAGAAGGTCAGAGAAAACTTATCTCTCAACGAATAAACTGGTGTCCCTTTTAAAGTCAGCATGTTAATGATTGCCTGCAGTCCAATGCCCTGGCATTCTCAAACAAAGTGGTACATGTGTTGGTTTTTAATTAACAGGAAGCAGCAGTGATGGCTTTAAGACATGTGTATTGGATCTAGATGTTAAAGGATAAGTCAGCTTTTTTCAACTGGGGTCTTATTTTTTCTTATTTGACTTTTTCTATGATAAGACTGTACTCTAAATGGATGGCGCAAAAAACAATGACATCCCCACAAAAAGTCCAACAATTAAAGAAATACGCTTTCAGACCAGTAGCCAGGTTGTAAACAAGATTTACATTATCTAAATTGCTTGATTTGAAGGTTTTAAAGCAAATTCAAAAACCAATGTTGGTAAATCATTTAATTATGCTTTAATTTCACCGAAAAAGTGCAAGGAAAAGTAGTAAATGTTTTACTGAAACCATATTTTTTATATAGTTGATATTTCATTCTGGGTTCAAAATCTGCTATAGTAAAACACACAAGAGGACTTAGCTAATTTCCAAAATATTTTGGGAAAAAACGCCTTGCTATCATGTGATGGGCAATTCACACTTGGAAGCTAAGGAAAAAGCTAGTAACTTGACCTTAGAGTTGAGATTGTTGTTAAAGATATCACAGTAAATTGCAGATGTATTTCTGAAGGGGGATCTGACAGATGTTTGTATGTTATTCTGTTAATTGTTTGCAGCAGGATCCCATGCTGGCAATGTACTGAATTCCTACAGAATTGTATGTATAAAATGGAACATAATTCTCATTAGAAAGGTCAGACGTGGCGTGTAAGTGTCTTACAAAGAAGACATTGAGAAGTCAGACCGATGGATCGACTGTGCAACTCTGCAGTCACAGAGAAACTCATCAACCAACAAGCTACCTCATCAGTTATGCAGAAACCAACGTCTGCATCCAAGAGAGGAAAGCAGAAGAGATGAGCAAATGTTTTCCACACGGTAATGAAAGTCAAATTCACCCGGGTGCTTGGAAGCTCTACACAGGCTGCAGCCATTAAAAGTCAATCGGGGTGTCTGCTGCGTAAACAAATAGCTATGATTATTCCAACCTGCCATCCTCCGACAGCATTAAAACATCCTTCAATTAGGCAGCGCTGCAACATACTCAGACCCAAACAAAGCTCTCTCTCCACTTCTCTGTCACGTATCATTACTCCCACCATGCCGCTCCTGCTCCCTCGCTCTCGGCGCACCTTTCACTCATCATGATGTGTCAACTGTTTGCAGGAGAGGCATCAAAGATGGCTAGCTCTTTGACCCACTCCAGGATGGCAATGCTGCACAAGATACACAGCCTTCATTGTGGGGTGGCTGGATCAATCAGAAAACACCTTAGGGCTTTTTTCCCCTGAACTTTGGCCACACAGCTGGATGGGTTAGATCTGACACAGAGGGTCAAGACACAAGACTGTCAAGAGATAGATGTGACTTTTCATGTGTTTTATCAAACTTTACCTTGTTTTTCTAACAAATGCCAACTTGGTATGGCACACTTCAGCTGGTCTGTCAAGCTGGCACGCATTTCCGTAACCATGCACGCAACTCATCGTTTAATCACATTGTATAAAGGAATACATGACACGTATAATGATCATCTTTATATGTATTACTTATCCCATGTTAATGGTGTCAGTGGTGTACAACAATCCAGGTTTAACAACAAGAAAACTTCAAAACATCCGTTCACAAACTCTCTCACTACTCCTTCAGTATAACACAAGTCTCACGGCATGCATTTTCTGTTTATGCGGAGTGTTTTACATGATACGGTTTTAGGGAATTAATGAGTTTAGGAAGTGGTGGGCATACAACTGGATAAATAAGACTTTTGATATACCTGTCCTGTTCGCCCCCTACTTACTTATATCAAGATTCAATTCATTTTTCACTTTTTTGGATTCTTAGTTCATTGGAGGCATGCAAGAATAAAAAAAACACAGTTTTCTTCACAACCTAAAGGTAACACAGGATTAGTAATCACAATGATCATTTTGGGGGACTTACTATTCACAACAGCCCTAATGTTAGAGTGAATGATCCAAGTTTGATTGGATCAGTCAGACCACATCTGGATCGGATCAGGTGCCATCATCCAGATTTTACACTGTACAGATACAGATCGCATGTATAAATGGGGCCTTTGATTGGATTTTCCAGCTTTTTCCATTGACAATGCAGCGCTTCATCACTTTGAGTAAATATTATATTGCAGATCAAGTGATCAGTGGCATTTTGCTGCATACTAACAACAACAGACGGTTGCATTCTGCAGCTTTTAGCTTCTTAGAACATAAAAGGCTCCAGGCATTAAAATGTTTCTTTGTGGCTCTATCAGCACTCAGCAGATTTAGTGACACAATTGAAGCTTTTCTTTCTCTGATTTCTAAGCACTAATTTAATCTTAAACTTAGTAAATTATATAAGTTGATTTATACACTTTGTGGAACATGTGACAGGCCCAGAGGGATATCAGCCTTGCTTTAAATCAGGCCCATGTTTCTGTCAGCACCAGGGACCAGGCCAACCCTAATCCAATTGATTATTAAAAGGTTACTGATCAGCCCATGTGGTTGAATTTAACACGAGTTCGAAATTCAATATACACAGTATTTTCTCAAGAAATAAGTCTGTTCAAAGTTAAATCAAATCTTTAAGTGTCACCTCTTCAACAAGCAGCAATCACAAGATGGAGAGGCTTGCAGCCTTATGTGGGCCAATCTCAGCCCAAATGAAGCCATTGTGCAGCTTACAGGCTGCTTCTGTTGCTAACCTGAGGAAGAGAAAAAGCAGGAATGCATGCAATGTGATGTTTAATGTGAAGCATGCCGATTTGAAAATAAGTTAATTTATTAGGAGCACTACATTGTGTAAAAAGGTTGCATTGATAATTATCACTAAAAGCAACTGTTGTTATAACACAATCTGTAACATCCTTTTTAATTACATTTTGAATGCACAATTCTTCTCTAGATACAACGCAGCAATGGAGGATTTTTATTTACTGAAGGACCTGAGGGGTAAACAAACAATGCTGCTGGGGCATCAGCTTGCAGTGTGCATTGTGGAACAACTAACGGGAGAAAACAAGAGATGTATTGTGTGGTTATCTGTGTGGACTAGAATGACCAGGCTCTATTTGCTTCTTTGGTTTTCAAATGCCAAACTTTAAAAACAAATACTCAATACAAATTCTGGTTTCACATGGATTGATCCTGATACCTGAATACAATCAACCAAATTAAATACCTGATCTGCTGTAACTTTAATAGTTAAAATATTGTAATACATTCAAACTGGGTTTTACATGAAGTCAAAATGATGCTTTACAATTGCAACACATTCAATATTGACTTTATTGTTTCACATTGTCAGTCATTACTGACTTCATTCATGAAAAATCGTTTTTTCAAATCAACAGGGGTGTATTCTGTCAAGATAAATATACATACAGAAGCAGTAATACAATGCTATTCATCCAAAACATTGTGCCAAAGCACAGTCATTCATATAGTTTAACTTGATAAAAAATCTGAAATGGAGGAAGTATCTGAGGACATCCGAATACAGCCACGTGCTTCTCATTTGTAAGCATTCAGAGAAATAATTATGAAGTCAGTGTATATATTCTGTGTGTTATAGCTGATATACAGTGGTGGAAAGTAATGTAGTTAATTTACACAAGTATGTTACTTAATTACACTTTTGAGTTACGTGTAGTTTACTAGTAGTAGAGTATTTTAATGTCATGCGACTTTATACATTTTAGCAGCAACTTTTACTTAAGTAACATTTTAAATGCAGGATTTCACCTTGTCACAGAGTGTTTCTACACTGTGTTATTATTACTTTTACTAAGTATAAAATCTGAGTACTTCTTTTATCACTGCTGATATAAACTCACCCTCCTTTAAAGATTACGTCATAATTGAAAAGCATCTAGACCACACTCAGTGTTTTTTATTTCAAATTCATACTCACATTATGTCTTCAGAATCATCAAGTTCCCACACCGCCAGTTTGTGTGTGTGTGTGTGTGTGTGTGTGTGTGTGTGTGTGTGTGTGTGTGTGTGTGTGGTGCTGATGCAACTCAGCTGTGCATGAGTAGATGCACTTCCAGACTCTTGACAGTCGTTGGATCTGCTAAAAACAGCTGAGCCTTTGTGACCGAGGTGCATATGAACTATACATTAATTTGCAACTTGGGCCCTGTGCCAGAGAGGTTTGATAGAGTAACTAAACATTTCACGGTGGTAGAGAGAGCTAAATGCATTGTGACAGCCAGTGGTGTGTTTTGTTTCCTACACAGAGGAAAACAGAGACACACACATACAGTGACACATGTGCATATACACCTGTGGTAGACAAAGTGGAGTACTCTTAACTGGAGACCCTTAACTGAAGTAAAAGTTACAATTCCACACTGTGAAACTACTCCACCTCAAGTTAAAAGCCTGCTTTCAAAACATTACATTAGTGTTATCGGTAAAAAAGGCGATTATGCAGACAGATCGTCCTTGTCAGTGTTTATTCTAGTTTTTCCTAATTTTCCAATAGCGCCTGACACATAGTTTCTCTAAGGTTGAGTATACAATGCAACCAGTTATCATCTCTTGGAGGGTTTTTAAATATTGACTTTAATTTAATAAATATGATCATAATTTTCTAATCTCATTGAGTAACATTTAATCCTTTAGTTTTTAGTCAAATGTAAACAAAAAAATCCCCAACCAACAAATAGTTTTCAGTATTCAGACAGATGTCAGACAATTATAAAAGAGAAGAAATATAAAGTAACTTAACATGCCAATGCTTATGGAAAACACCTTGGATTTGTACTTCGGCGCAGTAATTGATTTAATGTTCTTACTTACGTTTCACCCAAGCAGACACACACACTCACACTTGTGAGGATAGTCTCGAGTCACCCACTCTGCATCAGCTCTCTCTCTTCATCTGTAGAGAAATTACAGTGAAGACAATGAAATATGTTAGGTGTTCAGAGTAATATTAGATTAATTTAATTGAATTTGAGGAAGATTGTTGCAGGACATAATAGGAAAACATATTTATTATGGGGACATATTAGCGTTTCCATTTGTCCACGTTTTTGCTTGGTATTTCTTCTCTTCCCTGTATTCTCAAACAAGCCCATTTGAAACAATTTAAATTGCTTTCCTCTGTACCAGATTAAATAGACTCACTGCAGTCTGACGGTCCAAATATTCACCAAGGTCGCCGACTTGGCAGGGTTTCAAGTTTTACATATGTCTGCATTCTTCTTGCAAAATAGATTTTTTTTATAACTCAATAAACTTGTTTTGAGGTAACAGGTCTTTATGGTAATTGAATAACTAAACAGGATGCTTCAGTGCTACTGCAACAATCTCAACCCAGCCGAGGGCAAGAGGCTCATTTTGATTGGCAGCAAGGGTACTCCCTATCTATTAGTAAATTAAAGACAACCTGGGAAATGGGAAGTTTCTGACCTACAAGCAGAAAGTATCAACACAGAGAGGACAGTGTTGTAAAGAGCAGCGGTACAGGAAGCTGGACATTTGCGCTGAGTTGCACTTTTGGCTCCCATGACCTTGACCTCTTCTCAGGTCGGATACTTCTCACGTCCCACAGAGATGAAGAAACCTTGTGAGATGAGAGCCCATGAAAGTATTATCATATCTGCTGCCTGTGTAACAGTATGTGGACACCCAGTCAAGTTATTTTTTACTTTTGTTTTGGGGCTGATGATTTCTTTAGGCCCCTTAGTTTAGTAAAATGTTCATGCTACAGCCTACAATAGTAATTATGAACTGCTTCAAACTTTGCGACACACTTCAGGGAAGGCCCTCCGATGTTTCAACATGACAAAGAAATGGTTTGGTGTGGAAGAAATAGACAGGTCTGCACGGATTCCTGACCTCAATCCCATCCAACACCTATGGGATGAGCTGTAACTCCGATTGTGAGCCAGGCCTTATCTCACAACCTCAGTGTTGGACCTCACTAATGCTCTTGTGGCTGAATTGGAGCAAATCCCTGCAGCCCTGTTCCAAATTCTGGTGGAAAAGCCTGAAGAAGATGAGATCAACAATCACACTTGGATGTAATGTTCAGGAGACCAAAAAGTGTAGATAAAACTGTGTGCAAGCAACACTGCAGACATGGGTTTTGCGCAGAGTAGCAGTAACTGACTCTCTTCACAAAATCTGATCTTATCTTATACAGGACAAGAATAAATCACTAGGGAAAACATATAAATGCTACTTCATTTGCTGTGACTTTGAACTTTAAACACATGAGACACAAAACTGTAATGTTCTTTTAACTACCTTGAGGCAAACTGGCAACCCTTTGATTTATCGTCACTATTGGAAACAGGCCTCATTCATTCACATCTTGTGTGCAGTTTACAAAGATAAACAGCCTCAGTGTCAGAAGACGGTTTCAAAACAGAAAAAAACCCAAAAGACAAGGCCTGCATTTCAAAAGGCTTGATTAACACATAAGTGGGCTCAACATTTGCAATAACACTGGTAATCTATGCAAACTTTCTTTAGCCTTGTTGCAACGCTGAATGCCTGACCGGCCGTGCAAAGGCGTATGGTAAAATATACTCTGTAAAATCTGACAAAGACTGACTTCTCTTCCGGCCTACAAAGGATTCCAAGTTTCTCCATCCTGCCCAGCTGGCTAGAATAGACAACACAGCCTCTTTTGTCAGGGTGAGTCAATCTGTGTGGGTGTGAATGCATTAGTCCTTCACAACAGAATTATGCCCCTGACTCCCCCGCTATGCTTTCAAATATTCTGTGATAGGTTCCCGCGGTCATGTTTAGATCACTTCCGGGCGATGATTTGCCATAAGAGAAGATGAATGGTGACCATTGAGATGCTGAATAATTATACTTGGACCTGCGAGTTGGGGAACACATAAACCTCAGAGGGCAACATGACAAACATGTTTTTCGGGACCTGGTGACAAAGAGCATGTTTTGATGTGACAGGGCATATTATCTGAATTGAGTCATGCAGCAGGGTTATTGCTGTGGTGCGTGGGCCCTCAGTCGTTTTGTTTGTCCATCTCTGCACTTTGCTTTTTATTGTGTGACTAATGAATATATATGTGTGTGTGCCTGTGCGTGAGCGTGTGTATGTATGTGTGGGAGTTAATAATGATATGCATATGCTCATGTGTGGCATCTGTGTGTGTGTGTGTGTGTGTGTGTGTGTGTGTGTGTGTGTGTGTGTGTGTGTGTGTGTGTGTGTGTGTGTGTGTGTCACTGCAGCAGACAGACGAAGACTCACACAGTGGCAGACCTCTCTGAAGTCATCGTTTCCAACAGCAAGCAGACCACTGGTCATTATCACGCACATGCAGCATCTGTGCAAATGTGAGTTCTCATGAAGGTCCATTGAGTCCTAAACACAATTCGTTCATTCAGAACAGCCAGCAGGGCCTAATGATCTGTTCTTTTTGTCCAAAACAGCCCAGAATCCCTTGGAATTACAGTCGTATTAAATGAATCTGCAGTGCAAAATTGTTGTTGATTTGCACGGTTTAAAGGGCAAATTTTGAACCTGAGCATTTACATGATGTTTGAGTCCACCTCTGTAGTAGAGATTTGGGAAATACAAAGATTACTTTTCATTGGGGAAAGCAATGCAATCCAAAAAGATTCAATGCAACAACAAATAACTTCAAACCCTTTGTGTCTGACAGAAAGAAATCAGAAAAAGCAATCCCGTTGAAATCAATGCAGCACTGAAGCAAACTGCATACAATTAATGTGAAAGGCCTGTATCAATGTAGTTTTAAAATTTGGAGTCAGGGATTAAGTGGAATCATGAGGGCCGCCGGATGGCTCATTGGTTAGAGTAGAATCCCGAGCCTCGATTCGAATCTCTAATAAAGGCTGCCTCTGGCCCAAAAACTCCTTAAAAGAAAATGTAATTATGCAAAAAAAAATCATAATCAAAACAAGAACAACACCCATGTTGACAAAACATTTGTTATTTCTAGCAGGAGAAACGGTGTGTTGATCAAACCAACAATTACTGTTTTTCTGAGTACATTATAACCACGTAGGTTTTGAGAATAACATCCAATTTCAACATTTTATACAACTCACCTTTTTAATCCGAATTATTTATGTTGTATTTGTTCGAAGAATTGTTGTCATTGTTCTTCAATCTGCTTACCACCACCTTCAGTTAAGTCTTTAGGCCTATACAGTGTGTACTTTATCTGTATAGACATACAAAATAACCATATCCACTTGATCATTCTCATCTCTGTTAATATAGTCTTTCTTAAAGTATGATTAAATTAAATTCATAGGAGAACCTGCAGCCCTTAATTGAAAATGAATATATTTTCAGATCAACCCACCCCGTCCCACACATACAGTCACTGTCCTACTGCATCCACACAGACACACAATTCCCATGAGCACGTCGCAAACGCACAGCTTGGCCCATTAGCGGTGACATGTGACGTTTCGATGGGGCAAATGAAGCTCAACAATTAATGTCAGAGCCTTACAAATTAAACAAATGGGGGACCGCCATGGTGTATTAGGCACCCCAAACCCCCTGAACACAGCCGAGGCACACGCCAGCAGGACAACGTTGTCTCGCTCTCCTCTCCGCCCCTGAACAAGGCTCTGAGTATGAGGAGGACAATGCCAAAAACACACTAATACACACACACATATACACACTACAGTCAGTCAATGAGTAAAATTAAACTAACCGTGCATTGATTGCCAATTGAGGCCTTTGACAAGCAAATAAACAGCACCGATTCTGGGGATCAATATGATTGATATGTCATTTGGTCTGTGATGTAGCGTCGCGCTGTAGTGTATGTACACAGATTGTGAAAGCACAGTAGGTCAAAGGACGGATGTCAATGAGTGAGTATAGCAGGCTGGAGAGGTGTTCAGCTGTCTGTCTTATATTGGCATCATTCTGTGAAACTCACTTTGTGTTTGTAGCTTATTCTTTAAAGAAATTTAGAGCAGCAGCATGATTTCATTATGGATTAAGATTACTAAATAGGACTCATTAATCCAACAATATATATTTGCTAATTATTTTCTAAACAGATACACTGCTTAAAAAAAAAATCTGTTGATGGATTTTTGTTGCAGTCAATTTCCCTTACAGGCCAATATTACTTAGTCAAACAGGTAGAAACCCCAGAAAAGTCGTTTTGGATCAAATATGTGTAGTGTTGGTAAAGAGTTTGATTAGTTGGTTCACAAAGCATGATAAAAATAAGATTATGCATGCCAAAATGCTCTGATTCTTAAATGTTTTGAAATACATATAATATGTAATGCTATAATAAAGACCACGTGATTTGATCTTTTTAACATCCACAATACCATGACACTTAGCAGAAATCCATCTTCTTATTATACCTTGTGGACCTTGATTATTTTGTCAAGAACTTTCCAATGAAAAATGTGCTCGCTAAAGTCAGGACTTATGGATAAATAGAGCATTTTGAGTCTAGATATACAACGTGGAACTTTGTTTGTTTCTCACATGACTGTGAGTGTGTTTGTGTGTGTGTGTGTGTCTGAGACTTTGTTAATCCATATGCAAACACATTGTCCTATCGACAGACCTTCTGAGGGGTGAAACGTCCAGGGAACAGAGGAGAGGAGCGGGGATGAGTCACGATTAGGATCTCTACGATTCACAGCACCTGCACACACTACATGCCAGACACAATCACATCAAATCAAACTCAAAGCACGCACACACAACAGATAAACAAAATAGAAAGTCTAGGCTATGCTAGGGGTGCACAGAGGCACAATATTACCCTGCAGACACACCACAAGCAGATATAAGTCTCACATCCCACACCTGTACAAATACAAAGTGGTAACTGAAACATATACACACACAATACATGAAAGCCCTCGCTCCCACACACACATGTACACAGGTGTGGCAGGTCCATTTTGTTTTCAAAACCCCCCACAGCCCTTTGCACAATCCCCGGCAAATAGGACTGATGTTACAAGGCAGATATAGGTGTACAATTTCTTGTTTGGCTTTGTGAAAACATGGCGGAATGGCAGTGAGAAATTGTGTTGGGAATAAATGCATCACCTCTGTTTGGGAGGGACGCCTCATCATAAGCCATCAGCCTGTATACGTGTTTGTGTGTGCGCCTGTGTGTGTGTGTTGCATGCCTGTGAGTGTGTGTGGGTGTGAGAGAGAGGAGGAAAGGAAAGAGATGGAATATCTAAAAGGGGTTAAGTGCCAGGGTTACCCATCCACGGAGCATTAAATGAAGGCTCTCACTTTGATGGACACCGGCACCGGGATCCCTGATGTCCCAAAATATTAGGTTTCTCTTCTAATAATGTTGGAAATATTGCCTACTGTCATGATTAATCTGGCTGGCTGCTGGGCCTGATTGCAGGTGACGCGGTCACAGCACAGTGCCTGTGTTAGTTTCCACACACCGTCAGCTTCGCTCCACACAGAGCCGCAGCCAGGAGCAGGGCTGATAGCAGCCATCGCAGCTGCCGCTAATGCAATGTGACAGCGGAGAAGGAAACCTTTATTTTAATTCAAACAACAAAAGCCAAACAGCCAAACTTATCTGTGTGCCAAACATTTTCCATCAAACAGTTATTTCTCTCCTCCAAAGTCCTTGTGGTCTTTTTATTCTCTCCCCTCGTATTATCACTGGGTGAGGTAAATCGACATGTAGGCCAGTTCTGGCTGGAACATATCTGGCAAGGGAAGAAAGAGTGGTTGCAGAAAAGTGGAGGTATTTGCAGATGTGGAGGAAGGCACAAAAACATTTGTCAAATCAAAGGCTTGAATTATTGCACATAGTCGGGTCAGTTTCACATGCCACTTAGAGGTCCCATTGTCCTGATGCTGAACAAGACCCCCTTTATGTGACAGGCTTGAAAAACAACGTTGGCCCTCCTCATAATCAAATCTGTAGCTCCCAACAGGCCAGCAGGCCCTGCCACTTGGAATTCTTTGCATTGGCCATGGTCAGGACGTGCCGTTTGGCCCCAACAATGGCAACATTGATTTTAGCGCCCTGAGAATTTTGGTTGAGCTGTAAAAGCTGGGACCAGGGGGGGGGGTAGAAACACAGATCTTTGCCTTTCCCAGGAGGGTGTGTGTGGAGCTGCGGGGGGAAGGTGAGTCACTCCGAGGCTCCAGGGCTCTGACCCACTGGACCCCTGGCCTAACTCAATCAGTCCAAGCATCATTAGTCTACCATTATCAGACATCATCTCCCAGGCTAAGCAGGACAGTTATCCCGTGCCAGCGTTGGAAAGAAATCGCAACACTTTCTGTCCTCAGTTTTCTTCCTTTAGCACCACAATGGCAGGCAGATTTTCTCGCTACAATCGGGCCTTGTTTACAGACATGGTTTTGAGTGTGGGCAAGCCGGTGTTTTGGGTAACTGATGTTACATTGATGTCTTGTTGCTATGCGGCTGGGGCTTAGGCCATGGCATGAAGTCATGACCTTCCTGTTTAGCTGCATAATAACTTACTGAGTTGATACAAATTACCCTACTTCTCAATCTTCCAATTTAGCTGCTGCTTATTGGGCAGGGGTCAAACCGAGACCTTTCATGTGGCGCATCTTTTGAAGTGGCTGCAGACCACTGTGAGACTTTAGCACCAAGCGTCTTGATGCAGGGGGAGGGAATGTGAAGGGAGGAGAGCCCTGAACAATGGGCCCCCCTTAGAAAAGCCTCTAAATCTTGGTGGCTAACTTCAAAAGAGCCCCTGGTGTCAAAGCCTGTGTTGTGGCAGGAGCTGGACACGCTGTTTCTCCGGATATAAATGTTTTATTAGAGGGCACACCTCCTCAGGCTCACCCTGTCACTGTCAGAGGTGGGAGGAACAAGGGGACACTGTGTGCCCCTGAGAGCGACATCAAACATAATGGGCTGTGCATGCATGCACACAGTCAACAAAAAGTTATTCATCAAATTGTATAATATGTTGACTTTTTTTGTATATAGCTTTGCTCCAGGACTGCAGTTCTACCTTACAAATATGAACTTGTTACCATTTATATCTTGCAGCCTTAATGGGATCAAGATGCAAAATGTATGGATTTCCAAATTATTTGGTTAATATAAAACATTGCATATTTTTTTCTGTCTGTGTCTAATGTGAAAATGCCACAAAGATAAACAGTCATTCGCCACATGCTCATGGCAATGATTTGGGTATGTCATGTGTAGCATCACGTTGCCAGACAAATATCACAATTTGCTAAAAGTATACATAATTCATCACCAATCAGTCTTGCCTTCCCGTGCCGGCTCCTGTGTTATCCCAGAGAAGATAGATGTGGGAGCCGAGCCCTTTGAGATCCAGATGGTACATTCCCAACAATAAGGTTTGGGCTTCTATTGGAAAATGATCCTCTTCCTGTGAGCGACACTATATCATCGTCAGCCAGTAATGAGATGATGCCAAAAAAGGAAACTCTCCGAAAAATAGATCTGCTTTATGCCTCCAGTATTTCTTTATCTTGGCCTCAAATGAAAAGCAAGTTTTTCGCCTTGCAGATAAATGCATTTATTTTTTAAATACTACAGGGGACTTGTTAAAGCAGCACACTCATTCTTCAAAGGGAAATAATAAACGTATGTTTTTGTTTCCAGGAAGACCTTCAGCAAACAGCATGTTTGTATACCATGTGCCATTTGCCGAAACATTAATATGCACCGCAAATGTAATGAGCAGGGAGAGGAATGTGACTTCTGATTATGATTTTGATTAGCTCTTATCTTGTTTAGACCTATGTTTCCTGTCTGTTTGCTGCATTGTTAGTCAGTTGACCTTATTAACCTTTAACCAGAACCTCACTTGGCCTCTTTTTCACATCGAATATAAACTTGTATCAAATTAAATCAAATGCAATTCAGCCCTTCTTTAAAAAATCTCCGTGCTACTGCCTCGACTGTCAGCAATAGTGACTTATAGCCTCTCTTCTCTTGAGCAGATCTGTTTGGAAATTTCAAATGTTGCTCTCTTTTCAGAGGGCCTTTTGTGACCCCTATTATACATTCTAGACTTAACGTCAAAGAGTGAGAAAAAGATTTAATTTGTTGACTATTGCAGGCGATCTTCTTTAAACGGCTTTTAATTGATAACGGCAAGGGAGAGCGGTGAACTTTAAATAGACATTCTAATTATCGGCTTTAAGAAGCAGGGGCTTTTTGGGAAATGTTATGGCATTTGGAATGGGATTAATGGGCAAGTGAGGCGCCGGCCACCCCGCAGCTAAATGACATTAAAGAGGGAGATGAGTGGTGCTGCTGAAGGGAGCAAACCCACTAGTCACAGGAGCCAGGGCGCCCACTGCCTTGGGCACACACACCGTGGGGTAACGTGCAGGAGAGGGGGGGGGGGGGGGAATTACATTATCTAGCCCACCAAGACTTCATCCTACACTCTGGTACAGTTGGGCTGTACTTCACTTGTACACTACTTTGGTGCTGATTGAACAAAAAAGCATTTGTCTGACTTGAAAAGTTACAAATCTTCAGTTGTATATATAAAAGCATGGTGGGATGATGAGTTATCATGACGTTTTGTTTCTCATATAAGGATCTTCTGTCAAAACTGTTTCAAATCACCATGACAAAAATGGTTCATATGATCATTTGTGATCTGACATCATTATGGTTACAATTTGGTTACGGTCAAGGAAAGTTAGGAAACCTTCGTCATCATGTTGAAAATAAATCAACACTGACTGTGCGTTGGAGAAGGTCAATGAGCAGCGGGCTACCACATCTAAAGTCATGCCGCTCCACCTTAAGGCTCTACAAGAACCTCACATTCATCCTCAAAGAGAAAAAAATCACGAGTCTTGTCTTTGAGTAAAATAAAAACAACAATCTCTATTCAGTAATCCCTTCTTTTTTCGATATTATGAGAAGACAATTTGTAATAGATCTCTAAAAAGCCCCAACAATTATAATAAAAGCTTACTACTACTGCTTTACTTTGCATTTGTGTATGTTATTATTGTTTTAATGTTGCATTATCTTAACATTATGCATTCCTGCATGTGCTACTTCAAATGTTCCCAACTACAAACATTAAGGGCATTATCAGCAGTCTACCCAGCTCAGTGCTACCTAACCACTGAGACTCAATAAGGTTAGTTAGGCAACATAATAACCCTAACTAATTCAGCCTGCCTGGCCCTCAGTGGGTCTCAGTGGGTCTCAGTGGTCTTGCTGGGTGCTACAGACAGAGATCCCAGTCCCCCGTGGTCTAAGACTGGGGACCCCGGGTATATCTATGCTGGGGGCCAACCGGCGGCTCTGATGGATCAGCTGAGGGCCGATTGTAGATGATCGAGCTAGGCCTGAGGGTTAAATATGTGGCGTGATGGATGGTAAACCCTGCAGAAAGACTCAGGTGAGATGGAGACAGAGGCCTGCACACATATCTGCATGTGGCAATACACAACATATACTGCAGACAACATGAACCGGAGTGTGTCAGAATGTGATCACTGACGACATTGGAGCATCCTGGTTAAAATGAGTCACCTCCCCAAATGGATGTTGTACCATATTACTTTCTCGAATTTTTTTAAATGTCTCCGAGTCCTTCTCTTTTGACTCCAACTGATTACATGATTGCACTAACAAAATATATAAAGAAAAGGGGAGGATGTGCACATGCCTTTAAAGTATGGGTCATAATAAACAACAATTAAAGGTAAATAAAAGGCAAATGAATAGTTATGTTTCTACTTGGGAAACAGCAGAGGAGAAAATCTCAACACAACATCTGCTCTGTTGCTGTTATAATGCTGATCTTACTCAGCCACAAATGCCCAGTTGTGATGGAAATGTAGATTTTCAGATGTATTTTTTTTCTTAAGCAAACACTTTTTGTGCATTTCTTTTTTTAGAAGACTGACATTTTATTCTTAAAAGAATAATTGCTACACTGTTAAAAAAGTGTAAAATAACATCTTGGTCTCTTGATGATCAGCAGATTCTCTGTTGCACAATGCTGACGCCATTATTTACTCTTTACATTCTAACAAAGCATGCCACATGTTTATGCTTTCTAACCACCTTGCCTGCAGTGTTCTGTCAGCCAATTCTATTACCTACATATTGTATGGTTTGCAACTATCTTAGAAACTTTAAGCTCATGTGGACTTCTGTGAACAATGTCATGAATCCTGAAGAATGTTACATTATCCCAGCCGTGTTCCTGTGTCAAAAAACATAAATGATACATTAAAATGTTCAAAAATGTTTGGGTATTTTGCGTGACTAGATTGCGATAAGCATTGTGGTTGGGTATATGTATGTGTATATCATACATTTATTTATATTATTTCATTTTAGGGACAAGTAGCAGGAACCAATGCCATTCATGGGCCTTTACAAAACAGCACAACACACAAACAATGATACAAATACAAATATGGTATGGCATCTTAGATACTAAACTAAATAGATGGGGGCATCTTAATAGACTAAAACTAAAATGTATTCCACAATGAGACCATGCAAAATATGGTTGGAGAAAACCAACATCTCTTCTAAAAATCACACCTTTAAGAGACAAAAGCAGATAGAAAATGGCTGAGCCCAGACTTATCTCTTCATGCTCTTAAACAGAACCAACAGGGGTCATCTAATGAAGTCCTAGACTGTGTGAAGGGCCAGACTTGGCCTGTGGACATCACTTTGGTTGGCCCTGGGCTAGAGGATGAGACCTGGGGAGAGTTGATATGAGGCTGTCACACTTCCCATAGATCAGTCATTATCACTAATCCAGTCACAGCACTGGGATCAGCACCAGGCCCATTCATCTAGAACCGTCATTAAAGAGCTAAATGAGAGCTGCCTCTGCTAATGAGGTAATGAGAAATTCTGTGCAAGTGTGTGTGAGTATGTGTGTGAGATCTGGGAGATAGTGAAAGAGAGAGCAGAAAGAGAGAGGCAGACAGAGAGGGAAAGACAGGACAGAAAATGAGAAGCTTAAAAGATACATTTAAAATCACCCCAAGAAATACTCTCATAAATAAAAACAAAGAGTAGCAGAGCGACTGATCCATCTGAACCATATTGGCATGTGAGCAAATCACTTTGCAGCTTCCCATCAGAGGGACTGGATCACTCACCCACTTCACCCGGTTCTGTTAACTGCATTCCCTTGCCACGCGTAAACAAAAGCCAGAGTTGTACTTGTTCGCAATCGCTCTTTAATTCGACCCAGCCTCGAGTGCATTTTGCAGCCGTTTTCTTCTGTTAATTGCAACACCACCAGGGTAAACATTATTGTCCTCAGACATATTCCGGCCCAAAACAAAGCACCACTGAGGCTGTGTGAAGTGGGGTTGTCGTGCTTTGCTGTGTGACATAAATCAATTATTTATGGCTATGAAGCTCCAAAATATTTATTTGCCTCATGGTATATGTAGCCGAGGCCTCAGAAAACAAATAGACGTTTGTATCAAAGGAGCACGGTGGGAAGACAATGTACGACCACCCGAGGAAGGTGGTGAAGTTTGGAGAGAAAGGTTTGGGAAAAGCCTGTCATTGATTGTAAAATGCACATCAAACAGAGAATACATTAGCCAATGCCTTACAGACCTGTTTGCACTCTCTGGCACTGACATCACACAGAGGCAAAGGTAAATAGAGATCCTGGTCGCATGTTCATATTTAAACTGATGGAGCAATAGTTAGACAACACAAAACATAAATTCAAATCACAAATAAGTTCTGACCAGGGGTGGTCCCAGACACATGTGGCCACAGGAACACCAAGAACATAGATTAGATGCCATTTGGATCAACTATGTAGACAGTTTAAACGTGTTGTAAATATCCATTTATGGAATACACACAAATCAAAGTAAATATTCTCAAAAAGGCAGTTTTTAGGATGAATGAATGTATCCATTACTGTAGCCATGTTTGGCATTAGTATCCTGGTAACTAATGAAATAAACAAAACAAGGTACTATTTCCTGGCACTACATTTTGCCCTGATGTATACGATGCAAAATAGATGCAGATAAACAGAATGTCTCGTACATAGAGCTCCCACTGGGCAATTCATTTAGTTCTCGGATAACCCGTTACCTAGCAAAACTTTCACAGAATACTGTGAAAAAATTAGAGTGAAATATGAAAATATATCCCTGTAAAATAAATTATTCAGTTACAATTCAAGACAGACTATTCAACTGAAGATATATTTGTTTTAATGAATGCAGTATACACACACACACACATTCACACGCACACACCCACCCATTCGCTCTCTGTCACTCACAAGGACTTCTTAGTATGTCAGACATGACGCCCCTGGGAATACAAACATGCTGGTCCAGGCAGGTTTGTCTTTCAGTGTTGAAGTGAGTCTTGTAAGACAAGAGGAGAGTAAACAGAGAAGGAGTGCAGTGACAATGATTTTCCACTAATCCGAGGATAAAACACACACAGCATAATAGCCTCCTGTGTCTCTTGCTAGCACCAATAGCAAACATGTGCACGCTCTTATGCCAGCAGAAACAGGCAAATGGGCAATAAGCTGTTATGTCTCCCACACTGGGCTTTCCTGAAGAACTGACTAGAACGTATCCTTTAAGTTGATAACTTGATTTTCACAGGAAAGTGGCTGCAACATTTACGTTAAAACAAAAGATACAAAGGATTCAAGTCAGGATGCTTTCTGTTGCTCCTCTGTAAAGATCTTGACAGGGTGATTTTGCCATTTTGGTCTTGATTACTGGCTACCTACTATGTGGAGACTTGGATCGTTTGAAAATGCTTATCTCTGAGTCCAATCCAAAGTAAATATAGGAAGAAGCCTTCTTGTACCCGGGCTGAGAAACATTGCATTATTTATTTTAATTCAGGTTTCTAAAGAAAGCTTACACTAACTTGGTTGCCTCAGAGCATGTAAACACACTGAGCATCAATGACCGTGCAGCATCACCCCTTCACCTTCTGCCGTCTCACATATAAGTTCACGCTGAAGGGGGGCGTGATATAGTGCCTCATCACCATGCTAAGTGTTTACAAATTGTTTTGGTCCTGTTCGTGTGGGGGTTGCATTTGGGATGGGCTGCCCTACGAAGGCTGTTGATCTCTGCATGACACGCCGCCCTTATGGTGTTGCACATGGCCCTCCATTAATAAACAAATGAAGGGCTCACCCTGGAGGTCAGGGAGCTCAGCTGGCCCATTTGCCACGGACGATCTCTCGGCTCACGGGGATCCAAAATGGCCACCCGCCGCGTCTTCCTGTCAGACGGCTGCTAACCTTGTCTTTGGTGACGGGCAGGAGGGCAGGAGAGGGGGGGGGGGGCTTTAGGGTGGGGACACACAAAGGGGTCCATGAGTTGCCCTCCCCTTCGCTGATTAGTGTGAGTGACAAAGTGGAGCAGAGAGTCCACTCAGGCCTTCATAATAAATCTATCAGGGAGTAATAGAATTCCATCAATCCTCGCTCCTCAGTCTCCCCTGCCCTCCCTCCTGCTCCCCACCCCTCAGGGGGTCACCATGTCGGGGTGTGTGTCTGTGTGGTGGTGGTGGTGGTGGGAATGTGGGGAGGGGGGGGGGGGCTCCAATCCTCTGGGATTGTACAACTGTTATTATTCAATTACGCTCCCTTTTCTTCTCAGTTAAAAGACCATGATATCATTATCACTTAATGAATATATATAATTGGATCTTGGCTGCCGCTTCCCCTGGTCTGATGAATACCACTCACTATTCATTCGGCCCCTGCTCATCCTCCTTTACCCAGCATCCATTTCAGCAGGCTGTGGAGCTGAAGAGGATAATGGCGATGATGATGCTGTCAATAAAGGGAATTTAAAGTAATCTCAGTGCTCATTCAAGGTTAAGGTAAACAAAAAGTGTGTTTAAATGAAACAAGTTCCTGAACACGTTGTTGTATTTATTTATTTATTTTATTGGAAAAGAGGGGAGGGGGTTTCAACAACCTTAGTTTTCAAAGGCAATATACAGAACCAGAATCAAGTTAAAATTACATTACTGAAGAATCAATAACAAAAGGCTGGTTTCTGGCTTCTTTGCACTCTGGGCATCACCAAACTAATTTTTATCTTAACGAACAAGGGTTTTATTGCTGAAACAATACCTGCATTCTATTTTGCAATTTCCATGTTTTGTTTAATAACCCCATGGCAATGTACAGTGCAATCGTTTGCAGAAACACATTAAGACCACAGATAGGATCTGGATTACATCTTCTTCTCCATGATGGCTTCACATGAAAAAAAAATTGTTTAGAAAAATCCTCCAGCATTCATGCAAAATAAATGGAGGATGGAGAGAGTTCTACAATAGCTCCACCCTCACAGAGTGTTCCTATTTAAATGTGTCTCCTGGTTGGCGTGAGTGTGGACAAACTCCCAGAGGACATTAAGAGAAGAAGGGGGAAACCTTGAGAGCCGCAATTGTGACAGTCATGGCCATCAATACCTTCTCAATCTGCCAAGAAACAATGAGAGAGGGGGGGATAAAGACGGTGATGAGCAACACTAAAAACATTGATTTAGCATTTGTCCACTTCATTTGAAGTGAGACAAGGGGGCGACAGGGAAGGGGGGTGGGGGGCTTTGAAGAGGCAAAATCGGGGAGTGTTTAGCCTCCCATTCAGATGTCGTCCTCTTGTTGGAAAGCAAAAGCAACCGTCCCTCCCCTCCGCATTGTTGAGGGTAAATGTGCCATGGCGGGGGTTGATCATGTCTGTGTAAATCAGACAGGGGGAGAGCGTGTGAGGCGGTGGGAGTGTGTGCATGTGTGTACGGACACGCTCGTGTGTGAGGGAGGCCTGCAAGCTCAAGGATGGGTATGGGGCGTACTTCGTCATTAATCCTGCTTAAAGAAGACAGTGTTGGCAAAGTGGCAGCGCCCCGATCCAGCTGCTCCCCCCACAGAGACATTCAGACACCCTATCTGACCCCCCCCTCAAACACACCCCCTCATGTCTTTCCACCCGTCACCCCCTCACCCCTCCATCCCCATCAACTCAGCCTTCTCCACCTTAGTCCCAATTTCCCATCACTTACCCACCGCACACCGCCCAAAACCCAGAACTCCACTCTCGTTCACTCACCCATCCCTGCCATACATCACTCCAAATTAAATTTACATTAGACCCTCCTCTATCAAAGAAGCCAAAAGAGAGGCAGGGAGGGAATGAGATCGAGGGGCTGACATCATTACCCCGGCAGCAGAGCACATGACCGTCATCTATTAAACCCTTTTATACACATGTCTCAGGATTTTACCAAAGTTCATGCATACCTAAGTGCAAGTTTGTGTTAAAAATTAAAAGCTCTTTTAGGAGGACAAAGGAGTTTCTGAACTGTTGACTTTGAGAGGGGCTTTATTACCCCCAACCATGGATGTCTGGTATTGCTATAGACAGCCCCCGACCCTTCCTCTCTCCCCTCAGTTTTTTCTCTTCCTTCTACCTCTGGCTCCCACTACCTCTTCTCTCATCTTTGGGCACCATTGGGTGGACTGTCTAAGTATGAGACAGAATATTGAATATTTACATACACCACATACACTATTGACCCCATATATGTCCGAACAAGAGATGTGTTTGTTGTGTTTGTCCTCCAGAGCATTAACTGCAATTTAACTGTGCAGGAATTTGTACTTTTGTTTTATCATGTGGTATTGTGCCATGTAGGGCTTGATGATGTCGATACAAGACCTGTGTTTTTTTCTTTCATGTTCCCATACCCTTGATTCTCAGGATAATTCTGGTGGTATTTATATTTATCTTAAGAAGTACCTTTGAATGGCCAAAAACAACATGTTGATCCTTCTAGCTATTATTGTCTACGTAGTCAACGCATGTTCTAGCTTATTTGTTGGTGCCCTTGACTTCCATTGCGGTCCAAAAATGATAAATGAACAAAACAATTCCAAGTTCGCTACTCAGCAATGTATGATTTACCAAAACAGCTTGGCTAAGAGATGAGACACAAACCAGAGAAAAGGTAGGCTCAAAAAAAGTTGAGAGATAGACGAATGGTAGGGTCATACTATTGAACAACTGATTTGAACAGTCTCTTCTTGAAGATCTTTGTGGTATTGCTCTTGGTTGTTAAAAACTGAAAATATACTCAAACCCGGGCTACTTTTCACAACTGTGCTTAGCTGGCCAATCATGTGTGAGGTGGGTGTGAATGTCGGATGGTCATTTCGGCAGGTTACAGAAATGGTCGGGCACTGGACATTGATGCCAGCTTCCAACAGTTTTCAACACTTGCTGTGGACAGATTTGAGTTGGTAGCAAAATAAATATTTTGATATGATGACTAGCTTTAGTTGTATTGTGCAACTTCCTCATGTTTAATGTTGCATCATAATTGTCTGCATCATCCTTCAAATTGTTGCATCGTGTTGTGTTATCTTTTAGATGCCTGATGTTCTGCTGCACCATCATGTGTTGTGTTGTTTTCTTGTGCTAGCTTGTATTCTGTCATGGCGTGTTGTGCTATCTGGTCGTGTGTCAGATTGTGTTGTACCGTGTCACGTTGCATTATGCTGCAGCATGTCGTGTTGTGCTCTCTCCTCTCAGTCTTTATCAGTGATGTATTAGGACAGAGGGTTACCTCCCCTCACCGTTGGGGATATATTTGCATTGGAGCGTCTGAAAGCAGCTGGAGTGAACCAGCTCAGTAAAGGCACCTGAGTGCTGAGCGCTTACTCTTTAATTGCTTCATTATCGTCTGTGCTAATCCCTCTCCAATTTCGACACTCTCATTTTCCACACTAATTTGTCCGGGTCCCTCTCCGGCTCTCTGCTCACACAGTCCGCAGCGCTATGGCACCTATTTGCTTTCCAAGGCAATGATAACAATTAATGCAGCAGTCGGCGCTTGTTTCATATAAACCTGTTTTCAGCCGACTAAACAAGGGGCTGCTGATAAACAGACTCCGGAGCCAAGGCGCAGAGCTTCACAGCACCATTTGTCTCTCTAATTATGCTTTAATTACAACTGTGTATGCTAATACACTAAACATTTGCATAGAACATTCACACAACTTTCTGCTTTCTCTTTAGGAGTGTAGCAGAAGGAGGAGAGATCTATAGCTCCGGTGCTTATTGAAAGAGGCCTGCACTGTGTTAAATTACATATGGGAATTGTTTAGAATTAAAAACAATGCCACAGTGCTTCCTTACAAACTGTTTACTTTATATTGTTAGGTAACAGCAAACAAAGTCGGAGTGATTAAAGAATTAGGCGGCAATTCATTTCTTAACTGCAAAACATTGTGGTACATCTTACAGTAATAGAAGTGATTATAAGCACTCTTGACAAAGATACGTGGTGATGTTTTCTCAAATTAACTTAAGTGCAGAAGATTGATGTCATACCCCAACCGTAGCAACACAATGTATTAAATGTACAGTTTATTATCTCTATGTCAGCCACCCTACACTCCGTGTGTTACCATTTGCAAAGGGTATAAACACTTCTGCATTTAGACGTGGTTGGATACTCTTATGACCTTTAATATACACCTAGCATGTCACAATAGTGTTCTTCGGTAAATTAAACAACTGATCTTATTTTGGCTCTTGCTACTGGCATTTACTTGACATTTTTTGCTACTTGGCTTTCTCAGGGTCAGCCTCCCACTAAAGCCTATTACATTTGTCCAAATATACAAGTATGCAAGATCTGCTAGATCCGTGTGAGCCATTTGTTGTCCTCATAGGGTGCATAAATAGGCTTTGTGCAGACCACCACATACTTCAAATTTGTTTAGAAAGGCAACAACTACAAGACAAAAAAGGGCTCTAATTTAGAAGGTGGTATAAACAGAACACTATAAACTCTTAAGTAGTGTTGATTACATTTTTAAATATCTCAAAAGATCACCAGACTTTTCTTCATCTTAACACTATTTCATCACCTTGTGAATTGCAGTTGACCAAACAATTTTACCTCAAGGTCCATTAAGCATCCGCTTTGTAACTTTTGGCAGATGGAGGATGCCCAGTGTTCAGGGAAATACAGATGTTCACATTTCTATTTGTTGATTGCGAATTAAGCATTTAAACTATCTATACAAAATCCATCTGTTGGCGGTGATCGGTTGATTTGATCAGAAAAGAACGGCTACTAAAATTACCTTGAGGTAAGATTGCTTTGTCAACCAATTTATATTTTGTGTGCTTGGTGTTATATATTATCCTCCTTCGCCTTTTACTCACCTTTGTTCTTTTCTATTTCATTCTATGCCTCTCTCTGCACTGCCCCACTTTTTGCTCCAGTGAGGCGTTCAGCTACACACCTAACTTAACTACATGTCATTGAGTCATTAACATACAAATGACCTGCAGTTATCGTGTGATCGGGGCCCTCAAATGCCACCAAATGCTAAGGAACCACCATTTACAGATAAGTAACCCAGCCAGCTCTGGTAAGTAATTCCTCGCCTTGCCGTTTTGGCTAAAATCAAGGCATTTAATTGGCCATTAAGAGATAGGCATCTGACAGTTAAGGTTAGTGGTAGAGGTGATGATGACAGTGGTGGTAGATGGGTGTAAGATGGAGGCGTAGACTATGAGGAAAAACATATTCACGCGCTGCAGTGGTAAATACGACACATAGCCCACTCCTTTGTAATTGGGGTGATGATCCGTCTCTATAGCATGCTCTCATAGCCGCTGACTGACTCAGTCCACCCTCAACAACAGTCACATGACTGCCTCTGTCACTATTTCTGGGAAGAAAAAGTACTTTCTATACATGACAGCCATTTAGCTCGCAACTTACCGGAAATCTATTACGATTTTATTTTTTATTAAGAGTTTTAGAGATTTAGCCTTTATCTTAAATGTATGACTCTATTCAAAAATATAAATTGTTACCTTATCATTAAACACTATATTTCATTACTAGGTTTACCACCATCAAAACCATAATAAATCATCTTTAAAGATTGACAAAACAATATTATATCTTAAATGATGTTCCTCAGCAGATGAAGTCTTCATATTTTCAACTGAAGTGTAAACGTTAGAATTGTAATTTATCTGAATACTTGAGTTTCGTCAATAGTTTACAAGTGGCGATTGAAATCTCGATCTGGCCCTGGAAACTTGAATTTGAACATCTACAATTCTAATAGATTAACGACAGCAACAAGAAGTTCATGTGATATGATTGAAAGCCACAAAAAAGCTCCATGTCAAAGATAAATAATTAATGTGGTCAGATGTTTTAGTCAATTCAACATTCTATAATATTATATGTTGATTTTGTATCAAACCAATGAACGTGGTTTAAAAAGTATTTTTGCAGTTTTGTATTATTGCAAAAACCTGTGATAATATTATGTTTGTGACAACACTATTATTATAATAGTAAGTAATTGAACAACATCACAATGAAAAACGTTCAAAGAGCTTGTGATCCCGAGAGCTACACTTAAAAACAAGCATTTACATTGAAAACAATGAAGGCCGTAGCATCACTGCTGTTGACAATAAACCAGGACGGATTGCAGGTTCTGCCTCTTGTCTTTTATTGCATTTTTTGAAAACAGTTCCCCACACTCAGTGCTCAAAGGGACATTGTGTGTGAGAGTTGGATCAATATATATTTGGTGACCTAACCCCTCTGTCTGTCCAAGCAGGAAATCTAACAGCTATGAAGTATTTCATCTGGACAGAGCTGTAACCTATGACCCTGAGTGCAGCTAAGCCCTCCTCTCTCCACCAGGCAGAGTGGAAGTTGTTGCACACTAGTCTCAAAGTTAGTGGCAATTGACGCCTATGTCTTATTCCGCCCTCGTCTTCGTCTTTTGCAGTAGCACAAACACATTGCACACATCAAACGTCAGGATCAAACTTGCAGACATTTTAAAGCAGATTTAAGCAAAAGTAAGTTATCATTGCAATGTAATTGTGTCCCAACATACAGTTTGGATGTATCATTTTTGTAGATAGAAGTCTATTAGATTTGTAGCAATGAATATGTAACGTAAAGGGAATTTCACTAATGCTTAACTATTGGATTTGATTCACTTTACTGATGTGGATTGGTTTCAGTTGCTAAATCTAAAGATAATCCAGGACGTTTAGCGCACTAAAATGTTGCACAGCTGGCTGTTCTAAAATAGCCTACAATGAATATCACAATCTATGACCCCCTCATTCTAAATTGTAACTGAAATGTATTAATCCAAGAGCTGCAGCAGTACAGCAAACATTTAAGCGAGTCTTCTTTTTTGGCTTCATCTCTCGTTTCTGTCATCAAAATTGAGATGGCAACTCAGAGGAGGACAAGACAAAATCAACTGTGAAAACGGAACAAATAATATTTCCCTCGCACATCATCTATCTGACAGAAGGCAGCAAAAGGAAAGGAGAAAAGGGGGAGAAAACAGGAAAAATCTTGGTCTGCCCGCCAATCTTTCATTCTCTCTGTGCTCATCCATCCTGAGTGCACCTCTTAATTTGGTCCTGCCACAGACTGGGCAACAGAGACCTTCAGCCATTGGAAACAAATGATCTGGCCAGGGAGGGGCAACAACTCACGGCCGGCGGGCGCTGCAACACTACTCAGCTGCTGGGATTTACTCTGGAGTGGTTTTTTGGGACGTTGTTGTTTTCAAGATAATTTATCCAATGATCAAAAACAAGTTTTCTGGGATATTGTGTATTCCAACAAAATATACATCCTTCCATAAAAGTAACCATGACTAAATAAAAATGAAGATGTATTGTATATGAATAGTTGCTTTCAAGATTTAAAGTAGATTGTATATACAGGTATAATTTAGCTTTTTGATTGTAATTTGATACTTTTAACAAAACAGGTGGTCACAGCATCAAAGAGAACAGTCACACTACACAAAAATAATTCAAGTTAACGATGAAAACATAAAAAAGATGCATGAATGTTTGTCTGATACACATACTAATTAAACACACACTAAGATGAAAAGAGAGTGGGCTCAGACACGTCTCTGTTCCTTTACAGTGAGTTCTGTGTATTGTCATGAAGTGCTGGGTGGCCACATGGTGACACTTGTGACTCTATCGATGTCAACCTAATTTTACAGTGAAACCAGAAGCCTCGTGTCATCCTCATGTGAGAGTTGAGTAAGAGTCCTAGAATACACTGGGGAGATGATACCACACAGACATATGCATGTACACACACATGCGGAAAAAAGTCAAAATCATAACACAGACGCTTGCACAGTGTGACACTTTTACACAAGGTGCAGAAGAATAGTAACTTTATGTATACAAACAAACACATGGTGACCGATATTTCTCCTGGGATTACAGTGGCATGGAGCGTGACAAACGCCAGACGGACACTAGCACAGGGTGAACTGTGTGACTCTGAGGGATCATGGGACAGATGCCAGCTGAATGGACCATGTCAGTGCGACCAGTGTAAGGACATACAAGTCCCCAGTGCACTTCTTCTTTAAGTGAACCAGACATTTGCCTTGATGCAAGGTGGCAAAAAGCTACTGTGGGTGATCCTCAGCTTTGAATACACTCTGTGGTACTCAAACCGATGGCAAAAAGTTTGATACTAAAGACAATTCATACAGTTTGGGATTGGTATTTCCTTTATTCTCTCTATAAAGAAAGACTTTGCATATTTTGGAACCAAGAGGTCCTTCTTCTCATTACCAACACTTTTATCAGATCAACTTACAAATCTGGAGGACATTATACACACATCTGTAATCCCCCTTTTGCTGGTTTAATATTGTACCACAGACCCTTGAAAATGCAGTGATTTTTATTGTACAAAGCCATGCCTTTTTATGCTGCTGCAACGCAAACATTTCCCAAATTGGGATCAATAAAGTACTATCTTATCTCTCTTATCTCATCTTATCAACCCACTTTACAAAAAAGAGAACAACCTAGACATGTCAATAATGAACAACTATATATATCAAACCTCCCATCTTTTAAGCAACGTTATTAAAAAAGTAAACTAATTATTGCCACTAAACAAATAGTTTGATGTTTTCTAGTCTGGTTTTCAAACATCAGAATTGAGAATGCTTTCGTTTAGTTATTTAATGACATCAACTTAACACATTCATTGGCAGAATTTCAGTCTTGGTATTATTAGATCTTAGTGATGCGTTCGACACGGTGGACAACAACATATTGCTTAACTAACTGGAAAACTGGGTGGGCCTTTCTGGCACAGTAATAAACTGGTTTGAATCCTACTTAAAGGACAGGGACTAATTTGTGGCTATGAGTAATCACACATTTGAGCTAATATGACTTGCAGAGTTCCTCAAGGCTCCATCCTGGGGCCTCTTCTCTTAAACGCTTTCACTGGCTCAGATTTGGAAAGAAACTCAAAAGATGTTGCCAAACACACTAATGAATATATCCTTATCACTCTGGGACTATGGTCCTATTCAGCCACCAAGTAAGTGTATTGCATGGAAGCCAGAAGAGGAATGATTATAAATCAGCGTTCAGCTCTAATTGGCAGTGTTAAAACTCACAGGACAAGCCAGAAATCTGAGTGTAGTCATGGACGACCCACACCTGAACTTAAGCAGCTACAATAATACAATTATAAAAGTTAGCCTACTATCAACTTGGGAAAATAAAGCATTAAAGGACTTATGTCTCAGAAAGATTTGCTCTTTACATCAAAAAAAAAAACCGTCCCGGATACTGCAGGTCGGCTGAAACCCTCAATTCTTTTAAATCAAGGTTGAAGTATTTCCTGAATGCCTCTGCCTTTTGTTAAATCAAATCATTATTAAATACACACATAATAGTAGTATTGTCCTTTTAAACCGATTGGCAAGGTAACATTAGCAGTTAGCTCAAAGCATCACTGTGCCTATACAAAACATATAGAATATTGTTGCACGTTAACATCCTTCCACTTCACATGTCTCTTCCTTTTCAATTGAATTTCAACTTCAACTGAAGTTCAGCTACTTAATCTGTATGCTTTTTAGATTAACTGAAACTTGCAAAAAGAAAAATGATGTTTCTGCTGCCTTACACAGGTGTTATTTCAAATTTGGCCTCAGTGTGTGTAACTACATTTACTTTACTGGTTAGCCATGATAAATAAGTTGGGTCTTCAATGTAATGTATTATTGCAAAAGGCCACTGCAAACACAACAGGCTTTCAATCATGTGAGATGACAATGGTCAGCCGCAGCAGCTCACCTCTCAGATGCTTTTGATTGTATTAGAGTTGTGTTTGGACTACAGCAGCAGCCTATAGAGGAATTCCTGTCAGATGACTTTGGTTTCAGGCAAATACAATTTAAGTTAAGTGGAACCATCTTTGAAATAAATCAAATGTTTACAGAGCGATTAATGGGCTAAATTGAGAGGAATCTTGGGACAATAACCAATGGTCATGGAAGTTTACGCTCACTATGTCCACTGTAAACTACGTAGCCCACAGTTGTTTGATGTAGGTCAACACTAAGTTACAGAAATGATCTCAGCAAGATAAATGAGTAGCATTCGACTCTCACTTTGAGCTTCTTGAACTTGCAGGACTGACATGTTGTAAAGTAAACTGCTGTGTCCTGTACAGTATGTTTAATCTGTCTTTGGTCTGGGAGATTTGTATGTTATTGATTAACTGAGTAAACATTTGACTGCACACACATTTTCAAGAAAGTGTGAATTACAGTGGCCCTGAGAGCTCGTCCACTGCAAATTAAACAAACAAATGCAAGCGGACAAAATACAATCAAAAGGAAGAAAACCTTCCCAACACAGTTAAAAAATTGAATTTGAAAAATAAAAAATGATAAAACACAAGAAAATACTGAGAAAATTGCAATGTTTTAGTTTGAAAATCAATAAACAGACATTTTCAAACATTTCTGTAAACATCATTACTTATCAATCAACATCCTATATTTTAATCCTTTTTGCATGACCAATAAAAACACACTGTGTGCTGAAGACTAAGTTACAGATAAGGAATAGAAAACATATTCATTACTTAAATGAACCAACAAGATATGTTCATGTACTATTCCAATACAGAACTGATGAATTATCCACAGGACAACCGGTTGGCTTGAATCCGATTTTTTTCTTTATTATTCATTGTTAATTGTTTGCTGTGGATAGAGAGCTCTCTTAGTTTCCCTCTCTTTCTATTCAGTTGACATTCCTGATGGGGAAAATCCAGAATTCGTAATGAAGAGCAAAACATTACATATGCATGCAGACATTTTGGATCGCTTGCAGCTATAGTCTTTCAATGTTCCCGCTGCATGAATCTGCAACAACAACTACAGGGCCAAAAGAGCACGGAAAAGAAATGACATGTTACAAAGTTCGAAATGTATGTAACTTCCTCAATATTATCCTTGACTGGCTTGCTTTGTTTCAAATGTGTGTCCAAACCATGTACACAGATGAATGACCTAGCAGAGGAATTCCTTCTGCAGCTCAATGAAATGGCTTATGCAGGGCAAATTTAATATGTGGTTTTGCCCAGACAATACCGGGGTTTGAGCAGATCTGCTATGCCCTGGAGCTGGGTGATGAAGAAGAGCAACACAGAGAAGAATGGGGCCGTTGTGAGCCTCTGAAAGTTTGATGGCCCCTTTGCAGGATGCAGAAAAACCTAAAAACCCAGGAGGACGTGTTTCCCTCTGTAGGGGAGATAAGACAGAAGTGCAATAGAAAAACACATTAGAGTAAGTTTGCGAAACTCATACTGCACTATAATTTCACTAACATTTGCACAAATTGATAGAAAGTCATATAACATGAAAGAAGGACGAGGCTTTGGCAAATGGCTACAATTTGAAAGAAAATTTAGAATAAAGTCAAAGAAATTGTTGCACATGAATCTACTTCAACAAATTGAAAACAAAAATGTTTCACAGTCTTAAGACAAGTTACAAGTCATTTATTTTACAGCACATAAAACTTGTAATTCACTTAGCAAAACACAAAAAAAATGTGTTATTGAGATTTAAAAGGTTTGCAAAATAATTGTCATTGGGGGAACTCCATCGCCAAAAAAATAGGTTGCTTTGATAATGTGTAGAGCCACATGGAAGTTAAGAATAGGATGACATTATGTTGTTTGGCCTGTTTAGGCAACCTTTGATTTAATGTTCGTTACCAATACTGCATCCCTAAACTACCCCATGGAAACACTGCTCAGTGCCTGCACACAGTAACCAGTAGATTCTCTGATTGCATTTTAGCATATTAAGCTCTTTTGTAAACATTTGATAACATTCAAAGAAGGTGTAAGGCTGCTCCAAATGACATTAGGTCCACTAACACAAGTCATCTGACAGGAATACCTCTAATTTCTAGTATAGATTGTTTTCATGCTGAATTCTAACATGATAATTACATTTGCTGTTCTAAGTTGCTTTCTCAAGTCCAGTCACATGTTCCCATTAGCCGTTTAGCTTTCCTTTAGTTCTTGCGTTGAGACATTACATGCCGAGACGAGGCAAGCCAAGTGACTATAAACCGCAGCACTTTGATGATTTTGAAACATGTTTAAATTATATCATTAGCTTAATTCCCCACAAGCTCCTTCAGTGAACCAGAGGCCACAGGCTGAATCAAAGTCAGATGTTTTGTTTGCAATCAGAAGAAAAATAGTACACATTTAAAGTTTATCCAGCAGTTACTTTGATCTTTTTGATTATTAAGATTTAAACTCAGGTGGATAAGACACATCTAAGTGTGGTTAATACACAACTTGGTGATTGACACATTGTTTATAATGAAGCATATTATATTGATGTATTTTGTGTACATTTTCCATTGGCTGCTTCTGCATGTGGGTTTAAATTGTATATAAAAGATTAAGAATGCATTATTTGTGAACATGCCCAAGGCTGCCAAATATAACTTTAGCAAATTTAGATTTGCATCATGGCTCACAGATAAGCAAGGAATGTTGCTGGATCATTTTATCAGAAAAAAACATGTGCAGGTCAAAAACAAAGCCACGAGGTACACACACACACACACACACACACACACACACACACACACACACACACACACACACGCCCACACACACACACACACACACACACACACACACACACGCCCACACACACACACACACACACACACACACACACACACACACACACCCTTGAACTCTCACTGTAAAAAGAAAATCAATCTACGGTTCTATCAGTTACGAGATGTTAGCCCCTTTAAAAGGGAAATCCTCACTGAATTAACTACCGCCTGCAGCGCTGCACGTCCCTGGATGTGTGCACAGTATGCCAATGTTGAGTTGACCAAGTGACCAGCAGAAAGATATTCAGTGTGAGCCCGCTGCCAGGTGCCATTACACTTCTCCTTCCAGCAGAGAAAAGCAGTCACACAACCCACCATCTGTTCCCAGAATGCCCTCAGCAGCTCACCGCAGTGTCCTTTCTATTCTATTTTGTCATCATAATTAAGGGACTTTTGGTTTGTGTGTGTGTGTACCAAAATCTTGTTGCCATCTTCTGAATAAAATCTTATGTGTGTGGCAAAGTACAGTCTGACTGATGCAAACGAGACGTTTATTCCAAAAACACTTGTTCTTGTGTCCTAGGAAGAATGCAAAAGGCTACTTACAGATGCACATTTCACATTTACTGTAACGCATTCAGAGGTATAAAAAGGCCTTAGATTACCATTTTAAATTGTCAATGCACAACAGGTCACAGTGGTGCATGCAGAGGGTTCATTTTTGACACTGATTCATATGCAAAGACTTTCTGGGTTTTTATTTTAAAATCCCACAACACTCTGAGCATTGTGGTCACTGTGAAACATATTCCAAACAACCGCCTCCGTCACTTTTCATGCCAACTCTGAGTCATCCTGACTTACACATCCAAGCAACAAGGACCCCCCCCCAAAACCCCCCCATCCCTCCTCCGTTTCCTCTGACAACAATATCTGCTTATGATCTGCCTTATGGACAAGCACACAGTCCTCACACAGTCGCAGAGCGTGATGTACAACGCAGCCTCAATGTGTGGCGGTAGTGAAAGCCCCCCCACCTCCATCAAAGGCGCTTCCTCCGGCAACCGTGGCAGAGCCCACTGCCTCTGGAGCCCCTCATTATTACATGCGAGGGGGGACTTGTGATCTTTTTAATTATTCTGCACTTCATTTCTATCCCACCATTCAAAGCGCAACATGAGAATTGATTGCCTCAAATATCCATCTTTATAATCTCCCCCAGGCCCATAAATTATCCGACTTTGGGGCAGGGCGGACGAGCCGTGCAGGCACAAGCAGATCCCTTTCAGAGCCGAGCAGAGCCTCGTCCCTGCAGTGTGCGGGGGGGGGGGGGGGAGCACCACTGAATGGGGCTGCTCTTTGGCTCGCTGAAAACGGGAGGGAAAAAAAGTACACTTGTTATCTTGTGAACCCTCAAACATGTAAGATAGGAATCTCTTGAATGTCAGCGACAGAAATGGAATTAACAAGAGATCTTTTTATTGTCACAGAAGGTCATTAGGCTGCCAATCGGGGTAATTATGGAAATGATCTCCCCAGCTCTTTGGAATGTTTTCCTGCTTCCATAAGGACTTGAAAGTGTTCAATCAGCCTCTCTCGTGGGAAAGTTCAGCCATAACTGCAAGTGTACCAGCAAAATCAAATTAAGCAAAGAGATTTCATTAGTATTTATAGCCCCGAGGCATTTGTAAAAGTATGGAGCAGCAGAGTAATGTGGGACTGTGGAGGAGAGAATTATTGCTTAATGACAAAGGCCATACCTAGAAGACATACACATAGATAATGAATAGGAGGCATTGATTGCATCTTTAAAGAGGATTCTTGAGGGAATGTAAAATATTGATGCTTGTATGGCTGACTTTGGACTCGGCATGGGTGTGAAGGATGAAATTCTTTAACACTGTTTGGTTGTTACGTTTATTATTAAATCATGTTTCGTTTCCTATTTCAAAGTATGACTAAACCCTGGAATATGAGCAAAATCACCTAAATCATAGTTTGAGTTTATATAGCACCTGACTACATTTACTCTGTGCTTAAGTATACATTTGAGGTACATATATTAGATTTCCAAATATGTTATGTTTTCAGCCTCTTAAGTTAGTATTTGCTGTTTTTTCTTCTATTAAATTACACTGAACTGAATCTTTTTGAGAATTGGACTTCTTTGACTGTTCCTTCACACTGTTAATCTGACTGAGACCAAACATGCTCAAAGTTTATCTGAAATTAGACATGAATGTTTTCAGAAAAAAAACAAGAACATGCTTATGAAATATATCTGTCAGTAGCAGAGAGGGACATTTAAATTGAAATTAAAAGTGTAAATTATAACATTTGCAACTAGTTGCACACTGTATAGTATATTTTGAATATGAAAATAACTCCTGGGTAAATAGAGTAAAATGTGTTACTGATAGATACCAATATAAAAACTTCACTATGACTGGCAGTCATTTTTTGGTATCACACATTTTCTTAGATTTGATGTTTAAATATGCAAATCAGCCACTATTCAGTGCTATTTTTGGTTCATTTCGGATACAGACACAAATAGACAAAACAAGTACAAATAAACACCTAAATGTGTATTTCAGATGTTTTTTTCTCCGCTTCTATGAAAGAAGACGTATCACAGAAGCAAAATAGTCCAGAATTGACCAGTGCATAAAAAACTAGGATTTGCCTGGGGTGTCTTGCTATAAAAACCCAATGTTAAAAGATAACACCAACCCAGGGAGAAATAACACTTTTGTAAAGCTAACCTAATATTGTGTCTGTGATTTATTGACCAGATTTGTGACCCAGTTTTTGGACAGGATGATGTTGAGAGTGTAAGAACATTATTTGAATCTTGAAGAATAAAAGTCTATTGAGTTTAAAAATAAAATATCTTATTTAGTATACAACAATGGATAAGGTGCGACCAAATATACACCTTTATATTTCCCTTTGTGTAATAAATCACGTCATTGTCTGCATTAGAGATTCAGGACGAAATGAAATGAAGTCAGAGAGCTATGTGCACTAAATTGCAACACCTGATTTGAATCATTGGGTCTATTCAGTCCACTTAACCTCAGCGTAATTGACAATTTAAAGGTGCAATCCTTAATTTCAAGAGACAGCACAACGACTTTGATTAGATTGTGGGATATGCACTTCCCCTCTGGATTAACAGACAAGGGCACTTTTTATTAAGCAAATAAGGGGATGGAGTAGCTACACATTAGAGGAGAAACATGGTTTTAAGATGAATTAGATAATGTGCGATAACATTAGGCCTTCATGAGAATAAAGCACATTATAGACTAAGAGTGATGTTAATTTGAAACCTTTAGGATATATTGTAAAATATGACCTTTTTAAACATAAACGTTAAGCTAATCATAAAATCAGAACCTATTTTCTTAAATCTTCAGCTTTATTTTTTAATCCTCCTACTCATCCTCTTCGTCCACAATTCCTGTAGTTGGGTTCGAGAAGAGGTAAAGTGTCTTTGTGAGGAACTTGACAGATTATGTGAAGGAATATTATTATGGGCAGGGCAGGCAGGGATGTAGGAGGTAATTTAGTGTGATGTTACATATATGTATGCATCAATAGGCAAGGGGATATTGAGTTCAGGGGTCACACTGGCTGAGACTTTCCTTTTGATGTCAATTATGTGAAAAGCTGCTTAGATTAGTGCAGGGGGAGTCACAACATGAATCAAATTGGACACCTTTTATGAAAACCATGCAGGATTTTATTGTGGATATGTTTTTTGTACACAATTTATAAGGTTTCCTTTTGGATAGATAGAGTGATAGGTAACATACAAGATTTCCTGAAAGCGATTTTTAGATCATTTCAATCGACTTTTGTTGGATTTTTATCCATGTATTAAACACCACCACTACCATATAACACCCTTTGCAGTATTAGCATTGTTTACTATCGTTTATGCAGACAAAGACGTGGTGCAAAACCAGGCTGCCTGTGTTTTGACACCGTGCTAAATGCCTGCTATTGGGCCAATTTGCACTGTTTACAACCTGAATCGCTACCCTCTCACAACACGGTGATATACTGATGTGCAACTTTTCAGCCTCAATCTGAATGACAAAAAGCTTACAAACTGGGTGACATTGCAAGTACTTAACAAGTACACATTGGCATGGTAATCCGGCTGCATTTAGCGGGAGGTGTCACTTTCCCACCAGCACCCGCGAGCAGCCGCAGCCTCCCCGGGGGCCTCCAGCTGACGGACAGCCGGAGGAGAGGCGAGACGGCCAGGCGGAGGGGCTGCGAGGGGACGGTGCAGTGATTTCAGGGATTTGCGGATTTGGCAAACAATTATCATTTTTTATTAATTCTGAGTAAATATGTGTTTGTACCGTCTTGCAAAATATTCACCTGTGATTTAATTATTTTTTACCTTATTCTGAGCTTGTTTTTACGTTTGATAAGATTGAATATAGACAATTATTGTTACAAACTAATTATATTTAAATAATCTACCTTTACAAAATAATTGACCTTATTAGATTCTCCATTATATTTACCCTAATGATAGATGGGATTTGATATGTGACCATTTGTGTAATATTTTGTTGTTATTAATATGTGTACTTATCATAAATCTCCACATTATAAATCCAGAAGTTTTTTTTATAGACAGCCTTCATAATCATTTATTATAATCTAAAACAATTAGGGAAATGTATAGAACAACATACAAGGCCGCAGACGAGCCTGGAAATGTATTTTAGGCCCTACTGCCCAGCAAAATATTGAATATGAATATTCAATATAGACAACCACTGACCCAAGTGTCCAGTTGTTCTCGGATTCTGTTAACTCTGTCCGTTTCTGAAATAAGTTATATATTTGTTCTGCAGCTGCTACAGCAGAAACACTTGCAGACAAGAAGGTTAATCAACTTACTTTCTTCAATTTAAACTTGCTATATCTATATATATATACATTTCAAAGCTCATCATAATATAATCTATCTCTTCCCAAAAATATGAACAAAACGAAAAAATCTAAAAAGTGTGTTAAAACGTGAGTCCTTATCACCTGCTGCAATCTGCTGCATGCATGGTGTCTTTACAGACGCGTCAAATAGATGTGACTTCAAACAACAGGAAATCAGACTCGTGGATCAGTGTCGTGTTTTGGGGCTCTTTGTGCTCTGTTGTGTAGGAGAGATGTGCTCCGGCTGATCCTGCAGGTTAAAAATGGGCTCCATCATTTTGTTTGACAGACGCTCGCAGGTTGATAGAGTGGATTCCTTGAGAAGAGCTGCAAATGGTGATTTCCAAAAAAGGAATCAGTCTTCCTTCTAGTGTTTTTCACGATCCACATGATCAACCATGAAACATTAAATTCTAGGAAAAATATTTTAATCATTTGATTGTTTCCCAGCTGACTGAAGTGTGGTTCACAGATTTGTGAATTGTTTTCATTTTTTGAGAACATCTTGTCTTTATTAAATCTGACAAGGTGAAGATTTGGTTACTGGTGTAAAATAATTAACATAATGGTCGTGATTACAGGCGCGCTAACAATGCCATTAATTTATCATATCGTTTTACTAGCTGCTGCCCCCGCAACTGCCCTCTCACCTAATTAATTAAACGAGTTGCCTTTCAGAAATCTGCTTTTACAAACAGCTGATTTCGATGCAAGAGACAGTGTTTTCGAATTGTAATTATTTCTGGCATCACTTATCATATGAAGATATGATGTAAAGTATCATGTTTGTGTTATCTGAACTAATGGACGCTTTGATAACACCGAGTATTTGAATAAAATGTATTTTAATGACTAATAATTATATATATTCTACTTTTTTTTTTAAATTGAAATTACAGTTTAAATATTCTATGGTTGACATGAGAGATATTCCTAATCTAAATAATACCACACATATTCAGTGCAGAACTATCTTCAAGAAATCCAAAGATTAAAGTCCCATATTTGTACTTTTTACATTTGGTCTTAATGCTTATATTAATTCACAATATAACGTGCCCTTCCCAAGTAATCATGTGGTGGGATAGAAGGAGAATACAAAAAAGTGGATTTAAAGTGTAAAAAAGTAAAAATAATCTCACCATTATTTCCAAATTTCCTCAAAGATATATCAATATTTAGATAATTTAAACTGCCACTTTCATTCTTGTCTGAAACCCTCACCCTGCTGAAGTGTCTTTGAGCAAACCCTCGCCCTCTTATGCAGGTGACCCTGACCTCTGACCCCTGTGAGACATGATGAGTACACAGGGGGGACAGAGACAGAAAAAGCCTCGCTCTCAGGAATCAGCAGAGCGTCACATTATTATGATCACAATTATTTGTTCGGTGACCTTGCAGGTAGTTTGCAGGGATCACATGTGGAGACTGTTTCCTCTCCATCACCTGAGCTGCTGCTGCCTCCTCTCTTCTCTCGGTCCCTCTAATGGTTTCATGCAGGAGCGAGTTGGCTTATTATACTAAAAGGTTTTGTCGCGCTAAGCCGTGCATGTGTGCTTAAAACGTACATTTCATTAACAAACTGCGGAGGTATAAAAGCGGATTTATGAGGCTTCAAAAGATCACAGGAAGGACGGGTTTGAAACCCCCTCTCGGTGCTGTTGCAGGCAGGTTATATCAGCAGTTACGCCGCCTTTCACACAACACTGCGACTCAGGGATTTCTTTTTAAAGGAGGCTGGCTGCACCTGTGTCTGCACACGCACGCACACACGCACGCACGCACGCACACACGCACACACACACACACACACACACACACACAGGGAAAGGGAGAGAGGTGTGTTAAAACAGTGGCTATATGACCTTCGCATTCCTTAAAAAATCCTTCAAATTAGGAGACATGCATGGGTCATAAAGCTCTTTTATTTTGCAGCTATTAAACAATTCTGGCTGCGTTTTTTATATGCACCCACAATGAGGGTTTCGCTACATAAGGCAGAAATAGACTTCTATTGCCCAACAGGAATGCATGATATGTGTCCAATCAGAAAAGGAAAACAATTTTTCGTTTGGAGCAAAATCCTCTCAAACAAACAACCTTGAAAAGGGGGATTTCTCTCCGATTAATGAGCCTGAAAAAGCAAGAAAGATAAACCTGCCTAAACACACACGCGCCCTGCGGATAAGCAGGATAAAAGTTGATGTAGACTCTGGTTTCATCTGCTAAGTAGTCCGTATTGACGGACCTGCGGATCACACAGGTCACCGAGAGATTAACACAAGGAGAGTCTAATCGCAGGACACGTTTTCCTCCTTTGACCCATACGCGCATTATTAATGATAGCGTTTGATTAAACCCACTTTCAACCGGAGAGCAGAGGTGGCGGAGGTTGCGCGTGAAGCAGCACCTCTGTGCACTGCTAAAGGCAATTAAAGGATCACATGCACTCCCCAAACTGCAAGAAACAAGAATAACATTGAAGGGATTTTAAAGCAAAAATATATAAATACATTTATGAAAATGTGCTTTAAATAAATACACATTCGATTTTCTTCATGTGAGAAAAGTAATTACTTTTAATTATGTCATAAAGAGTTGACTGTGAATTATTTAAATGTAAAATAGTAGTAATATCAATAATAATATTAATACTAGGATACTTCCTAAATTATAATCTTCTCTGCCTTATGGTGTCTTAATTGAACATAAATGACCATATGAAAAATAATAGTTAATACAACCTAATTTGCAATAGTTATATTTTAATGTATTCAAATAAAGCTATTTCACAAATAACTGCTTGGTGCTGATTATAGATATTTTCATTAAGCTGCTAAAAGACTTCCGATAAAATCAATTGAACGTTTAAATTGCTTGTGTCACATCGGAATATCTCTGCATTTAATGTAGGCTATATATTGTTAATTTAGGGCACATGTCTTCAGTCGCTTTGAACGTTAGCTGAAATACGGACTCTTCTCTTAGCCCTCCCAAAGGTTCTCACGCAGCGGAGAGAGCCTCTGTGTTGGATCCGACATCCTCTCCCCGAGCCCCGCTCACCTTCATGCTTTGAATAAATGCTCTCTTTGCATTCACCCGCTGACCGCATTTCCTACTTTTTTCAAATGTAAAATCGGACAATGATTGGGGTCGTTAGCACCTCTTCCAAACTCTTAAGGAAATTCTTTATTCTCTCCTTTCATTGTGCTGCCGCATGCTGCTGCCGCTGCTGCTCAATATTCTTCCCACCTTCTGCTAATCCTGCGGGAATAAATAGACTTGAATTCATGCTTTGCATTTGCAGCTTGGATCTGAACGGCGAGCAGTGAAGCTCGAAATATCAATGCATGCATGCACCAAAAAAAGTAAATAAAAATGGTAAACGCTTACGTATTGACAAAGTCTCCAAAAACACTGACATGCACGGAAAATTGTTTAGAATTAGTAAAAACACACTCATAAATGCACAATCTCACAGTTTAAAAAGCAAACACAAAAGATAAGCTAAAGAAGGGCTCAGAGAACTTAGCTGTCGTCGTCTCCTTTCTGCAGCTTTCAACAGAGTTTGTATTAGCAAAGTTAAAGGTTTGGATTGTTTTTACGCAGCCACGTTAATGCGCATCAGATCTTTCAATCATGCAGGCCAATTTCCTCTCCCCCTCCTCCTCCTCCCTCTGCCACCGTTAAATGGTCTATGACGGACGAACACAAAAATCAACGGAAAGCAGCATTGCTGATGTCCCATTGTTGACAAATCCATGAAACAACTCCAGTTTGCATGGTTTAACAGAGAGGAGAGGAGGGTGGAGGGAGGGACGAGAGGAGAGGAGAGGGGGCGTCTGTCGTCACCAAACCACGTGTCCTCCACTGATAGTATATCTTATACTGGGAAAAGTAATCTATCAGACAGTCCTTTTAAAAGCTCGGGCCTTTAAAAGCAGCATGTGTCATCTCGACTTGGTTCTCCAAATATCACTCCTGTAGGAAATATACGCACCGAGAAGGGACGTCGGAGCGCGAGACATCTCCAAACAACTTCGAGGCAAGACGCGCAGCTTTACACAGGCCTGCTCACTTACCGAGTGGAGAAATATTTGAAGAAGTTGAAGTTTCGTTGGCTTCACTGGCTTGCTGCCGGTTCAACCGCCGTTTAGATTATTTTGGAGACACCGGATCTCTTGACAGGGGCGAACAGAAGTCCAGCAGACCCGCCGTGTGTGCGCACTGCCCGCACTGTCCTCGCTGCTCTCACCTACAACTTCACACCCGGCTGCTCGGCTGTTTTGGCTCCGCTCGACTTTAGTGTGAGGAAGCCGTGAGATGACCCTGTCTGGAGGCAGCGAAAGAGCCAGCGACATGTCCGGCCAAACTGTGCTCACAGCGGAGGACGTGGATATCGACGTGGTGGGCGAGGGAGACGAGGACTGCATGGAGAGGGGGGACAGCGACTGCGACAGCCCGGTGGGAGGCATCCTGCACGACCTCCGAGGAGAAGCGGGCGACGAGGACATGGAAGATGAAATTGAGGTGGAGAAGGAGGAGACGGGGTCTGGTGGAGGGAGTCCGTGCTGCGAGAGCTCCGGGGAGGGAGAGACGGGCACTAAGGGAGAGGGTCAGGACCAGAGCTCCACGGGAGGAGGGATCCAGAAGCCCAAAAACAGCCTGGTAAAGCCGCCTTATTCCTACATCGCCCTCATCACCATGTCCATCCTGCAGAGCCCCCAGAAGAAGCTCACCCTCAGCGGCATCTGCGAGTTCATCAGCAGCCGCTTCCCCTATTACCGGGAGAAGTTCCCGGCGTGGCAAAACTCTATTCGCCACAACTTGTCACTCAACGACTGCTTCGTGAAAATCCCCCGGGAGCCCGGCAACCCCGGCAAGGGCAACTACTGGACCCTGGACCCGGCTTCTGAGGACATGTTTGACAACGGCAGCTTCCTCAGGAGGAGGAAAAGGTTCAAGAGAGTTCAGCCGGACATGCTCAGGGACCAGACCGCGCTCATGATGCAGAGTTTCGGTGCGTACAGCCTCGGGGGCCCCTACGGGAGGCACTATGGCATCCACCCGGCTTATGCCCATCCGGCTATGCAGTACCAGTACATGCCGCCTATGGGTCACATGCTGCCCCCGGGTGTCCCTCTGATGTCCTCCGCGGAGCTGAACAGAAAAGCGTTCAACTCCCAGCTCAGCCCGAGTCTGCAGCTCCAGCTCAACAGCCTGAGCACGGCGTCCATGATCAAATCTGAGCCTTCGAACAGACCGTCTTTCAGTATAGAGAACATCATGGGGTGTCCAGCGCCTCATCAGTGTCCCCGGCCTTCCTGCGGCCTCCGGTCACCGTGCAGTCGGCCCTGCTGAGCGCGCAGTCCCTCTCCCTGTCCCGGACCTCCGCCGGGCTCTCTCCCATCCTCAGCGTGCCGTCAAATCTCCTCTCTGGACATGTTTTACCCTCAGCAGCGGCGGTGTCCAAGTGGCCTTCACAATGACTTTAAAGCCAGATAAATAGACTCTTATTATTTTTATATAGAGACATTATTACGGGGGGAGTGTGATCAGCACAAATCAATAACACTGGACTCGGTAGCAAAGACTGTTGAAACAGAGACTAAAAGAAAAAGAAGATTTTTCTGTACAGGTAATATTTGTAAATATTTGTAAAAAGAAGAATGATTGTATACCTGTCTTTTTTTGGTTGCTGTTTGAGATCTGTGATAATTATTTTACATGTTTCTTTTTTGTAGCGTATCAGAGCTCAACTGGATACAATTTTGTTTCGTTTTCATACAAGACACAAACAAGCTCTGAAAAAACAGTCTGTTATAAACAAATATATGTAATTCTATGTAGCTATATTGTGTTGTAAACTGAATTTATTTGTAAATAAATCTAAGAAAGAATTAAAACCATTTTTTCATTATTAACATTCATGAATCGTTTGATGGCAGACTTATTTCCAGAAAAACAATATTGTTTTAAAACCCTCTCGCGCTATAAAGGCACAGTAAAATAATATGAAAGTACATTTAAATTTGACATGAAGGATAGTTATTTTTAAATATTCTTATCCAGTGCATATTGTGTGATTACATGTACTAATACAAATCAATTTCAGGCTTAATAATCAGCCTATTAATATCATCCAATTTTAACGATGTTTAAAGTCTGTTTTTGTAAAGTTACATTTTAATATTTTTAGTAATTATACTATTCTAAATAATTGTCTGGGGTAACACGAGACATTGAATTACGTTTGAACCTTCAGTATTCGATGTTTTCTAAGCTTGGAATTGCAGCTTTATTACAAGATCTACAAATTATTTTTAGACAAACAAACAAAGAAAAAATTAAAGGAACAAAAAGGACTCAGATGTATAGTCTGTCTATATGGATTCAACATTTGAAATTGATGTTAAAAGAGGGGATCATCGTATAAATGGGAAGTCGTTATACATCCTGAGATTTAGTGCAAATAAACCGAAGTGTGTGTCTTTCAAGACAGGCTTTTTGCAGAGGGGTTACGTATTTAATATAACATCATATTTTTAAATACAATATATACACTTATAGGCCCGAATAATAAGACAACCTAATTGTTTAAAAAATATATATTACGGTTGTTTTCTTAGTAAGGATCTCTGACTGGAGGTCAGGCTTTAATCCACCATTACATCACTGCTAGTGTCGTTTTACAGGATATTCTGCGGCTTGGCTTCTATAAAGGTAACAGCTTCGCAGTTGTGTCTGGCTAATCACTTTTACACAAACAGCAAATGGTGATCGGGTTGGTGCGTGTGTACGTGTGTGTTTGAGGGGGGGGGTCACAGGCGCTATATTTATCTGATCCCCATGAGAAAGAGAAAGGAGCCTCTCTGCTTCAATTCACTTTCAGACACCGAAGAAGGTGCTGATGATGCAAAAGGCTGCTCCAATGTCACCATGGCATTTCTTTCATTCGTTCTCATTATTACTGGGCTATTATTATTGCCCTCATTCTATTATCAACAGAAGCATATTATGTAGCCTGAAGTATTTATTGTATGACATAATTCGTTTTAATGCAAAACCAAACTCGTTTGACACATAAATACAACGAAATACAGATATAAAAATCATCTTAGCCATTACCATGTTTTCCCAAATTTTAAATCAAGGAGGTATTAAATATCAATACTCATACAGTTTAAGGAGACATGAACATGACGTCCAGGCACCAGGGGTCTCAGTGTGCAGAATATAATTCAGATTAAAAGGTGTATAGAAAGCAATGTGGAATTTGGTCTTTTTTGGGAAGTATTTGAAAAATAAATCCCCCCAAAAATGTACCAAAGTAAATAAAAAATAAAACTTGATTATCACGTTTATAATTGTCATTTAAATGCTGTCTCTGTTTTATTTGCTTCTTGTGTGAAGTAACGGGTTCAGCCTCCAATAAGCTTCCTAAGACAAGCTCTCATGCTCTCATGCGTTAGAGAGCCCGCGGTAAACTGCAGTGTGATGTCTCTGTGTGTTTGCGTGATGCTGCACCGGGAGCACCGTGAGGCCGCAGGCTGACACCTCCAGCCCCGCGAGGAGAGGACAGCCGCCAGGGGGCGTTCACTGACACGCAGGGCTTTTCATTAGGGGTATCAAAAATCTGAGAAATATTTAGGAAGACACATCAACCTGAAAAGATGAAGGATAGACCTTCCCATACATTCCATTAAATCTTTTATTTTTATTTTGTCTAATAATTACGATGGTGTAAACCTTATAAACATATTTAAATAAGAATTTGCAGAATTGAAGGGACACTGAAATAGGCTAGTTCAGTTGTTTCTTTTAATTATTATTTTAATATGATGATGATCGAAATACATTTGTAAATATTTGTATCTGCCCGTCTCAGTAATCACAGTACCTCTAATGCTTTATCCTGGGGAAGACCGATTTCAGATGTAATTTATCTTTGAGTAGGGCCACTGAAGATGTTAATGTTAATAAGGTTGATATATGGTTTCAGTTACAGATGATGTTAAAATACAACGTTCAAATATACCAGATTACACGTGACTTTGGACAACATTATTCTTAAACCGAAATAGTGTTACAATATTAAATGTAATACAGGGGAAAACTATATTAAAATAATATTTGCATTTATGTTAATATTTACCCATTACTTTAGTTTGTGTTCAAATCAATTGAACCAGTCTGCTCTTATTAATTAACCCATTATTAAATGTAATCGAAACAAAAGAAGTTTTTGGTGTTTCACGTATTCATTTTGCAAACAAAACGCCAATTTGATGAATGTGCTCTTTTGCAGAACAAACATTAGACTGACCCTCTCGATAATGACCCATGCAGCTGCACTTCCTTGTGCACAGGTGTATGGAGTCTGGCCTGTGTTCCCACAGATCCAGCAGACAGGCTATATTAGTCTCAAGCAACAGTCTTTCATAAATAAAGTCCACTTTGTGGGTTTGGTTGTCCACTTTTTAAACCAACAATACAGAGCGAGCTTTAGTAAATGAGCCACAGTTGAATCAACAGTTAATACACATTCATTTAGATAGTTAAGATAATGTTACATTGGTTTGAGTGCAAGATAAGTAAGGATTATGTTATGATGTGTGTCTTTAGGTGTTTTACACACCATATCAATCTGATTTTCAAGTGGGAGAAACGTAATCTAAACCTTAGAAACTACAGATCCATAGAAACTCTATGCTACAGTTAAAATGTTCCAAGGACACTTCAGTGAAAACTACAATATCTTGGGTATTGGGTTTCTCTCAAACCCTTCAGAAAAAATATGTTCAAATGTTTTGGAGCTTTTGTTTATTACTAGTTAAAAGGACATTTGGGAAAGTTTTGGATAGATGAAAATACAAAGAGCCAAAAAAAAAAAATATAGAATACACTTGTTTTCAGTTAACTTATATAGTAAGGGGATGATCAAAAATGACCTCTACAAAAGTTAACATTTGTAAGGAAATACAAATATACCTGAAAAAAGTATAGCATTTCTTTCGGAAATGTAATGCAGTAAAAAAGTTACACACAGACACACGTTTTTAGGAACTGCCTGAACACTGGCTTTGACACTGGAGTGGTATAAAGAGTTCAGATGTGAGTCAAACACGCGGAAGTATTTGTCCATGTAATCATAAGGTTACAACTTTACTGTATGTAATGCTTATTCCACATGCAGTGTGGCATGTCGGAGTGACTCAAGTGCAGCTAATCTACTGATACTGTACATCTCACTGAGCCATTTTCCAATAGAGAATTGGAGTTTGTAGTCATAGAAAGATATATTTTACTATATTAATTTCAGTCTTAACTTTTAAGCCAACATCGATGAGAAGATATTATCAATTTACTTTACTAGTTACTTTGTTTCTAATGTCAAAAATACTCTTTTAAAAGATAATTTCCACCTATTTTCTGTGTTAAAACTGTGAAATAAAACAACATCCAAGAGAATAACATGACAAATCATCGATCAAAGGTATCACTTGTTTCAGAAAAAATCCACCAAGCTTTTGTAAAATCAATCCTATACAGGACCTTGGACCAAATTAAACTTAGCATATAAATAGATATGCATTTAGAGCTACAACCTTCAAACTACTTTAGTTTTTTTCTGTGTAGTTCCACTTGTCTAAGTGTACTGTACCATGTGAGTGTTTTGAAGAGAATAAATTACTCGATGTTGCATTGTCAAATGCCAAAACTATAAATTTCAAGAGGACATCGTGCGAAGATGGAGGGACCAGCTATTATGAAGCCGAGCAGTCCCATTTCACATGTTCAATGCTGGATTGTAAACATCCTGGTGATAACCCACATTAATGTGTTATCTTTGACCTTTACATCAGAGAGGACATGTTGAGTGTCAGTGAAAAAGACTGACACAAAACACTGTGATAGGGAGTTTAGGGAGGCTATAAAAGGCCCAGACAGACATTACATTCCTGTAAATGCACACCATGTATACTGGTGAATTTTCTAAACAATTAATTGATGATGCAAATTAGAGCATATTTGTAGTGAAGAAGGACTGCCAGGACTTCCATGTCTTAACACTTCACAGACACACTTACCCCTGGACTTTTAGAGTCACTGTAATGTGAATGGGTATTTCTTTTTAACAAAATAGTGAGTTTTGTATTATGGGTTGCATTGTTCTTATGTGACAAAACATCAGAAAAGACGTGTGACTTGCTTTAGCAAAATGTGACTTATCATATGATAGAGTACAATGGCATTGGCAAGCAAGGCCTAGGCCTCCATAATAACTAGGTCATCTTCCACCACAAGCTATAGCCTTCTCCAAGGCGGAGATCACAGACAGTAAATGTAGGTACAGCAGTTACTGAATATTTAAAAAGGCATAGAGATGAAGCAATAAATGACAAAGTAAAGCTGGCGTGGCTAGGCATTAATAACTAATAGGTACCCCTGAGTTATAGGCTGCTGCCTTTGTAATGAAAGTGTCATTGCAAATCAGCAGTTGTCCGAGGTTATTATTATTTATGCATAATTGATGCAGGAACCACAAGGAACATGTCTCACCCAACAAATCCCAACACCTTGGGAACAAAGACGATGGTGTCAACAGAAGGAAAGGTCACAGAGGAGAATACACCCCTGGGCGGAGATATACATTGTGAAGGGAGGCTTGCATTTTATAACTATACACATATCTGCACACAGAAGGGCACAACAAACTAGTTATAAAAGAGACAACTGATACTCTATTGCTCCACATGAGGAGGATGATCCCATGCCATGCCATTGCCCATTGCAATGGAGTTTAAAATAGATGACATGCATGTAGTTATATTTCTAAGATGTCTCAAATTATGGTTATACTTTTTATAACATCAAAGGCTTGCTGTCAGTCATAGCAGTGAGTTAAATAATCACATGCAGAAATGGTCTGACTTAATGACCCTGATATAATTATGTTGAGATGTACTATCAGTCATTGGAAAAAAGGGGAAATCGATTGTCATTAAATAATTTATACATTTTGTTCCACAGCCTGTTTTATGTTATTTGCTTACTTGGTAATTACATTATTGGAAATGCTTATGTACTGCTCGATAAAAGACACTTATTCAAATTCCGACCTCTAAGTTTAACACAGGGTATAAGTTATTATTGAGTTAAGAGTGGACAAATAGACCTTTAATAATGCACAATATCAATCAATCCATCATAAATCTCATCTAAACCGATGTGGCATTTACATTACTAGGAATTCGGCATCTTCAAATCAAATTGGTAGCAATACCCATTCAGTCACTAGTGATGTAACCATATTTTTAAGGGAAAGTAAAACTACCTATCTATCTGCCATAGCTACAATTAAAACTCGTTTAATAAAGTTACTCTAGCTTAAGTTATGTAGCGATGTTTCGAATAAAGATAATATCGTCTTTTTCTGGGGGTTCCTGAACGCCTCACGTCTTAAAGAGCTACGTCACCCGGCAGTGCCCAATGAGAACTCGCAACGAAGTCTTGATTGATGACGTATACAGGAAATGTAGACATACTCCAAAAGCAGACAGATATTTTAGCTTTTATTTCTCCTATTTAAGATAATTTAACCGGACGAGGTTATGCAAACGTGGAGTCTCGTATCACTTTGTGTGTTGCTCGGTCTTGCTGTAAGATGGGGCGTTTCGTTAAACTCATATTCAGGTAGGAAATGTGAAGTTTACCGTTTACATGCTGCACCACTGAGTGCTCAATGCTACACAGCTGATTATTTGAGTGGATATTGCGTTTTCTTTACACATATCAGGGTGGTGCTTTTGGCTGTGTGTGGTTAAATGCTGTCAGTTCGTGATGTAAGTCGGGTTCCCATTCATCAGACTAAAAGCTTTTTCTCCTCCAGGGGCGGGGAAAACTCCCATGTTTGGCGACTACGAGGCTCAAAGGCACTGGCAAGAAGTGACATACAACCTCCCTGTGCAGGAATGGTCAGTCTGAAGTTTGTTTACTCAGTGGAGCAAGTTTGAGAACGCCAACAATGTTCAGGCAGCTGACAAGAGAAGGGACTCGTTTGGGTTTTGACAGGGACTGGACATATTGTAGTGATCGCACTTAAAACACTAATGTTTATTAAATGATGGGAGCAGATTCTGTGAGTCACCTACCTACAATACCAGTAGTATGGGATGAATACAAATCCAGAGGATAACCAGAAAAGTGAAACCATTCAAGCTGAAAATGCACGTATATAACAGTTATATGGCTGTACAAGTGAATGCAACTTAGGATATTATATCTATAAGCAAATCAGATGTCTACCTTATACTTGTGGATAATGCCATTTTGAATACTATTTAACATTGGATATAACACCAAAAACAGATTTAGATTCAGAATTATTACTATAAGTGAATGATTACCAAAACACATTAAAAAAATAGAGAGACATATCCATACAAATAAGCCACTAGGGGTTTGTTATTATGCTATTAGACTGTCTGCAACATCAGACACTTCCACATTGTCAGAATAAATATATCTGACATTTTTACTTATCCAGGTACTTCAACACCACTAAGAATGACTTGAACTACTGGGGTCTTGACTACCCTCCTCTGACTGCCTACCACAGCCTGATCTGTGCTTTTGTGTAAGTATGTTTTTATTTGAGAGTTTACATGACATCTCTGCTTTCATTTTTATAATGTTTATTCATGAACATATTTGGATATTCCATGTTTTGTCAGTTATAAAATGCCAAAAATGTTCTACTTACTTGTCCATTCTATGTACCCATGGGTTACACTTCATTTCATTCATTCATTTCTATACTATAAATATATTTTCCTGCAGAGCTAAGACGATAAACCCTGAGTGGGTGGAGCTTCACAAATCCAGAGGTTATGAAAGTCCAGCGCACAAGTTGTTCATGAGAGCTACAGGTACAGTAACTACCAGAAAATAAAGTAAAATGCTTCATTGATCCATATTAACCTCAACCTTAAAATAACAGTTTATTTAATTACAAAGAATATTTATAAAATAATACGGTTCTATGTTCTGTTTCAGTCCTGGTGGCAGATTTGTTGATATACATCCCTGCTGTGGTTTTATACTGTTTGTATCTGACTGAGGGATCCTCTAAGAAAAAGGTAACACACTAGCCCGGTATGAGATGAAATCTAATCATTTCTTCAACTAAAGACGAAAATAAGCCACCTTTTTGGCTACAGTGAAAAATTGTGGCACGAGGAAGTCATTATTTTAGAAATTATGCCATTATATTTTCCAGGAAGGGACAGGCTATTATTACCTTAGGATTCTAAGAATGAATAAGCAAATACTGAGAAGAAAAAACGATTAATTTGTTTAGATGTTTCACACAACGAAGTTTGCAAATTAATGTAATGTGATTCAAGTGACATTGAATGCCTCATTGTATAATAATGACCAGTCGACTGTAGTTCATTTTTAGTTACGTTTTATCTTTCAACAAATAATAAATGCTCCTTTTCTCCAGGTTTCCACTCTGCTCTGCTTCCTTTTATACCCTGGCCTCATTCTTGTTGACTATGGCCATTTCCAGTATCCTTTATGTACAAATGCATTTCTACTATTTATTTACTCTGATATCATTATTGTAATTTGCCTGTTACCATCTCTGAAGGTCAGTATTTCACTGACTTTGGTCCTAATCCTACTAGATTACATTAACAAATGTATATTATATAAGTTATATTGTCTTATATCCTTTAAAGCACATACAATAGTGAGGGTTTAAATATTGTTAACTACGTGAAGACATTTTTAGCAGAATATAATCGTTAACCGAATCAGGTACAATGGAGTGAGTCTGGGCTTTGCCCTGTGGGGGGTTCTGGCTCTGGGTCTGGGCTGGGATGCTTTGGGCTCCGTGGCTTTTTGCCTGGCTCTCAACTACAAACAGATGGAGCTGTACCACGCTCTGCCCTTCTTCTGCTACCTGCTGGGGAAGAGTGTCAAACTGGGCCTGATGGGGCGAGGGTGAGTCTGTATCTTTGTCTTTTGTATTGTCTATCTTCTGCACATAACATTGTTTTCTTTATATTTTAACAGTTTGTTTTGTTATCTACAGCATTTATTCCCATTGCATTATGTCCAACGTTCACACACACAGCACATTCAGATGGGCTCAAGAACCCTTAATCATATCCCTTAGATAAATTGGATGGCTTGGATGTAATTTATATGTCATTTGTTGACATTTATCAATAATGTTCTGGTACATTATATAGATCCTGCACACCATTCTTCCCCAACTACTACCAAGTAACAGCATATTACACATATAAAAACATGTAAAATAATAATTACCTGTCAGCTTTATAATTATACAAAATATCCTTTCATGGCCTTAATTTATCCAATTATTTTTCAAAGAGTGTACTGAAGGAGTCTGCACTACATGTTCTAGAAGTGTGTTACCTGCACAAAGTGTGACAGTTGTTTTACTTTTACAAAAATGTATGTTTAAACCATTCTTCCATTACATTCTTTGGTTGACAAACAACTTTTATTGTTGTCAACTATTTGTAATTATGTTCATGTTTTATTGTCCTCCTAAAAACAGATATGCAGATATAGTTTACCACTAAGTCATTATTTGAGTGCTATATTTAAATATTTGTTTTAGCTATTCCCTCATCTTTTCATGCACTCTTGTAACTCCAGAAAAGGGTCAAAGTTCAAGCTACAGTGCACCGACAGTACAGTGTGACCAAATCATTTCTCATGTGAGAGATGTATGGAAAGGGATGGGGAAAAAGAGCTACAAAAGTGATTCGTCATTCCATGTCTGCCTTCTTAAAAGAAAAAAATGAAGGGACAGTCCAACATCCAAGTATACTATTTATAGTTTGTAAAGAACACAACTTACTGTATGTCTCAGTAAAGCAAAAACTGGTATAGAGGTTTATTATAAAGATTATGTTTGTGTCCGTGAAGACATCATTTCTTTATATAGGTTTTTTCTGTAATGCATAGATTTGTCAGCTGAGTGTTTGAAGCAGATACGTAGTGTGAGTCTATAAGTGAGCAGTGTCCTCAGGAGAGCCGCAGAATGACTGAGGTAATCAGATTGGATGTTGTTACTAGTGTGTCCAGTGTCTGTTTATCTAGTAACAATGTACCAAGGGCATTTAGTAGCAAATGGAGAGCTGGATTAGAAGAGCCGGGGGGGCTGGGGAGGAGATATGTCCAGATGTCTCTCTCGCCATGCCCAAACTCCTCAGCTATGCCGCGTGTGCAACTTAACCAGCAGCTTCACAGTTACAGCTGACGAGATAGTCTGACCTACACAGGAGACTTTCAGCTGATGCATTGCTTTCACTGCATTCCTCATCACAAGGGTCAAATCCCAAATTTAGGACTTGCGGACAGCATGTTCAAATTGTTTGAGGAATGGCAATAAATTATGACAAACTTAAGCTACTCGCCAATGTCAACATTTGTATTTTTGAGTAAATTACTTTAACAAACAATGTCAAAATGTTGTGCCTATGTTTTCATTTTATCTCTGTACCTTCTGACATGATGCTTGTCTCCCTGTGTGCCCCCCCCTCCTCTAGGCTTTTCCTGTTGGTGAGACTTGCTTTGACAGTGTTGGTGACTTTTGCCCTGTGCTGGCTGCCCTTCCTGTCTGACCCCGGTCAGGCCATGGAGGTGGTCAGGAGGATCTTTCCCGTGGCCCGCGGTCTGTTTGAGGTACAGTAGTGTTTTTTTAGTGAAAAGTCAGCCTGGAAAACCACATCTGAGAAGCTCGATCATGCCTTTGAGACTCTTAGTTTTATCAAAAAAAGCATTTGTACTCTTGTCATGCAAGCTATCTAAGAATAGCCACCGACAAACCCAAAATATATTTTAAAAACACAAGTGGAGGAGGATAATATCCCTTCTTTTATCTTGTAAATAATTTTCTCAACATATAGGCTAATGTACTGTATGGCCTGGAGATAAGATGATCCACACAGGTCACATGAACATTTCCTGTGGCAGTTCTCTTTGAAGTCTTAGTTGCCCTTGAGCTGGTGCAGATGTTTAACCTCGTCACTACCCTGTTCCAATGTATGCATGAGAACGTGTATCCCAAGGAAGTTCAGCAATTTCTGAGTAAATGTGATGTGTCCTGAAATTCCTCCAAAAATCCAATAGCATAAAAAAAGTCATCAGCAAACAGGCTCTATCAGACAATTATGGACATATTCTAACTAAGTGTAATGAACAGAAGACAGTAGTTTTACTCAAACATCGGTACCACTTTACAATAAGACTACCCTTATAAAGGGTTTACGAATAGTTTGTAATTAATTTATTAATTAAGTTGTGAAAACTTTATAAATCATTAATAAGCTTTTATAAGACATGAGATAAACAGGGCAACTGTGACCGGTTGCTTGCCAAATAGTGAGCTCACATTTATCTGTACTGCTAAGCCTTATTAGAAATGGTAGTAACTCATTCATAAATGGGAATGTGTTTAACACTTTACAATAAGGCTCCCTTTTGGCAGTTATACATGTTAGTAACTCATAAATAAATGGTCATAAGAGATGCCAAGAAACATCAAGATGGATGGGGGGAGAATCAACTCAGTGAACAACAGATACCAAGGATGCTGGCTGATGAAGAAGACGAAAGCTAGGTAGCCAATATAAGGCTTAGTCATCTTGCCAAATAGTGAGCCTGTGTTGATGTATGAAAACTATGTTAGAACTGGTTTATAAATGGTTCTTAATGATTAATAAAGTGTTTACAACCTAATTAATAACCTAATTATAAACCGTTTATGAATCATGTATAAGGGTAGTCTTATTGTAAAGTGGTACCCAAACATCAAATGAATGGTCAGTCATGTGGAGGGTAATTGTTTTTTTTAGAAGAGAGAAGTCTGATGTTTCTGGGAGAGCAAATAAGGGGTCTTTTTCTTACCTCTAACTCATTATGTAGTTGCAATAACTGTTTCATTAGCTCTTTTATAAAGGGGCGTATTTCAAGAATTTTCTGTGCTTGTTGTACAAATATATTATTTTGGTATTTTTAGGCTATAGAAAATGTCTTCTTAGACATAATAAATAATATTGGATATTTACCCAACTCCTCACTCTCTTAATATTTTCATATAGTCCTTAAGGGATAAATGGAAGCACAAGGCTGTGACCAGTGCATGAAAGTCAAACACCGGTCATGCCCTACACACGGCTCCATACACCCAGCATGGTGAACACCCTTCCAGCCCGCAGTGCTTAGCCGGGGAAATGGATATCCTGTAGGATCAAAGAAAACAGAGGAATAAAACGGGGAAAGGTCAGGAGATCAGTGTCACTCTATCTCTGGGAGGTGTTGGGGTCCGGGACGTACAGTAGGAGGATATAGATAAATCTTACTAATTTATGGCCTGGTTGTTTTCAGCACTTCATAGCAGAGCCATGTTCTAGCCGTATGAACTGATGAGTGGGGCAAATGCTACATTTAAAGCCGTATCGGAGCACATCCGACAACTGTTGCCTGCTAACGACTTTATCTTGGGAAAGTATATAAGTATGATGGACTGTTTCATAGCATGCACATACTGTGGTAAGTCAGTAATTGCCTCTGAGAGACAAAGAGGCACAGCACTATGATATTAAGTTAAAATAATAGTGCGATAGTTTACAGAGAGTACACCAAAGACTTCAGCTGGCAGCGTTGAAAGCTGTCACTGAAGGAGCAGAGCTAAAGTAACTGTGTTTCTGTGCTTTCTGTGTGACTGACAGCTCAGAGGCCAAGGTTTTTGCAGCTCTCGTTTCTAAAACCCCCGTATCCTTCATCTTCCTGGTCCCTGAGGTGGCACCCACCACAAGGTCTCGTGGATGTGAGAAGTAATTGAACATTTTTAACAGGGGAGCAGATGGCAGTGTGCGCTGTGGCAGTATTTGTTCAACGAAATGATGCAAACATAATACACAGGGTGTGAGAGACACTATCCTCTCCTGTGACGACAGCATGAGAGGCTGTGGGGGTCGTGTCGTCCTGAACTAATTGTGAAATTGTGCACGTAAGCAGAAGCTTTGGACAAGGGGACAGGGGTGAGAAGGAGGGTGGTGGGGAAGGGGGTGCTGGTGACTGGTGGTCGTGGCAGCTTCTGGGCGGGAGCAGTTGTAAGTTTACCCACTGAGCTGCATTCTGGCGTCTCACGTTGCTGCCTGCTCACAAAAATGGCACCAAATGCTTCTCCCTGTGAAATTCCATGCTGGCTTATAGGTGAAGGTGCCGCGCTGCTCTTTCTCCCCTTTCATTTGCCGATGGAACCCCCTGCTGTTCATATGTTGCCTTTCGGCTGCTTCCAGGAAAATTCCCGTAGTAGTTATTTGGAGCGGGGAGGAAAAGAGGAAGGGAGAAAGGGGCTTAGACAACACAAACGCTGGACGGCCCATGCTGCTGACTATGCTGCCATTAAGATCCACACAGCTGTGCTGCGAGCAGCTGTAGCACAGAGCAGAGAGAGAGGCCAGAAATAGTTTCTCCAGACTGGGCCACACTGAAACCACTCACTAAGGAATCATAAAGATGATCTAGGCACGCTGTCTCTGTGACGTGTGATATCATAGTGCACAGTGGCGGCTCGGGCTTCAATATCATCTGATCCCCGCACAACTGCTTAAGCACTTAAATCGACTGAATCTCACAGCAACGCCCTGCTCATGTCGTATAAACCACAAATACTTTTAGCCTGGTATTAGGGCTGTAACATAGCTTCCATATTATTTAGATATCATTTTACAAGTTATCTACAAAAACAACACAACATTGATTGATACAGTATGACACGAGAGAAAAAGCAATGACATTTTTCTTTGGAGCTTCAATGGTTATTTAATTAATGAATTTGTTCATAGACATAACATTTATATGCAACTATTTAGAAAATGTATTTATCATTTTAGTCTTACAAAAATACCACCCTCTCCACATGTGATTTTTTTCTGCTTTTTGTTTCATATCATTTAAAATAAATATGTAGGTTACAAATTGAGGTGCTAGATCTGTGAATTTGTTGTATACATTTACAAAAAAAAGAATGTGTTTAAATTTAAAAATAGATTGCTTGTATGTATGTTTCATTAGTTGTCTGTGGTTGGTCTGTATCTGCTGGTTATGCAAAAACTACTTTGGTTTGACATTTGACCTGTGTGCCCAAGTTTACAAATAAGTCCCATGCTTTTTCTGACAGGAGAGTCAATTTATGGAGGAGGGTTACGTACTTATGCCCCTCTGGAATGCCCTGGGGTATTTTTATTGCACTTTCAGTTGGGAAATTATTACTTAAAGCCATGTCACCTATTTGCTCTTCAAAATGGAACTCTGAATGAGTTATTTACGCAGGCATCAAGGAATGTGTTGAATTTAAAAATGATTGTTTGTTTGTGTATGTACAGGATAAGGTGGCCAACACGTGGTGCAGCTTGAACGTCCTGATAAAGATCAGATCCATTCTGTCCAGTGACTCCCAGATGTACCTCAGGTAATCCCTCTGTCTGTCAAACAAGATTCCTCTTCTTCTCCCCTATCTTTTGGCTGAATCATTGTGTCTCTTTTTCTTCTGTACCTAGTTTCTGCTTCTTTCATTTCTTGGGAAAGCAAGGCTTGCCCAAGGGAATGAAAAGTGTGATACAGCGGGGTGGAAGTAAGAACATCCCTTAAGGAAAGATCTTGAGAGGAAAGTCTAATGTCACGGCTGTCTTTGAAATGTTTTGACAAGATATTGAACTGCCCGGGGAGCTATGGACATTTTTCTTTTCAGAAATGTTACAGATTACGTGTTTTATTAGATGATTAAGTGTGTGAAAGACAAATAATCATGCTATCAGGGGAGACAGCGTTGTGAACACTGAGTGCTCATTACATTTAACTTGAGTTTCTCTCCACACTACCCCACAGAGCATCCAAGGGAAGTATTAGGATTATCTATTTTGACTAAAAGCTGAGAACCTGTTGGATCACAATGGGAAAACAGTTGTGTCATGGTGGAGCCTGCTTAAATAACCCAGCGTGCTAAATTTAGAAGTCTTGTGTTCGCATCGTGGACACGTTTCTGCCAGACTGCTAAGTCCAGGGATCAAGTTGGACTTCTTGAGTGAAGTGCATTTCAAACAAATGAAAAACACTCTTGTCTTTTTGGCACGGGGGCAAATTGCTTAACACTCTGGCGTGGGCGTGCTGTGTACATAGAATGAATCAGCTGTGAAAAGTGATCCATGTCCTTCCGGACCGCAGAACCCTGCCCAGCACATAACACACCCGCTGCCACACGCACTAAATACCCACTTACTGCTCCTTCACTACTCTTCATCTACCACTATCATTATCTCTGTCCATCTATCTATTTCCTAGTAAAACACATTGTTGCCCTCACGCCTTGAACTGACTCGCTGCCCGACCTCTCAGCACATTCACACACATAGTCACTCTCTTCCGGTGCCTCCACCCCCAGCAGGTGACAATTGAAGGGTTAAACTAATGCCTGCTAACCCTGAGAAGGGGCCAGTATTTGGTCATTTCCTACATAGCGGAAGTCTTAGTTGGTAGAGCAGGCGGTATCTAAAAAAAAAAAGCGAGATGGATCCTCAGTTGGATTCTGGTTCGTCCTGTTGGTTGTTTGCTTTTGACCTCAAAACCAGATCATCTAGTGCAGGGGTGGGGAACCTTTTTCCTCTCAAGGGCCATTTCAATTTTTACAACATCCTCCGAGGGCCGTACAAATGATTGAACTCAACCTCTGCTTAAAAAAACTTAAATCACAGCCCATTCATTTCGCCTTTCTTTCATGCTGAGCAAAGAAAAAGCAACCTCTTAATCCAGATATCTTACCATGACTCGCGCATGCATGTGCACGGTTGTGGCATGACCACCAAAACAGAAAGATATGGACACAAGATGTGTGCAAATATATTTTGTGTCCTATCCATATGAACAGGGACGTGCACAGGTACGGGCTAATGTTGCCCGGGCAACAGCCCGTTTGCCATTTTTGTCTGACCTGCCCCTCTGGAGAGAGCGAGAGTTTTTTTTTGTTTTCTATTGTGGCCGAATCAACATGATAAGCCCACAATTAGTATTGTAGCGTCTCGCTGCGGGAAACACACCTTGTCAGCGCTGTCATCTGCCCCCAGTCACGTGACTTTGTTTACAATCTGACAGCTGGAATCAAAGGAAAGCCCTCCGGCCTCATATGGCTATGGTGATCACACCAAATGCCTGCCTGGCGTTAGTTAGAGTATAAGGGATAAACCAGGGGACTTTACTTCCTCTTGACACCATTGGTTATTTACAAAAAAATCTCCTAAATATACTTTTATTGTGCTTCTGTCTTTCTGTGTCTTTTACTCTGCTCCGTAAACTCCCTCGACGGGGCCTCTCACATACGGGAGAACACTTCACTGTCCCGCTTCATTGTAGGATTTCTGCCATGTCTCTACCACTTTAGTTTGACCATCTCTGTTATTAAGTTATGGAATACTAAATAAATAAGTAATTAGATACCTTACCGTTACTGCGCTCATAAAGAATGATAAGAATAAGAATAATGCGTATTGAACTGGTTTCATTAATTAGTGATTTTATTTAAGGTAATTAGTTAGAAGCCCTATTTTATCAGTATGTCTGCACAGCAGTTCAATGGTCAAACTACATTAAAACAGGATTGTCCCCATTTTTTCTTTAATAGTTACTAACATTAGATATTTGAATGAGATATGGACCGCAAAACAAAAAAAATAAATAAATAAAAGTCAACTGAGGGTCACTTGCAATGACAGTGTTGTGTTTTTATTTTACTAACCTTTTACATTACAAACAAGTTTTTTTTTTTTTTCGGGGGGGGGGGGGTCCTTTTTCAGTTTAGAGCAATAGCCCCTCCAAATGTCTGTGCACGTCCCATGATTTAAGTGGGAGGTGGACCTAACCTCCTCTAGGGGGGTCCTCGTCTCCTCTAGGGGGGTCCGGGGCATGCTCCCCGGGAAGATTTTTTTTTAAATGTTGAAGTTAAAAGCATCAATCTGGTGCACTTTGAGAGCAACATTAAGAGATCTATGGATACATCTCTCAACATCCATATGAAACAGACCTGTAAGCAGATTTCTTTTTCTTTATGGATATTTTACAAATCACTCCCCTTTTAAACTGTATTCTTGTTTATTAATAACAACTTTTTTTTACTGCCATATAGTATTTTATACCTGTTTTTCATTTATTCTCTTATTTTTTTATAACTATAATGATCATAAAGGTGTGCCTTTACCTCACTGAGCTGAGGTTATCAGCTCTCAGTCTGTCAGGAGAGAGCTCTCTTCCACCTGGTTGTAGAAAAAAATCCTTATATTCGTTAGCATTGCTAGCTAACCAATGCTAATTTCCCCGGTACCGCTCTCTCTCTCTCGCTCGCTCAAACAAAATGCGCTCATGCCACACACACAGAGCCGAGCTTGAATGACACACAAAGACCCAGAAGTACTCGTACTGTAATGTATCACATTCTTTTCGATGGCGTTATTGACTGTATGATCAGTATGACAGATGAACAGATCGCCACTGGGCTTACAACTAAAGACACAGCCACCCAAAAACTGCAGCATGTGTATGGCTCCTTATCATGGATGTATAAATCAGAACTTCGGTAGGCCCCTACTGCAATTTTGAAGTGCCGGAGCGGCGTTTCGGTGCTCTCCGTCAGCACTACACCCCTGTCAGACGAGAGATATACCACGTGATGAAACGTTAGGCTCGTGTTGTGTTCAAGGACCCTGACCTTGGCCAGGAAAAACCGGCACTTGCTTGTTTAATTATTTTGCGGTCTAGATTTCTTTAATTTTTTTTGTTTTTTGCGTGTGTTTGTGAATTACCTCGAGGGCCGTACCAAATGGTCTCGCGGACCGTATACGGCCTGGACGCCGGAGGTTCCCCACCCCTGATCTAGTGCCACTGAGTGAAAACAAATTGTGTGTTTTATCATTCTGGCAAAATAGAGGTTTATTTTTCAGTTCTCTGAACATTATCAGCAACGTCAAAAAAAAACTAAACAAAAGAAAGATGTATAATTTGTGTAAGCCTGGAATGATGTGAAAATGCAATTCATATTGACAGCAATTCGATTAAATACTATACATGTCTTCTGTTGAACAATTAGTTTTTCTTGCTGAAGAGACTTCATCTCCCTCTGTGGGTTTTCAGATGTGTTTATGCATGTTTCAACAGTGCTGATGTGATTTAATCTGAACCATTGTTTGTAATGTTTTTCAGTTTTGCCTGCACTCTTCTGGCGGTCTTGCCTTCCTGCGTAAGACTTTTGACGAAGCCCACCTTCTGGCAGTTTAAACTGGCATTGGTGAGTGACATCTAACTGACGTCAAAACGCATGTCCTCAAACTGTTTATTTAATGGTCATATAGAGACTAAAATATTAGTTATTTAATTATTACAAGTTTAGGACTTTCTGCACTTCATCTCCTTTATAATAATTACTACATAAAGTTAATTGATACCTCCTTTTATCCATAATTTGTTTTCTTACCTTCACTGCCTTTATTAAAAAGTATGCTTGGCTGTATTATTGTTCATTAACAGTCGTTTTTGTACCAACACCCTCGGATTTTCCCTTTTAGGCTAATTCCTCTCTGGCGTTCTTCCTCTTCTCCTATCAAGTCCACGAGAAGTCTATCCTCTTAGCTGCTTTGTAAGTACAGAGGTAATATTTCACCACATGCAACAGCACAGCAGCTGTGGTAACAAACATTATTGTACTTTTTCTATCTTGTAGCGATACTTCAAATATTCATGAGTATAGATTTAATTTCTGCTCACAAGGAGCCATTTGCCTGTTACCCGCTTCAGATCTCAGTTTATGTCCTGCAGATTGTTAATGAGTTAAAGACGTGCGCACTTTGTAAAAATGACATCGCCCTCCTTCTGTTCTCACACAGTTGCAGAGGAAAAATCTATTTAAGTACAGACTTGCTACTGAGGGCTTACTCACCTCTGTCATCATACTCTGCACCACACAGACACAAAAGCAGCCTCTCAGCTTCCATTGTCGTTAATGTGAGTAAAAGCACTGCTTTCTTACATGAGCATAAAGATGTGCATGTGTGCGATTCATTAAAATGTACCCCATATGTTTAAAGCTGTGTAGGTACAGAGTGAACAGGCATAGATTTGACTCAAGCAAGGGATTTGGTTCCATGATCTGGTCTCATCTATTAATCTAGATTAGGGTAGATTGTTTCTTTATTAACTATTGAGTTATATCTCCCACCTGTCCCCCTGAATCAATCAGTAATGCATGTCCAGGGATTAGGAAAGAATGGCAGGCAGCAGCTCAGGGCGTTGTTTGCGCAGGATCAATTATTGGGCTGTAACAGGATCGCCAAAGAGCACTGGCTGTAATTATGGGCTCAGGGGCCGGAGGAAAGTGCCCCCCTCGGAGCACAGTGTTCAACTAGCACTGGCTCACAATGACGCAGGCAACCAGGTTCAACACACAACAGGCCTTTGCTACACAGACACATATATATGTGCCCAGAAGCGATAACTTCAACTTCTTTGCAACTCATTTTAGGTATTTCATGTTGTTTATAAGTAATTAAGTTGTATTTTTGTATAAACATACATGCCAGTGCAGATTCAGTAAAAAGCATATACAGATAAACATAATTGTGCTACAACCAGCACTTGATTGCCTTGTGACTGTGAATAACTGATTAATGTGAATGTCAGTTGCTTTAATATTATACACGCATGACATCGGTTCACATCCAGCTGCGACCTAACATGGCCTAACTTCCTGTCTAACTGTAAAATGATATTAAATGGTGCTTACTGCAGAGTGTGTTCAACAGGGAGTTTATGCAACCGTTATCTGTTCTAGGCCTGCCTGCCTCCTGCTGAATGACCTCCCCTTGATGGCTATTTGGTTCCTGCATGCCTCTACATTCAGGTAAGACTGTGTGGAGGAAAGCCTCCTGTCAAAGCACAACACATGGTCTACACACGATAGGTAGTAGATGGATTCAAGCTGGCTCTAATTATTGTCTATTCTTTAAATCAGAGGTCATTTACGGAGCTTTTAAACCTTGCATAAGCTAAAAGAATGAACATTTAATATTTTGTGCTTTTGCATTGGACCTTTACAAACCTAATTACTGTTTACCTTTATTTCAAGCCATTAATAAAGATGTTTTATATGATTTATATGTTGTTGTTATTTGTATAATCAATAAAGAAGCCATTGCTAGCTAGATTAGCATCACCAAGTTAGCAAAGGGAAACGGTTTTCCTGAATCTCTCCAAAGGTACCTATCACCTTTTAGAGTTAGCTAAATACCAGGTCATTATATGTTGTTTGTTTATGTGAAGATACAAATATTTAAGAAGAAAAGTACTGTCAAAAGGCAGAATTTGTTTTATTGGAGCTTGCACAACTTTCTTAGCTAATGTTTGCTAAATTAAGCTACATATTGCTTTATAATTGACACCACTGAGTAAGGTCAGTCATTCTATAAATCTTTAAATGTGCCAATGTTACATTACATTTTTTTCTAATTGACCCTTATTCAATACTGTCCCTGTCACTTGAAGCCCCAGTGTTCATTGTTCAGCAAAAGTTATGTGATTGGACTTTGGGATGTCCTGGTAGCTAAGTAGTCTGGTTCCACATAACTGTAATATTTACGGATGGAGTCTTACATCTCTCTTTATTTCTCACTAGTGTCAAATATCAAATGAAGAACACCGTAGAAATAAGCTTGAAAAGCGATATTGATCTACTGTGTGGGTTGAGCTGAGGACCGTGAATGGAAAAGCCAAGTAGTGCTGCAAACGCTCTGTCTAACTTTCACCAGCTGTTGTTAAATTCTTCCGGCAGCACTAATTGTTGTGTGTGTGGTTTAGTATAAGGATATCTGGGGATTACACGGCATAGTCTGCATGCCTGCCTTCTAAGTGTGCGTTGTGTAGGGACAGGAGGTCATTCTGTCTGACTGGGACTTTCACATTATCCACATCCTCTACAGACTCCATTTAAAGAAATACAGCTTTTGTTGGCGTAATTGGCTTAATGGATGTTCAGCTATAGCAATTTTAAGAGGAAATAATGCAGCTTGTCTCAATAAATTGACCAAGTATGTATTTCCAAATTGTTAAACATTTATCTGATGAATGGTGCCATTTTCTTGTCGTAGTAAAAACCAGAATGAGCAGTTTGTTTTCAGTGAATGGGTTTTTACAAGCCAGGGTGATGTGCGATGTACTATAAGACAACTGTTGTTCTTGTCCGTGCCCTTCTGCTAAACTAAGATAAGCTTTGCACGAATGTCAGAGCCATCTCATCCCAGGAGACGGACTGTTTGTGCAGGCCTGCTGGAAAAAAGCTATGTGGTTTACTCTTGCCCTTTTTGAAGCAAACATGAAACTGAACATAGTGATGTACTGCTGGAAGTAAACAAATTACTTGAATATACCATTGTAGAAGTGTATATCAAAGCTTCACTTTGCTTGCCTACTTTTCAGAGTCATTGTACATAACTCCAGACGTTCTAAACTTGAAATGCACCATTGTCCCTCTGTGCAGCATGCTGCCTCTGTTTCTGAAGGACGGTCTGCTGGTGCCCTTTGTTGTGACCTCGCTGGGCTTCCTGTACTTCAGCATCTATCTGCTGTCTGCACTGGAGCGCTGCTCAGAGGAAGAGCTGAGACTGGGAGCCTACCACAAGCTGCTGTTCTGCCTACCCAAACTGGACCTAGCATGGATTGTAAGATGGAAGGTCAGTATGGTGCAAGCCCCCCCGGTGTAATGACAAACACTGCATCATCACTGATTCTGTTCAATTTAAATGCAAAACATGCAATGTTGCAGCAACATAGGGGTCTCTCATTAAAAACAAAAGCAAAAGACGGAGTTTGGTGGTGTACACAACTCAACCAAATATTATATAACGGTTGATTTAGTAATTCTTAGACATTTTAATGTGGAACAATTATATCTTGAACAATCTGAGTTACATTGCTTCGTTTAAAAATGTAGAAGATATATTTATTAGGGAAAAATAAGTTATTACACAATTTTCCCCAATGGTTGTCCCAGTCATGCTTAAGTCAACAAAATATTGTACTTTCAGGAGACAAAGACTACATTAAATAAGTGTAAATGTATTTTCCCGGTTTGTAACAGGTAAATGTTGTAGGTCAAGCTACAGAGGTGGCAATCTAGTGTCCCAGAGATGTGTACAGGAGGAGGTAACAACTGTCATGGTGGTTGTGGCAGTTCTAATTAACTGCCAATATAATCAATGACATGCAAATGACTTAATACCCATTAACACAGGTAGGGAAGGCAGTATTGTAGGACTTCATCTATTGTGTTAATCACATCAAACTGATTGCACACCAGTTTGTAAAATGTGGTTATTGCATCTTCATGATGGACATCTTATGCAATGAGTTTGTTGAAACATTAGACAATCCCAGTTAAAAGTTGACCACAGATCAGTTCGCATGAGTTTCTCTCTACTAGTGTCTATGTTGAATGTACCACTAGGAGTCACCAGAATCACAAATGTTCTGATCCTACATACAGGGGCTTTAAGTTTAAAAGGTTTTTATTCTGACCGAGATCATTCTCAATAAACAATGAAAAAGTTAAGATATTGCTGCTTGATTAAGTTTATAGTTCATATTTGCGCTTGTGCACGGGGGAGAGGATTCACAGCTGATGCATTTGTAATTAGAAGGGGCTGATTTCAGGATCCCAGGTTGCCCGTACTTTGAAAGCAGCACTAGATCTAAATTGCAGCTGTGTGAGAAGATATACCCAACTGTATAAATAAAGATCATGTGCCGCTGTAAGTTGTGTAAGCTGTCCAGGGATGAAACCCACTGCCAGCCCAAGGAATTATTTATCACTTATTTAAGTTTCCACAGCGTCTGAAGTGGCTGCACCGCCAGCCCCTTAGCGACAGGGGCTCCGGTAGGGTGTCAGAGATTAAGAGAAGGTGTCTTTTTATAGCGCGTGTCATTAACACAGGTTTGCCTAGATATATTTATTTACACAAGCAGCATAAATAGCGAGCCCAGATGATGGGCGATAAGGTTTCATAGGTTTAGGGTGGCGGGGAGAGGTGTGGGCATGGGGTGTTTCCTCCATCTTAGTCACTGACTTATCTCTGGCTCATAAAGCTCAAATAGACACATGAACGATCTCAGGCTCAGTTCTGTTTGCAACTCTGTTACAAGGAAAGAGTAGGCCTTAATTTAAATTGGCTATTCTGCAGAGTGATACTAAATCAGAGGTTGGTGTAAAAAATAAAGTGACACTTAATATCAAGGGGAAAGCAAACCGTATTCTCTTACCCTGAGGTGTCTAGGCTTTTTTATTTTTACGACAATTTTGGATTTGGAATATCAATTTAGTTAATACACAAAAAGGGGCATCGGGGTCTCCAGTGCATATACACTTCCTCTTATCATGTGACAGAGGTGCCATATTAAGGTTACATGGTGGAAGCTAAACCATCTCCAAGATATCTGAGCAATGACAGTTATATGTGGTTGAAAGATTTAAGGAAAGCCAATGAGTAGACCTGAATTTGAGATCTTTTTGTCAAAATAATGTTTCTAAAAAAGCTCTTGACCAGTTATTTCAGCCTAACTTTATGACGTTCTTTAGTCATTTCATTTTGCAGTCATCATACTTTATGATCCTTTGTCCCTGTTTTCATGTGAATCGGTTGATAACCACGCTGTTTTTCTGTCTGTCTTACAGTTCTACGTCAGCGTCTCCGTGATGGCCGGTCTGAGCATTGCTGCTGTAGCTCTGGCTCCTCCACCACATCTACCCGACTTGTTTCCTGTGCTGGTGTCTATCGCTTCTTTTAGTCACTTCTTGGGAACATTTATATATTTCAACATTGTCCAGTTCAGCGAGCCGCCCAGCAGAAAGAGCCAGAAGAAGAACAACTGAATGATGCCTAAGGCAGTGATGTACATGGCAACATATCGTTTAGCAAACTGCTGCTAAATGCTTCAGGGAAGCCAGTGTTACATTAAAGGCATTTAAACGTGCCATAATGTCCCCTGTGGAAGAAGCATTAATGTAGAGCTGCAATTATCGGTCTATAAGAAACATTATTGATACCTATTTTGATGATCAATTAAGTCATTTTTGAGCAAAAATGCAAAACATTTGATATTTCCAGCCAGACAAATATGAGAGGTTTTTCAGTTCCTCTTGTATTATAGTAAATTGAATATCTATGGCGTTTGATGCTATTGCTCAGACACAAATGAGATTTCATGGCATCACCTTTAGCTCTAAGAAATTGTGACAGGCACTTTCACAGTTTTCTGAACTTTTATAGACCAAATATTGTATTGAGTAGATAATCTGCAAACAAATTGTTGAGGAAATAATCATTTGTTGTAGCCAGAAACAAAGGGTACTGAATAGGATTTTGCAGACTTCAAAATCACTATGCTACAAAATCGAGGACCTGTGATATCAGTACAAAGTAGACTGTAGTGATATTTTTCCAGTTTGGACCAAATTAATTCAAGAAATGATTCCCCCTTGTGCAGACCTCTTGCATATTTTTTTGTATTGCTAGCTAATCAATCAAGTACCAATAGACATGCCGTGTGCAGCCCATTTGACTCCAGCGAGCTCTGTGCCTGGATGCTTAAGCTACGGGGATGGCCACAATAACAGGAACACCTGTTGTAATGTTCAGTAATTGTAAAGACCAACATGGGGAAAGGTGTTTAATTTTCCAGTAACTCTTTAAGCCATGGTGTTGCTAGCCTTAATGATATTGTAAGGTGTTTCTCTTATTTTGTCTACCCTCAGTTCCTCCTCTTGGTATTGTGATTTAAACACATTCCTGGCGCGACTGGACTCCGGTCTAGCAGGAACTGTTAAACATTATTCATGTTCACTTTTTCTTTACGTTTTTCTATTGTATATTTTCATCTATCATTGAAGTACTTTTGTACAAACTTCGTTTTTGTGAAAATAAATAACATTTCTCAATGACCTAAAGTGAACATCCGTTTTATTGCCCCATTGTTAAAATGATTAATTTTTGAGCAGCTTCACATAAACTGTCTACATTTACCAAGTAGTCCGCTAAATCACCCCTAACAGTCTGGCAGAGACAGAGCCAATAATTGGACAGAAATTATATCTTTCAAAGCTTTTACTCAACATCATTAAATATTCATTACAAGTCCAAGATACTTCAAGGGTCCTGCACCAAAGACCTGTTCATTTAAAACAAAGCCAGTGACGGGAGAGGCCTTAAAAAGAGATGATGGAAGGTGACATATCTGAACATAATGCCATAAAGTTGAAATACCACAGAAAGAAAGGTACAAGCAATTTCTTTCTCCAATCTCTGAACTAGTTAATGACAGGCATAAAAAAATCCATTACAACTATAAATGTTATCAGGTCAGTGAGGGTTGCCCGTGCATCTGAGGCTCTAGGCTGGCTGCCAATATGAGCCGCTGGGACAAATAGGAGCCCAAGATCTGAGTTAACTGTTACTACAACGGGACAGGACACAGGGGGCCAATTAGAGGAGGGGGAAAGGCGCCGGTCTGCCATTTATTACACATGTTTGTATAAAGGTATGCCAATACATTTGGAAGCTGCAAGGAAAAATGGGAATTCATCTTCCCACATTCTGAAATGCAAAATATGGAAAGATGAAATAGTTTAATAATCAATGAAAATAACAGTTCATTTATATGATTCTGGGGAATTGGAAATCTGATTTGAGTAAACTTAACTCTAAATTATTTGGTTAAGGCTTTACGATTATGAAGATTTGAAATTATTTTAAAGTAAATATATATGGGTATCAATTGATTGGATAAAAATGACACTTTAGTTAAAAACCTTTAGGCAATTTGAAACTTCTTTATGACATTTGGTATAGACTTTATACAATTATGAAAATATAATTGGCAAATGGAATAAGCATGTATAGTATTATAATATATTATACATCAATTAAGGAAAACCTATATAATAACCAACCAACAAAGGGAATACAGTGTAGTATGTGACAAACTCCTAGTCACATAAAAGAATAATAATAAACCTTCACAATATTACACGCAATAAAGCAAGTCACTTTGTCCGGTTGCACTAACACTGATTTGGTGATTTGACGGTTTAGCTTTGCAATTGGAAACTCAGATATCTAAAATATTCTGATCAAAATATCAAATTAATGTTTCCTATGTTGGAAGAAAATTCCCACAGTGAAAATAAGGCTTGTGTCACCCCCTCTCTCTGACTAGTTATACAGGATGCATCTCCCCAGTTTCTTTGGCTCTTATCCCTCAGACTTGAGGCAGGCACAGGAAGTAGATACTGTACCCTATTGGCTACATGGAGGACGAAGAAAATCTCCCAAAGAGACCCCAGATAATTAATATTTTTACTAGAAGGAATAAGAAGAGGTAACAGTTTTGGATCCCAATCTATTGCGAAAACTGCTGGCATAGTTAAGAGATTGTTTTGATGTATCTGGTGGTAAGGGGGCCATTAAAAGCACCACAGATCCTTCTATCAATCTCCAAAGGGGCCAGTATCCAAACATTAGTTTTGTTTATGAGCGTGCTGGCTTTGTCCTTCACGTGGCCTCTAAGGGTGATAAAGTGAGAGTTACACGATCCACCTTAGGCAGAAATAGGAAATGTGGCTGTGAACACCAGCTGTTGCTTAGGTCGACTCGGGCAGTGAGAGGCCTCGGCCCTCCCAGGCACTGCCAAATAAAGAGGCTACTGTGTTGTGCAAGACTGTTTGCCCCCCCACATTTACTTTTCAAAGGTGTTAAACTGCACAGGTGGGGAGGATCGCATAGTTTCAGCCATAAAGGGGATAAGGGTTGCCATCTGAAAGAACATTATTTGCACAGCGTTGCAGCATTGTGGTTAATGTAGAGTCAACATTTGTCAGCTGCCAGGCAGAGTAGACCGGGTCTAACATGTCAGAGGATTCGCTCGCAGCGTTTCAGACACTTCTCCCGCACATGAATGACGGATTCCAAGACATCTCAGCCTCACAACTGACTGCACAGATTCCACATTTATTTCCTGCCTTATCTCCACGGGATCATACGCACAAGAGGTGAGGAGCAATTCTATTAGCTGTCAACAGCTGAGATGCCTCGCTAACAAAAACCTGGGGAATATGGGAGAGGAAAACATGATTGTAACCCCACTGGCACCCAGTGATATTACACACAGCGCCATCACTGTCAGGACTGAATGTTCATAAAGACGAGAGTTAACACGAGGCATGTTTTCAATAAACCAAGATGCATGGAAATGAATTTCTGCCAGTGTTGGTAATAAATTCAATAATTCAATAATTCAAAATTAACAATAGCCCATCATGGACTTCAGAAATATATAGAAACCACATATATTCAGAAAACACAAAAAATATATATAATATATTTTAAAAAGTGTGTAGTTAAAAATATTAATGTCAATTATTTAAGTGATAATTAAGGCAACAGAAGTGTCAAGTAAGTGCAAAAAAAAATGCAAAGCCAAAAGATTTGAACAAATTTGAGCAAGAAGTAATTTAATGGAAACTCAACTTCAATCTTTAAATCTCATCCTTTAATAATTCTAATATTTTTTCATTCAACCTTCAACTACATTTTGTTATAAAGAAATATATATTTGCTTGCTATGTTAATATTTCAAAGAAACATGGAAGTAGATTTGTTGCACACCAAGATAAAATGCAATCACTAAATCAGAAATCACGCCTGAAAAGATTGCAAACTCTGCAGCCCACGGTGTCGATCGAAGACCAGCGGCTTCTCTTGGACCAAAACAGTCTAATATACAACTCCCCCCTTTAATTGCAACCGTGTGTTCAATCAGAAAGCATAAAACTCCCGGTGGGTAGGTGGCATCTGTCCGTGAGGCCAGCTAGGATTGATGTGCCAGAGTCTGGGAGCCGCCTGGGCCGGGGGCCCGCCACCTGCGACACGGCCCCATCACTTTTATGACATCTTAAGGAATTATCTTTTTAATACAGCCCATTACTGCTGACATACAAATCTTCCCCATCGTGGCCCCCATCTATGGCCTGATCAATTTTTACACTGCTGAGCCGTCCCCTTTCTCCTCATTTTGTCATCTCAAAATTCATATAATATAGGATTTTCTTATGATAAAACTGCAATAAAAATATGTTACCACCCTGAAGATGTGCACAAGTCAGTACTTGGCTGTTACTAAAAAGCTTTAGAGAAAATAAAATGTGTTTCTGCGGTAAGCAGAACTGTTTAAATGTTATTTATTTTTATGTTCCTAAGAAAATATATTGTGAAGTGCAGCATTGATTTAGAACATAACCATGTCTCGATACGGGTTGGAGGGGCTGAATTTATGAATCCTTTGCACAACTCCTTTAATTGAATTTTCCAAATCTCTCACCACACACAAATAATCAATACCCACTGCTGAGGGAAACTTGCCTCAGAATTATTAGGGCCTTTCTTTTTCAATTTTGTAGTCATCAGCACATACAGGCGCTCTGGGTATTTGTAATGCCGCCACTATACCCAGAGGATTTATGCTCGCCCCAAGCCTGATTGCTCACAAAGAGTGACTTCTTTAGAATGCTTACTGAAACTTCTGTTAACCGTAAAGGACGTCGTAAGCGTTTCTTAAAATTGCACTCTCACTCTGAGGGAAAACGTAGTTTTAACTATCACAGCATAAGGTGGAAAAAAGGGGATGACAAGGCAAGTAAAAAGGGAAAAATAAGACATTGGAGGAGAAGCAAGATTGGAGGATTGACCTTCAAGGTTAAAATGTCCTTGTGGATTTACTCAGCTGCCTGGGTGGGGTGGAGGTCATGGGGGGGCTCGGCTTGGCACCTCAGAGAGGAGAGTCAGGGGTCCGGAGGCTGAACATGCAAAGGGCTCTTCCTGGTGGCTGCCATGAAAGATGTATTTAACCATACTTATAAGTGCAGACAAAACTCAAGGATCCAACATTTACTGTGTTTAAAGTGAGATTCATGAAAGATGAAATCATGTAAAGTATTAAAGGTCCCATGTCATGGCCCTTTCTACTGATCATAATTCCATTGTTGAGGTATACTAAAATAGATTTATACTGTGCAATTTTCCAAACTCACATTGGTTTCTCATACAGCATCTCTGTAAAGTATGTGTATTCACTCTCTGTCCTAAACGGCTTGTTGGAGCTCCTGCCCCCCCCTCCCTGTGAGCCCAGTGTGCTCTGATTGGACGTGACGTTGCGAGGCTCGTTGCTGCGATCTGCTGCGAGGAGCGGACAGGCGATACAGCGAGAACAAGCGAAACTCATCCTGAGCACACACAAACACTCACAGCCGAAGTAAAAACAATAAGTGTGGCTTGATATTGAGTAAGAAAAAGGTTTATAACGCTGTGAGCATGGGTCTGCGGAGAGCATTTCTCCGCGATCCCAACGTAGTAGCCCGAAAAACGTTTACCCATTTAAACAGTCGTGGTAGATACCTTGTTTGTTTTAAACATCATAAATACACAAACAACAATGAATACTTACAGGTTGTGTACCCGAATCTCCCGCTGGTCCAAACAAAGTAGGAACAGCATCGTTCTTCAGTGCCCTACGCTGTACATATCCGGCATGAATCGCTGAAATGTTTGTGAAGCTTTGTTTCGTGAAATGCTGGCAGAGGGTGTGGCCTCTGGGTATTCACACGTCACAGTACCCAGGAAGTAAACAATGGAAAATGAGAAATCTCCAACGAGGCGTTTTGGGGCAGCATAGACTGTGTTAGAGTTTTACTCGCTAGAGGGTGTACTTTGAGGGTTTTGACTCTGCAGACCGTTTACATGCATAAAAACCTTCATAACACACAAGGGGACGGACTAACCGGAAAAGCATGACATGGGCCCTTTAAGGCCATAGCTACAACTCTAAACAAACATTTTACACTAGTGCAAGATCATGCTTAAAGATACCATCACAACGTCATCTGTCTGGATTTCCCGCTCCCAGCTGATATAGGCCAGAACTCTTCAGCAGCTTTGAATAACAGTTTGTTTACTTAAATGTGTGTCTCAATGCACATAGAGGGCCGATTCAATCCCACATCTATCTGCCCTGACATTGTGAAGTCTGTTGTTCTAAGGAGGCTTATGCAAAACTGATAAATTTCACGGATCCACCATGTGACAAAAATGTGACATTCCTGGGGTGTGGATCCACAATGCATCATGTATGTTCAGCTCCCTTACTGGAACTAATTAAAATAATTTCTGACAACCTTATCGGAAAACAAGCTCGTCTCCTAACAATACCCTCCATTCAGATTCCACAAGTCACCATTGTATGATTGGATCACAAGAATTGCTCTGCTGCCGGCATAATATGTGCCTAAAATAATCAAATTAATTCTATCCCTAGGAAATCTACTCATTGACTTGTTTGTGTAACCATAACAAAATGTTGTTTTTCTGCAAGGGTCGCAAAGAACACGATAGTCTGGACAAATGAAACAGGCATCCATTGATGCTGTTAATGTTAAGTAGCAAAGAAGATGCAGGGAGAAGCAAATTGAATGGTGAAATAGTAGCAGAGGGGATTGTCCTTGGGAAATGAAACGGCCTCGTGACTACACTTGTTATTATGCTCATCTTGAAAATCAACCAAACAATTGGCACTTAAATGTTTCATAACACTAAAAAGACCTAGAGATAAGGTCAATTGACTACATGGTGCCATTCTTAAGGATGTCATTAAAACCTATTGTGAACCAAAACAGCATTATATAAGCAAAAAGGTAAGCTGCACATATTTTTACTTGCATATCCCCTATAACATTTCCAAACGTTATGTTCAAAATGTCCAACAGACCCACAATGTGGCCTTAAATTAAATACTGTAAGTGTGGAATATTTACATGCATCTTCAAACATGCATGAGAGCTTTAATCTTCAGTAAATCTTGTGATATTGATCAACCCTCAGCTCTGCTTGCATGCAGCCATAAAGCCTTTCACTGATCAATGTAATATAATTCCAGTTATGTGGAGTAGGTGTGTTTATCTTGATGAAATAGAGCATAATATCACATGAATGTTAAACAATAAAGGATTGTTGGATACTCAAACATTGTTGTAGGTTTATTACCAGATAAAAATGCCATTTAAAAATGTTGAGTAATATAGAAATCATAACCCAAAACGAGTGCCTTCTATTTGATGCCATAAATAACCACAGAATATATTTCACAACTTGTTCATGTATTTCAGATCCAGGCGGGTCAGTAAAATGAACCTTTCTGACTGACTTTCATATTCAACATTGTACTCACTCTGCTCTCCCTGTCGCTCTAGCTCAGTCTTCAGGTCTGTTGTAGATCTAAGAAACGTCCTTGTTCACTGCTGCCCTCTGCTGACAATCAAAAATAAAGGATCAATGGGATAAAATAGAAAGACCAGAAAGGAAAAACAGAAATGGTGGAATAAGGCAAACGAAAGCTGTAAATGAATGAGCTAAAGATAAAAAAAGCAGATGTATTGTGAAAGGAAAAGCCATGTCAGAAGTGAATATTCAGTAAGTAATAAAAATCCCATCATCTCTCTGCTCTAGATATGATAGAGTCAGAGACATTTCCGCCTATTGCAGAGATTTAAGACCAAGGAAAATGTCTTTCTCACAAGAATTTCCTCCAGCTCTTTCCTGGATTTGATGAATCCATCCACCCATGGTTCCAGTTTAGATCGCAAGGAGTCCAATCTGGTCAAAGCAAAAGAGATTGGGAATGAGGAAGGCACAATGACATGTTCAGAAGTATACATATTCAATTCTCACAGTGTGATTTTATAAATACACAACTGCTTTTAATATTGAAACCTTAAACATAGATGACTTTTTAAAGGTCTACACATCTACTCATATTGACTTGTTCTATATGTCATCATACAGTTAATTGATCAGTTACTAGTGGATTAAAAGCAGTTAGGTGGTGGTGCCTGAATGAGGCCGAAGACGATTAAAAAACACATGGAATAACAGATTCAATCCAAGACCCAAACATTGAAAAACGTATTCATCCCGAATTGTTGTTATGGACCAAACAATTGCCTATAACTATCATTGCTTATCTAAAATACCCTGGTGTCAACATTATTTCTTTAACTATTGTATTGTATAGTTTATTTCAATTTTTTGTGTTTTTTGACATACTTTTGTGTTTCATGGGTTGGAAGTTTATCTGTTTTTGTTCTGGCGATTTTTTTTAAATTCACTTTTCCTCTCCAAGCAATTAAACTTGTTTTGAAATGAACAATAAATTAAAACACTGCTATGCCTCAAATGACCCTAATATGACATAACCAAGTGAGTATTATGAATGTACTGTAAATCGAGCTCATGTAACGCATTAGTGACAGCACTATAAAATTAAAAACTAATGCTTGTCTTGATGGATGTGCCAGACACCAAATGTCTGCCTTGACTAAGGAAATGGTTCTTGTGTTAAGTGACTCTTATACAACTATTTTTAGTGCTATGTAAATCACTGATAATTTGGCCAGTGATGGATCTCCGTCATCCCGCGTCTCCTGTCATTAAATTCTGATATGTCACTATGACCATCAGGAAAGTGTGGCAATTGAAATATAGCAACTCGTAAAAGGGAGTTCTCTGTAACACTTTAACTCTGTGCTCTACTTTGGGTCTCTGGATATTGACTGTTGGCAATAAAAAATAAATAATAATGTGCAGCCTACAGTATAACCAATTGATGAAATAAATATCTAAAGTATGGGAATTCACTTTTCAATCTCTGTAGGAAGCACCACATCGAGGGGTTACGTATGGTAACCCTTGTTATATAAACACAGGCGGAGCCCTCTACTGGACTCTATGGGTACTTCCCCTCGATCCTATCATGCAAGCATTCATCCACTGAGACTTTCTAGTCGTAGCCGGCCCGGGAGCGGGCCTACCTGAATGCGCGCGCATCTCACCGCATAAAAGGAGGCCTCGCCTCCTGACTGTCATCCTACACTTCTCTTCAGCAAGCAGCATAGGACAGACAGGGCCCCTGAGTAGAGGGCTCCGCCTGTGTTTATATAACAAGGGTTACCATACGTAACCCCTCGTTATATCTCTCACAGGCTCCGCCCTCTACTGGACTCTATGGGTACAGTGGGCGGAGCCCCGATGTATACACGCGCTGTCGTCCCACAACAACACTGTTCCATCTCACTGTTTCTGACCGGCTTTCTGGTTAGCAGCCGCTGCGCCTCACCCACCTCTCCCTCTGTCGTAACCGTGGAGAAAATTGAGGCTGCGACTGACAGAGCACACCCTGACGCGCTTACCCCGCGGAGGTGTGCTATGACGTGGAGGACTCCGCCCCCCCTGCCCTAAAGCAGGGGGAAAGAGTCCTCCAGCCCCTATGGGCCCATGTGCGCGTCACTGTTGACACAGCCATGGCTCGTGTAGAGTGTGCAAGGACCCCCGTGGGGAAGGCTCTCCCCGCCTGTCCGTAGGCATGTGCAATGCACTCGCAGAGCCAGCCTGCCAGGCGTTTCTTGGACAGGGCTTTCCCGATCACCCCGCCCCCGAAGCACACAAACAGCTGTTCAGTGAGTCTAAGGGCAGCCGTGCGCTCCACATAACACGCTAGCGCACGCACCGGGCAGAGGAGGTGTAATTTAGCCTCCCTCGCCCCACTATGGGGTGGAAGATTAAAGCCGGAATTTTCTGCGTGCAATGTGGAGATTCAGACTGCGAAGATCCAGAATGGGCCTGAATTTGCCTGTCTTTTTGGGAACCAGGAAGTACAGGGAATAATGCCCCCCCTCTCTGTCTTGCATGCGCACAGCAGACACTGCCTGTTTTTGCACCAAGGCCTGAACCTCTGCTGAGAGAAAACCTATCTCCCCTCGGGATGATAGCTTTGCCTCTCTTATGCCTGTGAACGGAGGAGGGATGCTGCAAAACTGGAGTGAATAACCCAGTCTCAGCGTCCTGTCCATCCACTCCGTTAACACGCAGCTGCGCTTCCATTCCCCATAACACTGTGTTAGAGGTTGTGCAATCAGCTGTGGGGCCCCAGCGATAAAGCTGTGGTACTCTCTGATGACCCGTCCCGCCGCAAAACTCCCCGCGAAGGGAAGCTCTGCCCATGGGGAGTCGACACAGAAAGGGCCGACTCTCTACTGAGGTCCTCCATCTCCACCACGTCGAGCTCTGGGTCCTCCACCGGCGAGACGTAACAGTCCTCAAACTGGCGCTGCAGACCGTAAGCGGGCCCAGGTTGGCCACTGCGTGTCGGACCCCAGGCACTCAATGCACTGGCGGTGGGGGTCGGCGCCTTCTATGGCGCCCGGACACGAAGGACAGGGGCGCTGCTCCAACAATGGTGAGTCCATTTTCTTCGTATTGTTTTTATTTTTATCCGTCTCTCTTCACTCAGTTGTGTCTCACTGCCTTGCTGAAGAGAAAGGGATGACAGTCAGGAGGCGAGGCCTCCTTTTATACGGTGAGATGCGCATTCAGGTAGGCCCGCCCCGGGGCCGGCTACGTCTAGAAAGTCTCAGTGGATGAATGCTTGCATGATAGGATCAAGGGGAAGTACCCATAGAGTCCAGTAGAGGGCGGAGCCTGTGAGAGATATAACCTTAGTTACACAATCTAGAGTACATTGGCAGATTTGCATGTTACTGACTGGCCAGGGAACAGTACAATAAAACGGATTACAATAAGCGCGGTATGAGTTAAAGTAAATTACTACATACTTGTGGTGGAAACTTCTGAAGCAATTGGAAACAGGACTCAGAGAGACACGAGGAGAGCTGGAGCTTTGATGGCAAACACTGACGGTTTATTTGGAGCTTCGGCCGGAGAATTCACAAGACAAGTCACGGGCCACGGTTTGACCACACGGTAGAGATGCCACAATAAATTCTGAAGAACCCTCCTGTAGCTCGAGGTTTTAACTAGTTCAGAGTGTAATAATCAACATTCTTCAATAGATAGACTAAACAGCCGAGGACACTGAATCACATTTTTGTCGCTTATGGCTCTGGGTCATCTACACCCCGAGAAGGATGTGTTCCAGGTGTCCCACAACAATAACTATCTCTCACCGAGAGTTGCCCGGTCATAAACTGGTAACAACAACAACTTGCTAGGGCAGCCCCTCCTTATGGGAGATAACGGCTGATCAAGGTTGGTCAGCTGCATCAGAGGGTAAAAGGTAAACATGTAGGGCGAAATTATTCCCTGACAATACTCAATCAGTATGTACTGCATACTGCCTACTGAACAAACAATTAAGTATGATTCTACCTGCAGTAAGGCCACATAGGCTTTTCTCACAGCAGAATTCTTGACTTAAGGAAAAGCACAGGTGTCACTAATAACACTAACGAGAGCTCTGTTCTATTCAACTGTTCCAGCCAGCCAGCATGTACAATACCTGGAGCCTGAAATCAAAGAAGCTAAATTGAATTTGGCCACTATTTCATTTTCACCTGTGCTTTTTCTACTGTGACAACTCAAAATGTCTTCTGTGAAAGAGGCATTTAACCTTAAAGTTGCCCTTTTCAGATACGACATTCTTAATCCAACCAATAAGCCAACTAATGTAAATAGATTGAGCACTATGACCAAGCATGGATACAACAGTTATGTTTAATCTGTAGCTCATGCCTATAATATAACATAAAGGTACAATACAGGAAAGTTGTGTTAAACTTCAGCAGTAAAACATAATCAATATCATGCAGCAAAATGTCCTTTCACTAGGCCTATTTTGTGCCATTTACATATTATCATGATAATGAATAAGAAACAGGTAAACTTTCAGTGAAATTCCCACTTCAGTACCAGAAAGAAAGTGTTATTTTGGGGGGGAAATTGAAGCCAAGAAAAACATGTAAAACATATGTATGGGGTCACAGCAAACCCTTGGAATTAAAGGCCCCCAGTCCTCAGTCGAGGAGTAGAGTACTACAGAAGTCAGACACAAACTAACTATGAAGCTTATGTCAACAGTCTGTGCTGTAAGTGTTTGTCAGGGAGAACTCTGTTGTTGGTGTCATGTATAAAGTTAATTATCATGCAACATATAATAAAGAATACAGTAACAGATACTCACGGTATTTAAACTGTAGTTTCAAATGTATGCATCTGGCTCTATTGTTACACTCAAACAGCTCGGGTAAAACATAGACTGTCCTATATAGTTCCGAGCGTCTCTTTATTGCAAAAACGATTCAAACAACCCAATAAACACTCTAAATGTAATATAAATCCTTATTTTATATTTAAAACATTATTTGTATCTGTATCATATCAAATGGTCTAATATAGAATGACATTCGTTTTTAGCAGGAACGTGAAAAATAAATTGTGTTTCTTCCGAGTCGTTTTAGGTGAACTCCGATGAGTTATTGTTTACCTAGCAACATACAGCAGGATAGCATAGCAACGGTGTTTGGCAAATGTCAATGCTCAACGCAATATCTTGCATGGAATCAGTTGAGTTTTACGGTGTGATGAAAATGTAAAGCTAATAGCATTGCAGTTAGCTGCAATCTCTCGCTATCTTACGGTTTTCAAGCTGCAGAGTGCTAAATTAGCTAGCTAAAGGTGACATCTCTTCTCCCAAAGATGTCTTTCCAGGAGACGCCTGTTCCTTCTGATGAAGAGGAGGCTTTCTACGTGCATTGCAGAGCCGCATATCTAGCTATATTTAGATCAAGTTTGACAAATATCTCTTCAAAACAGCAGTTATGTCGTGGTAAGCTAACTTTATAATATTAACTATACTACTTAGCATAACGTTAGCTAGATAAACACCTCTGAAAAAGGTATCAGTAGATGAAATCAAGTATTGTTGCTCCAATTTCCAGCTGAAAGAGATAGTAGTTTTAGGGTTGATTACTCTTGTAACTCTTAAACCCAAGTGACCTGTTGGTGTATCTTTCAGGAGACACACACAGTAAAAGTGTAATTTTGTAGTTACATTACATTACATTACATTACATGTTACTTTTTAGACGCTTTTATCCAAAGTTGGCACGGTTGTTACATTGTGCACTAAAGAAACTAATTGTGAGGGATTTTATATTTTTTGAATTGCATACATATCATTTAAAAGGAATGTCAGAAAGCTGTAAAACATAAACAGTCTTTGTACTATTGTTGGTTGTCATCAGCCTTTGATACTTAAGTTGTTGTTTCAATATTATTTCCAATTTATCCTTTTCAGCTCTTCAGCAGGCTGGTAGAAACCCAACACACGCAACTCTCAATAAATACTGGACCCCGAGAACCTCCAAACTGAACTTTGATGAATTCTTTGAGATTCTTAAAAGTGAGAAGAAAACTGAAGAAACTGAGCTAATGAGAGCCTTTAAAAAGATGGATGTTAACAGTGATGGCTACATCTCACACAGTGAACTGGAGAAAGCCCTTACCACTGTGAGTACACTCAAATATTTGAACTACTGATTGAATTGAATAATATATAATCAGCCAACTGAGCTAGCTCAGCAACAATTGACCCAATAATGTTTTATTTTTTATGAAGACTGCCTTACCATAAACGGCTTAAAATCTATAATTGACTCACGCTAAAATGAAAAAGAAAATGTTGTTACTACTAAAGAAAATGTGTTGAATCTTCCAGAGAGGTGAGAAAATGACCACTGAAGAGGTGAATGCTATTTTCTCAATGGCTGACATAAACAAAGACGGCAAACTGGACTATGCAGAAGTAAGTTTGAACTAGAACGTTGATTCTAATGCTGTTACCACTGCTGTGTAACACAATTTTCCAATTCAGTAGTATAAGGAAAAAAAGCACAGTGTTTCCCCTATATACAAATAGCGGCGGTGCAGCTCCGCGCTCACATTTTGCTGGGCCCGCGTGCCTTAGCACCACTGCTATGACCCCATCCTAGGGGAAACACTGAAGCAGTATAGGATTTGATCCAATATTGTCTCGATTTAGTTTCATATTTGTACCTCCATCTAAGATATACAGTATCTCTGACCCTGCATCTTACTTTAGAATGTCCTCATGTATCATCCCCTCACTTCTGGTTTCCTCTTGCTGTCAGTTCTGCAGATTGCTTGTGTCTACCGTAGAGCAGTGTCAGATGGCTGCTTTGGAGAGGCTCGAGGCTAATGCCAAGCTGAAGAGACAAAACTTTGGCAGTCAGTCATACAGCCCTCCAAAGAGCTCAATGTCATCAGCAGCAGCAACTCTCCCTCAGCCTCCAGAAACACCCCGGGCAGAATCAGACACCACACTTAAGAAAGGTACTGGTGCTTCCCATAATAATGTAACGTAAAATTAACCACCACTGAATTGTGACAGACATGTTTGAATAGTTTAGTATGGTGTTTTTTTTACGTTAAATACATGAAGCAATTCCTTTTTACTTTAAAAGTGCTCTTCTTCCCGCCCAAAACACTTTCACAGACACTGTTACATATTTCTATCTTGACATATTCAAATCTAATATCTTTATATTTAACTTCTCACTATATCTCATAGAATTCCCTTCCTGATTTAAATATTCACATCCCTAATCTGGATTTCCCAACTGAATTAAATGACAAAAAAGTAAAGGGACCTGGCTACAAAAAGAACAACACATATAAAGCAAAGATTAATATTAATAATAATAGTTCTGTTTTCACAAAATCTGTTTTCATCACCAGACACTACTCTTCTCAGTGTCCAGGTATTGATCAAAGTATATCCAGCAGACTCATGGAATATCTTAATGGTGTATGACTCCATAACATAATGGCGATTTGTGCGACATAATCTACAGGTCCAATGTAGCAGCCAATGGCTAAAGCACATCATGTATACTTCAGGTCCCAATTCATAGTTGCGCACCCATACACACTGCTTGCCCCAATACGCCTCACCGATTAGATTTGATGAATAAATAATAGCTCTCTGTTATTGATCGATTTTTCACTCCCCTGTGACAAATCACCTCATTAAGACAGTCCATACATCATAATAGCCACACAATTAGGGCCGCTTGTTTGGAAGGAGGAGACTGTAAAGCGTTGTGATTTGGGTAATCACTTCTGCCATTAGGAGATTGACAAAAGCTCCATCTATGCTGATGAATAATGCTGCCTTTCACCTATGGTTTTGGAGTCAGAACTATTGTCCCAAAAAAAAAATAGCTTAAACAAACAAGGACTTGCATCAATTCAGCTTCTCTATTCCACAACTGTTGATGATAAACCAACAGAGTTTTTTTAAAGACAGCCCAATCAGCCAGTTGAAGGTGTATGTAGAAATCTGGCCTTATTGCCAGTTTTCCAGGGCAAAGGGAGGAACAGAGATTCTGGATGAGCGAGCCAGGGACAGGCCCACAGTGGGAAGATAGATGGGGTTGATTTAAGTGGTCAGTCCATGTTCATGTTATTGATTCGGAGGATTCCACCACTTCTCACTGGGGAGATGATGAGGGATTAGACGGTGGTCGAGAGGAGGGCCCAGTCTACCACCGCTGCAAAAACAAATGAGCTCCCACATAGTTGTCGGGATTATCACATTATTGTGCCTCTCCCATGTATTGATCTATACCCGCTACATTTTAACAAGGCCCTAACACCAGCTGCGACGTGGTCGCACATGTTGAATGGGTTATTCTTGGAACTCAAAAACAGTTTTGACTGTTCATTTGCACCAACATTTGTCAGTATAAACCCATAAAACATTGAGAATTGTGTTATAAATATATGGAAGATGGGTTTTTGTTGGCTATTTGTTATGCAAATAATTGATTAGATACAGATTAATTAGCAGGTATAACCACATCAGGTGTAAGGTATCAAACAGGTTTTGGAAAACAGACAGAACAATTGATGATTTGTCGTGGTGGTCCTCCGATAATTGGTCTGCTTTCAATATCAAGTTCAATATTTGCAGTTTTTCAGTGCCAGTACCCACTAGGGCTAAAACAATATACTCACATTCAGTATAAACTCACATTGAAGCTTTTGTTGGCCCATGTTTCCATCTTTGTCCACATTCACACAACAGCTACACTTCGCTCCTCTAGATTAAAATACTGCCATCAATACAAAATAGATCCATCACAAATACCATGACAGTGGGTCTATTTATTTCTGCTGCGATAATTTGCTTCTAAACCAATCACATTACTTCGGCTTGGAAACAATCAGACCCCTCATTAGAGAATTGATATTTTCTGGCTTCAATTAGAGTTTAAGGGAAAAGTTGTGCGAGATAATGGATATGAGGCGTTGCTGTTATGCCATTTGTGATTTAAAGGGTCTCCATAATTAATTAAAAGGGATTTGCACTTGAGATCACACTTTTTCACAAACTAAATGCAAAGTAGCCATCTTTACTTGAACTTGGGACAGACTTTATGAGAAGACAGATTACAGTGTCCATTATCTTACGCACCTCATCTCTCTTTTAAACGTGTGTTTACTGTTTGCAGAGAGGAGGGCTGTGCTTATCTGCCAGTCAGTCTGTTCTGTTGCATCATCTTGATTTATTTAGCATTATTTAGGGTCTTTTTTTTGCATCTGTTTTTGTGTCAGCATTTAACTATGTGAGTGTTTATGTTTGTGTGTGTCTCAGACAGCCGATCATCCTCCCGTCCTTCTTCCGCTCGCAGCAGACGGTCGTCCTTGTCAAACTCCATCACTATGACATCCAGCACAAATAAGGCCAGCAAAATACCAGAGCCTTCAGGCTTACAGGTAACCCCCCCCCTTCATAGTTATAAGTATGTCTTGTGTTCATGCTACAGTCCGATCTACAACCAAAGAATATCTTCATTTTAAATCCATCCGTCAATTAAATGTAAGATTAATTGACTATACATTTTTCAAAAATGTAGCAGAAGATAGCGGTTTTGAGTTTTGGTTAAGCCCTCCAGCCTTTCTATATTTCTAAACTCGTGTTTTTCCAGCCATGAAAGACCAAATATAACAACATCTCTCTTCATGTATTGCTTTTTTTTGTCTTTCATCCTTCATTTGGCACAGAAAAATGTAGATACGGTGGAAAAAGGGGTATGAAAACAGCTTTATTATTTTAAACAAAGTTATAACATAAGCAGAGCTGAAAAATCATTACTCGGTTTTTATCAATGGTGTTGGATGACGTGTGACATGTTGTGTAAGATTAACTAGATTGTGGCATCACTATATAAACATGAAAATGTTAGTATGTTGAGTCCAGTGAGAGGCTCTATGATAGCAGGGACCATGTTACCCAGTGTTTGTGATGGGCACATTTAGCCCAGGGTGGAAAGATATACACTGTATTGATCCCACGCTCTTTGTTTTCACTCTTTTTGGCTTAACCTCGGCTGGTTTGCTTTACAGCAAGAAAAATAATTAAATAAAAATAACAGCCTCCTGCTCCATCTCTCAGTACCAGGCACTGTGTTGAGATTGGAAAGGGCCAGACATCACGGATGAAAAATAACGTGTGTCCAGAGATTACCTCTGAGGGAACTTCTGCTTTATTGGCTGCTATATTGCCACAGGCTGATAATTGGGGGGGGGGGGGGGGGGGGGGGTGGTTAGTGGAGGGTAGGCAGTGATTTTCTTTTTGTGGTTGTGTATGTGTGACTTGTGGGATGCAAATCTGTCGTCATGATTACACAAATAACCAGAGAGGAATATTCTTAATTCCAAGGATTTGTTTTCACAAATAGGTTAGATTTATAAAAAAGGTGAAAGTCATGGTTTAAATTTGTGAGTGTGTGTGTGTGTGAGAGTGTTTTTGTGTCTGGTTTGGTGACCCTCTGCGTCGCAGTAAATCAAAGCTGTGGCTGGAGCTGGTGACAGCAGCTGTATTAGTCTGCAGGCTGACCCTCTCTCTATGGGGGCATTCATTCTGATGTCTTTAAGCAGTTGATGGGTGCCCATGGCAATTTCCCTCATTTAATATTGTCTGGACAAACCACTGAAGTGTTATGGTTTGATCTTTTATGCCTCAGCCCAAGATAAATACTTTGAGGAAATGGCTTTTCTTTAAGGGAGTGACATGCTCCGTCTTTATTGTACTTTCTTTGTTTAACTTGGTGATTTATGTGTCCACTAAAAGGGAATACAGCCTGTTCCAGACCCATTCGGCCCTCGGTGCCCTCTTACTGTGTGTCCACACCAACTGTGTTTTCATTTAATGTGTCTCCAATGAGTGGAAGGAAAACTTCCTTGTTTTGATGTTCCTGTTCAATTTCAATTTATTACCTCATTTCAGTTGTGCTGCCAGAGAAAGGAACAACAAGATTTCAAAATGAGAGGAATGTTAGGGTTCATAAATATTGCCAAAGTAGCCTCTTGATGGTTTGGAATGACCGTGGGCCAAAGATTGAAAAGGCTGTATTTATAAAAGTTAAATGGACTCTAATTTGCCATATCAGGTCCTACAGGGAGATTTACTTCCTTCTCCAGCAGAAGCACAGTGTGACACTCCTGCCCTCCTCTGGATCAGCAGGAGTATAACAAGTGTTGTGACGTGAACTGTGTTATAATGAATATGCCCCCTGAAGGTTGGAGTGGTAATTATTACAATGGCAGTTTCTGTTAATCATTGAGCAGCCTCACTGTAATGATTGACTGCTTAATTTGCTTTTTCATGCCAAAATATACTTCCCCTGTCACAAGATCAATTCCTCTTTTAATAGGAACTGCAAATTAGTTTTGGTTTCCGTTCAATGAATAGATGCATTTGGTTGTCAAGCAGCAAAACAGTTTGTTGGGGTTGTGTCAAGATCTAATCAGAGAGCACACTAAACAAGAATATATTAGGCTACGCATAACATGATATACTGTGTCTGTAATACTTCAAAGGGCTTAAAAAAACTGGGTCTGGGAAATCATTATTTTCCTACTTTACTTGCTAGAATATATTTGTTTGTTTGGATTCTCTTGGGCTGTTGTTAAGCAGAAATGTGATAAGTGTTTCCAGGACTGGCATCACAGTTACATGAAGGGCTGTTTCCTCCTTGAGGATGATGGGAGTATCAGCTCTCTGCAGTACCAGCTCCACCTTCCCCAGACCACCACCGTCTACCTAACCATCCAACCACTCAGCCTCAGCCATGGACTCGGTACTGCCACTGTTTTCTATCACACTTAAACAAGAACAAATCATTAAATGGTTAAAAGTTAATACTGTATTGTTATTAAAGATATCTTAAATGTTTCAATCAGAAAGGAATACTTAAGCCTGCATACAAGTGGCCTCTTTGTTTGTCCTATAGATTATATAAAAAGGTTTGTATAGTTGTTTATTGATTTATTGAGTGGTTATGTTTTCTTCAGTCCACTTAGTAGGCAAAACGTTTTGTTTTTTATAATCTAGTCAAAGCCTTTACATCTTGTGTTATTTTTCAGACTTGCCTTCTTCATGGATGACAGTGGACACAGCTCTTTTCGTCACGTCAGCTGGTGAAACCAAAGAGGACTCAACTTTAGTGTGTTTCACCGAGACGAAAGAGAAAGAGGTATGTTTGTGTGTGTACATGGACTAAACATTTACTTGTATTCATAATGACGCTTAATTCTGAGTTTGTGTGTTGAAACTTGAAACTTGATTGTTCTACTGTACACAATATCCTTAGTGTGTCTAACGTTGCTACTCCTTTGTTCCCACAGAAGTATGTTTGGAAAGGAGAATTGGATGCTGGGACATACTACCTGCTTCCCTTCACTAGTGGCTGCAGACTAAAGAAAAGAAGTAAGAAAAGCCTTTCTATTAAACCTATAGAGCTCGTCTACAGGACTGACACTGGAGAACTAGACCTCACCAGGGAGCTCAGGTGAGTGTTTGCGCAATCTAAATTATCAATATAAAAACACTGCAAAGTTTGATTCCAAAATCACCAAAAATGTAGATACCTGAAAATGATCTTCAGCATAGAAAGACGAAGTTTAGTCTGTGACTTAAAGCACCCATGTGTATCCAGGCCTGTAGAAAAGGTTCAGAGTGGTGCAAAGGATAAATAAATGGATGAATAAATGGATAGATACATTATTTGAGAAAATGGACAGGTGAATAATGTCGTCTGTCTGGGTGATGTAAGACATTTTTCTGTGTTTCTCCCTTTGTGCCACAGGGAGGTGCTGTCGGACATCTTTGAGGTGATAGACCTGGATGGAAATGGTTTGCTTAGTTTGGAGGAGTACAATTTCTTTGAGTTGAGGACCAGTGGAGAGAAATGTGACAAGGATTCCTGGGCTGTCTGTAAAGGTAATTATTCTCAGCATGGCACTGAAACACAGTATGGCCAGGGTAACGTGAAATTAACGTTAAAACGATTATTTTGCACTTGCTCTCATTATTTCTGTTGGGGCTTGCAGAGAACTTCGATATGAGGAAGAACCAGCTGACGCGCCAGGGTTTTATGGAGCTGAACCTGATGGAGGCCACAGAGAAAGATGGAGACCCCGCAGACCTGTGGGTCACCCTGGAGGCCATGGGCTACAACCGAATGCTGGAGCTAGTAGAGGTTAGTTACACATCTGCTCTCGCTTAAAACAATCACAGTTTTCAATCTGTTTTAATATGACATGACTTGATGACTTTCTAATATGCTCTAATTTATTTTTGAGAAAATACATTTCCACATTGAATGAGCCATTCTACTAGCTGCTGAATGGATTTCCATGATCAATGCGTCAGGGTGCAGACGTTTGATACTAGCAGAGGCAGTGGTTGTAATTTTCATGCATTCAAGATATTTGATTTGAATATGTAAGTTGGGTTTTTAGCTAGTAATTATTGTCCTTTACACTATAAACATGTTGAAATTTGTTTAATATACAGATAATATACCTTTTATTCCAAGGCTTTAAAAGACATTTGCACTACTGACTTTAAAATCAAGCCCTCTTTTTATAAGGTTGGAGTTGCTAGTTTAATCATTACATTTATCAATTTTGATTGTAATCCTTTGTTTACATTTTGTTTTGTGCTGCATTATACAATGACTTACAGTTTGTCGAAAGAAAATGAACTTGAATTAAATTAGTAAACTTTATTTTTCTGTAGGAAAATGAATCGTTTAGTTTAACTGACTGATCAGTAAAGCTAGTTTTCACTAAAGACATAGTTTTAAGTGGCAGCTTTACTATATGGAGAAACACGGCCAGGCTTTTAATATCTCACTTATATCTACTCACATATTGAATCCACTCTTCTACCTCCCACTCTATCAGGCATGCCCATTCCAGTTGGATGTTCACTGTGAAGGCACTCAGCCGGCGATCCAGCCCCTCACTTTGGACTCAGGGCCCAAGCTTCTAATCCAGGCCCTCCAGAAGTCCATCACAGCAAAGACAGGGGCCAAAGCACTGAGGGGACAAGACAACGTCTTCATCTACACTAACAGAGGAGAACACAGGATCTCCTCCCTTATAGCCAACAAGGTAGACCACAAAATGTGTGTGAATATGTATATGTATGTGCTTTCCATCAAAAGAAGGGGTTTGCACATGTTGTCTACAGTGAATGGCTGCGAAGACCATTCAGGCTGTTTGTAATTGATATGCAGCCATCGTATTGATTCTCATAGCAACAGGAGCTACTCAGAAAGAATGACCTGGTGATACAGAGGAACCACTAAACTGGGGAAATGGTTACATTTATATGCAGTTTTTCCCCTTCATGAATGTGTCGATTTGTCCATTGTTTTGTTTTATGTTTACCCATTCCCTTACAAATCATCAACTGTGAGACTAGTAGCTTTTTAGGGTTTATGAGCGGGGAGTAGTACTGTCGTGTAAACATATCCATTACCCCCATTATCTGCAGTTGTGTAAAAACACAAGAACAGTTTCATACATGGATTTTCATGATTGGAATACAATAATTTGTTCATTAAAATGTGTGTCACTCATGATCATGCACATAGATCCCCTTTCATGCAAAACCACATTTTTACTATTGATTCTTAATTATGTTTTTCAACACTATTTGAATTGTGTCTATCTGCCCAATTCGGCATATTCTGTGATTTCAAGGTGATCAGTGAAGTGACCTGTCCTCTTTGTTTCTCCTTGTGTTGCAGGCCAACCAAAAAGTGACTGTCCATGTAAACAATGAGCAGAGCAGGAACTGCTGCAGCAGCAGAGGCATGAGTGTGTTTGCTGTCGAGGTGCCAGCTAGGACTAAGCTGGTACAAACTCTTCCTGATATTTCTGTTGTGGTTAATATAACAAATAATTCATTACTTTACAATTGTTCCATAAAAGGAACACTGGAGAAAATTAGAGGCATAGTTGTCTTGTTTTTTCTAGATAGTTTATTCTAGATATACAAATCATTTATTATTTTTTATATAATCCAATGTAAAGGAATGAACATATGGTGTTTTGGATACTAATACAAAGATATTTCCTGTCTTTTAGGTGTGCCAACATATCCTGCCCATTAATGAGAGACAGGAATGGACCTACAACTGTGTAGAGAGCATGCTCCCCGGCACGTAAAGCTGTATCATCAACAATCATCTACTCTACTCTAATAGCTTTGTGTTTTGTAAAGCCTTAATTGTTAGACACCACAAGCTAAGAACTTCTGGCTTGTGGCAAAAGAGTTGTTTTAGAAGCTCAGTGACTTGATAAATGCATGGTCCTAATGGCAGCAAGAGGTAGTCTCTGTATTTCATAAAGTATGGTAAGGGTTTTGCAGCTATTGTTGTGCCTTTGAATGTGAACATGTTTCTGTTAATGAAGAGAGACATGTAATTTACCATTATAACACAACTCTTTCATTCATAATGTATCCTTTAAATAACGGTGATTGTCATAGTGAATTCAACCACAATTCAATTGGAGATGATTTTAACAGTTTTTGAATGTTAAAGTCATGTAATCGTAGAGACAAAAACAAACTTTCTACGATTTTATTTTCTTGTGTTTTAAAAGATTGACTTTGTAAATGTATTATTTTCCTCATGTAGATCTAATTACTGTCATTAAAATATTCCTATCATGGACTTTCCTTTACTGATATCTGTTTGTTTTACTCTTTTAATGCAACCCTGGATTATGTTCCCCTGATACTTAGATCCCTGTGATCAGACAGGCAAACTTAGATCTCTCTCAGCTCTCCTCAAAACAATGCAAGATTTTTGGATAAAAAGAAACAATGGTGGATTGAACATCTACTTGATATGCTATTCTACAATGATGGCCGAGAATCCAATTTTTAGACATTTGATGACAATTAAATTATAATAATAATATTAATAACTTTAATTTATAGCGCCTTTCATCAACCCAAGGTCGCTTAACAAAGAAACATATAAGGACAAGACATAAAACAGGTGGCAGAAATGGAAGTGTTACATTGCAGGGGGGGGAAGAGTGAGTTAATGTTGGAAGGCTTTGTTGAACAGATGAGTTTTCAGGGTTGATATGAAGATGTTCAGAGAAGGGGCGTTACGGATTTCAGCAGGGAGGGAGTTCCAGAGGGTGGGGGCAGCGAACACATAATGACATAATATATTTGTTTCAATGGTATTTTATGTCTGACGAGAGAGACTAAACTTTGCCCTAAGATTTTATTGCACATTAAACTCTAACTATTTAACGGCTGTTGAAAAAGCAGTTAAATGGTCAAAGACATCTTTTGACCTTTTATTTAGGAGATCAATGCATACATCATTTTTATTTTATTTTGAAATGATCAATCATGCTTTTTTCCCTTTACTTAACAGTCTGTTTCAGCCTGCATATTACTGTGTAGCTTTTGGTTATTACTACTCTCCAAACTGTTAATACAGTATGGGTCTCTGAGGATTTGGGGCTGGCAATGAAATGCATTCCTTTGCATTGCGCTCAGGTCTAAACTTTATTTGCCCTTGGCCTTTCCAGTTGAGTGCAGTCTTGACCTCCTATTTATATCTCGAAGTCCATTATTTGCCCTTTGACTTTCTCTTCTGAAACAGTAGAGCCGGCTAACTAAATGTCACATGACATATGAGAAGTATTTAATGTTTGAAGCCCTGTGTGCACTGCCTTTCCCAACACAGAGGTTTAGTAACACTCGACTGCTCAGGGCAGTTTGGGTTAGGGGGTTTTAACCAATATGTCATGTCTGTTTAAAGAAATGTTTTATGTATGATTTAACTTTCTTACGAAGTGTTTTTGTATTAGAGCTTTTGTGAATAAATAAATGGTGGAAAAAAAACTTGGAAAGGCGTTCCATCACATGGCAATAATATGTTGATTTACTATTGCTATAGATTAATAGAACTGATCTTTAGTTTTCTGCGCCAGGTATGTACTTATATATTTTTCTCTTAATGGTATTCAGAGATTAATATACTGTTTAAACAGCTACATATCCTGGTTGAAGAAAAACCTCCACACATAAACACACCCTCCGTTCATGATGACAGGTCTGACGATAAACTTTGTTCTGCTTATGATCAAACACAGTGAGGCAACAGGCAAACAACAGTGACCTGAAGTAGACTATTTCACAATATAGGTCCTGAGAAATTCACCCTTTTACTTAAATAGAGTGTTGTATACTAATATATTTCTCCCTGCAAAATTGTATGGGTACCAAATGTATTGACTCATTATTCATTTGACTTTTTTGCAGATTTCTTAGTGTAAAGTTCTACAAAACATGCCTCAGAGTCATCAACCTTTCTGTACATGGGAGTTGAACTCTAAGGTACAAAAGTCCACTCGAGCATTCATCCTTCATTAGGAAAATGTAGTTTTTTTCTCTGGCATTTCTTTATTAAGGTTAAGATTGCAATATCACAAAGCGAAGTAGATTGTCAGGGGCACATCAGCAGAGATGCTGTATGCTTACACAAGTCTTGAAGTTGGGGCATCTTTTTGGGAAAGGAAGGCCACAGCTGTGCATTTTGAATTTTGAAACCTTGAAGAACTGGAATTCTACAGTTCATCACTTACACAGAAGGAGTTTACAGACTGATTCTATGACTTTTAGGGTCAATGTGTTTGCATTTCTTCCACTTTTAGGCCAATCATAATGTCCCTAATGTCATAAGCAAAAGTTTCAATATTTCTCTTCAGAATGTTTAACCCTATTTTTTTAAACACTATGTCAACCTTAATGTTGAGAAACGTAATGTTGTTGAAACCAAAGTTAAACAGCTAACTGAATGGATGAAATAAAATGCATATCAAAAAGTCAGAAACTAATATTATCTGTATAATGTGGTGGGGTGTCACAGAGGGTACATGACCTTGATATCTCTATAATCCAGGCCCGGTAACCATACTTCAGGAATGTTATATATTTATTTAATAACATTACCAAAGTATGCTAAAAACTACTGTAAACTACTGTAAACTACAATTATCAGTGCAGCCATCATGTTGTTTGGAAAATCCTGCATGGCCTCTCCTTGCCCTTTAAACGGAGAAGGCGGGTCTGTGAGGGGGGAGTTGCCCGGTGTGTACGTGTGCCTGCTCTGCCACTGCAGTCGCCTCCTCATCGGGACATATTGCGGATCACACGGGGCGACCACAGGTGCTAATTAGGGGTCAACAATGGTGAAAGTAACGACAGTGAAGACCAAGCCGTATACGGACCAGAAGCCCGGGACGAGCGGCCTCAGGAAGAGGGTGACGGTGTTTCAGCAGAACCAGCACTATGCGGAAAACTTCATCCAGAGCATTATCTCTGTCATCGAGCCTGCCGAGCGCCAGGCTGCCACTGTGGTGGTGGGAGGAGATGGGAGGTTTTTCATGAAAGAAGCGATTCAGTTGATCGTTCAGATTTCTGCTGCCAACGGGGTCAGTAGGAGAAGGAGTTTTGTTCACCTTTCCTGCCCCTACTGTGTGTGTGCAACGCTAGCATGCTAAGTTAGCTAAAACACCTACTGCCATACAGAGCCCGAATGAATAAGTGAGCATGTAAGCTATGGGCAGCTAGCAAGTGGACGTCAACGTAACTTGACAGGTTGCAACCATACCTCAGTCTTCAGTACAGCTCCTATTTTATTTACTCAACTAAATTCTTGAACTGTGGTATGCTTTTGGCTATTTTAGCTTGCGTTAGCTACATTAGCAGGAGAAGTGGATGGACTTTTTTTGCTAACGGTACCAATGTTTGTAATGACAGTTATGCAAATGTGTCATTATATTACAATGTATCGTTATTGTCGGTGTAAGATAACGTTACTCCAGTTATGTGGTCACAGAGGTAGGGAACGTTAATTCAAGATGTAGCTATGGGATCAAATGTTACATGGTTATAAGCTGGCCTCCAGTGAACTAAATAACTAACTAACTAATGTTGAATTATCTTGCAAATCACCCAACTCCTTGGCCTGAAAAATAAACACAGCATAGATGGCATACCTACCATAGATTTGCATGTTTTTTTCTTTTCTTTTTTGCCATAATGTGACAAAATACTCATCTCATAAGGTCCAGTCTATGGACACTAGTTTGAAAAACAGGTGTCATCAACTCCCATCTGTGTTTTCCTGCACTGGCTCCGATGCCAGTCTGACCGTGTTGACCTTTTGTAGAAAGTGCATGAAGGAAGCCACTTAAATATCAAACTATTATTACCTTTGACATTTGATGCTATATAAAGTTACTGACTCTTGACGGCCACCTCTTTGCTTTTGCATAAAGCATTGCAACATGACTTGCAAAATGAATGAGCAACAGCATGTTTGATTGTTGTTTCAAAATGAAGCATGGCCTAACGTTGTGTTGTTTCATAAGGAGCTGTGCAGAGATGCCACTGTCTGCCTTCACTCTGATGATGTTACTGGAACGATTTTAGCCAAGAGGGGGCGTCATTTGAAACGTGCAGACAGTCACGTTGCCCTGCAAACCTCTATAGCACAGATTGGAATAAAGTACATAGAGTACGTTTGGGTTTTATTTAAGATGTTTGCATTTTTACCGTCCTATTCCTTTATCCAAAGTGTAGTACATATTATTGCAAGCATAACGATGCCTTGTTATATTTTTACAAGACGTGTTTGCTTTTCAGGCTGAATCTGTGACCCTCTCTCTTGAGATGGCCCCTCTCTTGTGCAGCTAATGCAAAGAGAGGATTAGTAAATGCAATGTGTGTCACTGAGGCCAGTAGGTTGAAGTTGCATGAAGTGGTCTGATATTTCTCCACAAGTGGTTGATGTTAGAAAATGAGGCAGTGGAGAAACTCTGATTGCCAAAGGTGCACAGACAGGAGCACTTCTGTTTCAAATGTTTACACAAAGCAAACCTTTGTATGTTTAAATAGGGATTTCTTGACTGAGATATTTACAATTTTTTTTTAAATAATCATATACAAGATATACTTATTCTCTTATTATGTAACCGTAGTTTGGCCTTTCTACTATTTGCCCTAGAGTTAAGTAGTAGCTACATAGATCATTTGAGTGAGGATTGATTAATTAATCAATGTGGCATAATGGCATCATTTAAAAGGATTTTGACAGTGATTGCAATGACATAATTATTAAAGCTTAAGAGGTTATTGTGTAAGTATGTCTATTATAGCTTGCATGATATACAAGGAATAAGACCCCTGCATACCCAAAACTGAAACAAAAAGGGAGATGCTCACAATTTAGCCATTGCTTTCCTGGTTCTCACCTGTTTGTGTATACATGTGTGTATAATCTTTTTGGCCCTGTATTTGTATTACTTTCTGCAGATTGGCCATCTGGTTATCGGTCAGGATGGCATCATGTCCACTCCAGCAGTCTCCTGCGTGATCCGCAAGGTGAAGGCAGTGGGGGGTATTATCCTCACAGCCAGTCACAACCCAGGAGGCCCAAATGGAGACTTTGGCATCAAGTACAACATCTCCAGTGGAGGTGAGTGGAGACTGCATTGTGCAGCGTATAACATTTAGTTATCACATGTATTTACACACCTAAGGATCCTCTGCCTACTATGTTGCATTACAAGCATTGAGGAGAAATGCATGGAGTCTTTTAGTTTTTTTTAACCACAGTATATTAGTCGGTTCATCATTTCTAACCAGCTTTTTACTTTGTCCCCAGGACCTGCTCCAGAGGGCATCACAAACAAAATATATGAGATCAGCAAAACCCTGCAGGAGTATCACATCTGCCCAGAGCTGAAAGTGGATATTTCCAAGATCGGCAAACAGACTTTTGAAGTGGACACTTTCAAGCCCTTCACAGGTAAAATGACATCAAGGGCACAGTCCTTATCTCACATGAACGATTATTTATCTATTTATTTAATAGTTAATTCATGTTCTTGCTGTCAACGTTGAAAATGAATAGCGACCTTCGATGTGGCAAATGTTGTTTTGTTTCGTTTTCAGACAGCATCTTCACAACTCTTAAACATAATATGGTAATCTTCATAATGATTGAATGAAGTTGGTCAGTTGTGAAATCTAACAAAACATCCGTCATGGTTATGAGGAAAGTTACCTAGCCTGCCAAAGTCTTTATCTTGACATCTGCTGCTATCTTAATAATAATAATAATAATAATAATAATGCATCACATTTTTTATTAGAGCGCTTTTGCAGGTGCTCAAAGCGCTTTACAATTACACATATTAGACATGTAAGAGTCATTACTGTGGACATTACCCTAATCTTAATCCTAATTTGTGCTCTGTTTCCTCTTCATTTGTTTCAGTGGAGATAGTGGACTCGGTGGAAGCCTATGCTGAGATGCTAAGGGAAATCTTTGACTTTGCTGCACTAAAGGAGCTTCTCTCTGGAGCCAATCACATTAATCTCCGCCTGGATGCTATGCACGGAGGTAGGAAACCGCACAGCACAAATTCAAACTTTTGTGAGAGGCCAAAAAGAGATTGCAAAGACTGGTTTTGGGCCAAAATTCAAACGATGGAATCTGGGTTTATAAATTAAAATAAATTACATATTCTCAGGGGGTACTTATTAAGAAATAGCACAAATCCATTAAAACAAACACAGTTACAGTTGTTGTCTATTGTTTAGGAACAACCAATTTTGTAGAGGAGTGTGTGTATTTTTAGCCAAGTGTATGGTCTAGTTAAATAACTCTGTCTCTCTTTCTAGTGGTTGGTCCTTATGTGAAGAAGATAGTCTGTGACGAGCTGGGTTCTCCTGCTAGCTCAGCAGTTAACTGTGTGCCCAAGGAGGACTTTGGAGGCCACCACCCTGACCCCAACCTGACATACGCTTCCGAACTGGTCAACGCCATGAAAGGAGGAGAATATGATTTGGGCGCAGCCTTTGATGGTGATGGTGTAAGATCATTTTTTTATTTTGCAGCAGTTTAATAACATTTTATTGGGGAGAGGTAAGAGCAGAATTTTGAGATTATTGAAGTGGATTGGAATCTATGATGTCAGTACACATAAAGTTAAATACATTCTGGTCTTTTAAGTTTTTAATAGAAAGTCCAAAATAATGGGCCCTGGAATGAATGATTGAATTAAACTAATTAACTTTGGCACAACACTTTATTAGGACAGTAAATGTTAGTTTTTTTAGCAGTTTTTTTTCAGCTCTACATCTGACAAAAAATGCTGAAATCATTATGCCATACACGGTCAACTATTCATCCTTCTCCTGCCTTTGAAACTCATAATGAAATGTACTGTAAGAAAAATGTTCGTATGACGTTTTTATTTCGGTTATTGAGATACCTTTTTAGTGTCACAAATAACCTCTACATGGAATCAGCTGTAAAACATTATCAATAGGGATTAAATATAATCCCAAGAAAGCTTCAGATGGGTTGTCGTTCAACTTCCAGGATCCAACTGTCCATGCAACTAACTGCTAAATGTCAGAAATGCTGTCAGATTTGTATGACTGTTGATCCCTTTTTGTTTTAACTTGTGTCTCTATTTGCAGGACCGTAACATGGTTCTGGGAAAACATGGCTTCTTCGTGAACCCTTCAGACTCCGTGGCTGTCATCGCTGCCAATACTACCAGCATCCCTTACTTCCAGAAGACCGGTGTCAAAGGACTGGCCCGCAGCATGCCCACTAGTGGAGCCCTTGACAAGTAAAAAAAAACACAACGCAACAGCCAATCTTAAGTTTTCCTTCTATGGTAAAGTGCTGCTGTTCCAGATCAGTTCCAGATCATTTTTTCTAGTGTGGTTTATTGTGTGTTCCAGTGTGGCTAAGGCTCTCCAGATGCAGTTGTACGAGACTCCAACTGGCTGGAAGTTCTTCGGTAATCTGATGGATGCCGGAAAACTTTCACTATGTGGAGAGGAGAGCTTCGGCACAGGTGAGTGAATGTTATCAGATTTATGTACCCAGAACTCCAGGAAATGAAGGGAGCACCCCTCGTTCACTCAATCACTCACCCCCTCTTCTCTCCCTCTGCTAACCGACCAGGCTCAGATCACATCCGTGAGAAGGACGGCTTATGGGCCGTGCTCGCATGGTTGTCAATCTTAGCCACCAGGAAACAGAGCGTGGAAGATATCATGAAAGATCACTGGCAGAAGTTTGGCAGGAACTTCTTCACCAGGTCAGTAATGATTCCTTTTTGAATAGATTACAAAATTATGAGCTTGGGTTTTTCAGTATTGTTTTTTATTTGAATTATTGTTGAGCAGTTGTAAGAACTCATACTGTGGAAACAACTGATGTAGGTTTCTTAAATGATTATCTGGCACCTTCTATTGGTGAATTAGAGAACTGCAGCAGTCAAAAGCCCAGAAACAGCTAATTCATAATAAAGTCGTCTTAAGATTCTCTTTTTCAGTTTTCTCTTGTCTCTTTTTAACTATTTTATTATTAAAGAAAATAATATAGAATAAAAACTTGCGGATACTGTTAAACCCATCATTTTATTTACTGCAAAAACCAAGGCAAAGTCATTTTCAGATACGAGTTAAACACCAGATTATGACTTCATGTCCAGGTACGACTATGAGGAGGTCGACTCTGATGCTGCCAACAAGATGATCACGGGTCTGGAGACAGCAATGTTCGACCCATCCTTCGTAGGAAAGAAGTTCTCATCGGGTGATAAGACTTACGATGTGGCTCTCTCTGACAACTTTGCCTACACAGACCCTGTGGACGGAAGTGTGTCCAAAAACCAGGTGAGAGGCTGCAAGACAGGGAACACACATCTATAACCAATCAAAAAGTTATCAAGCAATTATTCATAGTTTAGTTTATATATAAGTATTTTAACTGTATCAATCTAATTTTGAAATTGACTGAATGTGTAATGAAGTCGTATAGAACATTTTATGGCCAAGGAATGTCTACCAACATGCAGCAAGGCGATTTCAAGTAAAGGCAATTTAAAGTAAAGTAAGTAATACAATTTAAAGCCAACAGGTGTATATAAAAGAGACATTGCACTGTAGTAACTTAATAATTATTAGATTTATTAAAAGGCAGTGGCAAACCGAAAAGAGTTTTTAGTTTTAATTTGTTGTGAATATATGCAGCATAACAACTGAACACTGCTTCTCCATGTTTAGATCTTACTCAGGATAGAAAGCAAACCGCTCACCTGAGATATCTGGATGTTTAATAATGTAGCAGAAGTAAATAAATGTTATTTTGGCACTGAACCATTCAGTGCTTTATGAACCAACATTAGTATTTTGAAATAAATTATTTGACAGACAGGAAGCTGTTTTATCGCACCCCATCCTTTCTAACTCGACATGTTTTTCAGCTGCTGTGCATGTTCATGAATCATAACCTCTTCCCTGTCTTTATCTGCCTCCCTCTCACTCCATCAGGGCCTGAGGATCATCTTCTCTGACGGTTCTAGGATTATTTTCCGTCTCAGCGGTACAGGCAGCGCGGGAGCAACCATCAGGCTCTACATAGACAGCTATGAGAAGGACCCCCAGACGATTTACCAGGACCCCCAGGTCAGGACAATAAGGAGTCTTTCCAGACAGCTAGAACCAGAGAGAGAAAGAGATTAGATAATAAAGTAATCAGATGAAAAATAAACATTAAATATTTGAACAAATGAAAAATCACAGGGGAAAAAAGAGAGAAGAAAGGATATTAATATAGTTTGGCACCCCAGCTAGGTTACAGCGGTCACATGTTAACTCACAAGGGCTCCAGCACCCTTCAGGCCAGTCTGAATGATCTGCAAACTGCAGAGCAGCCAGCTTATTTTGGGTGGAGCCCCCCAGAAATGATTTCCAGATCCTTTATGCAACGTACGAGATGATGATGGAGATGTTTGGCAAAGTCTTGAGTTATGGCAGCTTATCAGGGCCCCTAGGAAGAGAGGATAACATAGCACAAGGGAAACATAAAGTGTATGAGCTCCAACTAGACACTTCATAAAGTCGTTTTGACTAGTGAGGACAGGGAGGGGATGTAGAACAAGAAATCAAGAAAAAAGAAAAGTCAAATGAAAGAGCCCTTTATCCTCTTCAGTGTGTAAACACCACAAGCAAACAGATGAAACAGAAACATATTGCTTCAGAAACTTGACAGATTAAAGGCCAGCGGAATCACGGTTCAGTTGGCTGAATGGGTAGGTTTGATTTACACACCAAGACGGATGACTTAAGATACAAGCCGGTTTGGATGGAAAGAGGAAGCATCTTACTACAACTTATCACATGTCTCCTAAAAGCAGTTTGTTTCTGGATCCAAAGTATTCTGCTTGTTACTAGTTGTGAAAACTCTCTCAAAGTTGAAAATAGCTATCAGAAAATTATTTTATTCTGGCGGAAATCATATTGGGCGTTGATAGATGACATTTGTGCTCAAAGTGTAATATTCATTTAAGCAGCCAGCTCAAAGGAAATGCATGACGAGCTCTTGGTTGCATCATTTATATAAAGCAGTTTAATGAGAAGTACTTTGGCAATCTTAAACTCTCATGTTTGTATGGTGCATTTGAAACTGCAGCCACCAGCAATTTACTTAGTTATGCATTAGGACTAGAGGAAAAAGTTAGCCTGGCTCTGTGTAAAAGGCATCAAAGTTCGCCACCCATCACCTCAAAAGCTACTGTTGTTTTGGGCAATCTGTACAAATGCTATGTTAAAGTGTTAGAAAGTCATATTGGGGTGTACTGGGGGGTTAACTGCTTGACTATTTCTTCTACAAGTAAAGCAACGTTGCAGTGTCTCCGTCCATCTGGAACTTAGTGTGCCCGAAAAATAGATTATTTGACGCTTCTTGTATGGATCACACTCACAAGATTATGTAAATTCAAAATGTGTTGATTGGTGAGATTTTGTTATCTCTGAAGGCCTAGAGTAGCTATTTCCCCCAGTCTAGTCTTTATGCTAAGCTAATAGTTGCTGGCACTTGCTTCATATTTAGCATACAAACATGAGAGCTTTATCATTTGTGAATTAGTGTATTCCATACACATTCAAACGGTACTTTAAATTGCAACAATATAAAATGGTGTGTGTGTGTGTGTGTGTGTGTGTGTGTGTGTGTGTGTGTGTGTGTGTGTGTGTGTGTGTGTGTGTGTGTGTGTGTGTGTGTGTGTGTGTGTGTGTGGTGTGTGTGTGTGTGTGTGTGTGTGTGTGTGTGTGTGTGTGTGTTGTGTGTGTGTGTGTGTGTGTGTGTGTGTGTGTGTGTGTGTGTGTGTGTGTGTGTGTGTGTGTGTGTGTGTGTGTGTGTGTGTGTGTGTGTGATTTGTGCAGGTGATGCTGGCTCCCCTGGTTGACATCGCCCTGAAGGTCTCTCAGCTCCAAGAGAAGACTGGACGCGCTGCCCCCACTGTGATCACATGATTCCTCTGCCACACTGCCTCCCCTCTCCCCCTCAGCAACAGGATACCTCCGCTCTCTCGGGGGTGAAGCTGCACTTGAATGCTGTCTTGGCTTCCTGGTCCTCTTAGAAACAGAGCTGGATGACAAAGTTTAACAAAAAAGGGAAAAAACACGAGGAGCTCTTGATTTACTTGCACTAAACTGTATGTGCTGTTTTCCTAAAATAAGTGAGAAGTGTCAGATAATTTGTCTTGACACGTCATATGTGCTGCCAGACAGACATTGGTTTGTCACACATTAATACTTTAATAATGTGATTTAAGGAAAACAACATTTAAAGATTCAAAAGTAGACTGAAATATGTGAATGGAGTGTGCCTCATGTAATTTCTGGAACCGTGTTTGATCATTGTGTTGTCCAGATCTGTTCCTGATCCATATCATTAAATGGAAACACTGGCAAAAAAATTATCAGCAATTTTCAGCAACCTCACCCCCAGTCCCCTTATTGACCTCGTGCCTTCCTGTCCCTGTGTTCTCCAAAACCATCAAAACATCCTCTCAACCTGAACAATTACCGTATCCTAAAGCCTTGAAAACTAACACATCCACCATTAATAAAATACATAAAAGACACACTGTGGTTTTGAATCAGTTTCTTCTGTTTGTCTTTTTTAATTTCTGGTTGCTCAATATTTTTGTTGAATCAAGTTAATACATATGTGTCTGTCTGTCATGGGCACACACAATTATTTATAGATTTTCTACCTTTCCTTCAAGAAACCAGCTGTTGCTTGACTACGTTTTGGGGCCAGCTGTAATTGCTTTAGCAGACCTGGGTTTGTAGCTGAGCATTCAGTGTCTGTGGGGTGATATTAATGATACTTTCTTTTCAGCTGGGAAATTATTCTAGATAAACGCAAAGATCCTGCGGTAGTGAGCCAAGTCGTATAGGACAAGCCTCCAGGAGAATAAAGTGCTTCCTAAAAGTGAATGCCTCCAAACACATTCCTGAGGGAAGCAGAGTAGCATCACCTGGTGAATTGTTTCCCTCCCTCACAAGTCTTCTTGTGTAATGAGACTGTAATGCTGAATAACGATTAGAGTTATAAAGTGCCAGGAGGTCCCACAGGATATATCTAGAGTTAACAGAATCCGACTTTTTATGAATTTTTGTCAAATGTAGTTTATCACAAGGGATATAAGTGAGTCATGTATAAGTCCCAACAGTTACTGTATTGGTGTCAACTTCTTCCTCACACAACTCCCTTATCTTGACGTAAATTGGCTACAATTTAGTTAATAGTAGTGAGGGTGGGAAATCAGGTGCACCCACGCAGGGTGTGTCACCCCCTTACGGCGCCCCTGCACCCACGCACAGCACAGGGAGCGACTGACGTTTCTTTCCCACAAAAGGGAAAATTGGCCTCAATCACAGATGGCACATTTTCCATCAATTTCGGCCATGCATGTTGGTGTCATTCACACTGACCAACAATCAGTTCTACCTGTTTGCACTAATATCCCCCAAACATATGGTAAAACCCTGAGCTGGAACTAATCGACCATTCATGTTGTATCTTCTAACAAATCTCTAAAGTATGACGAAGTTACATTTCCTGTGATTTCAATGACAGAAATTGTTAGATACATATTTTAAATAGCATTCTCTGCTTTTATGAGCTACATCTGAATGAACATTTCCCATGTTTGATCTGTGTTTACATTAAGATTAAGGATTAGGCTTTGAGGGCTTATAGCCAGCCTTCAAAGCGATATCTGTGGCATTTGGGATGTATAACTGCCCTAAACAGTTCCTCTCCAGTCCCTTAGGAGTCCCATTAACCGGGTGGAAACTTTTTCATGTTGCACTGTTCAGACCCTGTCAGGCTGACACAGTGCAATCCTGCAGTACATAATGTGTTCCCCTTGTTTGGCTTGTAATGGCTTGCAGGCTGTATTTGGATTGGCTGTCATTACATCAGGTAATCACAAAAGGCTTACATTAAACTGGCCTGGACCACAGCTATTAGATGTCCAAATGGCTTTCTCTGGAGCTGGCATGGAGCCGCCTTGTGTTTTTAGAGCGGCCTGTTCATTGCTCCCCTGCAGGAAGAGGGGCAATGCAGTGGACCAAGACGGTCATAGGCTATGGTGTCTCTGCACTGCAATCAGAGTTTACTTCTTTGGTTCTTGTAGTCATTCTGTCCTTCATTCAATTCGCTTATCCCCCATTTAAAGAAAAAAAAGTCAGGTTTAATAATTCCTTGTCAGTCTCTTCCATAACTTATAATTCAATGCCCATTTAATGTCATTGTGGAATAACTTAAATGGTCATAAGAATGATGCCAATGAGGATTGTACACTATGTGAGCAAGACTAAAATAATATTTTTAAGAAGGTATGATATGATGTATGTCCCTGAAACTGAAGCTACACATTTTGTGAGTCATCCCAAAAAGAATCAGAAATTAGGCCCGTATGCCACTCATTTGAAACGACATAACTGCCAATGTTTTTGCACTCTCCATGTGCAAAGAAAATATTTATAAATGATATATCGGAGCTAGAAAAAATGAGAACTCAAACTGGCTTGTCTTAAAGCTTTAGCTTATCAAATGATGTAAAGAAGCTATGACAGGGTGTGTGAAGTTGAAGTCTCAGACAACAGCCCCAATTAAAATAAACCTGGCATCAATAGATACAGAGGCTCCACATGAGTCACCACCATCTTATCACTCAATGTTCAGTTTCTGGAGCTGAAGAAGTGTCCAGGATGAAGTGTGAGGCCATAAAAAGTCTTCAGCAACAGGATGAGATGACTGTGAACATTTCTGACCACACAGTTGGACCGAGCAGTGGGGAGTAGTGGCTGGCTTGTGTCCACACACCACTCCATAGAAACCTTTTTGATCTAGGATTTGAGATCAAGAAGAAACCGGATTTTGAATCATTAAAACTCTACGTTGTATAATCTATTGAATACTTTAGGTAGGCAACAGTGCAATTAGTTTTTCTCTTGAAACCTGATTTCATTTTAAAAAACAAAAATCTACTCTCTCAACGCCTATTCATCTTCTTTCCATATGTGCTGCACTAAAAATACAAACAAAGGAAGTAAAATCTAATACACACGTGTTTGACTTCAAGCAATTATTGTTCTGCTACACAATACTTCAGATATATCTGGAGGCGCCAGGAATAATTGGAGAATATACAGTAAAGTTTCCTCAGTGTATACAATTACCTATTTTCTTCAAAAGTTTAAAGGAAAGGATTGGAAATGTGATGCTTTTGAAGTGTTTATTTTCCTGTTAAACTGTATCTGTAATGAGTGTAAGATTTCCCTTTCCCAGGGAAACTAAAGTATTGGGCTGGAAATGGTCCGTCCATTCTTCATTAATTGTATATCAGCACTGACTGCAGTATGTTCCAAAAGGCCCCATTGGGAATAGTGCAACAGACATTCGAAAGGTAAGCCCATCAAAATGCAATATGTACAGATAATCTCTGATTTGACTGCAATGGGGGTTTAAAAGGGGGACTCAAAGGATGAAGAGAGGCCAATATTGTCTGTCAGCCATTAAATGATGTCTAACCAAGGACGGAAACTGTGTTGAGTTATCCACTGATTGAAGAATGCGCAAAATGCTAGCACATTATCAGACCATGGTAAGGAAAATCTGATTTAAGCACAAATTATTAGAGTCATCTGAGGATGTGAAGGAAAACAGATGCAGGGAAGGTTTTGGAGAAACATGGAAATTATGGCAGGGAAGCCACCACCACCCTCATCCTTTGATTTAATTGTATTGACATCAGTGCCAACTATGTAACAAAGGGCTTCCCTGTCCATGTGCTGGGGCCACTGAAGAAACCCTTAGGGATCTGCTCTTCAAACAGACCTTCAGAACCCTAATCCGCTCCACCATGAAGGTTAGATTATTTTCACCATGCATGGTTGCAATTTTAATAATCATATCCTACTTTGGCAAAATGAAGTTGATAGACATCAAGGAGGGAAAATAGGCCAGTGTCAGAAATAATTTCTTACTTGATCGGCCCAGTGGTGAGGTCTTTCCCCCTCTGAAAACCCCCACTCCTCGGAGGTATCTATCACAACCTAAACACAGCGTAGGTTAAATTCATGTGGCTGCTTAAACAGGTTAAAAGGGTTCCTCTGTAAGAATCACAACTGACATGTGAGGAACATCACCTTACACGTTTCTCCAAACTGCAATCAGTGAAGCCCAATTTCAATTGGTTTGACAGTTACAGAGTTGCTTTGTTTATATTATCTCTGCGCATGATATCACTGAAGCACAATAGCTCTTTGTTGTGTTAATTGAAATTGCATGTGAAATGATTGCCATGTCACGCCCGCACATGCAATCTCACACGCACACACTTTAGGTATGCCTATTTCTTTCTGCGGTCCAAAAGAATCTTGGATCACTAGCAGTATGCTCTCAACCCACTCAAAGTCCTTCAAGTTGCAGACTGAAGTTTTAAGAAGTAAGAGCTGCAGAGTGCATATTCACTGTTAGGTCCATTTTCACTCACAATTCAATTAAATCAGGAACAATTATACACTTATCCCAAATCACGCCCTTTGGCATGACATAATTGTTATGTCCAACCCACTAAAGGGAGTCTGAACCCTTAATCATCATTAGCAAATGAGCTGCAGTTTCTACTCAAATGTGGAAGTGCTTGAATTGAACGCAGCCCTGGTTTGGATCAGAGTTTTGGCAGATGTGGCAAACTACTGCTTATGAACTCTCATAATTGCTATATTCTTAATTTCCTCATCCACCTATGGTGGACCAGGCATGCTGCGAATAAGTGTTGTCTTACAGTATACAGGAATACAGGAATTATTGACCATACACAGAAGCCTATTAATTAAAACAAATAGGTTTGTACTCCCTGCTACACACACTAAAACACACCCTTATCCTATCTCAGGGTTTACAGGAAGCTTGTGCAGTATTATCTCTAAACTCTGGTTAGCAGCCTGTATCTCCAGAGATGACTGAGGAGAGGAGGGGAAGGACGGTTTTGATTATGAGTCCTAAGGAGGGAGACCCTGTCCTGGACCCCTCGGCCTGACAAGGGATTTCAGAGGTGAAGCCCTGACGCTTGTGAGCAGCCCGCTACACCCTCTCAGATCTTCAATCGAAAATAATCCAGTCTTAAAGCATTATTCATACATGTTCTCTGTAACAGTTAAATCGAAACACACTCCAGAGAGGATGATATTTCCCTCTAATGAGCAGGGGTAGGTCACAGTATAGCAGAACCGGAGATGCTAAATTGCTACCATTCTTTTCCTGCCCCGGTATTAATCTGTCAAAGCGCTCTGTGTGTGCAGACACACATGCAGAGACAAAGTATGTGTCAAAATCCAGAAGGGAGCAGAGTAAAATGAAACAAGGTGTGGAGTTATAGAGGAGAAGGTGAAGTGGGTTTATAATAATGTAAGGCTCTGGAATTAATAATTGTATGAAGGTTGGTGAATGTGATGTGTTGAAGTTAACATTTCTGAAGAAGGCACAAGAGACTTCTTTACACATGCTGGCTTTTCTTTATTAATCTGTCTATCTGTCTGTATTTTAGTCAAATGAGAATGTGTGTAGTGAAGACAGGCCTATGTTCATATGCTCAGGTGAGCTGTCACAGATAGCAGCACATACGTTCAACCCAATGACATGAGATGGTTTTACTAAACAAATTAGATACTATGTGGAAAAATCTGATCATTTTCTGACCCGTACAATTATTTACTGCCTGTGGAATATTATCTGAACTAAATGAGCATAAAGAAGCATATAGGCTGAATTCACCTTTCACATTCTCTTGATTCATTATTAGTATATTTTACAGATTTTTTTATTGGAGAATATTTTCCTCCTTGTAAATACTGGTCCTTGTAAATCATGTGTGCCAGAGACAGCCTGAACAAAAGTGGTCGTTTAGACTTTAGAGCCCCTCAGCCTGCAGGGGACTGAGAAGCATTCTGTGGTTTACATAGTACTATTCATTCATCCAAAGATACACTACCTGAGTTTGTCATCGTGTAAATAACATACCTCAAGATTGAATATTAGCTTCATAACTAAATGTTAAGTTTGTTTCCATCCTTTTTTGTGCTTTGTGCTCATCTATCTTTTATAAAATGTGCTGTCATTTTTATTTAGTCTTCATTACTTTTTGTCTTTAAGCCATTTCAAGTGTTTGTGGTTAAATATTGCTGTGAACAGTTGCACATTGCCAAGTCCCCATTGGAAACAAATTACAAGTGAATTATTGACCATTATCCAGAAACAATATTTGGCAAAACAATTGCACCATAATGTTATTGAGTGTATGTTCTGACACTTTCAATTCTATCACACAACCTTTAAGTGCAAATGGGAATTGTAAATGTTCACATTTCCATTTTTCTCAGGACTTCTCCAGGCTTGCTCTGTAGTTGAGATAAATGTCATTATTGACTTTGGAAATATGTTGTAGTGTTTCACAGCAATTAAATAAAGCATTAATTTAGTACTAGTTCTATATCTTAACATCACTTTTTGTTGCCCTAAAGGGACGCTTTATTGTCAGACAATTGCATTTAAATGCCTCTTCCTGTCCTCTTGCAGTTCCTATAGTAAACACAGGGTGGCGACACATGGCTAATCGGAGCCATGTGGCTGGTGCGACCCATGGTGCGGCCACAGCCTCTCCAGAGAAGTTTGTAGGAAGGAGTGCGCTCAGTTGAAGAGAGAGTCAGAGAGGGGGAAAGTGTGCTGGGCTCCAGCGAGGAGGAAAGAGACAGAAACCAGGAGAGACAGCTTTCTTCCACACGCTCTTATTTTTTTACCGAGAGGTGCGCTTTGAGAGAGCTGCTGCAGACAGTGCATAAGTTATCAAGGCACCGTACATTTTTTTGGAGGGGCTCGAAAATAAAAATTTGAGTGAAGTGGATGTGATAAGCGGGCAAAGGTTTGACACAGAGCCGGAGGAATGTATCCAACTCGGGCAGCGGCGAGCCAGCGTCCTCGGGGATGTCCAGCCCGCGCGCTGTGGGTCGCCCTGCTGCTCCAGAGCGTCCTGGAGCTGAGCGCCTCTGGTGAGTCTCCACTTTATTTCCCCTTTTCTCTCTGCTGACTTTACTTAATCTGCGGTTCATCCCAAAATGCGCCAATTCATTCAACCATGTCATATGTCCACCTTGACGAAAATTGCTCCTCTCTTACTATAGCTGTATTGTTGCTTTTACGCACTTTAAAGTCAGTTTAAGTCATTGTGTTTATAAAGAGCAGCATGGTTTATTTTTTAACACCGCTTTGTTTGTTATTCTCTCCTGAAATCATGCCACTAATGTCCTCTGACTGTTGTATTAAGCAGAGCTGTTTTCCATCATTGAGCCTCCACTCTCATGTAAATGATCTTTGGTTTTTAAATGATCGTCCCATTGTCATTCTGAAGCCTCAGCACGGGGAGAGCCCTGACTCCATTGGCAGACAATAGGGGGGCTCTTAACGAGTCAGCTGGATAGCAATTGTGAGCCCAACTACCCCCTCAGTGATTTAGCTGAATATATAGATAAGGGATGAATAAAATTTTATTTAAAGGCAAACTTGATTTAAACATCGAGGGTTGATTAAGTAGTGGCTGTTTCAGGCAGTAAGATGAGAATACATGTTTTGACAACTTGTGAAAACCTAGGCCTGTGGAAACAGTCCAAATTGCCTCTCACAAAACACCCAAACAATCCTGGTAATTATTCAGGTTTTTCCTCTTTGTTTAACAATAAAGCTATACAATTTTTGGCCAATTCAAATATGTAAATAACCACATTTACACTGCCTTTAACAGACGACTGAGTGTGTGGTATTAACATGTTAAAGAACGTATCTGATGTTATCTGTAACCAGCTTTTGGTTCAGTTTGAATTCAATTTATATTGTCTATGAAACCGCTTGTGGAGTGCGATTATTTTTTTCTGGCCTTTTAGTGTATAAAACAATCTCCCCCTCCCTGATGGGAAATTATGTATTCCCTCTCTGAATGTTTATTGGGGTTTGTTTGGATTATCTCTGTCCTCCCTAAATGCTTGTGTTTGTTATTTAAAAAAAGTGGCGTTCAGAATATGCAGCACTGAGCATAAAGCTTACTGCTACCCTTCTCTGGCCATCCCTTCTTCATTTTTTCCTGCCCCTCTTTTTTCTTGAGGCAGGAAGGAATGTTAATCCACATTACTTAACTGGATGATTTAGCTATACCTTCTTCAGATGGAGTTTCATGATCGAATATGGAATGGAGGAGATTCAAGGCCCCTACTTTATATCTGAAAATGGACTGAATAGTTGAATAACTCACGTAGTTGAAAGGCAACATCTACATATACATTTCATACAGATAATACTGTTTTTCATGTAGAAAAAGAAATGTCCTCCTAATGCTGGACACCATAAAACGATTGAAAAGCTCTTAGAGATTATGTTGCTGCACGCTATAAGGATTTAGACTTTTTCTACAGATAATCATAGCTTCACTGTAGCTTTAACGATCATAGACAAGAAAATGACACCCATTATAACTCTTTATTCTTCCATTGCACTCACAATTTTGACCTGCTATTTACCGCAGTAGAAGCAGCTCAGGGATATGTAAGCAGATGATAACACTGGGAGTCTTGTTTCTCCTCGGACTTGCTGTGAAGGGAAGGGTCAGAGAGGAATAATTCTCTGGTTCAACTGTTTCCAAAGTGAAGAGAAGATTGCAGTACCGTGTGATCAGTGGCTGGCCAGGGGATCATGTACCATCTCTTGGCAAAGCAACTGAGTTTGAGTGACAAAAAGGTCTCACGTTTATTGATCATTCTGTGAGTGTCCAGTCAACAGGTCAGAGGTCAGTGGTCTGTCTCTGTGCGTGGTTAAAATACCAACATCTCCAGGAACAATCGGGGCTTCCCCTCTCCACAGCAAGGGAATTTCATTACATGACAGACATGACTAAGGATTATAAACCAACAATATATATATATGCATGCATGGTTTTTATTCTGAAGAACTGCATCTTCTCACAGCCGCCTACAATAACTCACAATAATCCGTCCATATTACATTTAACAAAAAGTGTATCTGTGCCAACTCTGAAACACAAGTTAGGATGTGGCATATCTTCTTAAATAGTCATTATATCTCTCAGCCCCTGCCCTTTAGCTTCAAAGTAATAATCAGTGACATGTTCATAAAAATACATTGACTGCAATTTTTTCAAGCTATATAAACTGTGTAAATGTTTCTGAACATGGGACATTCACCTCTAAACATAAAAGGTCCTGTGCAGGGCAGAGACTATGTGAAAACTGTTTAGAATTGCATTTAGCCTTTTAATAACACTCAGGGAGGCTATAAATCATGTTGGGTGGAACTGCCTCGCTGCCGTTTTCAACCGAACACACTGTTGACACTAAAGGCACTTCACCCCTGGAAAAAAATCCTCGGTGCTACAGACTCGGTGTGTAAGAGCTTGTCCTGCTCTGCCTGCTCCTGAGATGTCTGTCTGTACTGTTATATTTCCTCTGGTATTTTCTTAGTCTCTTATTAAGGGAGTCGTTTGCAAGGAGGTGAAAAAGATTTTAGAGGTTATGGTAGCTCTTTCTTTATGCACTCAAATAACTGCATATCGGCCTCTCCCATTTGAGATTTTAAGTCTGCTCTGTGCTTTTTATCATCGCAATATTGTCTCCTTTATACGTCACAATATTCAGTTTATCTATATTTTATCCAGATGTTCTGGGAATCATCGGGCTCCATCTAGGTCTGAGTGGTCTTCCATCTCTTTCAGATGGATAGCTCTGGTGTGTTAACTCCCACTCTGCACAGTGCACACTAACTCAGGCATCAAGTGGTGTGCATCCCTAAAAGCTTTTGGCAGACATAGAAGAATGTGGCAGGGACTGTATGTGTGAAACAGATGTATGGTCTTTTTTCTGGTGGGAGGGGGACCTATTTTTTTTTAGACAGTTTGACTCCATTTTGAGCGTGTGAAATGTGAAGAAAGTCGAGGACATTAATATAATCAGGACATAGCCATAAATCAAACGCTCGGACTCTGTTTAATGTCACTGATTTAAAACATCGGTGTGTAAACCACGTCGTGCACTGGCAATTACCTACTTCCACTTGTTATTAAGCACATGTGTTTGCCAAGGCTCAGTGTGCCTCAGTGTTGCCATAGGGGCAAACTGTTTGCAGAATATTGTGTGTTAATTGTTTAACTGATGTTCAGCCAGCAGGCAATTTGCTTTAACATTATATATAAAGCATCAAATAACTTTAAATGCTTTTTTCCCCGGACTTTCTCGTTGTCGTTTCCCAAGCAGGACTACCTCATTGATGAGAATTCATGAGATATGAAGTTTCCTTATGATGTGTGATGCCTGTAAATGGTACAGTTTTTTTCCATTAGTTTGCCGGCTGGAATGTCCTGATAAAATGTCGTCAATGCTCGGTTGACAGAGGAATTTAGGAAGGAGAGGCTGATCTTAGGTTTTTCCTTTTTTGTGGATCTGCACTCTGCCAAGTCAGGCAAAACCCTTTTTCCGAATGGTAAGAAGTGAAAATGTCTCTGGATCTGCATAATATTGACAGGAAAAATGCTTTTCTTTCCACAAAACACACTGTGGAGCATGCTTGTTTTTTAGTGGTGAGACTTCCTCCGAGAGGCAGCGTTTAATCAGAGGCTGAAAAGTGTTCACTCAGATCCTTCGTTGGAGGCGTTTGATAAAGTCTCTGCCACTGCAAACTGTAGCCAAGCGTGAAAACCCTTTTCCTGCAATTTACTGTCTGCACAGGAGGTCAGTCTGTTGGAGAGAGAAAACTCTCTGCAGGGTTCAGGGAAATGCAGTTGTGGATTAACAAAAGGAACAGAAAACATTGGTTCAGGTTTTAGTGTTGCAGCTGAGAAGCCGGGTGTAAATGACATTGTGGCACTTCAATGATTTTAACAGTCAGGCCTGCGTTGGTAAATAAACTGTAGCATTAATTTTTGTCAAAATAGTACGGTAAATTAATAGACACAGATTATATTTGTGCCTGCTCTGTATGTCAGACTACAAATTAAGTAGCCTTCTCTACATTCTATTCAATACCATGTTGATGATTTTCGACTGCATGCTGTCTGGATGACAAATTACGGCCGCCACATAAAAAATGTTCTCTGCTGTACTTTAAACACACACAATACAAAGAGTTCTTTGCTGCAGTTGTTAAGCAAGCAGTAAGCGCGAGAGCGTGCTGAAGACAAAGTGACACTTTAATGAGTCTAATGGAATAAGCCACACATACTGCATATCAATTTCCCATATGGACTTGGCATAGTTTAATGTGGAGGACTGTGGGGAATACCTCTGGCTTAAAGAGCTCTAAATTTCATTGAGACCACTCTTCATTGCAGTTTTATCAAATTACTGCTCTGCTAGCGTTCTCCCAGCTAGCTTTGCCCGGGATTAATATGTGGAGCTCATGCTACATTGTATTTAATAGGGGTTAGGATGAAACATGGCTTTTTAAATTCCCCTATATGTGTCAGAGTAAATCTTTTTAAGCCTTGTTTGCATAGCATTAAGGACTTCAGAAACCCCCACTGCAAGCAGAAGGGCAGATCCCCGTCCAGCCACAATTAGGTCTTTGTACAACACCACACTCCTACCAAGGTATTAAATACCGCAACCTTATGGGCTTCTCTGCCAAAAATATCATTATTTATTTTCCCCAAAAATATGTGTATGTTATCAGTCAATAGAGAAATGTTCCACTTTATCAGCTTTGCTCCCCAAAGATGTGTTTTTGCCACATTTCAGTGCATATGGAACAAGCTTCTTTTTAAAAAATGTTTACAGCTGCACATTTATGTATGCACATTATAAGTTAGTTCTTTAAGTGTCTGGTGAAGTGAATTGTCACTCATACAGACACTGTTATGAAAACCATGCATTATGGATACAAATGATATGTGTTCTTTAGAAAGGTTCTTCAGATATTCTTGCCTGAAAGTATGTTGCTGGTTGTACACACAAGCGTACCTTCTCCCTGCTAGAGGATGAGAGAATAATCAACCCCTCCGTCACCCCACCCACATCAGCATGACATCAAAACTCCTTGGCCCTTCTCTTATCTTACTGTCATGGGGGAAATGTTGGCACTCTCTCCCAGGTTTTATTTTCTTCCCTTTTTTGCTCTCTTTCTTGGCTGTGTGTTTTCTTTCATACACACTGTCCCATCCCTCTCTGTACAGTTCATTTTGGCCGTTGAGTGTCTCCTCCACTTGGCCCTTCTTGCCTGGCTGACTGACATGCTGCTCTTGGCTTCGCTGTGTGTGTTTACTCAACAATAACTGAGAGCGGGGTGGCTCCACACCAGCTCCTGCTCTCTTAAGAGACGCAATCATAACGACTTTGGTAATGCTTTGTCAGCATTTAACATCTTTGACTTGAGCGTAAAAACATATCTTGTGATGCCAGCTGGTGCACAAAAGCTTTAGTTCATTCATTACAGTAATGTGCTGATTGTGCGACGGATGTTCAGTCATAACTTGGCTTCCTCAATATCAGACTAGATATGTCTTTGTGGCTCCACGCTGGCTCTTTCGCCCACGTGGTGCTGTGGTTTCGCTGCGAAACCATTGGACCATCAGTTCCACTGAGACTTTTGTATAAACTTATCACTCTGCAGTTATTAATACAACAGATCATCACATGTATTTTCTTCACAGTTCTGTCCTTCCCAAATGATTCTTGGCAGCTCCCTCATGCAAATCTTTCTTTTTCTTTCTTTTTGTCCCATTTTTTTTCACGTCTCTAACCTACACACTGAAATAATGTAAATAACACATTTTCTGTAGTACGTAATGTGGAAAATGCTAACTAAATACAAACTTCTGTCTGCATGTGGAATTATTAAAGCAGAGATGTTTAGACTGCAGGAAATTGAATTTTACGGTTCTTTACGGGGAATCTAATGATTTGTGTTCAGTTCATGTTAACTGACCCCCTGTGAATGTGTTTGTATACTAGATATAGTGTTGGATTTGCTTCTGGGGGCTCAGAACTGATTTGTGGTACACCCTCTGATTTAGTCATTCAGGAAGTGTTTCTGTTTGTTTAACATATAGAGAGAAAGTGTGTTTGGCTGTTTCTGGTCTTATATTGCTTTTTAATTGCATTCAGTAGCGATAGAAACTTTAATCCTGAAGTAGAGGAATTCTGCCTTTTGAAGATTAGTTCCTGCAAATGGGTTTTAGCTCAAAGCTGCCGGTTTACCAAGTCTTTTTTTGGCCACCAAATACATTAGCGAATCTGCTGAAGTAATAACAACAAGGTGAATGTATAAGCCTTTTCCATTTCATTGTTTTCAGTGGGGGATTTAAAGTTAAGACGTTTCATGAGCTCATTGAACCTGCACACTGATCTCTTTTGTTTAAAGTGTGTGTTGTGTGTTGGTGTGTGTTGTTTCTGTGCAACATATCTTTTATTTCTGCTCTACTGAAAATGTTTGGCAGGCTTGTGTTGTGATTGTGTTTCTACAATGAGATGTAGTTCGACTAATATATTGGATATATAGATAGATTAATTCTGCCCTTGCCTTTCTCTTCTGTCAGCTTCTATCTCCAGCTCCACCCATTTTATTATTGCATGTTTTTGGAGTAGCCTCCAGGCAATAAAGAGCCTAAAATGATCAAAACCTTCAACTAAAATCTCTGCTTCGTATGGTTGTGTTTGTTGGTATTCTACTGAAAATAATTAACCATAATCTTATTAAATTGGGACTTCATCTTCAATTAGCTTTAAATTGAACAGTGTTTCCTGCGCTGCTACACTGCAGCCATTGATCAAATGTCTACATGTTGTTGCTTGCTATGTCGTCTAGGTCGTAAATCTAAATCTACGACAACAACTAGACTGTGTGATTGGCTATGCATGAATTCAAAGTAAACACAAGCAAGGTAAAGCTGTCTTTTTAAAAATACTCCCTTTTTGGCCGTGATGACCATTTGGACATAAGGCTGAAAAAGGAAAATTATACATTTTTGGACTTGGTCGGGTTAGTGTTGACTTTGTCTTAAACAGTGTTTTGATTTGATCTGTAAGAGCGTGTAGACATGGCCTTAACGTGTTTGGTTAACCGAAGGCTTTGTTCTCTAAGCAAGCTCCCTATTAACCAGCAGCTAGTGTTTACCCAGCCACTTCATCCACACACAGAAGACTTAAGAGGGGCTGTCTGGAATGGGTGTGTCAGTTCTATTGTCCAAAGGATCTCAAACGTTCACATTAGGGAGACAGGTACTGCTTATTGACGGGACTGCTCAGCTTTGGAGCAGCTATGCTTTAATTTGCCAGTATGACTGCTGAAAACAACATCTAATTGAATGTCCAGCAGGGCTGTAATTAGTGATAATAACTTACAGGGACAATATAAACAAATAGTGACTTAGCACAATTCAAAAAAGCACAAGACCATGAGAAATTTGACTTATATGGAAATTCCCCTTTTATCCATTGTAATCCTGTCGACCACACTGACTGAGGATTCCGGAGTTAAAGGTCTCACTGGTTCTAAGTCTGAAGTACCGTGAGTTTAATGCCAATCTACCAAACCACTGCTGGCTATCCATCTGGCTTGTTCTGCAGCATCCAGGAACTCATGCCCCTGTGTGACATTATACACCGCCTCAGTAATCAGACTTTTAGGCAAAAAACGTCAGTGATCAGGTCAGTTTCTTGACGAAAGTTGGTATAATTTGCTTCTTCCAGTTCCATTTCTCAAGATTCTAGCCTAAGATGAAAAAATCCTATTTTCTTTGTTTCAGAAACTAAAGCTGTCAGTATAAAAGTCCCAACACCCAACTTTTTGGCAAACCCTCAAAGCCCTCTTCACAGTCTTGGGAAAAAGCTGTTGCCATACCCACAGAGTCACTGGTAGCCTCTTAAATCCATTTTGGCTTGATGGCCTCACCATACGGCTTCTTCTTTCAAAGGCAAAGTTATTGACTTCTGTGTAGTCCAACTATCCAGATTGTGGGTCTGTTTTAAACGGGAACAAGCGAGTGAAAAGAATAGCAGGATGGAAGGACACAGTCATACGTTTTACGCTGCTGACTGTCCAGATGGGTTAACCAGAGGCTCGTAGAAACACTGAGGGAGTCCTGTGTTTGATGTCCCAGCGGCTGTGGGTTTTTGTGGGGAGGTGTGCGGGAATGGTAATGTAATGGTGTGGTATAGTCATAGAGCAGGCATCTTTCTTTCTGTAACTGACACATTCATGCTATCTTCTTCATCTCTGTCTCATTCACTCAGAGACTTTAGAATTTAGTTCTCATTCAGAACTCTGAATTTATCCCGGGGCGGGCGGAAAGGAATCTTGTCAACTGGGACGCTCCCGCCCAGGAATTCATACGTTTATCCTGCGGGATGCTGCTAATGTTCTCTCCCTCTCTAAGGCAAAAAAAACAAAAAACAATAAGGAGTGTTGAGGGGAAAATTGAGTTTGCCCGTTAAAGCAGCCTCCTGTTTTTCATATTTCCACTTCGAGCCGTTATTTAATTTCCCTGTAAAGGTTTATGAAAGCTGACACTGACTTGGACCCAAGTCAAGTTTACTTACTAGTGCGGTTGTGTCGTGCATGCCAACAGTCCTCTCACACCTCACTCTTGTTTTGCTGTCCCTCTATATATCTGTCTCTCCCGGCTCTCTCCCCACTCCCCCTCCTTCCTTCAGAAAGCATTGATTTCAGCAGGGCAGGAAATGAAACTGCATTGCCCTGCGACTCCCAGCAGGAGAGGGAGACCCGGGGGAGGAAGAGAGGAAGAGGTTCATTGAACAAAAGTACTCGTTTTTGAGAAAGGGATGAAAAGATGGATAGTGAGCGAGGACTGGGATGGGCCTGGCTCGGTTAAGAGAAAGCCTAGAGGAATAAGAATGATATTGAGACGAGAAAATGTTTTCATAGAGACGTTTGACTGACAGCGGGCTTAAATGAACTCTCAGCAAATCATATCAATGAAAGAGCTGAAACATTGTGAAAACACAATAGAAAAGCTTGACAGAAATAAGCAGCCATTGATAGACATGTAGGAATAAGCATATAAGAATGGTGGCCCCTTTATCTTTGACAACTCCTGACCTTCATCCCCCTATCAGAAGTCAATGATCTTCTCCTCAGAGGGGCCTGTATAAGAGGCTTAGGCCCGCGTGATCCCACTGCCTATTTGCTTAACCTCTGCGTGGCTGCCTCAGCCATGCTAAGCTTTGCCCACAAGAGCTCATTACCTCTCAGCCCTCCGTCTCTCACACTATTTTTTTATCCAGCAGTTTTAGCGAGTGGAACATGGGTTTAAGGGCCTTTGATCATATACACTGTTCAACCCTTCATACTAAAATATGATGTGAACTGTGAAAAATATGCTTACAAAATAAGTGAAAGTAATCATGTCAACGCTCAACATGTCCTACAAAATGTAAATATTTTCATGTTTGCATTTGGAAATGCTAAGCAATGCATGCACGCTATGTTATTTTCAAACAGAAGAAAAGAGATTCCCGCATTAAACTACCCCAGAGTAATCTTTAATGGAATGTAAAACCTGTCATGCCGTTACAGCCATGATTGGGGTAAAGCAGAGATGGCACAGCGTCAGCATCTTTTCCAGACATTTAGCCACAGTTCCACTGCACTTAACTGGAATATTTATTGAGCTTTTCATTGAGATGAACAACTGTTTATACTGTTGCATGCATTGGGTAATGATGTTTTGCAAGAAGGCTGGGCTCGTCCCTGTAGATGTATGCAGCCTGAAGGGTCCTGCTGCAGTGAAACTGTAAAAAAAGAAAAAAAGATCCTGTTGAGGGTATTGTGGCTTATTATTCCTGACATGCTCTGTTGAAGCTCTGATTCAAAATGGGCTGGTTCTGATCATTCGGAGCGAAACGGATCGTTTTTTGATTCCTGAGTGTTTGAGTGGGAGTTCAAACAATGCGTTTCCCCTGCTGGTACCGTTCTCCAAATACGGCAATGTCTTGTGGTAAAGGTTGGCAGTTTGTCTGAGCTTTCCTTCTTACTTCTACTTTTTCTCCAACCCTTTTTTATCTACTGTCCATCTCCTCGTCTTTCTTCTCATCGGATTTGTTCTGTTTCTGCCCTCTGTTATTGCAGCTTCTTATGTGTCTGTATCCACGACCAGACAGCAGTGACCCGTTGTCCCTGACTGCCCTCGCTCTGCACCCCAGGCTTAGATAGTCTATTTACTCTTTAATTTAAAATTGAATTTAATTCCAGCCAGCTGGCTAGTCCAACCTCTACTCAAGGTGGACAAAGATGCGCTTCAACTTGAAAGGAACAATTTCCCAGCAAGGACGTTCTTTTTAGAATCACTATCATACATAGTACCAACAATTCACACGCTTTCTGTTCAGGAAACGGTAACAAGGGTCATGTGCTTTGTGGTCAAATGAGTGACCAAGATGGCAGCAATGAAACATCCTATATATTTATTTTGCATGTTCCAGGCTAGGTTTTCTTTATTAGACAACAAGTGAAAAAACATGGAAATTCTCCAAATGTGATTTTAGGTTTTATTTCCATGAAATATTTGATAGATTTTATAGTTCAGGATGTTTGCATTGGCACTGTGGGGGAAAGAAAGATAATTTGGGAAAAAAGCATGGAACATAGATCCTCTTCAGTACAGAAAACCAGTATCTTATTGCCTTTTTGTCTTTGGTTTCTATTCTTTACTTATGTTTAAAAGCAGATTACATTAAATATTTTATTTGCAGCACTATGTGAACCTCAACATAAATGGGAGGAAAAATGTACCTATGACACATTTTAGGAAACCTCAATTTTAGATGTATAGCCTGGTGACTTAAGAAGAAGAATTGTCTTACCTACTCGGTCCTTGTTTATTTTGCACAAAACCCGTTTGTTAAATGTGTTGAGGATGTCAAACAAGCACTGCTGAATGAGTTAGATCACTACAAGGTGCCACCCGAAGCTCCTTTTACTTTAAATGTGAAAACAATGCATTCTTTTAACGCAAGCTACATGGGCTTCCCTAGCCCAAAGGTAGTAAAACTTAAAGAAAAGCAGTAGTTAAGATGTGCCCAGACAATAGCAGAGAAGTGTTTTACAGCTGGGTTGGTGGCAGATAGCAGCCTTCACGTTTGCCCCTGCGGGGTCTGTGCTTACACAGTAATGCAGCCACTGATTGGTGGTATGCATTTGCAAATGTGCACGCCCCATGTCCCAGTGTTGGTGGTCTTGGAAGGCCACCAAGATTACTCGGCTGCACTGTAATGTGAAAGCAATTAGCAACCAGCGGTTTAACACAGTGCCGATATGTGTGGAATAACAAAAGGGAATGTAGGTCAGCGGTGAGCCATAGGTACAAAGCGTGTCCATCCCATATTTTTTCCCAACGTTTAATTATTTAAACTATTAAGACTTTGTAATGTACATGTTTAAGATACTTAAGAAACTTATTCAAAGCTCTTTCAGCTACAAGACTTTTATGTGTTATTGGCCTATAACCATTGACAATACAATCCATCAGTAGATGAATTAGATTATGTATACTAAATTGGATTGTATCAAAGGGTGTTTTTCAACTTCAAGGAAAGTTATTTTTAGATTCTTGGTCGGGTTCATATTCAAATTCCTGACGTAAATGGATTTGTAGTGAGTTTAAACCCAGATTTATTCAGCTCCCCATAGACCTCTTTGATGTCTTCACCCTCCGTTTACTTCATCTGACATTCATTTTAATGAGACGGACATTCCCCCTGATAGAGATCTGACTTTGGCTTACACTGGAATACAGTAAAATACTGCCACACACACACACACACACACACACGCACACACGCACACACGCACGCACGCACATCAGGTTGGGTTGAGTTCCCTGTGTGTGTGTGTGTGTGGGCAGGGTGCATGCCCTCTGTCACAGCTGGCAGCTTGTGGTTTTTTCATGAACTGCTAAATGAGGGGGAAAATACTTCCAGCTGCCCTCAGGAAAACTCACCTGGTGTAGAGCCTTCCAAGTTCCTTGTTTCCTCTCTCACACACTTTCTGTCGCTCCAAACTCACCCTCTTTCAGATTGTTTTGCACAACACATGCATAGAAACTCTCTGAAACATCTTACTGTTTAAGCATGTTTTCCCCATCTCTTCTCTTACAACCCCTATCAGAAATTGAATGCCTTTTTTGCCCCGGCTATGGTTTCAAATGCATTAAAACATGCACACGTGACCGGGTCTGAAACATGACCATGCTCTTAAATAAGATATTCTGTACTTGCGTCCTAGCATAACCTCAGAATTCAGATTAAGACGAGACATGACGGACAGTTTGGCAGGGCTACATACTTTGCGGGAGCAACCACAACCTCTTCACATGGTAAAGTCATTTTCACCTCGGCCGCTGTGGGAAGAGGAGGCCAGGAGCAACATCCCACCCCCTCCCACTCCTCACCTCAAACCTCCAGCCGGCATATTTCAGCTATCTGAAGGAAGCAGAGATGGGAGGTATCAGCCCCGAGAGCTGAAAAGCAGCTTTTGTCTCGCGCAACCCTTCGAGACCTGTGCCTGTCTGCTCTATCACCATATCATAAACTATACTGCACAACTAGAAACACAGGAAAGAGAGAGAGAACGATGAGGGGAAGAAAAGACTTGAAATGCAAAGTAAATAAAGCAGAATGGTTGCCAGCTAAAGATCAAACACTAACAGTCATTTAAATCTGTGTGCTTTATACATTAATGATGACTTTGACTAATAATAGAGGTCGTAATGAGTTGGGCTGGATTTACAATATATTAAAGAGGGATAGGCAAAATAAGAGAGAGGGGTTAAAAAATGTTTTCACCTATCCTACAGTATGTCATGTTGAATTTAACATTTTAATATCTGTTATTTCCAAACTAAGCATGGTTGCACACTCTATATCCTGGTGGTATACTGGAAGTAAGATACAAAAGTGTCTCTGCCAACATTGTAAAAAAAAAAAGCCAAGATATGTTATCAGTTTGCTGTCTTCAGCCCGCACCGTACCATTTAGCACTGACATCCAGAACTGGGAGCCCCCATCAGCGGCTATCTGCACCCTTCACTCTCTCTGCATGTTACTAAAAGCAGCTCTCATTTGTAGCCATGTAGTCTACTCTATCCTTTCTTCTCTGTTCCCTTTGTTCAATCTACACCTTTTTTTCCTGCTGAAATATTATATTGTTACATTCCTTTTTTTAGTGTCATTTTCCTGAATCGTCTTCCTACTCTTTCTTGCCCAGACAGGAAGAAAGCTACCATTGACGGGGAGTAATTTCAGGCACCATGTCTATCAAAGCAAGGCTAATAACTAAGATTCAGTAGGCTTACCACCTCGCGTTCTTAACCCATCATTTCAGGATCTCCAGGTTTCACACCAGCTGGGCACCGGATAAACAAGGAAATGGAGTTTGAGCTGAAACACTGTAGCTAAAGTTTCAAGGAGAATGAAAAAAACATGTCATCTCATTATCAGACCATGGGTTTATTTATATCTTACTGCACTCTACTGTTAGCAAAATGTCAGTTTTTATCACTCTGGTAAAATAAATTGGATTGTTAAAGGTTGTTCTGTATTATGTTCCCAACATTTGACCACCTCCCTACTTTTTCGTGATGTCATTGTACCCTTTACACAAAAGCCACAAATCGGCTGTGGTCCTCTGCCCCAAATGATGTGTTTTGCATTTCCACCGCTTGTTAGGAGTTTAAATTGAATCATCCACAAGTAGCTTGGATTATAAGTGATCTGGGTGGTGTACTGTAGTGAGCAAGGAAAGCCCCTGTTTAACCACAAGGCCTGAGTTCAAGAGCCCGAGTTTGTGAACACCCACGCCCTTCAAGTGTCCCTAAACAAGACGGTGAACGCCTACCAGCCCTCGGAGAGCCCTTCATTAACTGACCCTGCGCTCTGACATCCCAGTAGAGCGGGGAAAATGAAAAGAAAATGTCCCTACTGGGATCTATAAAGTAACCCATGCAAATCGCTACACTTCTTCAAAATCCGACTTGGCCTAGTCTCATCAGTGCCACTGGACCACCGAGACTTCAGCCAGACTCTTTTCCTTGACTAGACTCCATAAACAAGAAAACAGTGACTTTGGAGCAGAAGTACTGAGAATAGTTCCCCAGTTAATTCCTTAGTAAGTGTTAAATGCAGTCACAGGACAAAAGTCATTCTTAACAAACTACTGAAAGCCTTATGTTATTCTTACCTCTATCCATCTTCCACCCAACATATTTAGTTCATATCTTCTTTGCATGCATGAATATCGTGATTGAGATACCGTAGTTCATACATTATTTTTGATATATTCCCTAAATGTATTCCAGTTTAAACTCTGACCTACGTTTCACCTGTTTTGCTAAGCACTGGGGAATTCATTTAACTTGTTAGCTCAGTTTGGCTTATAATAAGGAATCTTGGCAGGAAGGTGAGCTACAGCTATTTCAGGAGGCGTCAGGAGTCAAAAGTGCAAGAAACAGAGGCAACCATTGTGTCATTTAAAAGAAAAAAAAGAACAAGTACCAACCTAAAATTGTTGTGTGAAATGTCTGTCAGTGTTATCCTGATTGGTCTATCTGCTTTTACTGATCCTTTAGCTGCTGATGTTGGACTCACAGATTCACTGTGTTTGCAACTGAAAGCGACTATGACTTGACTTGGCTTCTTAGTATTACGTTATATATTGTAATTATATTGTAGTATTATGTCCCCAGGTCCCACTCATTTTTGCCTGCATAGCTTCTATTTTGTCTGTTCTTTTGACTGTTTTGTAGAGAAGAAACCAGGGATTCACAGATCATTTTAAGCTGCTGCAGCTGGTCAGGCAATAATGTGTTTAAATAGAAAATGATTGACTGAAGAAGAGACTGACTGCATCTCATTCAAACACTGTTTTAGGTGAAAGACCTTTGGGAGAGCTACTGTAAAACGCACTGTTGAGGACCAGTGACCCCTCCAGCTCACCATGTGTGTTTGTGTGTATATATAGGGGTGTGTTTTGCTAGCCTCATGTACAGCACATCCTCTAGCTGCAATAGGAACAGAAACACTGGGATAAGACCTGCAGACCAGCTCTACAGATATACGGCTAATGGAGGAGTTTCCAGCTCTATCTTTAGTTACCATCCATGAATGGAAATAAAAGCAGAGAGGCCAGTAGAGGCTGAAAAGGGGGCAGCAACCAGACATGAAAAGGGAATAAGGAGAGATGGTTTTTGGTAATACTTTAAATAATTTACACAAACATCTAATCTGGTGACTAACACACGTAACTCAAGTCGATGTGGCAAGAGGGTCCACAAGAGGTAGTAAGTTTAAGAGGTGAGGAGAATGAGTGAGAGTGAAAGAATGAGTGAGTGAAGGAGGGAGAATGAGCAAACAAGAGAATGAAAGAGAGAGGGGAGGGTAAGTGGTGAGGCGAGGGGCAGATCTTTTATGAGGCATGGAAAACGGGGTGAAGAGAGGAGAGAGGTGGAGTTGATGCCTGCGGTGGGTCTGAATAGGGGGACCCCATGTCCTCTTTAATGTCAAATGAATAACTCCTGACCTTACACAGCTCTTTAATTGGTATGACCACAAGCTGGATGGAGTGCTACTTTGGATGTTTTGTGTGAAAGTGAGAAAATACACATAATCTGACATCCCTGTTTAATTTAAAGACGTTTGAGAATAAGTGTTGGAGGAGTTTTGTGAATCATGTGTGTAAATACCGGGCACATTAGTGTATGTGTCAGTACTGGGTCGCATTTCTGACCTCTTGGGGAACACAAATACTTCAAAACAGTATCATAGCGAAAACAGTACCATCTTACATGTTGCGCAGACAAAGAACGATATTGACACAATGCTCATGTGTGCTCTGGTTTTAGCCGTGGCCTTGTCCACCAAACATTGAGGGTCTTTAAATGTAAATTGTTCAGCTTTAGTCAGCCTGGGGCATTTTCATTTCACAGCTTTACTATTTTCACAGTTTGAGCTTCTGCCGACTGTGAGAGCTGTTGGTATGACAAGACAACAAGACAAGCCTGAAGACCTATAAAACTAAAATGATCAGATCAAAGCTTCTTGTGGCAGCAAACAGCATCAGAATAGGACGCTGATCTCAGTCGGAATTGGTAGTAATAGCAGTTCTAACACATTACAAGACCTCATTTGAATCCGTTTTAGTATCAATAATAATGCTCACTGGAGCTTTAAGAAAGTCTCACCGACTGACTGGGTGGCTGGCTAGCCAGTGAGGCCCCCAGCTCAGACTAAGGGGCCCTCCCATGTTTGGGAAAAGAAGAGGCCTTAGGCCCGTGAGCTCGAAGGATACACCGGCATGAATGACGGGGCAGTGGGGGTTTGGCAGGGCAGGACGAGAGGAGATGGCTGAAAGAGGCAGCTCAAGCAGAAAGAGAGGGAGAGGGGTTAAGTGGAGGCAGGTGTTCCATGACAAACCTTACAACCCCCCACCTCTCCTTTACTCTAGTTCCCTCCATCCACACTGGTCCACTGAGAGTACAGCTAACCAACCCAACAACAGACACTTGTTAGTTATTTCCCTCGTTCTCTGTTACCTTCTTTTGTTAGCTTTTATCCAACCACCTTATCCCTCTGATCTAATCTATCCCTCCAAATTGCGCCCTTTTCCTTTAATCCCAGGTTTCTTTCCACCGTCTCCTCTGTGTGCTGCAGGACCACCTGGCTTTGTGGTCTGAAATCGTATAAAACTCCTCTTGCTTTAAACAGATGGACAGCTTTCCCACTGCTCCAATCTGTCTGAACCCAGCTGGCAAATTAATTTAGATTGGATTGAAGTGAAAAACATGGTCTCTCATCGTGTTCCAGCGGTTGTTAAGCTCAAGCTCAATAATGGAGCAGAATAGTACACAAATCCACTTTTGATTGCTGGAAAAACAGGCAGAGTATGATTGATTTTATTTTGTAATTTTGCAAAACAAAATTAAATCAGTCTTTTATTATTCATTTTGCCCTTTTTAAATGTAATTCAGTTAGTATCTTTTCCAGTGGCTTTTATTGTTGGCATGTCACTATCACATTTCATGGGATAACTTTGAATGATTAGGATGCCCTTTTCTGCTTCTAATGTGGCTGCTGTTCAACTTCACTGATTGGATTTTGATGAAATTATGGAGGAGAGGAGAGGTTTGTGCCAATGCTCCTTTTCAAAATTCAAATTGGTTGGCTTTTAATGGGAACCAAAAAATCTTGTTTATTCTCCTTATATTGCAGCACAATAACCAATGCAAGTTTACGCTCACTTTTTGTTCAATTGTTGCTCTAAAAAATGTGCGTGGAATTCACGCAGAATTCAGTGATATGATTCATAGCCTTTTTATATTAGTCAATTGTGACAACATTCTCATGCATGCGATATATTGGGCAAATCAAAGTTACATTTTCTGGGCAGGATTTTTTTTTACATTACAATCTTTTGAGTTTGCTCGAGTATCTGACATTACTGATTCATCGCTCATTGTAGGAACTGCGGTATTGTTATAGCAAAGTGTCTCTGGACAGATGTGTCAAAGGGTTCCTTTATAGCAGACACTATAACTTTCATTTGACCCCTATCCTTTATCAATGACTCACAGAGCCTCTGTGAATGATGTGTGTGCGCATTTAGGATAACTGGAATTTCTTTGAAGTTGTCATGATGACTGACAAGTGTATATCTTCTTGTCTGCCCAAACATAACGTTTGTGTCAGGGCAGAGAGGATGAATCTCTGGAAAACTGGTTGCTATCATCTCACAGTGACTGGTTCTTGTATCCTTGAGCAGCTTCAGACATCAGTCGGTGGAACATCTGGAACAAAGAACTGCGGCTGTTTCTTTGGTCTGAATTTCTGAATCACCACTTATCATGACACGTGCACATTCATGCCCATACACTCACACTTCGATCATCAGGCACCAACACATACCCACAACACTCACTTCTGGTATGCTTTCACTGACTTTTCTTTTTCTTAGATGAATTAACTTGAGAGTCCTTCTGTCCCAATGACAGCATGTCTGTTTTTCTCTCACTATCTCCTACTATCTCTTTCCTTGCCATCAGACAATAGACAGGCATTTCAATACCGACTGGTCTCTTTTTCCACATGCATTTCAAAAGGTTTGACACACACACACACACACACACACACACACACACACACACGTAATCACTTGTCCAGTTAATGATCAGCTGGTGTTGTCAGAGGCTCCAGTCTCCTCCAGAAGAGAGCAGCACTGATAGGCTCACACAGACATGGATAAGAGGTAGGCCAAGAATAGCAACAACCACAACAATTCACTACAGTGGTTCTGATTATAGACTTACAAAGAATGCCAACATTTCCCTCTAGTCAGCAAGCACCACCTGCCCATTCCAATAAGCGTTGAATAAGAATCAGCATCTGGTTAAATGTATTTAGAAACAGCTGATCTAAAGATCGATAACTCTTCCTCTTCCTAATCTTTACCAGACAATACATCTTCCGCGGTAAAACTAACACTTTCTGTTTTGCATCAGAGGCAGTGGCGGACTGGCCATCGGGACGTTCGGGACGAATCCCGATGGGCCGGCACCGAAGTGGGCCGGTCGGATAAGTCACTAGCACCCCCCCCCCCCCCGTTGACAATTTACTAGCGGTACTGAAGTGGGCCGGTCAAGATTTCCGGGCAGATTTTTAGTCCCAGTCCGCCCCTGATAAGAGGGCTAAACATTTGAGATGTAGTGTATTTTTTATTTCTCTCTTTGACACACACAAGGCAAAAACTCTACCTACTTAAACTCAAATCAGACAGTGATAACAGGGTCGCCACTCCATGGCAGCCTCACTACCTTAACTGGTGTGCCTGTGTGATAATGAGTCAGTCCATATTGATATCTTATCTCCCACAGGAAAAAAGGCACCGTGCCAGATAGCAGGAGTTACAGAAAGGTGAAGGAGTTAGGGAAACTTAGTTTTCATGCATTATGAAATTATAAACCAAGTTAAATGACTGTCCTTGGTTTGACTGTGTATGGCCTCTGAGGTCTTGGAGGTTGTTGCAAAACTATATTCACTTTCCACTCTTTACACTTTTATCCCTACACCAATTTTAGGTCGTTTTTGAGCTCTTGATTAAAGCTGTCTAACCTAATTAAGAGCCAGGCAGTCTACTAATGTCCAGGCCTAAGACAAAGAACTAAATCCACCCGAACCCCCTGAAGGCACAAGACCCCCATGTTTGACCAGATGCCAGATGAGTGTCTTGGATAGTTCAACCAAAACTGGGCACTATATCAAAACAGTGTATATCATAGAGTTTCATAAAACTGGCGACTGAGATTTTGGTTATGGCAGTGTTCTGATTTCGCCCTATCATCAAATGTAATTTTCTGAAGTAATCTGCAAGCTTAGTGGAGTGAACAATAAATGTCTTTGGGTTACTAGTGTTTGAATAAAATGAAAATAAAATCTTCTTCCTAAAAGTAGCAATAGTTATAAAAAAAAAAAAAGGCTGATACAGGGTGACCTTTGAGAAATGGATATAAATATTTGTATATTTAATTGTGTCAGTATCGCACAGCTCCAGTTTCCCGCTCTATCCAGGGGCCCCCACTCGTGGAGGTATGTGGAGAAAAAGACAAGTAAAAGGGGAGAAGAGAGATGAAGAGTGGCAGATGGACACATAGAGGCCAACCGTGACCCTTCACTTACCATCATGCATTAGGAAATGTTTGCTGTTGTGAACTTGATAAGAGGTTCCGATGAAAAACGAGTTCGCTTTCGGACTGACATCTTTTTAAAAGTAGAGAGCCGACACAAATGGACAGAAATCAGCAAAGATAACCATGTGTGGTGTATCTTTATGTGTATGCGACCATGCATGTCATTCTTTCCCAAAGCCATAGATTGTATACTTGCATACAATCAGTGAGTTTTATTTCTGCACATGTGCAAATGTAATACTTTGGTCTTGTGGGTCACTCACTAAGCTATACAATTAAGTTTAAAAAAGAAAGGGTACAGAGAGAGTGTAAAAAGGGAGACATGAAAGTGAGAGCTTGCACTTGAGGTGATTGTGATACGGAATTAAGGTAGAGAAAAAGGGCATGAGGTTATTGGATTGCTCCGATCAGCTCGAGAAAAGACTTTTCCATGACTCAAGGTATGTGATCCTGGCTGAGCCCGGGGATATCCTCTGTTTATGCTCAGGCAAAGACCCGCAGATTAGACGGCCTGGTATTCACCTGATTAAAATGACCTTCTTGTGTAAACTAAGCTGGCGGGTTGAGAGTGTAGCGTACATACACAGGACCTTTAGGACCTGGATGGTGTATGAACAATTTTGCCTGTGTAATTAACACTAAAACTCTCACACTGAGAGCAATTTGTGTTCATACTATGACAGGGCCAATTTACCATTGGGATTAAGAAGTGATGGTACTATGGTACTAATAAAACTATTATCCACTCTAGTAATACAAACTAAGAGCTGGTGGCCCTATATCTTGAACACCAGTGCACCAGTTTGTCCGTGTTTTTATATAGTGTGTGTGTGTGTGTAGACAGGTGAATGGATTAGTCTGTGGTAGGTTGAGGCCCAAGGCCAGTACACTTATTTGTTTTGAGATGCCCCATCACTCATCTGTCTCCATGTCATCGCTTCTTGTTCTCAAGTTGCCTATTGTCTTCACCATTCTCTAACTTTCCCATTTTGCTATAGTATATCTGCCTTTCTGATTGTTTCCCCCAGTCCCTGTGCTTTCAATCTTTCTCATTTTCCCCATTGTCCTATTTATGTCTCTTTTATGCCAGAGGTCCAGTAGCATGAAGACAAAGATTCTCCCAATGACAATACTAGACACAGCAGCTCTATGCTTTTCAGTAAAACATGTGCTTTTCACGTTGTGTTTTACTTTTCCAGGTGAGCCTAGCTGTATCCTATGATTGGTATATCATCGCTGACAGCTGTCATATTGTTATAATGCAGCCACTTCCTTAAGAGCAGCTGTTTCTTAAACCTGTGGTCTCATTATTCCCTTTGCTGCAGTAAATCCTTGCTAGTCTCAACCTCGCCAGCAGTATCTACTTATAACATGAAACAATCCCTCCAAAACGTCAAAATATATATATAAGCTACAATGACCTAACGATTTTTAATTTCCCTTAATCGACAGGACTTTACTTTCAATAACACTGGACTCATTCAGGTTTTCCAGCAATCTTTGTTGCAATATTGTAGCAGCATACTGCAGTCTTTAAAATAAAGCCAAGGGAGGGTAACTGATGGTTACAGTAGCTCTACCATGCAAAAGAACTTCTGGGAAATATCACCATATTAAGCTTGTTAAAAACCAGATGCCCCCTGATAAACATTTTTCTTGTTCACAAATCTGCCTCTGACTTACAAAGACCTTAGGCATTACACAGTTTGGCTAAATCAGTCTAGGCTTTTTCCAGAGAAAAAGGAAAACATTCGACAATTAGACTCGCAGCCAAAATACAGAGGTCTGGCTGTGGGATGGAAATATGCAGCAATGAAATCTTCTATTCCACACTGATACCTTCTGGCATTCATTGGATGTTTTTAAGGTGAACAGGTCAGAGAGGGAAATTCCTTTTGGATCATAAAACTTATTTCATTTGTGTCCAATTAAAATATTGGAATGGCTTTTATAAAACATGCATAATATACTTAGGTTCCATTAGGAAAAAAAACCCTGATTTAATTACACAATATTTCGAGAGTAGTTAAAACTGAAAGAAAATGTATTCCAACTTTGACTACAAGTTCAACCAAACCCTAAAATTTGAGTAATAGGATAAGCACATGGCAGTGACAGTATGCAGGCCTTCCCTGGGGGGGCACACCAGTGGAGAGAACAGGTCCCTCCATTTCAGACTGTGCATCAGTTGTCTTGCCCTTGTACAAAACCTCACAACAGGTAGTCAGCAGTGCAAAAGTGACTCCAGATCAAAGTCACTGCAAGGGCACCCCCGACCATGAGAGTGAACCGACCCGGCCCGCAGTTCTGTAAACATGACCCTTTCTAACTGTCGTTGGTGGACTTATGGGAGTTTAGATCTACTGACTGCTTTTACCAACAACCCATCTGTTTTTAAAATCCATCTATCTTTAATTATTGTAGTTAAATCGTAAATTAAATCATTCACATTATGAAAAAGAAGACCAGGAAAAAAACCTGTTGCCAGTTTCTGGAACAGTTGGATTCTTGGTTGGACGCAGGGCTGCAGAGGACACAGGGAGGAGTGGGAATGTCAAGACAAAGACTGCCAGTGGAGAAGGAATGCTGGTGTCCTGCTGAGCTAATCCTAGCAGGAAGAAAGGAGAAACTGTGGAAAGCGAGGGAGAGCGGGAGGAGACGATACCGTGGCAAAAGAAGGTCCCAAGGTTTGGGGAGAAATGGAAAGAGCTGCTTGAGAAAAAATCCTCTTCCCATTCACTAGTTTCTATCTAGCTTTCACCTGCTTTCTCTCTATGGCTTTAGGGTGTTCTCTTTTCGCTGGTGGTCCAACTGGTCTCTGTTCAGTTATCGAGGAATTTGGAGTTAATGAGACAGCTGTAGTTTTTGAGAGGTGAAGTCCTTTAGATCAGCTTTTCTTAGTCTTTATGGCTCAGTGCTCACTTCTCTCTTTAGTCCTGAAGGGAGGGAGTAATGCCATGTTCACCCTCAAGAGCCATTTATATCGAAACAGACTGTTTTGTTTATGACTGGATGGAGGATTTCAGATGAGATCAGACCTTTTCAGTAGATTAAATCGGTAATAATTCCCTGCGCAAATTGAATGTGCTGAAATCTGAAATAATGCCCCATGCATCAGAGACATCTTTATTTGTTTTTTTCATATGGGCATGAAAGATTTTAAGAAACTGTGTGTAGACATCTCGGCTGCTGTGTTTGTCGGTATGCATGAGCAGTTATGTTTTCAATCCAAGCATGAGAAGAGACAGAGAGTGAGTCTGACCCTTTTGGATTTAAAGGTCCCATGTCATGCTTTTCTGATTATTACCCGTCCCCTTGTGTGTTATGAAGGTTTTTATGCATGTAAACGGTCTGCAGAGTCAAACACCCTCAAAGTACACCCTGTAGGGAGTAAAACTCTAACACAGAAAAGACCTCCCCAAAATGCGGAGATTTCTCATTTTCCATTGTTTACTTCCTGGGTACTTTGACGTGTGAATACCCAGAGGCCACACCCTCTGCCAGCATTTCACGAAACAAAGCTTCCCAAACCTTTCAGCGATTCATGCCGGATATGTACAGCGTAGGGCACTGAAGAACGATGCTGTTCCTACTTTGTTTGGACCAGCGGGAGATTCGGGTACACAACCTGTAAGTAGTCATTGTTGTTTGTGTATTGATGATGTTTAAAACAAAGAAGGTATCTACCACGACTGTTTAAATTGGTAAACGTTTTTCGGGCTACTACGTTGGGATCGCGGAGAAATGCTCTCCGCAGACCCATGCTCACAGCGTTATAAACCTTTTTCTTACTCAATATCAAGCCACACTTATTGTTTTTACTCCGGCTGTGAGTGTTTGTGTGTGCTCAGGATGAGTTTCGCTTGTTCTCGCTGTATCGCCGACACGGAAGCCTGTCTGCTCCTCGCAGCAGATCGCAGCAACGAGCCTCTCAACGTCGCGACCAATCAGAGCACACTGGGCTCACAGGGAGGGGGGGGCAGGAGCTCCAACAAGCCGTTTAGGACAGAGAGTGAATACCGGTGAATACACATACTTTACAGAGATGCTGTATGAGAAACCAATGTGAGTTTGGAAAATTGCACAGTATAAATCTATTTTAGTATACCTCAACAATGGAATTATGATCAGTAGAAATGGCCATGACATGGGACCTTTAAAACAGCACTTCAAAGCCTCTGTATGAATGCTGGTGAGCGCTGAGGCATCAGATTGACCCCGAGATAGGGACCAGACCACTTGGAGCTAAGGGAACGTGGACTAAGTCGGATTTAAACTCACTAGAAAACACTTTTAAAAGTAATTCAACATGTCAAAAAGGTGATTTGGTAAATGGGAAGCGTGTGCCATTAGGGTTTATATACAATAGATCATTTTCTATTCATGTACTGTATGCACAAAAATGAATATATTAATTGATTAGCACCATTTTACAGATACCATGAAGGATGGCAATGTCATAATACATCTAGTTTCTTGGAAAGATCAGCAAGTTGCCTCACTGGCCGAATCTGAACAATTTCCTGTGCAACTTCCTGCGCCAGGCCTCCTGGTTTCGTCCTGTCTGGTCCAAGCTTGAAGCAATTACAAGCGGCTCGGGGGAAATCACCTCCCTCCGCTATACGCTCTGCCTCATTTTTCACAACACCGCCAACTCCTTTAAAGTGTTGACAGAGACATTAAACACGAAGGCCTCTGTCTCTGTCCAGAGGTTTTGGGATGAAGGAGAGTTTGAAATGATCTGAAAAGACGATTCTTTAAAGAGGAGAAGATGCAGAAATTGAATTCAGGGGGAACTGACACTGAACATGTAGCTGCTTTTTATTAACAAGAATAAAGGCTTTTAGCCATCTTTTAAAGAGAACAACAGTCAAAATGTTTTATTTTTACACAGGAAATGTTCTTTGGCCAGTGTTTGTCAGCGGTTTAACATCATAATCAATCAATAATGACATCAACTATTTGTTAGTATGAGCTGTCAGCAGCTTTTTGACATGAAAATGTTTTATTGTCAAACACATAAAGTGTATTCCAATGAAGGGATCATCTGAAGAGGAAAACAAGACAATAACTATCCGCTGATTTATTGCACACTATGGACTGAGAGTTGAGAAGTTTAAAAGGAAGCATTGCATGGAGAAAGTATAGAAATGTGATTCATGTTTGATGTGGTGACTGGTCCAGACGCATTTCCAGGGAATGGAACCTGCGGATGGAAACTGAAGACAGGGTTTTTATGATCATGCCACTTTTCACTCCTCACAACTTATCGTACAAAACAGAGGTCAGCCTTTCCTTGTCTCTGCTGTCTCTGCTTTTCTTTCTTCTCTTTTCTGCCTGTCTTGTTTGATTTCTGCCTTTTATAACCACTTCCTCTCAGTGTTTGGCTCTTAAAATCTCACTTCAATCCAGAATGCCAGATGATTTAAAGCCCTCTCATTGCTTTTGGCTAAAGTTTAATTCTCACTCTTAATTACAGACAGTAAAAGGAGAATGATTTATCATTATTTCCCAGATTTGAAAATAGAGTGCAGTTCTTCTGCAAAATCAATTGGTTAATTGTTTGAGTTCCAAGGCTCTGGATGTTTTTGTTTTTTCAGAAAGCTATAAGTTCCCTGCAGAAGTATAAAAGGAAATGATAACTCAGGAAAGAAGGGGAACAGAATGTTAAGGTTGGGGAAACACAGATTTCATTAAAGGCCCCTGTGTGAAAGGTCCTCCTCCAGCAGAGAGGGCATTGTTCTGTTCTCTGCCCCAGCTCAGAGCTACTGCCATGGGCAGGACTTGTCAGGGAGACAGCCTCCTGTAGAGGAGGCTGGACAAGGGTTATCAAGGGACAAAGAAACCTTTTGGTGTGCTGACAGGCGGACAGGTCAGACGCCTCGGAGTGTGTGTGTGTGTGTGTGTGTGTGTGTGTGTGTGTGCTTGGGCTGAGGAATCCATCTCACATGTTTTTACGTGTTTGCTCACAGCAGTTGGGTCAATGTGAATAGAAGACTGTTGATGGATAGAAGACTGATCAGCTCTCAGGAGACAGACAGACAGACAGACAGACAGACAGTGTGTGTGTGTAGACATTTTTAGAGCTGACCTTTTGTTTATTCCACTAGCAGCCTGAATAATCCCACTGATCCACCAGACTGCTCTGTAATAAGTTAAATTCCCACATCTGCTGACATGTTTATTGTAGGATTTAGCTCTGTACACAGTTGCATATAACATTTTTTTCTTTTACAGAGAAAACAGAAGAGCAACTGTAACATCACAGCATGATTATATTAAGTTTAATTTTAGTTTTTGCAGCACAGGTGGACCCAATATGGGAGTCTTTGGGGGGGCCTAGCCTTCTAAATAAAATTGAGGATGCAGTCCTCCTCGCTGCACATTTTCATTTATTTTTGCTTATTTTAGTGTATTCGATTTCGATCACTACTTGCGTTATGATAATGTGTAACATTTGACACTTTTGTTAAACTTAACTAAACAGGTTTATTGCTTAAAGCAAAGCACTGTAGGGTAGTGCATAATTCAAGAGAAAAGAAACCTTACCAACATTTCATAGTCTAATTAATACAAGTTGAATATTTTCCCTCAGCATTGTGTATGAGTAGAACAATTTCAGTTTTTTTAGGCCATGGATTAAGCCTATAGATTTCACAGTTAATTTGGGTCACATTTTGATAAAGCTGGGGTGAAATGTAGGTCCCCATGCAAACCTTATCAACTGAAGAACCATTGAGTGAGTGTACATTATCCTTATCACGTCCTCATCTCGCTGACATGCAGCGGGTGTTTCGAGGAGCTTGGCTCGTCATATAAAGGCTTCAGTCTTGAGGTTAGTTATTAAAACCAACGGGGAACATTCCTCTTTCACAGTCTTCTCTTTCTCTCTATTTTCTTCCCTGCCAACACACACATCTACCCACCATCTCTTGCAGCATTACCTTTCCTGTATTTTCTACTTTCTTGTGTTCGGCCCTTCTTCATTTTAGCTTGTTTTTCTTCTTTTTTTCAAGCAAAGGCATATGTGCTGTATGGGACTTATGGCAGGACGTGAATGCCATAAACCAAATTCTTACTATGTAAATCTGTCCTTCCCTTTTCCTCATCTTTCATGTCCTACTGCTCCGTGGTTTTAAGTCCAGTGGCCACATTCCAGGAAGTGAACTGACTCTCAGTAATCTCTGTTGTTTTTAATTATCCGGGAGCCATATTCTTTTAATTGATATGTGGGTTATGTAAACAGTGAGAACATTTTTTTCCTGTCTGTGAGCAGCTCATTTTGCAGTGCACTCTTTGCCAGCAGCTGTGTGGTGTGGCATGCGCTTCCAGAAAACAAACTGAGTGTTTGTTTGTGTTCTTGCATTTATTTAAAGTTGATTTGGTTTTTGCGAAAGGAAAATAGGGATTATGTAACTGGACAGTCTTCATTGTTGGATGATGGTTTTCTTTCCATTGCCCCTTTATTTGACTTATTTTGAATGTTAAACAATGGAGTAGTGTAACATAAGTCACAATGAGTGTATTTAAAAATAGAAATGATCAAACAAAGGAAAGCCTTCCAGGGTATTTTGTGAAATATCCATAAACGTTTATTCCAACATAAGATAAGATCCTAGCTCATAAAACTGTTCTACCAGTACACAGTTATCTTTGTTATTTGTTGGAAAGGCTTGATTGTGAAGCAGTACAGAGTATGGGACATCAATGGGATTTTATAGTATATGATGATCATGGGTCAAACACATGATATGACCGCCACACTATATGTGCCTTAATCCACAAAGCCTTCATTTGCTCTGCTGTATATGTGCTTCCAGCGGTGGCAGCCTTCAGTACTGGATGCTGGGTTACCTTGATGGATATGGTATGTTATTGGGGGAGACACAGGGTGTTACACCCCTACCCCTCCCGCCTCTGAATGTGCGTATGTGTGTATGTGCTGATGTGTATGTGTAAGCCTTGAGTTCTTCCTGCAATAGTTCATTCTCAATTTTGTAAAATGGAGCCATTTGGTTTCTCTCCATCAGTTTTCAAGTTAGGATAATTAGTTGTATACATTTATTTAGCCTACTTTCTTACAGTCACCAACATGTTTATATTTCCCTCGTCTGTTGTCTTCAGTTGTCTCGAAATGTATTGGATCATAGTTTATAAGTTGTTAATAATCAGTGTATGAATAACCCCAAAGTAAGTAACTGGATTTGATAACACTGTGGCCTTTAAATAACAGAACGAATGCTTGTCTATTGAGCTCTGAAGGAACTTGACACCTGCTGAGAAGTTACCTAGACCTCTGAGGCCATCTGGTATGGTCTCGTTGCTCGTTTTATTATCAGTTCCAGTCTTTGAAGCTGTCTGTCGTTCTTTAGCTGCTGTATTGAACCTTCCCGAGGACGGCTCAGACACTCTCGTTCACACACAATCACTTCTCTTAAAGGCAGAATCAAAAGCCAATTGTTAAGCGTTCATTTTTCTTTTTTATTCAAAGCAATGCATGGAACACCACGCTACGCCTTGTTACCAGCATGATGGATTACCATCTGGTGTACCCACAATGCAATATGCCTTTGGCGATAAATCCGATGCCCTATTGGTTGCATTGACATTAATTCTGATTAATCACGCTGCTGAGATGTAGCCATGGCCGCTGTTTGGCTGCTTACACAGCTTTTTATTCTGTAAAGGAATACATTTTTTTTTATCAAAGCCAGCCACGAGTGTATTTGGAGGTTGCGGGTTTGGTTAGGAGTGCTGTATGTTTGCAGATGTTTAGTTCGTGGGTGAACGCCTGTCATGATGTGTGCTGAACTCAAAGAGTAGTTTCAATCTTTTTTTAAGTGCATTTACTGTATGTTGTCTTCCCAACTCTGTGGAAATGGTACATGCTAACTTCTTTAAATATACATATAACACGTATACCTCCAAAACACCATGGCACTGTTGATTAAATAATCTTTTTTTTTTTTATAGAAAAGATACATAAACCTCTAGCGACAGTGTGATGGATGTAATATTATAAGATGTTTCTCGAGGGACACAAGGTTAAGTGAGTAGCTGTTTTTCTGAGAGTAAATGAACCGAAAAGGACCACCCTTAGTCTTTTAATAAACAAACACTCAGCTACTCATATGGGACCATGCAAAGGATTTTTTCTTTTGGCACAGATGTACATACACACATATTTCCACTGTGCCTTGATTAACACTAGCATACACATTCTGATAAGAGAGGCATGCGTAATATCTGCTCACACTTACACGATATGTGAGATCCAAACACACCTTCATATACTCAAACATACAATCCCATGTAAACACTTTGTTCAATATTTGTCAATCAGCTGACTCATAGCTACGGCTTGGTTCACCTACCGTTGGCAGACTGTGCACACTGTCGCAGCATGACCCTACATGCACACACATGCACATTTGGGTTGCAGTGTTTTTTAACTGCAGAGCATTCAACCATCACTAACATTTTAAAACAACAAGCTGTGTCAAAGATGGGTCATGATTGGCCAGTAGCGTCATTGCAACACAGAACAAAAAACCTCATATAGTTTCATATAAGCAAACCTGCATGCTTAGCATGTGTGTAAGATTTCTTATGTCTCGTGATCTTGAAAAAGGATTTAACTAATGACTGTTAGATGAATTTGGCAATTATCTTCTCATTTGATCCCCTGTAAACCTTCAAAATATAATGAGAAATTTCAATTTTAATTAATCTGAGCCGTCGACTTCTTCCAATTTAATAATTTGGTTCAAAACTTATTCCAAAAACACTTAGTTTATCGTAAACATGGTGGAGAAAAACATTAGTTATTCAAGTATAAACCCACTAATCAGTGCAGTTATAGATTGGTTGTACTTTAGCTGCAAATACTTACATGTGTGATGTGTCGGGTTGGAAATCCTAGCATGTAGTTGGCTCGGCTGATGAGAATCCAAAAAGTACTTAAACTTAAATGAGTGTGGAGCTGACCGTTGAGCGGCCCGACCAAGCAAGGAGGCAGAGGCAGAAAATTCAAATATAACCCGGTGTGGGCATTTATTCATCGCTGTGTTACATGACACAGCCTCAATATTGCTGCCCAGGTGAACACAGTCACCAGCCACAAGGATCTCACACACACTACCTCTTCACTGACAGGGAAAACAGAGCCTGAATACACACACACTAATCAGGCCAATAAGACACAGGTGAGGGGGGAGGAGACAACACAGGGCACCAGGTGAACACAATCACCAGCCACAGACAAAACGGGAGGTGGAACACTTTCAAACTAAACCACATGTGCAATATTACAAGGCCGAAGCCGTCAATCCACAGTGACGAAGTTACGCACAATGAGTACTCACAAAATGTCCAAAGCTGTCTTTAAGAAAAAACACTTTTTTGACAGAAAGTCACTTTAATGAGACATAGGCTTCTAGCTGTTCACTATTTACCCTGTAAAAACTACTGTATATAGAAGAACTTCCTCACACACACAGACAAAATGTATTTAACCCCATTGTCAGAAATGTGCCTGATTGACTTCTCTACATACAGCACTTCATTTGTAAACTGAAATGGTTCATAAACTGTATACTCCCATTAGTCTGACATTGATACTGCTCCTTACTCCATGATGTATTGTTCTGCTTTAGTTTCTTTGTCTCCCCGTTTCTAGGACTATAGGTCTGTGTTTTTAGCACTTCAAGAGTTGCCGTCATATCAAGCTGAGGCGCAAACAAACACAATTCAGCAACATGTGGACTGCACATGAATGTCAAGTCATGATACCTTATTATGTTTCTTCTTGCCTTCAAATCTCCCTGTTTCTCACGTCTCACCCACTTGCCCTCTTCTTCATCTTTGTTCCAGGGCCCTTTGAGAGTGTTTTTCAAAACAGCCGTTATTGACATTGACGCCCTAATCAAATGCAGGCATCTCTGGCTAACTGAAACCATAAAGGGAGGGGAGGGGGGCGAGAAAAAGACGAGGGGCTTGGCTCCAACATTAAAAGGCATAAAACAATTTTCAACACCAGCGGGTCAAGTGTAATCCAAATCTGTCACTGTTTTCAATTGTAGAGGCATCATTTGTGCTTTAGAATGAAGTTATTTTTCCATTATGCTGAACATACATTGAGTCGCGCAAGGAGAAACATCACAGTGAGAAACGTTTGTACACTGAAAAATATATTGTTTATTGCATGCTTTCACAAACCGTTAAATGTTTCATAGAATCAAAATAGAAATATTACATGTACTCTTGTAATTAGTTCAAAAGCTTTGGAAGAAATATCACTTACAGCAGCATTGGACATGTTGCATCAGTGTCATTTAAACTCATCGGAAGTGTACAATACATATTTTCCTTGTTAGATTTACCCTCTATGTTTTGCCAGTTTTTCCTTTTTTTATAAATTGTGATACTGGCAATAAATGGCCATTTAAAAAAAATAAAAAAAAAAAAAAAAAAGAGAAAATAAATGATGGTCAAATGTATTCAAGCCAGTGGCTAATAAAGCTTTCAAACAGGAGCAAATGTCTCTCGGGTTAGACAGCCATTTAGAGATGGCTTGGATGGGAAACACTTCTCTTTGTTGGATGAAATGGAAAGAGACACGCCAAAACATACATACAATATATGTTTTAGCTTTTTCTTCCTACTGTTTTGGCATCAATGTGCAATGTATGCCTCACTACAGGACCTAAAAAAAGAAAAATGAGTCTGGACGCTGTGAAGAAGCTCAGTGTTGACACTGGTCTCAGAGGGTGGTAGACACACAAACTGCAGATTCTATGTAAGCTTGCTCTGTTTGGTTTTGCATCGTCTCACAGTTTATTGACATTGCTGTGCATGTCTTATACAGCACAGTCTGCCCCTGCATACACACACACACACACACACACACACACACACACACACACACACACACACACACACACACGTACACTTTCACACGTCTGTTTTTGTTGGACCGTGGAGTCTGAGACCTGCAGTGTGTCACGGTGACCGCAGGGAGAGAGAGACCAGGTGCATTGTGTCCCTGTATGTTTGTGTGGGAGAGGGAGAGATAGGCCTGACCTTGTGTGTGTGATTTCCAATACAGACCGATCATTATTTCACTCGCTCATTTGCCAGAGTTGTAGAGAAAAACACCAGCGTTAATTAACCATCAGACTATTCTGTTTTATGTCCCTCTCAGCTGAAGTCGAACACACATTTGCTTCCTGTCCTGCAGGAAATTAGTGAGTGAAAAGGAGTGTGTTTTTTATTCAGATTCATCAGATTGAGTAAGATGGAAAATAACTGATGGGAGAGAGGAATGTGATACAGGTCATAGGATAGATTTTAAATCATCATAGCATGAACAAATATGGAGCATTTTACTCTGCTCAACGTTAACAAAGCCTCAACCTTTACAGGGGAAAGCGGCCTCACTCACATAAACCGTACATGACCACATTTACCAGCCACTTCAAAATGGTTCACATTCTCCGTGAATTAGACGTTGCGCTTTTAACAAGCAGTTTTTCTTTTTGGTTAAGACAGCTTTGAGATTATCAATGCTAAGTTAAGCGAGTATGCTTTGCAAACCGCGTGGACACAAATTCCACTTAAATACATTACAAAACTGTGATTAAAAAACACAACCCATCGTCCCAATATGCACTTTTACTCACCAGGCCTGGGTAAAGGGAGTAATGAGTGTTGTAGCTCTACTTCTAAATGACAGGGTGTTAGCGCAGGACGACAGCCGGCCGTTTGATAAATGGGATGTTAATGAGAGGAGAGCAGGACTATCGCTGGGGAATGAACCTCTAATACCATGCTCATGTGAGACCATAGCTTCAGGAGGCCTTTCCTGCTTATGGGAACTACCGTGGAACACACTTTACACAGCATAATCTGTATGGACTAAATTTACAAAATGTCCAGGGCTTTTTTTTGTCACCCAAAGCACACTGTTAGGCAGTATCCAATTATTTACAGTGTATAGTAATCCATTATTAAACATATACAGTAATAATCAAAAGTGAAGAGATTCATAGATACTGTACATCTTGTTCAATAAGGCATGCATTGATATATTTACACAATATCCCTATTATTTATTATATATTTAAATTGTATCCATTGTCTACTAGAGGGACCTTTGTTGCATGTTATCCTCTCCATCTCTCCTCGTTTTTGTCTTCTCTCATCTGTGAGCCAAGGATAAAAGCTGCTTTTTTTGTAACAGATACTTAACTTGCACATCTGCAAGTTAACAGTGTATGCTAAGAGATAAAAGAATCCTAGCCAGAAAACGCTAGAAATATCTGACCTTGAATCTTGAAATACTGGCCCACATTTGGTAATATTAAAGAGTAAGTGCCTCAACAGACTTCCTCTGTCTTTTATAATCTTTCTAAAAGCATGAAGACAGGGGATTGTAATAAATGTTGTTTTTTTTTAAAACTATGGGCTAGAAAGCCAAACTTGAGCACAGTCCTACCTGCTTACGGTCCCTTTCCTTGCGTGACAAGTACAAACATATGCTTTATGGTTCTGGATGGAAAGCAAGAGAGTGTCTCCTCTTGGTCTCAGGCTGAAGAAAATGTTGCAGCCCATATATTAAAGGATAAAAACTGTGCTTTTGCATGGTGAGAATCTGGCATCGACTCAACAGTACTAACCTCAGTTTGATAGAACTGCTTATTTTTGCTTTCTAAGGACTTGTTTTCACCTTTGTTGTGGTTTTTGGAGATACAACCTAATAATACGATTATGTTTTGAGTCTGATTTCAGTTTCTGAAGAATTGCAGTCTTTTAGGTCACAGTTTGTCCATCATCTCACCACCACACCACAATAAAAATCCTAACTTTCTGTTCCAGTCGTGGAGATCTTCTGCTTCTCTTCACTGGATACATACAAATGATTTCTTACCTCTTGTACCATTACCATATATCTCAACCCTCAGCTTTCATGTAAACATACAGCCCCTCCCCTTGTTAAAAAATAACATTGGCAACAGTTTTCTCGAACAACTTCCCCTCATTACATGAACATAAAATGTAGAGCCGTGATCAGTTGTTGTGTTCTTCTCCGTGCAATGGAAAAAAAGTCTCAGAGTTCTTTATAGGTCCTATTGGTAATTTTTATGGGAGATGTTCTGTTGAACGTATAACAGAAAAAGCCTGTGGGAGCACGGGATAGTCGTGTGTTTTTATGGCATTTGTGATGGCTGCGCTGACAGGGTGTCATGTGTCCTCCCACCGCCTGGTTGTTGAGCAATTCAACATATTGCAGCAATGGTTGTGTGTATTGATCGATCATTCCTGGAATAATTCATGAAAAGATATAGTGTGGAGCAGTGCAAAAAGAGAAAATTGAAACATGTGCTTTGGTTTGTTTTTTAAGTAGTTCATGATGAGCTGTGTCAATATTAGAGCCCATTATTGAAGCAAATATCGTGTAAAGGTCGTAGAAGTAAAACACAAACCTCAGCCATTGCATAGATCAAGAGTGGCGTTTTACCTGCCTGCTGACACCCCCTGTGATAGATTAAAGGAACAGGACAAACCTGCATTGACAGACAGCTAAAGTAGGGGCTAGGCAAATGGAGGATATTTGTCTTCTCATTTTGTGGCCTGAACCTTGTATTTGCATGTCATTGCTGACCGTACACTTCACAAAGTGTTCATTCATGCTGGCTGTCCCTCTCTGCGCTGCACTGTTACTTCCCTACACCGCTACCTTCCTTTAAGCCCCGTCTGTGAAAACCGCCATGCCCAAAGGCAATTACCTTTTTAACATGTCCGCTTGTTTTTCTATGGGAATGACAGTTCCCTGACTTAAATCACTCGAGACATGTTATTGAATTGGATTGTTTTAAAATCTAAAAGACTACTTTTAATTGCCAATGTCACGATAAGCATCCGAGTTGACAGATTTAGTTCTTTATGCCCTGTTTTTTTTTGTTTAACCTGTAAAGCCCGGCAGCCCCCGCCCCCAACTCACAGGTTTATCATTGCTTTGAGAAAAAAGATTATTAATTTACCCCTTTTAGATGTGAAGTTATAGTCATTTGTTCTGGGAATGTCATTTTCAAGCCTGAGACCTGAAAAACAGGCTCAGGGGTCAACAGGTTAACTGCTTAGCCAGCCCCCTGTCTCATGATCTCAATCTATGCATCAATTTGTCCTTCCCTTAAACAAGTTTCCTTCTCTTTTATTCACTAATTTTGTGTCCTTCTTTGACTCCCGTCTCTTATCTCTCTTCCTTCCTGCTGTTATGGTGCATGTGACAGCTGTCATTAATGAGTCTAAATCTGGCAGCGGGGCCTTCTCAGCAACTGGCTGTTAGCCGGCAGCGTAAAAGTAAGAGTATCTAGTTAGCATGTCAAATTCAAAGTGCTGAAAACAGGATGGCTTACAAATAGGGCCCTATATGAAACTCAACCCACTTCATACAAATACAAATAGGCTGAACACACACACATGCATATCGAGTGGTCGACAGCACTCGAGGATTGAGTTTGTTTGTGGGTCGGTGAAAAGAGGGTGTGAAATGTGTGTGTGTTTGTGCTCAGGCTTGCATGCTGACTAGCATCATGTGTGACCCACATTCCTCACTGGTTGGCTCATTCAGACACATTGCCATTAAGCAGAGTTAGGGTGGCACACATGCATTGCTCCAGGATATTTATCATGAACACGGGTCGCACTAGGATCTGAAGAACTATACGAGTATATTAAGATACCGGTGGGTTGTAATGTATTTGGCATCTGCTTTCATAGTTGCGTGGCATGTGCTGTGGGCCCACCCATGGGAAACCAGACACACTCCGGGATATTATGAAGTCTTGATATATGAAGTCAGAAGCTGTGGTCATTATCCCGTTACATTGACTATTTCTCTGCTTGAATGGTACAAGGAGAGGTATGTCTGCATTTTGTCAGCGGTAATGAGGCAGGTGAGCCCCGAGGAAAGAAATATGGGAATAGAAGCCTGCTTGTTCAGCATGACGTCAGCGAATTAGCGTGGCCTCTGGGTGTTGAATGATGAGAGAAGAAGAAATAAAGGAGAAAAAATTGCCTTGAATTTCATGTAGAGTGTTTATTTTAAAGTGAATTGTTCAATTTTTACTCAGATGAGTTAACATCCTATTCCTTGATATTGAAAGTGGAAGACTTTCAAAAGTGGGGTTTATACTACAATATCAATGTTGACCAGATTGGGGATTTAAAAGTGTTGAATCTGATAATCGAAGCTGTACAGATTCAAATCTCTTAATTTTCATTATATATATAAGTTTGGCTTTCACAATAATAATAACTTAATATTTGAAAAGTAAAATAAATACAATTACAATGAAAGAGATGCTGCTTGGATACAAAGTTTCACAACACAAGACCTCCCATGAAACGGGACAAAGAACACAATGAAATACAATAACATCCAGCACATACTTCCGAAGTATAAAATAATGCATGCAGTTTGTCAGTCTTTCCCTTATTTATGTATTTCATATCATCAGTACCTCTTAAGCTGCTTGGCCCTGCACGACATGGGCAGTAATGCTCAGAGGCTCATGAGCGTTCAGTCAGCCACCACAGCACTCAATTAGAGTTCTCAACAAGTCAGCCTGAGCTGATGCCTGCCAATTAGAGAGCCTCATACATACACAGCTGCACACATGAAGCATTCCACAGGCAGGTGGCAGGAGGAGGACTGTGCGACGTGCTGCGTCTCGGCCAAGGCCAGCTGGGGCGAGTAAGGGGTTAACTGGGTGGGTGTGTTGAGGATCAGTTTAAAGCGGCCCCAGTGTCTTGCTCAACGGCTACAGAGTTTCAAGCTTTGTGTCAATGTCAGCTCCTTTTAAATCTGCCCCCATGGACATTCTAAGTAGCAGTTTGAGACCCCACTGTGTGTTATATACCAGGCTAAAATAGGCACACACTACGTTTGTATCCTGTGTGAGGTTGCTGGGGTATTTTCACAGTAACCTTTAGTATAATCCCAAACCAAACTTGTGGTTTGTCGGAAAGGCTCATCTAACCAAAGTGAAAGCAGCCACCTGTAAGCCTTTAATGCATTTTCTTCCTTAAGTTGGCTTACTTGTGTTGCGTTTGCCATTTTTAATTATAGTAATACAACTTGAAAGATATAAGCTGCTGTTTGATTGCTTAGTTGAACTGCTGGGTAGAAGAGGCTTTGCACGTGGCACCACTGCAGGTAGAAATAACTGCAGGTATGACCACTAATGGCAGAAAAGACGACGAGTTGCAGCAATCGTGACAACAATCACATCTGAAAAGTGATTTATTCAAAAAGAACATCAAAACAAATCACATATTTCGTCTACACGTGTTTCTTGTCAACACTCAATGGAGTAAAGTGCTAGACATGTCAAAAAAAACAAAGACATTAAGCAGCTACGTTGCCGTTTCGCTCCCTGCAAAAGATCTTCGGACTTTCTATGACTGATTGAACTGGGTGCTGGCCGAGCCGCGCAGGACATAACCGACGGACCTGTGAAGCTTTACAGGAGGCAGAGGCTTAGATCACTGGACGACAGAGTTGTTCACCGTGTGCACAGACAGGGTTAACGTCGGTATGAACAACAGAATTGTTCCAAAACTCCACCAACTGGCTGCAGTGGGAGACTCCCCTGTGCACATTCTGTGCCCCGCGCACACACTGGAGAACTGCGCAAAATCAGCTGATCACAACGTTCACGCTCTGTGGTCAAGCTGCTGCAGTTTTATTTACAACAAAGTGGAGTAAAACACACAGTTTCAAACTTACTCAGGGTGTTAATGGAAGAGTTTGAAATCAGACAGAGGTGGAAGAAGTACTCAGATCTTGTACTTGAGTAGAAGTACCAGAGTGTAGGAATTCTCTGTTACAGTAAAAGTCCTGCATTCAAAAATGTTACTCAAGTAAAATTAGAAAAGTATTATCAAAATATAGCTAAAGTACCAAAAGTAAAAGTAGTCATTGTGCAGATTGGTCCATTTCAGAATAATATATATGATATGTTTTATAATGATTGATCATTAAAGTGTTATCAAAGCTGGTAAAGGTGCAGCTAGTTTGAATGACTTTGTATACTGCAGGGTAGCTTGTGAATTTACTCCAGGTGGAACTAAAGTCTGATTTAACACTTGATTATATTTCACATTAATCCAGATCTGTAATGTAACTAAAGGTATTAAATACATGTAATGGAGTAAACCATTTACCTCTGAACTGTAGTGGAGTAGAAGTACAAAGTAGCATCAAAGTCAAGTAAAGTACACATATCTCAAATTGTACTTAAGTACAGTACTTGAATAAGTGTACTTAGTAACTTCCCACATCTGGAATCAGATATGACTTCAAGTCATGTGATAATTTCTTAGTATTTGATCCTTCAACTTGGCCTCAGGAAATGCAAGGACTTCACAGTTTTGGCAACAAGTTTTGGAGAAAGCAAATCGGAGGCTTAAAAAGAGACAGGGAGGTGCATCTTCATCATCTTCATCATTTTAGCATGCAAGAAGTTTAAATAGAGGACAGTGAAGGAGACACTGAGGAGGACCACGCTTTGTGTGGGGTGAGTACCAAACGCTGTCTCCTGGTACTCATCTGAGTAACTCACTAAAAAAGTTATGTGCACCCCTGGTTATAATAGACAATGTCCAACATTTTACAAGCTTCTCAGTCAAAATGATGGAAAACAACACATTTTGATTCAACCACTGGTCGGAGTTGGACTACCCCTAGCGTATAAAGACTTATCAGAAATGTGTCTGGCAGATAAATCTAGCTTGCTGTATTATCTGATATCGTGTCCTTTTTCAATACTTTGTACTTATTACATTGCTGGAAATTCAATTCTTCCTGTTAAAAAATGTCTTTAATTGAGGTGCAGCCCAACACTTTTTTCCAAGTCTTTATCTTTGAAACCTATACTTTGGGTGGACATGGTGAATCATAAATGTTCATTAAAGCTGTGGAATCGTGTAATATTGGCAGGGAGATGAATTGCAATGTAATACTGAAAGGCGTCATTGCTTAGTTGAACCAAAAATCACAACGGAGAGAAGCCAAGGTTTAACATTGAGCCAAATTCAAAGAGAGATGTCTGGAAAAATAGACAGTAATTGTGCAAAAAATAAAAGCCCAGGAGACACACACACACACACACACACACACACACACACAACATATGCACATTTTAGTACACCAGACATGCACTGTCATCCAATAACTATCCATGACAGGCAGGCAGGTCTGAGTCAGGTACTCCACGCCTCCTTTGGCATCTTTTTACCTGCTTATCTTGATGTGATGTCAAATCACCATTCATCAACATGAAGTAAAGACGAGCTAGGCTGAACGCAGCCCACACATCATCTGCAGGGTTGAGGGGAATGGGGTGGATTATGGGTAATCAGAGTGGGCCTCAAGACAGAGAGTTGAGGATGAGCGGGAAAGGAATGCAGGAGGGAGGCATGAAAGGGAAAAGAGAGGGAGAAAGGGCTGTCAGGGATAATGGAGTAGCAGAATTTATCAGCCTCTGGATCTACATATGCGAAGGAGTGGCAGAGAGGGAGGGAGGAAAGGACGGAGAGATGGGTTTAGGGAGAGAGGGAGGTCACCTAATGGGTGAGTGAGCAAGGCAACACACGGGTCAAGGTTCATCCAAGTTAGGTTTTTCTCAGCATCAAAAGCCAAAGAAAACTTTGTGTTCACATTTGAGTTATTCAGCCTCTCCTGTTTTCATCAAAAGATGGGCTTGTTTTATTAAAATTGCTTGTCAAAATCCAGCATTAATGTGATACAGTAAAAGATAAGCTGCATTGTTTTTTCATTTGAGAAGAACAAGTGAATACTCGCCATTTTAGCATATTCTATCATCTGCATGCAGTTGAAAGTCACTATCAATTTGATTTTCATATTTTGATAATGGAACATTCTTTCTAGATTTCCTCAAGCTAAGCAGTAAGGGCATGAGGATCATTCTTTATATTAACCTTTTTTTATTTCTGTCTTGAGACATCTTCACCCCACCTGGAAGCATTCAATCATGAGGGAAATAAAAGAAGCACTAATGGTTATGGCATTGCAAACAATAGGAATAAGTGCAGACAAGTACAGTGGGAGACGGAGTGAATGGATGCAGACTGACAAGACGATGATAGATCCAGTGGTTTGGGAAAAGAGAGACAGACACACTGAAAACAACGAAGGGATGTGGATGAGTGAATCAGTGAGCGGAGAAGGAAGTTAGGGAGTGTGTCAGGTTGTGTTTTCCCAGACCTCTAGATGTCCCCTCTGTTTGACCCTGTTTTATGGCTCTTTTACAGCCTTTGCATACTGTAGCTGTCCAGATTCCCTTCTCCAGGGCTCTGCTCCCCTCATCACCCGCAGCCCCAAAGCCTCAGGCAGGGTGAGCTGGCCTTTAACACTGTTGTCCCCAACATACCCCCCCCCCCCCCCCCTGATTCCCCTCTAATTCACACCAGATCAAATATGAGCCTGTTTCTCCATTGTTTTATTAAACAAGCATCTCTTTGACAAACACTTTTTCACACACTCATTAAGGCTTTCATCCAGTAAACGTGTGTGAAAAGCAACTATGTCTATTTATCCAAGAACTGTAATGTGAGGTAAATATTGTACTTTTTTACCTCTTCAATTATTTGGGAGCAATATAAAGTCTTTGCAGATTCAAAACAAATGATAATCTGCATAAAACTATGCAATATTACAGTTTTTGAAACGCGTTAGAATAGCAATTACTCAGAGAAATCTACCCTTAAGTTGCATAAAATGCGGAAAGTGAAAGGCATCACATCCTATATCCAGCTGTATTAAAGTATAACACTCACAAAGTTCTACATGTGGATAACTTATGTATATGGGGTGATTATACATTTACTACAGTAAAAATTGTAATGCAATACTTTAATGTTCCGTTTTTTTCTGAACAATTTTATTTACAGTTACTATAAGTATTTGGATTTACTTTTGTATGATTTTGCTGCATTTTGGGAAAATGTGTCAGTAACAGAGTCAGTATCTATGGGAAATATTCTCTTTTCCCTACCATAAGTCATTTTTTAACAATGACGGACAAATCTGAAAACAGTCCATCCCCCCCCCCCCCCCCCCCCCGTTGACAGTTCACGAGCGTGCTCTCTCTCCCGGCAGAGTTGTGTACAGGCCGACGGGTAATAATGGATTTTGACGAAGATTTTACGATCCTGTCCAGCGTAAAAGTCTAGCGCAACCTCTGAGGTTGAGTATACTATAGTTCCCCCAGTCTTTACTCTGCAGTCACTCACTAATTTATGAGCTTTTTCCTATAATAAAAAGTCCTCCACTCGCAGTTATACTGAGCGGATCTGGAACAGTGGATGAACAAACCTCTGAGTTTTCTTTCAAATGTCTTAAGGCTCATATATTGATAAATCTAGGTGCACAAAAGCCTAATTTGATCCAGCACAGACCAATGGACGGGCCTGCCCTGTGTGTGCGTGCGTGCATGTGCGTGTGTATGGATCAGACTTACAAAAGGCTCCACTCATATTTATCTGCCATTTTTCAGACTGTACGGAGAATTCCCACTGCTCCCCTCTAACTTTTAGCTCCACTCATTTTGGCCTCAGAGTCTGCTACGGTCACTGATCCAAAACAGTTGCACTCCCAGGGGAGGATTACCAAAGCACAGTTGCCTAAAACATACTCATTTCATCTCGTACAATGTTTAAAATATGGTCCAGATATAGTAGCGCTTTCTCTCAGTACTGTAAAAAGGGAAAGTCAGGACCAAATAACCTCCTCTGCTCATACTGTATGTAATTTCCCCTCGCAAGTCTATAACTTATCCCCAGTGACCTTTGTTGTGCAGTAACACGCGAAGCCAGGCTGCTCTGCTCTCAGTTTTAACAAGGTGAAAAGTGGTGGATAGGAAAAACCTTTTCTCTCTAAAATTAGTTTCTGGAAAGTAGGGAGACCGCATGTAGTAAATTACGCTAACAAGGGGACGCCGTCTTCTTATCCTGCCTTAAATCACAGCCGGCTGTGTGAGTAGATCCTCAGTCCTGCACGGTGAGCTGCATGCTGAATTTCCCCTCCGCAAACAGGAACTCTGGGAGCGAACCAACAAATAAAAACACCTCAGCAGGGAGATAACTCACAGTAAGAGAGGGAGACACACAGGGACCCTCTCAGTGTTTTGGGGTTTATTCTCAGAGAACTGTTACGCTCGACAAGCACTAGACTGCCCCCCCCCCCCTCTCATGCCATTAATGCACTCTGACACAAAGGTCAAATGAGAGGAGAAACAGTATAAACATGCACACACTTAATTTAAGGACACCACAGTCACCTATGATTGAAATGTAAAAAACATGGTAATGACTCAGAGAGGTTGTGTGTGTGCGTGTGCATGCAACCTTTTTGCTACAAGTCAGGGGTATTTGTATACAAAAAAATATTCATCAATGCAGATCACACTTACATTTACAATTTTGCAGGGATGTTACACTTTGATGCAGACATTTAAAGTGAAGAAAATAGTGCAGTGGAAGTAAATACACAAGTAAACAGGAGAGGAAGGGATTACACTTCAAAGGGATGCTGGTGCTTAAGATTTAGGTCTACTTATTACATTAGATTTGTGCAATTGGACTCCTTAGAAGTCTAAAATAAACTCACGCTCCCTGTCCTGCCTCAACCTCTTTTCCACTCTAGTTCCTAATCTCTTGATTCCTTTCTTCCTATCTCTTCTACCCAGTGAACTGCTGCTGACCTCCATGCCATGTCAGTGATGAATGTCCCCCTCCTGTACAACTCCTCATCCCATTCAGAAAAATAAAGTCTTAATGGAGATAGGAATAATAATCTAAGTTTGCTCCATCACTGCTTGGAGATAAAAGGAGATTGAAATGTATAAAATCTGAATATATGGCAGTCATTTAAAAACCCTCTAACAATGTCTGTGACAGCATGAGACATTTAAAGAAAGGAAGTGGAAGGAAATGAGGAAACCATTTAATGTCAAATGGGCATATATTTTCTACAGTAACAGAAAATAGGGGTTTTCATTTATGATCCCCTATTTCATAGTAAGAACCCCAAGGCTATTGAGAAAATAGGCTTTCAGGGCCTTTTAAAGGAAATCGTACTCACATGTGCAAATACACACTTTACAAGTCCCAGTCCTTAGTCTGTTCTAGTCTTGTAGAGCGTTCTTCTTCTCAGTCCATGGTTGAAGTTAAAGAATACCAGACCACCTGTTGGCTAGGCTTCAGACATAGAGACACACAGACCAGATAGCCAATCTGTAGACGTGCACACACACATAAACACAGACACGCAGATGGAATATCAGTGTGTCCTATAATCCTGTTACTTCTAAACTTGAGATGGGTAAATAGAGATTCCCTGTAAGTTCTGTCTCCAAAGACCAGAAATGATCTGCTGGGAAAAAAGCTTTTACGTTTTGTTCACGCCCGGCTTATTAAAAAAGGTGCCCAACAGTTCCCCTATTAGTGTTATTGAGAAACCATTTACTCCCTTTATGATTTTTTAAAACAATATACAAAATTATCTGTGATTTATATTGGCAGCTGTTGCCTATTTTCCCATCCTGCACGTGCCAAAGTGTTCGAGGTAAAGCTCTGTACTTTGTTGTTTCCTTTGGCCCTCAGCTCTCGGTGAGGGACAAGAGGCCTTTGGCCACTACAGCAGACACCTGAGAGCAGCAAGTCTTTGACAATTTGTTCTTCTGACCCGTCTAACCTGCAGTGGCAGACTTCACAGGGCCAGAGGGCTCTGATCTTTCCCTACGGCCATCTCCCCCCCCCCCCCCTTAAACTTCACGTCACTGCTGGTGAAGAGGAGCTTGCTAAGTTTGTGAACAGAGAGACTCAGTAACGCTTCCAGTCCTGAGGCTAATAGACTCACCTTTGAGTGACGTCTCCTGAGGAAGACAACAGAGATTAAGACAAAATAGATAGTGGCCCAATTGAAGTGTGGAAGGCAGAGTCAAGGAAAAGGATACAGGTCACACACAAAGGAATTTCTTTGGCACATTAAGGAATCATTGAGATCATATCCTTTAGGACACATTTGGGATGGGGTTTGGACCTAATATATCATATACATTTGTGTGTTGAAAATGTTTCTCATGTCACAGAATCCACTGAGGATGAATGTGTGCATTGGTTTTTCTGTTCTGCACAGCTCAGACCCCCGACTGCTCTTATCTCCTGTTCTTTGGAGCTATATGCACCTTGTATGCCTCCTCCATCAACAGAGCTCTTTTACCAGGTAGACTTTCTACAGTTAACATAGCTCTGGTTGTAACATACCTGGGGATAGCTACTGTGAGCTATTTAATGAGTTGTAAACTATTTTGTTAAGTGTCCTGTAAGCAAAATGCTCTCTTTTAGGCAGTGAAGCATTGTGTATGTCTAGGGATTTTATTGTGAAAGGGAGAACCAACCTGGAGACTCACTTGTGAATGCGAGGCTTATAGGGAACCAATTAAAAATGCTTATTAGGTAATAATTGTACACTCATAACATTTTGCAATCAACATACTGTGTTAATAATGATAAAGCAACAATGTTGTCTAATGTTGACTCGACATCTCATCATGCCATGAGCTGCTTGTGTCTCAGAACAAAGAGATCAACTGTCCTTAAGACACATCTCAATGTGAAGCAATGTCAGTCAGGCCATGATATTCCCAGGTGTACTAGAGTCCAAAAACCACTTAATCAGCTTACAGTCACAAGTTATTTAAATTGAGTATTTGTGCAGCTGCACAACTTGATGTTGACGCAGAAGATTTTACAGTGCAGAGTGAGTGTAAATGGATTTTACAGTGTAATGGAGAGGTGAACAAGACTAATTTGTCTCAGAGGGGGAGAGATGGCTTGTCAAAAAAATGAATGCACACACATGCACACACATGCACACACTATATCGACATACAGTAGGCACACAAATGACAAATGAGCATTTTACAATGTAGACTCTCACTCACACGTACAACCACACTTGAACAGATCGCATCCACCTCCGTCCTTCACTCCCTCCATCTTTTTGTGTCTGTCACCACCAGAGGATTATACAGCGGGATACCTTACACCGCTGTTGCAAAAAAATGTAGCCTGGAAAAGCTCTACTCTAAGCGAAAACACAACCATTCATCTCCCTCTGCTCTCCGTTCCCTCGTCGCTCACTCACCCTTTCTTTTCCACCTTCTTTTTGTTTCTACACACTTTTTCCCGTCTCGGGTTTTCTCGGAGTACCGCAGATGGAGCACCGCAGTGGAAAACCCTATCCTTTTGTTTTGGCTTAACTATTCGGTTACATGGGCATGTGGGAATTTTGAAGTTTAGATTAATGTATTTTTTACTGTGCTAATTATGCCACTGTCAGGCTGTGGTTTAGACATAATGGAGGGAGTAACAGTGAAAAGGAGCATTGTTGGTGCTCATTGTTAAAGTGGACCTATCATGCTATATTTGAATAATATATTGTAGGGCCATACCTATATAAAACATGTCTGTGAAGTTTTTTTTTTCAAAATACCAAACAGATCATGCATTTCAGCCATGCCTCATTTTGCTCTATTTGCTCTTTTTTAGCCCTGTTTTTGCTAGGGCTGATTCTGTGAGAAGTCTTCTTCGCTGCTTTTGTGGCAGACTACAGCGCCACCTACAGGCCTGGCATATGTACTACAGCGTCTCCAGCGCTTTCGAGCGGCAATGGCCGTGGCTGTCTCCTCCTGATAGGTGGAGAGTTGCCCATATAGGCGGAGCTCCCCGTTTCTGACGTCAGAACAATTTCAAATCTGTATCAGTCTGGATCAGCTCCGTTGCAGCCCCGTTTTTAGAGATTTGGGTACGGAGGAAAAGAGAGAGGGTTGTGTTTTCTGACACTTGGTGAGTTCCCTGACACACCGGGGACACATATTCATGTATAAAAGACGTACAAAAGTGCATTTTGCATGATAGGTCCCCTTTTAAGATTAAAAAGATACAGAAATGTTCAGTGTTTATTTTGAATATTAAAATAATAGTTAAGGTTGTTAACTTGTTGATAACAACATCCATATTGTGATAATGTGAAAATAAACAGTAATATTAATCAGTCAAACTTTTTCCTTTTCATCTGTTTCAGTTGTTTATTTAAATATATTTGTTGGCCCATTTGGACCGACTGCTGCATACTCAAGAGTGCGTTTAAATATAGTCTACTTATGGTTTTCCTTTATTCTCTTTTCATTTTCTAAGTTGCTATTTTCTCAAAAGAATGTTGTTTACTGTTAACTAAAGTGGAAAACGTGTAGTAACTTTACTGTATCGCTTGCTCGAATTGCAATAATTTAAAAATAACATAACAGGTTAGAGGTTAGATAATAAGTAGTTAGTTAAAGTACAAAAAAGTACTGTTATTACAAAATGTAATTTGAATAGTAGGATGTGTGACCACAGACAGCAGAGCTGTTCTTTCAAAGCCTAGAGGAAATGTTTCCTTCCTACACATTAAACATCTGCAACATCTAAATTCTCCAAACACCGTGCAGAATAACTGGCATGTGTTCCTTGCCCAAGGCGTCTGAAAAGCTTCCAGTTTCCTTATGTTTGGTTATGAGGGCCGTGACATGGTCTTCACCTCCCTCTCACTGAATGCTGCCTATTTAAATCCTGGAGGCGAAGATTTGTATATTGCCCGTGTAATCTGTGAAATCTGTCTCAGGGTAGTAAATCAAAGATGTGTGTGTGTGAGTGTGTGTGGGTGTGTTAGGAGAAATCATATCTGACCCTCAGGTGCCATATGAGATGAGAAACAGGCAAGTCTTTGCACATAACCCCTGTCTGGCTTTCATGGAAACATAAACATACACACACACACACACACTAACTCTGCGCCGTGAAAGATGGCCGCATTGTCTTTTGGCTCCTCTCCAACTTTGCCCTCTTTCGTATTTTTTCAGTGTTTATTTACTTTTTGCCGTCTGCTTTTAACATGGTTCGCAACATGCAAGCCGACCGTACCAACTCTGCTATACAATATAGCAGAGAAGAACTTCTTCACATCAGAAACTTTGTGGACAATAGCCCACCGACAGACAATGGAGATTTGCCATGGCTACCTGTTGTCCTACCTGAGAGACGCAGGAGGAAGACCAAGCGGGGGACCCGCGCCGGGCTGCTGGTCAGACTGAGGAAACGAGAAAACCGACCCCCCGAGTATTCTTCTGGCTAATGTTCAATTGATTGAAAATAAGCTAGATGAACTCAGAAGTCGGATTGCTTTTCAACGGGACATTAAAAACTGTAACGTGTTCATTCTCACAGAGACTTGGCTCAACCCCGCTATCCCGGACTCCGCCATTGTTCCTGACGGATTCACTATTTTTCGACAGGACCGGACAGTTAACTCGGGGAAAAGTAAGTGAGGCGGTGTGTGTGTAATGACTAATAACAACTGGTGCACAGATGTGAGGATTATTTATTCGGACTGTTCCGCTCATTTAGAGCACCTCATCATCACATGCCGGGCTTTTCACCTGCCGAGAGAATTTACATATGTTGTGATCACAGCAGTGTATATTCCGCCGCTCGCCGACAACAACATGGCACTCAATCAGCTGTTTTGGATTATCGACAGTACGGAGACTTCACGGCTAGAGGCGGCGTTTGTTGTGGCCGGGGACTTTAATACCGCCAACATGAAGAAAGTTCTGCGGAGATACTTTCAGCTGCCCGACGCGCGGGGGAAACATTCTGGACCATGTTTATTCCCCTTTTCGACATGGATATAAGGCTCTCCCTCGCCCTCCCTTCGGCAAATCAGACCACATCTCACTGCTGCTGCTGCCTGCTTACAAGCATAAACTTAAACAGGACAGACCGATAACAAGGACAGTACAGCGATGGAGTGAGGAATCAGATTCAGCACTGCAGGATTGCTTTGCATCTACGGATTGGAGTGTGTTTGAGGACAACAACATCAACACACACACGGACACGGTCATCTGCTACATTGGGAAATGCATCGATGACGTGGTACCGAAGGTTTCAGTACGAACATTCCCTAATCAAAAGCCCTGGATAAACGGCAAGGTGCGTGGCAAACTGAAAGCGCGCACTATCGCGCACAGAGCTGGAGATTTGGACGATTACAGGAATTCTAGGTATGAACTCCGGAGAGCTATCAGCAGTGCAAAGAGACAATACAAAGACAAGGTGGAATCTGACTTCAAAGGCTGTAACACCCGGAACATGTGGGCGGGACTAAGAACAATGACAGACTACAAAGGAGCAGCGGGGGATGCTGCGGGAGTATCTGCGTGCGCATCTCTCCCAGATGAGCTGAACAGTTTTTTTTGCACGATTTGAGAGCAGCCAGGCTGTGGAGGCACAGAAGGATCAGGAGCCCTGCCTTTTTGTTTTAAACAGGGCAGACGTGTGCAAATCTATCGTTCCTGTCCCCAAAAAGACAAAGATCACCAGCCTCAACGACTACCGCCCAGTAGCACTCACCTCCATCATAATGAAGTGCTTTGAGCGGTTAGTCAAAACCTTCATCACCTCCTCCCTCTCTGACTCTCTGGACCCCCTGCAGTTTGCCTACAGAGCAAACAGGTCCACAGACGACGCCATAGCCCTCACCATCCACACTGCCCTCTCACACCTGGACCAGAGGAACACATATGTGAGAATGCTGTTCATTGACTACAGTTCAGCATTCAACACCATTGTGCAAGCTGGTCATCAAGCTCAGAGACCTCGGGCTCAACAGCGCCCTCTGTGACTGGATCCTGAACTTCCTGACGTGCAGACCCCAGGCAGTGCGGATGGGAAACATCACATCCTCCACCCTGATCCTCAACACCGGAGCCCCTCAAGGCTGCGTGCTCGGCCCTCTCCTCTACTCCCTGTTCACACACGACTGCTTGGCCACACACAGCTCCAACACCATCGTGAAGCTTGCTGACGACACGACCGTCATCGGCCAGATCACCGACGGCGACGAGACAGCGTACAGAGAGGAGGTCGAAAACCTGACATCTTGGTGCCAGGATAGTTGTTATCCTGGCACCAAGATGTCAGGTTTTCGACCTCCTCTCTGTACTCCATCTCAACGTCAGCAAAACCAAGGAGCTGATTGTGGATTACAGGAAGCAGCAGAGAGAGGGACACGCCCCCATCGCCATCAATGGGACTACGGTGGAGAGAATCAGCAGCTTCAGGTTCCTCGGTGTCCACATCACTGAGGACCTGACATGGACTCTTCACACTACCACCATCACCAAAAAAGCTCGACAGCGGCTCTTCTTCCTCCGCAGGCTGAGGAGGTTCAACATGGACTCCAGGATACTCTGCAACTTCTACAGGTGCACCATAGAGAGTATCCTGACTGGCTGCATCACGGCCTGGTACGGCAGCTGCACCGCCCTCAATCGTAAGGCTTTACAGAGGGTGGTGAAAACTGCACAGAACATCACTAGGACGGAGCTGCCATCCATGGAGGACCTTTACTCCCAGCGGCTCAGGAAGAAATCCCGCCGGATTATAAAAGACCCCCATCACCCCAGCCACAAACTGTTCTGTCTGCTGCCGTCTGGCAGGCGCTACCGCAGCATCAGGACTAAAACCACCAGACTCAGGGAAAATATGTTAAACACCTGAACAGTTGAAACAACATCCCTAATATTCATCTGGCTGCTACTTAATGACTTGAAAATTATTTTTAATTATTTATCTATTTACCTATATATCCTATTTCAATAACTTGCATATAGACTCTGATTGCACTATTTCACTATTTCACTTTTTTAAAACTATTTTTCTTTTTGTATTACTATTTACTTGCACTATATTTTTTCAGTTTATCTGTGTTTTGTGTTGCTCTGTTGGAGAAGCCTGTGACACAAATTTTCATCGGCATAACTACACTGTAGCTATGTTCGTATGACTAAATAAAGAACCTTGAACACATACACACAGCCACAAGGATTTTCTTGGTAAATAAAATCATTGTGTTTGCTTATTTTCTTTCTATTTTAGGTTGAAATTATAAAACTAAAATAAATAGGGATACCCAAATGCTACTTTTTTCTCCTTATTTTGATAACCTTGGCTCAAAACAGAGCCCGATGCCTATGAGTTATATTAGTGGTAAGGGTGGATTGTTTGTATCGGGCCGAGTTAATCAAAAACAATTTTGTCATTGGAACACATATTTAAGTGCTTATTGAATATGTCAGAAAGGTGCAGCTTCTAAATGTCTGAATGGTGACAATATGTCTTTTAAAGTTGAAGTTGTCACACTCTAATTAATTAATTGAAAATAATAATTACTTAAAAAATAATTAAAAAATAGAGGTGCAGCCCAAGTTCTCTGAAGGATCCATCAGTATCCTTTCCCCTCTTTCTGGTTTCTTCGAGTTTCTTTATCTTCAGCTTTCTCTCATCTCATCTGACACACACACACACACACACACACACACACACACAGAGAGAGAGGAATCCCAGGTATGCTGTGCCCATGCAAGCCAGAGAAGAAGAGCGCTGTGTGATTGAAGCTGTCTTGCTGCTCTGGGCTGTGACATGAAGAGCAGATAACAGCACTCTGAGATGAAAGCTTAGAAACATATTTATCTCTTCTGCTTGTTCTTAGCCTATATGTCTTTGTTCCTGCTTTCCTCTTTTCTTCCATTATTATGTCTTTTCATCATTTTTTAAGTAACAGTTATGATAAGCATTTTGATGGTTGAGCTCATTTGTGTTTTTTCTCCACTCGCTATAAGTCAGATGTGCAGTTGTGTTAGCCTCACAACAACTAACAACATGATTTTTCTTAACATGAAGTCCTTAAAGGAAACAATTGACCTCTACCTCAAACCCGTGAAACAGCCTGACACGAGACAGGCTTTGCAACAGCTAGTGGCCCTTGACTTATACAGTTTACTTTAAAAGGCATATTACAACTGTCCAGTTAAAATCTGAAGAACTCCCCACTCAATCTTTTTCATGTTCATGTCATTCATCAGCCTGTTGTGTTACTTTCTCTTTATCCTTCTCCTGACGGCTGCCTCCTCCTTTCACCACTTTTACTTTCCCCTTGAAGCCAACCCACATCCTCCTGTTTCTCCTAAACCCTCAAAGGTTGGCTGAAGAGAGATCCGGCAACGATTAACCTTTAATTAATTGAACGTCATTGCTGCCTTTAAATGCTCTGAGGGCTTGTTTTTCTGCGTACCAGATGCTTGCAGTGGAGAGAAAATGCTTCATTGCCCCATCTGCTAGTTTAAACTTTGGCCAAATGATTCTGTAAGTGGCCCAGGCTTGAACTTGAGGCAGGCTTTAATAGATCTTTACAATATGTGTGCATGCATGCTGTTCTCCTGTAGCTCGTTTAAGTTGCTGGATACTGCTAATGTAATTGTGTTGACGTGGTATTTGGCATCTATCAGCGTTTGTTAGTGGGGTTTTATCCTTTTTACTGTTACTGTGACTCCATAGAAGGACGTTAATTGTATTTTTTAACCATGTGTTCTTTGTGAGCTTTGGCTTTTGGAGAAGTACAATCCACATAAAGATGTTTTTGATTTAAAAATAAATTAATATACATTTTAATTCCATTCATCCAAATCTTCATATAAAATCAAAAATACACCAAGATAGATAAATGTATCCATACTGTCAAGACCCACAAAAACTCAATTTAAGATATAAGTAGATTTTGTTTTTTATCTCAAAAATGTAGCTTCCCTTTCAACATGAGCAACAGTTCCCTGTGGAGAGCTCTTTCGTTCCACTCTAGCTCTTTATTTTTCTTCTCTCCCTTCTCTATATTCATCTTACATCTGCCCAGTTACTCTGGATGTGTAATTGTACTATATTAGCTTCATTCACTCCTGCTATATCCTCTCATGAGTCTATCAGAGCATCATTCATTCATGCAGGACAAAGAGGGTAAATGGGACAAAACGATGAGGTGGAGGGCACTCTGAGGTGGAGGAAGCCAAAGCAAATATGTTTGGTCCTCACAAAGAAAGTTAAGATTCATAAGTGCTTTAAAGCACAAAAGTGAATGTTTCGCTGCCTCATAGCATATTTTTCTGGGAGAGTGTTTGTAAAGCTATGGTGTTGTATAATTATTTATATCTATATACTGTATTTAAAGTAATGACATGCCCTGCACTACATGTTAAGCATGTCTTACGGTTGAGGGAGATTAAATGTTCTGGACTTCTTCTCCAGCAAAATGTGCGTCTCAAAGCCATGTCTATTCTTATTTTGCAAAAAAAGTCCAGGCGTATTCCATGGAAGGACTTTATAAATATGTATCTCCTGTCAGAACTTGGCAAGAAAACAAGGATTAGCATAATACACCCTCTTCAGGCAGGCTTTACCGTGCATAGTGTTTGTCTGTGTGTGTGATCTCAAATCTGGGAGCAATTTAACAAACTTGTAAGAACATGAGCAGTCCAGAAAAGATGGTTAACGCAGCGTGGCTCAGAGTTACACCTACTACACACACACACACACACACACACACACACACACACACACACACACACACACACACACACACACACACACATCAACCCTGCTGGTACTATATTATCATCATTATTGAGTCATTACATGTTTTTTTTCTGGAACAATTAAAGGTGACTGTGGTCTCTTTAATGAGGTGTGTGCGTCCATATTTACTGCTTCTCTCATTTTACCTTTAATATATAACGTGTGCATTAGTGGAGTACAAGAGTGGGCAGTCTGGTGCTGTGGAGGGTCATAGTTCTCTGAGAATAAACTCCCAAAAACACACACACACACACACAAAACACACTCATATTCCGCTTTCTGGCCAAGCCCATCTGTCCAAGGTTGACCTATTAGGAGTGACCTTTCGACGGGCTGGATGCATGGATGCATTGGCCTGTTTTATTAGAAGGTATCAGTGTCACAATCTCACACAAACAGCCCCGCAAGCAGCTATCGAATGTCCAGTTTCATGAAGACTTTGGACCTGGTTGTGTGCTCTTCTTTCATTCAGCTCCAGCTTGCCTTTATTATGAAGAGCTGTTACCTCACTGCATTCAATAGGCCCTTTGTCTTGTGTGTGTACATGTGGGTGATAGAATGAAACATTGTCATCAATACTGGAGTATTTATGTGACCCCGGAGATAGACACTCTCTACTTCTAGCTGTCCTAATGATGTGTGATATAAAGCTGATTTATGCTGGTTAAAGAAGTGTGCCCTTTTACCTTGTCTGAATGAGTTTTGACCAGATATCAACACGTTAGGTAAACTAAAGCATAAAGGAAGTGCAGGGGTTAAGTCTGCAGAGACTCAGAGTTTGTTGCAGATTCTAGAGCTGCAACTATTTTCCAGATTTCATTTTTGAAAATCTCCATTATCGCAGCTATTTTGATAATCAAAACATTTTTAAACAAGTTATTCTTAAGATGGTTGTATGCACTCGGATGTAAAATTGTGCTACTTTCTTTGGTCTCGCATAATAAATACAATATTAGGGGGTTGATGAAGGGACCTTGGGCTTTTTGTCACAATGTTCTAATGTTTAATACACTATACGATTCAAAGATAGAATGAGGAAAAAACCAGCACATTAGTTTAACAACAAAAGTAGTATTTGGTTACAGCTTTACTCATATTATTTACTTAGGTTATGTAAAGTCTCTGAATGCTTGTTGACACATTTAGGACAATAATATAGACACTCAAGAATTGACTGTTCTGAGACACTCGGTCAGTCTATCTGTGTGGATGTTTGGAATCTGATGAATCATTATATCAGCTTAACTTAATTACATCGGACTTGACATCACAAAAAGTTGGTTTGTAATCTTTGGGTTATGTTCAACATCTGTCTTCTGCTGACACCAGTATGTGTGTATGTGCTGGTTAAGAAGGACTATTGTTATGTTCCATTATGAATTCCCATCTACCTCCCAGATGTGAAACACCATCTTGTTTTTGCACATTTTTTCTCTCTGGAAAAAAAACTGAAAACCCTGATTGACAATTAATAATAAGTTGCTTTGCCAAGAAAAAGATGGAAGAACTACAAACAGACAGATAATAAAGGCTGAGTAATTCCTCTTTTTGCATTTGTAGCTATGTGTGTGTTTTATATGCATGCGGCAAGCAGGGTGAAAATGACAGTCTTTATTTGAAGGCAGCTGGAGACCAAGCCATTAGTACAAAGAGGGTTGTAAAACAAGCAGGAATGTTGCTGCTGGGTCCTGTGAGGTTTTCATCAGGGTGGGAGGTGGAATGACAGCTACAAGGGATACCCTCAAGGAAAACATTGAGGGAACACATTATGATCAGTGGGATAAACAATGGATCACAATTTTTTTTTTTTAAATATGGGGATTAGTCATAACTTGTGAATCCACAACAGAGATCATCAGTTACCCTGTGGGCACAGGTTTGAGTCTTGGGATATAGTGAGAACAAAAAAAGGACTGTAATAGCACACTTGGAGACGCATGATTGACTTTTAGTTTGTAGAAACAGTGAGATGAACAGGATAGGGAAGATAAAAGAGGTATCCAGTGATATCTCATCTGCTTCAATTATCAACAGTAGCAGCAGGGAGTGTTTAGGATAGCCCACAAGGCAGTAAATAACTGTCTGATGGGTTCTCGTCTGTCAGGTTCCTTGGTTAAAGAGAGGTGCATTGAGAAGTCTAGACATTGTGAAATGAGAGGCATTAATGATAGATTGGCAGATTTTGGAGATTTTAATTATGTGCATTTATTCGGTTCCATGATGCACAAGTCAAATAAAACAATTACATTTTTATGACCAGCATTTTTGGGGGATTGTGTCATTGCAGTGATTGAATTTCCCTGTAGTGCTCACAGGGGGTAAAAAGCACAATAAGCACATGGATGTCCAGAGATGACTCAGATCGTGTTAATCAAGTCTAACCTGCCAGCACAAACACACACACACAAAAGAAAAAGGGTGTAGTTGCATGGATTTTCTACCAAAGCATATATAATGCTGTGCCAACGCCATAAAAACTAATGTCTAACTTAATTTAATTCTGTTTATTAGGAGAATGTATGTGTGTTGACACTGGAAAAATGGGATACAAAAACTGTAATAATCACAGAAACTCATACACACACTTTAACCTCGCACATCCTGATAGCAGACGGACAGCAGAACTTTGCCAAATTAGCCACATGCCAACCAGAACCACTGCCCCGAGGGGGAGAAGGGAGAGAGGGAGAGAGCATGCGGAGGGCGGAGGTTGAGTGAACTTTCCAGCTGTTCCCCGTATCATGTTTGACATCAGTGTCTTGTCCTCCACCCACCAAAGAGCCCTGAGAATGACACACACCACCAACAGACACACACACAGGTTTATTGGCCCCGAATTGCCTCTGGGCTTTTTCCCCAAAGTAGTTCTTATCTCATACACACACAAAGGTAGTCATACACACTGCATGAACCTTTTGTTCTTTCTCTTTATCTGCTTTAAACACACACTCCACATACATCTATAATGTTTCTCCTTAGAAGCATGAAATTACAGGTTAGTCTCATCGTGAGTCGGCATCTTTCTAAAACTGTCAACACACTAAAAAAACACACTAAATTGTTCTAAGCATCCATCTGAATACATTTGGCCTTCTCTTTTTCTCTCACACACACTTGTAAACACGTCAAATCACCGTGCCAATACTCCCTTAAATACCACACAACTCGCCATCCCTCTCACACAAAATATACTTACGTTGACACGCCCCCCCCCAAAACACTCACACACGCAGCTACAAGCATCAGCACACTCGTCTGAGGGATGCCTGCCTATTGTAAAAGCTTGTCCCGTTTGTAGATTATAGCCAGATTTAGTGAGAAAGTAAATCTTCAGGTACGCCCCCTTTCTGTTTTTTCATTTGTTGTTCTTAACACTAGCTTGTGTGAAGACGTCATGGCCCCCAACACCCCCTTTACCAAAGTGCTAAAAACGACACTTGCTTTTGCACAGTGCTGCTTTTGGATAATTTCTGCTTATGAATGGAGCTGCCCCACCTGTGATCACATTATACCCTGAGCAGGGTCGTGTGCTGCAGTGCATTGTGGGCGCCTGGGGCCCCCTTCCCCGCTCTGCCACAGCAGCTTGTAAAAGTCACTCCGAGTGTGAAAAATAAAGAGAGCCATGCTGCTTTTATAAGCTTTCTGTTGGGTCTATTTTTTTCATAGCCACTTCTGCCTTTCCTCTTCTTTGTTTGGTTTGGTACAATTCCTGTCTTACTCTGTCATGTTTTCTCTGTTTTACTTTCTCCTCTCTCACATCCTTTCACCACCTCTCTACTCTCTCCATATATAGTTAGCAGTTAAGAGACCTCTGTCTCAATTCTCTGATCCCATTTCAACGGGCCATTAAACCGAGATGATTCACAATACAGTACGCAACCTGGGGGAAAACTGACCTTTTGACAAGCTGCTCTAAATGATGTGAAAAGCTCTCATCAAAGAGCTGCACAAAGTTTGATTTCACCCCAGAGATTGAGATTGATATAGACTGCCAACATGTTGGATCATGCCAAGGAAATACAGTCATGAATATGGATATACAATCACCCTCAGATGGCACACACTGTCAACCACCATTCATAAATCACAGTAAGAATAACCAGCCGTTCTCAGTTATTCCTGCTTATTATTTGCAGTTATTCCAGGGCACGGCATTTGCAAAAGGCCTCTGAGGATTATGACAATGTAAGTAACATGCTAAAACCCTGCAATCGGATCTGGCTCCATGCTCCCTAGCTTTGCCAGGCGGTATGTCTGAGCAGACAGATGGAGGACGATGCCAAATCTGTAAGATAGCGTCATGAAACGCTGTCTTTTCTACGAGCTGTTTGACTCAGATTGGCTACTAGTCTTTTTATAGCAGCTCTACTGGAGTGCCACATTTTCAATCATTACTAACATTCAACAGGAGATCCAGTGTAAAGTTGCCTCTAGTGTACTGGCATTTGAGCTAATGTGTGTTTTTTTACCGTGCATTAAGTTTTGATTTATTTCTGTAGTGGTGTTGATAAGAGTGCTGCTCCTTGATCGGTGGGTGTTTCACGTCTTAATTTGGTCCTATGGCCTACCAACTTACCTCCAGAACTTTCGCATGAAAAAAATATGAAACTGACTGTGACTATATTGGCTCCCCGTAAAAGCCAGGATTTTGTCAGCCTGTTAAAGTTTAGTAGACCTCTCTTTATGGGACTGGACTGAGAACCGGGACTGTCGTTGTTGGACGTAACTGCCAGAGTTTGTTGCTGTCACACCTCCTAACATGAGGCAAAATGGAAAATGATGGTGTTTATACTCACATATAGCAATGAATACAGTATATTGTCGGACAAAACAAAAATAAATACACTTTACACAACCAGACAAATGTCAATTAATTGGAAAACAGCTGCCAGCAACACAAGAAAATATCCAGTGCACCAGGCGAGGTTGCAAAAGGGTAGAAAGGTCCTTTGAGCAACATTAACTGCCCAGAATATGCTCTACAGACCCATACTCAAGTGTTTGGACTATTTTAACAGCCTAACGACTTGTGTTTGCCCACCACAAATCCATATTACCCAACGTCTTATAGGAAGCCCAAGCATTTTTTTAAGACCTTGTAACATCTGGCAGTGGCAAAGATACATAAATAGTGAGATCAGTTCTTAGCTTTTAAATGGTCCAGGTCTTCTCGTGTTACTGGATGAAGAGTTATGAGCGGGAAGGATTGGGTGTAGATTACAGCAGCACTCATTATGTGTAGTTTCTACTGCTTGCAATACTGTACGTCCAGACAGAGACAACAGTGCTGGATTCATTGATTACTGTCTGTCTTTCTCAGAGTTGTTGGACTTGTCTTGCTATTTTGCCTGTCTTTTTTCATGTCTCAGCTTCTGTTTAGTTGTTACTTGATTTGTTTCGGTCTTGGATTGGACTTGATGAAAGTGGTCTTGAGTACAATCACAGAACACGGTATTAAGCCCCACATTTTGTTATTGTAATTTCAAATGTGTAACTCTTTGTTGAATTGGACTTGGCATGCATATCTTGTGGCAAAATAAAATAACATAATGCAAGGGAATCTAATGAAACTCCCACACATTGTCAGCACAACATGTAATAGTGATCGTCTGTAAAGGATGAGCAGGTAAAGATAATAGAGGGATGGATATTTTCAGGAAATTCTACATGTACAGCACTTTGTTCTGGAGGTTTAAGTGCTCTATAAATAAAGTTGTATTGTATTGTATTGCTGCAATAAAATTAGTCACTGAGAAACATATTACATTAACATGAGTACTAACGGAGGATTTTAGGATGAAACATAGATGCTTATTGTTAAAAATGTCCATTCCTGTAATAGGAACAATAAAGCTTTGCAGTCAATCACAACAAATTAGATACACGCAGGTCAGAAGGATGGTCTATTCTCTTATAATGCTGGATAAACTCCTCAAAGCCAAGTTTGCTTTATTGGCCACACCATTGTTTTGAACTTGAGGAGGGTTACTGGTGTGAGTCCAACACTGTTATGTTACAGCTGGTTTCTTCAGCATTGGTCTTTTGCTTAGTTTGGCCTCTGCCTGTGGATGGTGGGATTCTTTTGAAGTGGCTAAAATTGCAACAAGCATAGTGCTTTCTCCATGGGGATTTAAATCTAAAGACTCATACAAACATAAGGCTTAGGAACATCAAGGCAAACAAGGAATGCTTTGCCCATTCATAAGTCTTCATGAAAATACCTTATCGCATGAAATGCTAGATTTTCCTTTATGGTTTTGACTGCTTTGCACTTTTATTGCCAGGGAATCTTCTGATCTTGTTTCTACTGGCAGTTAATGCAGAACAAACTCATTTTATCCATTCAGAAATACTTCGAAGATGATGTGCAATATCTGTCCTTATGTTATGATACTTATTTATGAGGAATTTCACTTAATTTCCCTTTTATCTTTCAACAATGTAGAATCATTATTAGCATGGCTTAACTGTTACCTGGTAGTGTTAAAAAAAAAAGTAAGATGCAGTTTGTTAGTATAATTCTGGCTTTTACTTTTCAGCATACACATTTGTTTTAAAATGAAATTAAAGCTGAAGTATAAACTGAATCGCAAGAGGATTTTCTTTCAAGGCATCGGCTTAGAGTTGTGCTACACAGCCAGAAGAACTACACTGAGCTGGATTTGGCAGCTCAGATAGCCATCAAAGATAAAGAAAAGTAATAAAGTGTGTGTGCAATGGAAATCTCAGGCTGAATGTTTGAGATTTTTTATATGTGTGGGGAAGATAAAATTAATTTCTAGGCCTCAGCTATTGTGTTTAGTCTTTCACATTGCCCAGCATTCAGAACCCCAGTCTTTATGTTGGACCGCTGTCATGAATAACACTTTCAAGTAGGGTGACGATTTGCAAAAGTGCCGACTAAAATGGCCAATATAATCAAGGAATAATATTAAAACAGTGAAGACATTTCTCCTGAGTGGATTATTGCTCTCATGTGGGAGGAAGCACGGGAGACAGACAAATAAAATATGAAATGTGGTGTAGGGGAAATCCTGTAGATAACATACTTATTATTCAGGGTCAAGGTTGTGATTTGGCCTTCAACTGCTGTTTTTCAAACTCATTTTACAGTGCAGGATTACATAGTAACATAGTTTTGTTAACTTGTTTTGTTCTTCTTATTTTTTACATACCATGACTTGTCCTACAGTATGTTCACCACCATCCGTAGCGAGGAGCAGTTGATTTGTGTTTGCAAATTCACAGAAATTCTGTGCCATATAGTATGCCTTGGGAGTTGACTCTTTCAACTAAGCTGTCAGGGTTTGAATCTGTTCAGTACCTTTCTTTTAGGATATTTAAAGTCAAATGATTGACTTCACATGACATTACTTACATCATCACTTTATCATGTTGAAGGAGAAAGATTTAAAATAGAGGAAACTTGGCAAGTACATATGTTGCATTACCATTCAACTAAACAGTCCACATTGAAACTAGGAAATCAGAGTTTTAAAATGACGTAATTGTCGTAAAGTTTGAGAAATTAAACTGATAAGCACAACAAGGTGCTTTTTCGTTGTTGCTGTGTTACCCTTGGGATAGATAGTGCAGCGAGCCAGGAAAGGATATAAAGCAGGAGTTACATGTCGTGAAAGAACAGAGAGAGATGAAATCTCCTGGGGTGAACTGGATTTATGGTCTGACCGTGCACAGGGATTGTTATTAAGTTTAATGCACTCAAGTTTATTATGATTTATGATGAAGAGTTGGATTTCAGGGTCGTGCAACATGTTCACCTGTTGAATAAATTAAAAGAGGCTGTATTCTAAGGACATCGGACAATAAGGTGAAGGCGTGCATGATGCAACATTCATGTGATGGTTTTGTGTTCTCACCAGTTACTCACATGGATACAGTATCTTACCTGTTTCTCATCAAAGATGCTTTTAGTTTGACTCTTGCTGTGCTGCTGCTCAGGTTGTCTTCTCCGTCCTCACGACTGTTGAAAGGCTTCAAAGACATCGAGGGCATCAAAGGCTTTGCCCCCCAGTGGCCTCCCTGTGCTCCCCTTCTTCTCCGTCTTTTGGTCTCCCCAGCTTTGTTGTTCCTCCCCTCATGTGCAAGTGATTAAACGACAGGGCTGAAGGAAAACACAAGCTTTGTTTTCTACGCAGCGGACACGCTCGGAATTCCTGTGGATTTACAGCAGCAAGCATCCCTCAGATCTGTTCTGGTTGAATAGGACTCTGGAGAACCTTCCTGCTATCTGCTAACGCCATCCAGGTCACTTCTTTGACTTTGTTCTCTTTCCTTCTTGTCTACATTTTTTTCCTCCTTACTCTTTCAATCTCCCCGACTCTCATCTACCTAATAGCTCTCCTCTCCTTTTAGACAGAGGAGAAGATACAAAGGTCTATTCATAGTTTGAGTGACGGCTAATTTTCTCCTCTCTGCTCAGCTGTCTTGCCTCACTGTCACTCTGGTTCTAATGAAAGGTCAGATGGTCACGAAGGGTACAGTTGCTACCATTGTACCTTTGCAGGCAACAGTCATGTCTGTTTTGTTATGATCTGAAAGCAAAGCCAGTACACTGAGGCTCTTGATATGTAATGATTTGTCCTTGCAGTGACCTTGACAAATATTAGATTGTCAGTCTAGCTAACTGGTCTGTAGATAGTTTGCAGGGCCTCATGAGGCCAAACAACTGAATCAAGAAGAGTTGAATGCTCTTATTTGACACGTATAGTTTCACTGCAATGACACTAATGGACCCAATGTTCTTTTCTCTCTATTCTTTGGCAAAATCTGATTAATGCATTTAGCAGATACTTGGCATACTGATGCGTTGTATACAAAAAAAAACAGCAAACCTATAAAATATTTTCAAATCAATGCAGAATTTGAAGGCACTAGCCTAGCAGCTCTTTAAGGCTTTAATAAATGTTAACTTCAGAATGCTAACATGCTGACAAATTCAATGTAAACATGATCATTTTTAGAAGTTATAATGTGTAACATGTTCAACATTTTGGTTTAGCGTGTAAGCAGCTAACATTGCCATTACAAATCTTTTTTTTAACACAGTTTATTTCACTGGAACTTTACTGCTGCAAAAGTCTGCCATTGGCCTTGTCAAGTTTGGCATTCAGCGTTCTCCTACAATCGCACCATTTCTGCATCATGTTCTTACTGCAGCCCGATACTATTGTAATTAGTTGAGAAGTGCAAGTCAGCCAAAAACATTTCATCCTGAAGACATTAGACACCTCCTTTGGTGCCAGAGGAAAAGTCATGGGATTACTCAAGTCAGTGGGATTCATCCTTTTATGACTAGGAATAGTTGTGCAAAATGGTATGGCAATTGATCCAATATGTGTTAAGATTTTTCCGTCCATATTCCCCGGACCAAACAACTCAAAGACATTTTCAAAACTAGAGCCATGCCGCTTAGCGTGGCTAAGTGTCACATATCCGAAATATCAGCTTTTCAGGAACAGCCTTGAAAGAAAAACAGTCTTTCATGTTTATAGGGGGTTGTGGAATGTATTACTTTTAGAGGAGCATGAAATCCTTCAATTTAGTTTATAACACAACCATCAGAAAAATCTGAGGAGGGTTTAATCATGCAGAAATTATACGCTTTGTACCAGACCACCACATGCACAGACTGTCCCACTTACCAGACCCCGGACGTGATACACCAATAGCAGATTGCGAGCCAGATTAGCAATTTCTACCAAAAACAATCAAAGAAAGTCAAGTGTGGATCATGGAGTCCCTCTGGGCACGCCTGTGTGTTGACTGGACATTAATGAAAGAATGTAAAAATGGCCCAAGCTCAAATCACGCTCCAGTCAAACAACAGAGGAGTAATAAGGCGTTCTGAGAGCAGGGAAATCTGAGCCTGCAAGTGATTTAAACAGGGGGGGGGGGCTTACAATTCAGTGTGGTGTGGGTTTTTTGTACATGTGTGTGCGCATGTGTTGGTGCTCATAGTTTGTGTATCTGTAATCGAGTGCTTTAGTCAGGATGGTAAGGGAGCTTAAGATTGTGTCAACTGTTTATTTGACTGCTCGGGTCTTGATGGACTTTCTAATAGCAAAATGTAAAAGTGCTACCGAGCTTAACCAGGTGCTGTCATTCTAACATGGTCTTTAAAGAGGTATCATGAGGTGCTGAAAATACAAGCTACTATAGCCCTGAATTAAAGTAAAGTAATAATTTTATAGCAGATAACAAATGTCTTATCGTGAATTGCATCTTCTTACCAGTAGTAACATAACGAAAAGGTGTGAAGGTGATCTGCTCTCTGCTTTTGGCTCTGTGTGAGTTTACTGTCAACTTTAATTGATGACTGCGTTACATAACACCTCACTCTCATACATGGCTACGGAAATGTATCATACACCTTTGCTATTTCACACAACCCAAAGGTAAACACGCTGGGCAGTGCTTTTTCGCTGTTCTGTAGTTTTTACTTTGTTACCATCTATGGTACTCAGCACCCACATGTTCTTTAAAATGTTCTGGTAGGTATTTAATTCCCATATGTCATCTCAACTGTCACTGGGGTGAACTGTCACAGCCCCTTCCTGCTGTAGAAGCAGCAGGAAGGGCTGAATACCTCCGTATTTTAAAAGAGAACCACCCAGTAACACCACATTTAGTTTCCCATTGTGAGCAACTCATGGAGGCCGTGTGTATATCAGGCACTTCATCAATATATAAAAGGCAACTCCAGCCAAAGGGATGACAGGTGCACATCAAGAAATGTCGTTCAATCCAGCTGGTCTGCAGGTTTTTTGAAGCAACACATTGCCTTTTCCTAACCTCTAAGCTAAGATATCTTTCCTAAAGTTACAAAATGCTCCCTTCCCTTTCTGCCCCTCCACCTGGCTGTCACATTTTCTGGCATTGCAGGTAAACGGACATACTGTGCTTAGTCTCTACAGCCCAAAAATACTTCGTCAGAAAGGATTGCGTACACTCTCCCTTTTTAAAATCAGGGAATGACGCAGTGTGTTTGAGTCTGGTGATTGTCAGCAGTGGCTGCTCAGTTCAAAGGCTTCATACTATATAATAATAGTCAGACAGACGGAGCTAACAGATCTCGTCCACCAGATGTGGAGTCTGACACACTCCAGTGTCTGTCTCCAGCCTGCAGCTATAATACGCACACTGACAAGCAGGCAACATACACACACACACAGTCATGAAACTGAAATAATAGTTCTATCTCTACTTTATCAGAGGGAGTTCGTCATTGCTCATTTTTCTCTGACTTTACAGCCCTTTTCTCTGGCACACTTGCCCCCGCTGACCATCTGACAAGCTATTAACCTATAATATCAGTTTATCCCCTTAATTGTTTCCTCCACCTTAGACACAGTTTCAAGACTTTAATAAAACAGCTAAGAAACCTGTGAAATCAGTCTGACATTTCAGAACTGTGTGCGTCATAAGACCCAACAGTGTCATCAAAGACTTGGGTCGAAGTTCCCTCATCTTTGTCCAGCACTCATGATGAATTGTTTCGTTGCATCACAAACCATGCAGCTGCTTTGAACCAAACTTTTTTTGTGTCCACATTTGTCTACATGGATCTCAAGTGAGTTGACTTTCAGTAGCCTAGCTGCAGACCATTTCTCAACCTCTGTTTCTCTCTTTGCCTTTTGAAAAGGAGGGAGGATTGTTTATGTAAGCATGAACCAGACCTGAGCCATCAAGGCTTTATTGCTTTGAAAAGGAACCAGGACACTGTGTTATGTGTACAGAAGAGACACACAGTATACAGTTTATATACAGACTTGGAGGAAAAGGGAATTCCTGCAATGGTAATGAAGTGAAAGTATTCATGGGTGGGGTGCTGTTGCACAGAAAAGAGAGGGTAAGTGACAGGGCAGGGAAGAGAAAAGACAGACTTTACTGCACATTTGATGAGAAGTCCTGATCCACCAAGTCAAGCACCACGATAACATCAGGGCCCTGAAATATTACTGTAAACATGTTCCATATGCTCTCACTGTCTCTACCTCTGTCTCCGTCTACTCTACTCTCTGCCTGTCTCATCTCTTTTGATTTCCTTTCTTCTCCCTTTTCTCGCTCTTTGTTTCTCTTCCCCTTTCTCTCCTGCTCCCTTGTTGTTTTATTGAAGAATGCTCCACTGAGGGGAGCATTTGATCTTACTGCTGGTTTGACCTAAAGAGGGAGGGAGGGAGGGGCTTAAGGAGGTAGGGTTTAGGGCTGCATGTGTCCCCAATTACACTGCTGAGATCGCAGCGTAATTCACTGCTTCAGTCAGGGGCTGGTGGACGGGAAAGAGATGTCTAATCAAGGCCAGAGTACCCTAACCTGCTGCCAATTCTAACACGTACATATACACTGCACATGAATGACTCTGACACACACAGGCTTTCTCATGCAAGAGCCTTCACACAGCTCACCACATTTGAAAGCTTATATTGCACACATTCTGTCATCCCACCCTGTCTCCTTAACTCCACAGCAGTCTCATCAAAGTCGATAATAAATAATAGTTTGAGAAAACGTCTTAATCCACAATTATTAGTCTCGGTTTACTCTTGTCTGCACATCCATGGTAACAGTACAAACAGGAATGGACAGTGCCTAATGCAACGTAACTTACCCTGTTGTAAGTGTAAACAAATTTGTGCAAAAAAAATAGTGGGCCCAGGTGAAGCCCACATCTAACTTATTGACTCCATGGCAACATTTCACTTGTAGTGTTTAGCTCAAATTGTATTCATCCTGAACGTAAATAAGGGAAAGAAAAACAAAGTGATGATATCCATAGAATAATATTTTTGAACTATATAATGTGTCATCAACATTCGTCATAAACTGTTCTTTACCATGAACAGTTTCAATAATGCCATTTCTAGGAAGCCTTGGAAAATAATGTACGACATTCCAAAAAAAACTAAAGTGACTTCCCCATGAATGTGTTAAAGTAGGAGTAACAGGCTAAAACAGTCTAGGGTTCAAAGGACTGGCATATTGATGAGAAGTCGAGAGAGCAGGAATAACAAATGAAGGTGTATACCAGGCTGTGGGATCCTGCACAGAGGGATCTACCAGATTTAATCTCTGCAACCTTGGAGATTCTATACAGGAAATTAGGTAATACAATAGAGATCTTTGTGCCTGAAGTAGTCCTTTAACACCCCTTTCTTCTGTGCACCACCATCTGCCTATCCTGCTTTCCATCGTCTGGGCTGGAGGTGGATCAGTTATGAAGTGTGTGTTTGAGAGAACGGGGTTTATGGGAGGTGAGGTGAGACTCTGTTTGGAGAAGCAAGCTGGGATGCTTTACAAGGTGTGCTTAGTCAGCCCCCGCCCCAGTCGTCTGGTGAAATGATGTGGAAATTACAACAAGCTTTGGAAATGTTAGAGGAACTGTGATCGTCTTTGTGCCTCGTGGCAGAGTTTGTGTCTCTCTCTGGCACTCTGATTCTAGCCCTTTGCCCACTTTAATAGGATCCAGGCTTTCTAAATCCCCCAGTCATCTCCACCCCCTTTACTTTTTTGAAGTTCTCAATGTTTAATCCACAAAGAAGACTTTGGGTGGAAGTGTTTTCATAATCAGCACACAGTTGCAGCCAATGGAAAACTACGTCAAATGAAAGTGAGATCAGGCATGACTTTCCACCCAGCAAAGTTATTCCTTTCGAACTGTGTCTGTTAGGCCTCATGCATCATAAATTAACATCATAATAAACAATGAGACTTTGAAAATAGGAAGACAAACTTTAACTTTACGATTACAAGATTATTTGCACCGTGGGTTTTAATAGAAACTTGAAAAATGACTTCATGCATGATTTACAAAAAAGTAATTAACACTTTAAACATCATTTATTCACTTTTCTACCTTTCTCGGGCAAGTTAAACCGAGCACTTCCCATGATTTAAGGACATTTTTCCTGCTTTATAGCTGTTCTTTTTTTTAAACTCTGCTCACCCAGTGTCTTTTCCTAAGCTGGGTTGTCCACCATTCACCCCTGCCCCTCCATCTCCTCATCCCATACCTTCACCCTTTTACTCACATGTAAATGTTGCTTCTCCAAACATAGGCTATGAGTTTAAAAAGCTTCTAGTCTGTTTCTTTTCAACGAGTTTCCCACAATGTCAAAGTTACCTTTTATCATCTCCTCAGTTTTCATAACTTACATCTGCCTGACATTTTCCCTCTGCTTTTATCTTTTGTTCTTCTTTGACATATTATTGCCCTCTTTTTTCCCCCAAACTGAGGCAGATCCAGAGCAGGTGTCCCCCATTCCTCCTCTGTCCCCCTCCCTCTTCCTGACATTAGAGATGGGTCTAAGGGGAATCAGAAACCAGGAAGTCTGTCTCTCCAACACACCAACACACAGTGAATACACACACAAACAGCTTTGGACCATCGCGTTCTTCACTTATTTGGGCAGAAGGGTGAATTTCACTATCAAAATACCTTTTGACGAATCCCTCTCATTAGGGAAACCTTTTGTGTCCTTTAATCACATAAATCCACCCAGTTCCCAAAAAGAGTCAGAGATCTACAATTGTTCTTCCATATAAACATTTTTTAATGAGGAAAAACTGCTTATGTTTGTTTACTGGCCTGTATTATTTTTTCACAATGGCATTCTTTCTTATAGATCCCAGAATTGTAGCGCTCATATTCCAGATCCATTACTACAAAGAACAGGCTATTGACAAAAATTGTATTAACTTGTCATATTTTGATGAATACCCTCAACTTGTTGAATACATTTATCGACCAGTGTTTTTTTGAATCATGCTGTATCTCTCGGCACATTTTGAAATGTATGTGGAATATGCTTCCTTGTGGTACAGTATGTGGACATGCTCCAGTCCATTTCCCTTTTTTCTGCAGTAGCGGAAAGAGTTTTGGATGCAGACATCGTGGTTCTGTCTTGTTTTCAGCTCTCACTTCTCCCATCGCTCCTCTCTCTCCAACCCTCATGTCATCCTCATTAGCCGGCTACATTTTCCCTCTAAACAAGTGGAGGAATGCTGGTGCTTATTTTCTTAACCTGGAACGACAGAGGTTCCAGTAGAGCATCGATGTGATTGACAGGGAAGCGTGCTGGAAAGCCTCAGAGGTTCACAGTTTGCCTCAGAATCTCGCTGTTGGCAGCCTAGGGTTGCTCCAATAAAGGGCTGGAAAACCAAAGAAAAGAATAGCAAAGCCAATTTTTCCTGGAATGAATTTTTCTTGCTTGCATTACGTTTCTTTTTAGCTTTCATCTCTCGCCTTTCTAGTCTCTACACTCTCTTATTTCAGCCACTACTTGCTCTTTATTTCTCCTTCTTTCCCAGGCTGCCTTTTTTTCAGTCCTAAAGTTAGACTGTTTGTGGCTCAGTCTATCCTTCAGCGTTAGTAACAGTCAGAGTCATAACTTGATGGAGACACGATGTCTCACACCCAGTTTCCCAGAAGCATCCCAAAATGATTGAGCAGTTTATCTGTGCATTCTGAAGCCAGCAATCAGCGGCCCCTGTTATACATCAGGTCAATCAGTTCAAGAAGCATAGTGGTAGTAAAGAGGAAATGTGAAAACCACAATGGTTACATGAATGGGGTTCTTGGTGGAAACATCTCCTGCAGAGCTTGAACAGCAAAAAATACTTTCACAATCGGTTTGATGTATATGATTTATAACAAGCTTATCTTAATTGTGTTAGGAAAGACCAGCTGAAGAATATGCAGAAGTGTACCGATGGAAGCATATGGCATGATTGTTAGTCTGTGAATTCATTCATGCTTTACAGTTTAAGCAGGCTTGACTATGCCCTGATTGAATACAGACCAGCAGCATTCTAGCTAATAATGACACTATCACTGTGCTTGATGCATCATTTAAATCAAACATCCTTAGCTTGAGATGTTCCTGCTCTGGGTTTCATTAGTAGTGGTTTGCTGAAATATTCTCATTTAATTCAGTTGGCCTGACAATACTTTTCAGTCATTATACTTTGTGCAGACAAGGCGAGATTCAGCCTGGTGATTGAGGAAATAACAACAGACGTAAAGAGTGGTTTTGGAATAGCGACAAGCTCAACTGTAGTCTCATTCTGTCTAAATCTGAGTCACGTTTGAAATCCAGCAGCATTATCCTGGCATTCCCAGATTCCATCTGCTGGGGCCTCTCCCTTTGAATTTGTCATCCTCAAGGAATCTAGAAATGCCGACAGTGAGCTTATGGAGTATATACGTGTACCTGAGTGCACACACACACACCTACACACACACAGGCAGGCATGCAACATGGCATGTCTTTTTCACATTGTTGGCACACATGATACACTGTTTACAGAAAATTCACGTACAAAAAGCCAAGCGAGATGACTATATTCTTGTCCCCACACACAGACAGCCTGACTGACTTTGACTTAATTCTTAAATCCCACGACCGGACCCTGTGACATACGGAGACCTCAACACGGATGTAACGTTCATGTTCGCCATATACACGTCGTTAAACAGCGTTTCTAATTTCTGCAAAATACACTGAGGTAACACATGCTCTGCAGTAAAGTGACACAGTAACATGCAGGTGTGATGACTGTATCCACATTCCAGAGACAGATGAACAGACAGACGGCTACCTCTGCAGATTACGTCAAGGTCTCCGGGCTCAGGCTATCTGCGTGGAAGCGATCAGGTTTTCCAGTAAGACGTGCTAGCTCACATACCCACACTTGTACTGGACCTGTCAGGTGAAAACAGATGAGCTGCACAGTAGGTGGTAACATGCTTGTGCACATTCCCCAATAGTCTGCTTACATCGCTGGTAACAGGAGCCAAAGGAGAGCCTCACCCTGAATGGGCTAACCAGACCTTACCTCAGCGTGGTTTCCACTGCAGAGCTTCATAGGGTCAGCGGGGGCTTATGCATCCAAATGTTGATCTATAGGGCCAAACAGGGCATGGCAGGGCTTCTGCAGAGCCATCAGCACAGCCATCAGCACAGCATGAAGTAATTCCGCAGAGCAGAGTTCATGATGAAAAAGTTAAATATGGAAGATGGACCCTAGTTTAACTGGGATTCAAATAACATTAACCAGCATATCTCTGCAATGGAGATGTGTACATTTGCCCTCACTGGACATAAATCCAAACAAACCCTAATAGGCTTGAGTTAACCCCTTACCCTCTGTGCCAGCTTTACATGCTATGTGTTTGCGTGGGTGTCCTTAGCGATCTCAGGTTTCCTCCCATAGTTCAAAGATATGCACGTGTTCTAGTTTGGTGAACTGGACTCTTCATTTGACCATTGGTACACATGTTTGATTGGAACTGACCCCCATAGAACGCAAGCAGTAATCTATGTAAACTAATCCTAGTATATACAGTTTGGCTGAAATGAATATCACAATATTATCAGGTTTATTTTTCTGATTTCAATTTTGTTTAAGATATGATATATTTATTCACATTCACCAGATAAAATAAGCAAACTGATGTTTAATTATTAATTTTGTCTCACTGTTGTCCTCTCTATCAAACAAACTTGACATCATTTATGGTGATTTGGTTTTACTGTAAATCCACGAGAAGTTAATTGAGGATAATATTGACTTTTGCTGAGCCTTAGTGTCTGTTAATAGAGATCCTACGGTATAAAGGTCACATTTTAGTGTGACCTACTCTACCCAATTCGGCCTTGTGAGGTAGAGAAGCTACTATAGGGTTTCAGTGCACATGGTTGAACCCCCTCCCCCCTCAATTTGTGTTCTGTGGTTAGACAGAGCAGTGTTGTAGACTGGGAGATGAAGTTAAACTACTGGTTTAGATTTAGAACTACAGCAAGATCATCCCCATTGATGCCTTTATGGACATTTTCATTTTGCATTAGAAGTCAGAGCCTTGTCAGCATCCCAGGAAGTTGTAAGGATTCACTGTCTTTCTAAAGGAAGTCACCCTTCTCCCACTCAGCCATACTCTACCACCATGGACAGAGGAATGCTGGGTAGTGACAGTTGTCCATGGAAGCCTGACGCTGTGAGATAATTTTTACTGAAGTGCCAAGCTGCTGTTTGAAGGAACTTCACATGATGGTCAGCTTTATTCCTGTGTACTCACGTTTCCTCTGAAGTAGCTCTGCAGCAGTTTAAAAACCATCTGAAGTGGTTGGGAGTTCATATTTAATGTTTGATAGGTTTATGTGTGTAGTGTGTACAACAATTCTAACATATCATATCCACCCCTAACATGTATATTTAGGGGGAGATAGCAGGGCATCAGTAAATGTCTTATGGAAGTGGTTCTCTGAAAACTGGTAAAACTGAATATGTTTATAATGGCTGTTCCAATGTTGAATTATGTCTTCTAATTATTTTTCCCGCAATTGGAATACCAGCATCTCTGTTCAGGAAACTGCTCAGAAACCCCCTGACTGTCCATAAACCTTGGAGAGCCTTACGTCCTCTAAATGACCTCGGTCTATGGTTTGTGGTTGTAAAGTTTCATGAGGCTGTGATTATCCTAGAGCTCTAAACACCTCTTTTTATACAGTAAGGTCAAGACTCCAAAGATTATCTCACTACAATGAAATGGCTGCTATGGGGACCAGCATCAGCATACATTAATACAATTGGGCTAATCGAATCCCACAGTTTCAGTTTCCCATCAAATCCACACATGCAATTTGAAGGCAGTTCAGGGAACTGAGCATGCAAATACTTTTAGAATAAGAAAAATTACCATTTGTACTGCATGGTAATTGTATAACAGCATGCCTGTACAGGGTAGTCTCGAGAGTACTCATAGAACCCATTTACATTCTGATATCTGAAGCCAGGATGACATTGTTGTTACCAATGCGTTCTTGTTTCCTCAGAATGTCAGCGTCTCTGCACAGTATCTCTAAGTCAGCTTTATAAAGGTCCATTATATTTAACAAATATAGATTTTTAAAACAAGGCCGTTTGACACAAAGAGCCAAAGTTCCCTCCAACATCAACTAAGAATGCCGAACTTTAATTCCGAAGGCTATGCAGCTTTCCAAAACATGAAGTATACATTAACACATTGTCGTTTGTGGAGGGGAAGCAACAGTTTTACTCTTTTTTAACTGTTCTTTTTATAATAACAGAAAAGGTATTTTGAAACTTAGGCCCTTTCCTTTTCTTGTTGTCCATTGTTTTTATCCAAAAAGGGCCTCGTCACGCAGCCTCCTGTCATCTATCCTGCTCACAGCTCTCTCCCCCGCTCAGCCCTCCCGCCTCTCTCACCCCCTTCTGTGGTCTTATAAGGTTACAGAGCAGAACTTTCTGAGGCTGTGTGTGTGTGTGTGTGTGTGTGTGTGTGTGTGTGTGTGTGTGTGTGTGTGTGTGTGTGTGTGTGTGTGTGTGTGTGTGTGTGTGTGTGTGTGTGTGTGTGTGTGTGTGTGTGTGTGTGTGTGTGGTGTGTGTGTGTGTGTGTGTGTGTGTGTGTGTGTGTGTGTGTGTGTGTGTGTGTGTGTGTGTGTGTGTGTGTGTGTGTGTGTGTGTGTGTGTGTGTGTGTGTGTGTGTGTGTGTGTGTGTGTGTGTGTGTGTGTGTGTTCTTTGGTGCATGATTTCAGGTGAAGACTCAGTCCCTGAAATGGGCCTGCTTTTTTTCCTCTATACGCTCCAGTTGAGCCTGGGAGCACCTGCTTCACACACCTGCCTGCACACACACAAACAGCGCACTCTATTTAATCACCAAAATGTCAATATACTCGTTTGCTCTCTCTCTCTTAAAGGATATTCTAATATAGGTTTATAAAAAACAATTTGGTAGTTTAGCATTATGTAATAGATTAAAATGTTGTATTAATCAATTTGTACACAAGTTTGATATCCCTAACTTGAGGTCAGACTTGGCATGTAATATGAAGTCAGACACATTTAAAAGAGTTGAAAAATACAACATTGTATTCCCAACTGTATGTGGTTCATCCACCTTTATTACAGACTGACTTCCTGGTCCTGTTTCTTTCACTTTACCAGGCGCAGTTGTGTACGAACACATTTCTCCTGTGCAATACAAATATTCTGAATCACGCAATTGTATTTTGCATTTACACATTGTGAAGAGCATGTCAAATCCTATAAGTTGCATTTCTTGAACCAGCAGATTTAGTTGTAACGCCTGTGCCTGGTTCCCAGATCTCAGCATTTAAATTGCCAAGTACAATATTGCCAGAGCTTTAAGATATGGCTCAAACTACACAAAATCCAACCCAAATAGTAATAAACTGGAATTCGGACACTAGAATTACCTACTTATTTGTCTGTCTCCTCCTTCCCTGTGGCTGGCCATCAGTCCCTTGACTGTGATGCTTGTGTTTGATCACTGATAAAGTTTTTTAAATCTGACACAATAAAATAAATAAAATAAAAACTCGAGCCAACTCAAGCCTGCACTCTGGCTGCTGGGACGGAAACCTACTTCTTAAAAAGCTGATTTTATGAGCTCCTTCACTCTGCGTTTATTATGAAGTCACTTTTTTCCTCTCTTGCTGTTTTTTTTCTGCACTCTCACATTTTCCAAGTCTTCTTCACTCCATTTATCTCAATGTCCTCCCACACTTGCTTCCTCCATCACTTTTTTACATCAGATAATCTTTATTTTCCTAAATCCCTGTTCTTTTGCCAAGTCTGAAGCTTTCCACTTGTTTTTTCAATCTTGAACCTAATTGGGCCAATAATTCATTAAGGCAGGTTAAGCCCTTTACGGTGTTGAGTCTAGTTCTGGATGACCAGCAGGACATTACTCTTTTCATTGCTTGTAATTCCATAGTTGGGTGTGAAGAGGAAGAGCTGTTTATAATATATTCTTCAACAACTTCCTTTTGGTAAAGCAGGAGATATTTTTTCAGTAGTAGCACCTAAATCTAAAAAATAAAAAGACAAAGAAAGCTAGAACACAATAAAAGAAGAAGAAACTTTCTCAATGGAAAGGAGGCGGAACGATTATGATTCCTAGATTTTCCTCATCTACGCATATCTTTTATTTCACCTCTTTAAAACAGGAGCATGGCTTAGCTATATTCTCAAAGTGGTGGGTTTGCTGGTCTTCCAAATAACCCCTGAATTCGGTCAGTTTTCCAGCTAATAGGGATGGAGAGGTCCTTGGGAAAGGCTCTAATAACAGAGCGGGAGAGCTCATACATCAGTCTCACTCACCACACCAACCACCATGGCTCCAAACACAGCCCCCAGACCATATAACAGCATATTTGCAATGCATAACTCCTCAAATTGAACATTTCTGATTTGGTTCAGCTTTACCCTCTGAGGCTCCCTTTTTCTCCTTAATTTAACTTCAGCACTCTCACTCATTCCCATTCCCATGAGTTTGAAGTTCAGCACTAATTCCAATATGCTGCTGTCACACTAAAGTCTCACCAAATTCTCAGAGCTTAATGGGGGTGGGGCTCATGTCTCTGTGTGATTTGTATCCAAAGCCAAATACAGCTGGATGACGATCAGAGGCTGATCTCATGGAACTTTTTGTGTAGAGATTGATAGTCTGGAGATCTTAAAGGCACCTTCATGTTAACCATTTACTTTATATGTTGCCACTAGCATGACAATTTAGTGGCACACAGCTACAAATAAAAGAGAATGTAATACAACGTTCAGTTGTGTTTAAAAAGGAATACCAGCCAAGAGGGGAAAGGGATACTATATTACAGGATGTCAAACATCCATAGTATCCATGTAACATATAGCTACTGGCATGCTATGAAAACATGTGGAAGGCTCTTTGATCCAAGTTATATTGCTATTCTTTGGAAAGTACTGTTACATTTCGGTTTTTAACGGTAGAGATAATCCCCATTTTAATAAAAATCTATAGGCAGAGATGGTATCAGTGCACTAATGTTCTAGGAAGATGACTTGTGGCTGTAAAAATGCAAGTGATTTGAAATGGTAGACAAGTTAGCTTAGCTCTTAGCTGGAGAGAAGGCACGAACCAGACTTCAACCAATGCATGTTTTGATCAAATATATATACGGGGTTTTCATACCCACCTACAAAATAGCTGGTTTTGGCTGTTTATTAAAAAAAACAATATTACTGTTACGGTTTTGGCCAAGTTAAGGACTCTTTGTCTGACACTTTGTGAATGTATCAGAGAGTATTACAGCTCAGACCTAATAACATTCAAAGTAAGTTCTTCCTTCATTGTACTGTGATCCAAACCTTTGATCCCTTTCATTGATTCATATTGACAGAACAGTATACTTTATATAAAGCACAGCTCCATTTGACATTTGGTAGATAATAAGATTGAGGATCATGATCCAATCAGGGGGCCAGAGCCACAACTGCAAGAAGCATTGATTTGAACTGACACAGGCACTGTGAAGGTGCCTATTTGTAGGCCCTCATTACAAATTGGCTTACACAATTGCTCCCCTCTGTTACTGAGAAACATTAGAAAGCTAATCTTAAAATTACTCTGCAGTTCATCCCAGATATTACAAATGAATGCTTCAATAAAATAGAACTAACAGATGTGACCTAAATGGTGGAAAAGAGAGAAAAGGAATAAGTGAGTTAATTACCTCTTGTCCAGTTAGAGAACTAACTTATCTGGAAAGGTTTTATATAAAGAAACATAAGGGCACTTGAAGAGCGTAGACTGCTGCCAAGGTGTTTCAATGAGCAAAAATACAGATCAGCTCCAAACATTTAACAGGTTCTTCCTCAGCCCATACTACATCCTTCCAACAAGTTTCATCACAATTGGGCAGGTAGTTTGTCTGAAACATGCTGACAAACAGACACAAAAATAAGCCACCCATGAAAATAAACTCCTTGCCAAAGTTAAAAATCATATGCGACAAACATTTTCCTGTAAAAAATGATGGACTAAAACAAATCTGTGACAAAATTCTGTTATTAGAAACTACATAGTTTTTCTTCTCCCCCCCCATCCTTCCCCCTCCCTTATTCCCATGTCCAGCCCCTCTATTGAACTCTCACCTGGCTTCACTTGGCTAGCTTTTTGTTAGTGAAGCTAGTGAGCTGCAACGTCCCCTCTCCTCTGTCCTTTGTAAACCACAGAGCTCTGTGTTTCCTTAAGCCAGCAACCCAGAACACGGAGAGAATTTAGACTCACCTTGGGGCCAAGTCTCGATATAATACACACACTGTCATCTTAGGTGCCTCCAGGAACAAACCAAAGAATGATTTTCATTCCTTGAGAAACAACTTTGTAAACTACATTTTTTTCATAAGAATAAGAGATTGTTAGGTATTAATTTTCAGTTTAATGACGAGATAACATAATGAGCACTTTTTATTGTAGATATCTGCATATCTGCACTATTATCTATTTTATTGTGTTGCACTGTTGGAGGAGCCAGTGACCTAAGAATTTAATTGCCATAACTACACTGTAGCTATGTACAAATGACAATAAAAGCCTTGAATCTTGAATCTTGACCCTCATAAAGTTGCCCCCCTGTTGTTGTGAGCCTGTTGCCGATCCTCCAGACTCCCTCGCTAACAGGTGCAGAGGCCCAAAGAGCTGCTCATTAAGATAGCTCGTTTTACAAGCACCACCACATAGTCATTACCAGTCTGACACAGCATGTGTGAAACAACACATTATCACCCAATTAACCCCATGTCAGACGCCTGGTCCCGATTCACTACACACTTTCTCCCCAACTGTCACCCTGCATACCACACATTACAATAGTGTTTTCAGCTTATACATTTGTGGATAAATGGTCTTATACAAATATTTATGATGTGTTGCTGAACTTCATGTGAGTAAGGTATGTTCATGGAAGGTTCACTGATACATTTGTACACACTTTTATCAATGCAAATTCTGGCGTTTTGGACAAGTTTGAGGAATTTGCTCGTGTTAGACTGGCACCAAGTTACACATACTGTATACAAACGTATCCGTCTGGAGTCCAAAGAATCTGGAAAGATAAAATTGTTTCTGGTCCCATCCATGTCAGTCCTGCATGTTTAAGCCTCGCAGGCTTTTTCATTTGTGAGGACTCACCTTGTGACCTGTGGCAGTGCACACTGGAGCCCATTTTCAGTCTCCTCTCTCCGTTAATGAAAAGCAGAGGGCTGCTCTGTCGTCAGCTGCTAATAATGCAGCATTAAGTCCACGTGGCTCTCTGTTGGGCTGCCTGTTATACATTCAAACCTTTCATCTGCACCAGCAATGTACAATGCGATCACCATATTTTAGATGGGAAAAACTTTTTAAGAACTGACTGTTTACAGTCTTTTATATTAAAAAAGGGCCAGCAACGTTGGGATTGGTTATTTGATAAATAATACACCTACAGCAGCAGTAGCCACCCCATAGATGTTTATCTTTTTATTTGAAATTTGTTCTTAATGCATGGTTCATGAACAGGAATTGATAGAGCCAAACAACCGGAAACATACTAATAGTCTTTTTCTTTTACTTTTTACAGGGTCTGAGTTTCCCCAGGACCCCAGTGTGATAGCTACCTCTTCATGGAACATCTCTGATGGTAAAGTCACACATAAACAAACGCAAACACACAAAGCAGGTCTCCATTTCAACACGTTCTTCACAAACATCTTGAGAGAAAAACTGGAATACTAAAACATCCGCTAAACATGATGATACAGTCTGCTCACATGGCAATTAACACGTGCGTCAAACTGTTATCCCACATGCGCTGTCTGAAAAAATACACACCCTTTCAGAATGGTCACCTTTTGCAACCCAGAGAACGACCCTTGTTCCAGCGTGAGCCACTGTTGAGGATAATTGATGGAAGGAATTTCACATTGATCCACTCAACATGTACATACAGCCACAGGTGCACTGCCGTTCCCTAATTTCCACTGACCTACTTTAAGCAACATCTAAAAGTGGAGCTTAATATGTGCTGGTGCTCACTAAATCCTTTTACGCTCTGCTCCAGTTTGGTCAAATTATTTATTTTGGATGGATACGACTCTTGGAGCTGCCCAGGTTTAGATCAGCACATCTGACAGAGGAAGCTTTAAAAGCTGCTGTTCTCCTGTCAGCAATGCAGGATTCAGATCCTAAAGTTTTTCTGCTAAATTCTTAACTAAACTTCTTCTTGCACCGAGTTATCAGTCAAATCTCGCCCTCTCTCCTCAGTTTCCCCGGGGCTTGAAGCGCCAACATCCGCCTAATCTCCACAAAGTTATCCTGACTTGGAAGTATCTCAACCTGAGACTCTATTGAACTTGACCTTTATTTTAGCTCTCTAATTTTGTCTGGTTTGTTTAGCTCAACTCTTGCAAAGCCAAATCTCCCACAACATCCGTCCCCACAGCAGATGATGTATACACAATAACAGACATTGTTAAACACAGGCAAAAGAAAAGACGGTAGTTTCTGCACATGATTTAGCCGTTTAGTCAAGAAAAATTATTATGGAGACCAATCAAGGATGTTTAAAAAGTCATAAATACAATGAGGAGTAGTTCCAAACAAATCATAGAGAGCTTTATTTTTCCAATACAACATGAAATATAAAAACTTACAAAGGCTACACGTGTGTGTTCGCACATAGTAGTGCATATGTGTGTGTGAGATCAGCCCTGTGTCTAACATCTGTTTCTTATCTGATGGATGGATTGTGATTGCGCCACTTGTTTTGTCTGCAGGCAGGGAATGGTTTTGATTGACCGAGTAGACAGCATTCAGGTAGCGTGGCTCTATCGGCATGCATCAGTAGCAGGAAGTTATCATGCTGAAAGAGGCTCATTATTCGGCTGAAATCAGGGGTGATGATAGTTTAGTAAACTCATTTTCCCTCAGGCTTTTTTCATTCTTCCCTTCTTTGTTTTATTTCATCTGTTTTTCTTCCTTTCCTCATCCTCTTCTTCTCTGTTGGAGAGTGTCCTACATTTTAATGAAATGTACCTTTAACCTTAGCTGGCAATGTTACAGTCCCAGCTCTTCAGTGTATCTACAGTGTGTTTAGTTAGCTGTGCAGCCACTCAGGTTTCTGTGTCTTGCTGAGAACAGAATGCCTCGCACGGCTCTGCCTTCAGTAATACACTACATCCACATATAGAAATCCAACGTCTGTGATGAGATGAAAAGGTATTGTGTAACTTTCCTAGTTTGGAACATGTATAGTTTGTGTCTGTTGCGGTTGTGGGGGTGTGTGTTTACGTTTGTGTGCCTGCTTGTCAGTGTTTGATGGTACAAAACCACTGCAAGTAAATGCAGGCTGATGACAGGGCACCATTTAGTCGCCTGCCACATTAAAGGGACAGTCCGCAGCAACGGTTTGAGTTTCACAGTACACCTGGTGCCAAATACCACAACACTCACCACGAGACAATTACATACAGAGCGGCTTTGTTGTACAGACACTGGCAGGACATCTTTCTCCTTTTCACCTCTCTTCCTATCATCTCCTCTTGTCGTCTCCTCTTGTCTCCGCTTTCATTGATTCTGTTCCCCGCTGCTTAATGGTCAGTTATTATAACAGCTAATGAAGTGTGCAGCCAAACAGCCCCAAAGACCATTTTCTTTTCCATCAACTCAACTAATGACAGTATAATGACAATAATGACTAATGACAATATAGCTGGACTCAACAGGCACATTAAGTCATTGAGGAACAGAAAATCAATGAAGGCGATACGGTCCACTAAACTTGGTCCACTAGAACAGTGTGAGCACAGATTCCCTGCAGACCCCACATGACTGTTGATAGTTGGGAAGTCGAATTAAAAACACACCCATACACAGAAGTAGGCATACACACACACACACACACACACTGTCATGTACCCTCATTAAGACAAATGTATCGCCAAAAGCAATGACCTCTGGTTTTACCAGTGTGTGTATTTACAAAATATGAATAGGTGTCATATTGTGTGTGGGTAAGTGTGTTATTAACAGGGGTTAAGACCGGACACTATTGGGAGGCTCCAACATTTTATTCACCCTGAGAAGATCTAAAATCATGTACCTCTAAGTGTTGGGATATACAGTATATGTATATATACACAAATATAAATTACTTGTTAAATAATACAGAGAGAATTTAAAATCATAGCAGGAAAATAAATTGATTTATTGGCATGACAGAAAGCTGAATCCACTCACACATCAGGAGAAAATAATATATATAACTATGATAATCACCTCCTAGCTAGCAAATCTTTGCTGTTACTATGAATGCTTCATTACAGTTGAAGGTCATTTGCCCTACCAATAACACTAATCAGAGGACTCAAAATGCATTATCAAGCCTAACACCTGGATTCCTGGAAATGTTTACATTCTGGACTAGTCAATAAACACTAATGAGAAACTGTTTCACAAGTAAAGTCATGGCACATTTACAGCTTTTGGAAATGTCACAGTTTACTTTTGTGAGGAGTTGGCTAATGTGACAAATTGCAGTGTAAACAACACAGCAGAATAGAGTTTAATGAGAAAATATTGTTACTTAATGAAACTGACCTAATGCATCTTGAAACAGAAGGACGTTGACAGAACAGTCGTGTTTTCCACTACAGTACTCAAACAGTCCATTTGCCTCATGACATTTAAAGTGATTACAAATGGTAATGCGATTAGACGACAGATTAGATTGAAACTCATACATATTGAACATTTTATTCCTGTTTTTGCATCCCCCTTCTGTTAGAACATGCTTCTTAAAGTGCCAGTGAAGTGCATTTTTTTGTGCCAAAATGAAATGGCAGTTTCATTTCTTACATATAATTGTACCTGTTCATGGCTAAAATAATTTTTTAGGAAGTGCGAGGGACGAGATAAACATCGCAAATTTTTCAGAGTCTGAGCCTACCGCTGCTGCAGACGATAGCGGCTGTGACGTCACAAGATGGGCCCAGTTGTGATTGTAAACATGGCGGAGACTTCGGAAAGTGATACTGGTGCGAGAGAAATGAGTGATTTTGACAGCTTTTCGGACAGGATAGATGAGGAAAGTGGCCATGGAAGTCAATTTAGTTGAGGACAATATTTTGTCATAGATCTAGAGTAGATCTACACACAGGATTGGCCATCACCTGATCATACATTCATCTGTTCATAGCATGATGCAACATTCATGTTCACATGCAGTGTTGTGCTAGTTACTGAAAACCAGTAACTAGTTACAATTACTAGTTACTTCACTACTTACACCAAAAAGTAATGCGTTACTGTGAAAAGTAACTTTTTAGTTACTTAAAAAAGGGCACCCATTAATGCCCTTATACTGTAGCCTTCATTTCAGTACTGTTATTGCATCGGAGAATAATACAACCTGTTGATCAACTTGACATGCATTTGCATCACTGAACTCTGCTAAGCAATGTGGTCTATACAAACACAAACACAAAGATATGTTTCAAAGTGCCAATCCAGCCGCTGTTGCTTAGGTGGAGGTGGAGTGGCGTCGGATGAGTCTGGGTCTGTGGTCTTAGCTACTAGCTTCGTCCCAGCATTGTTTCTGCAGATGTTTCAACAGATTTTAATTGCTGTTTTGGGCAGTCGATAGGATCTTTGACCCGCCAAGACACAACTTACATTTAACTAAAACGTTCTTTTCTTTGTGCTCGACAAAAGTGAAATAGTGAGAATATCTCCAGGCGGAGAAACTCGACTTGAGCTCTGCCGCCGCCATGATAGTCTTGTTAGTAGACACAAACACAGTGGCCTTTATTTTTCATAAACAATCTACGAATCTACGAAACAATAACACCAGCCACTCACCTTCATCTTTTGGGAACAGAAACATCGCCACTTCGGCAGAATTGACATTACCACAGCCAGCGGCAATGCATCGCTTCCCGTGTGTTTTTCCTCCCTTTTTCTTCACTGTCGCCTCCATTGTCAGGTTTCCTCGATTGGCAATTACTTCCAGTCGACTGCGAAACACTTTCCAATAAAATACTCGCTCAAAAACGTTGGTAAATTCCACTTTGAAACGGAGACAAAATGAACGGTGGTGAATGTAAACACTTCGGCTGAGCCCATCTTCTGACGTCACGCAGTAGATCGCAAGCCACGCCCACGAAGGCGGATTTCCCAGCGGAAAATTCCAACTCGTCAAATTCGTTGCTATTCCAACATCTTTTATATGGGTTCCAATGGACAATTTTGGTCATTACTATACGTATTAGCATAACAGATCATGCACCGGCGCACACTTCACTGGGTCTTTATTGTATAATCATGTCAGAGTTTGACCTATCAATTAGTTACAACCTATTACACTATCCACTGCAGTTTATTATCAGATGTTGCCATGATAATCGATTTAAAGGCTTGTTAACTAACAGAGTACACAGGAGCCTGTGTGAGTGTATTACGTCTTTTTTAGGTGTGTGTGTGTATGGCTGTCAGATGTTCGCACTTTGCAGAGTTACTTATCGATATGTCTCTATGAGGTCAAAGTGTTATTAAAAAAGTTATAATAAAACTAATAACCTCACATTTAATTTTTGGAGGGGGACTCCACATGCAATAATATTTATTCTCGAAATATGATATTATTTATAATAATACAAATACATTTTAAAAGGGTACTCAGTTCTGCCTTTCTGTTGCTTTCAGTAAAGTAAAACAATTTTTTTTTAAATAAAACACATTTTAAAGTGCAGTTTTGTTTTGATACTAAAAAAACCTCTATGATTAAATATCTCATCTTTCGCAATGTGCTCAATTGGATAAAACAACGATACATTATCAGCACTATGCTGAAGAATCTTTTCTGACTGCTGTGCTGTATTGTGGAAAGAAAGGGCTGTACAAATAAGGGAGACCGTTGTGTAAGAAAGGAGGACAGATAAAAAGTGGGTGAGAAGAGAGGAGAGTGCTGGTAATACAGTGGGAGTTTCCTCATATTGTCACACACTTGTTAGTACCACGTTGCTCTGTTAAGCCTGGGGCTTTAGGGAAGAAAACGTGAGTGTGTGTGTTGTGCACTCTTGTACAGACACAGACACACACACACACACACACACACACACACACACATAGAGGCTGTATGCCAAGACAAATCTGCCCACTTCTCTTTTTCACATACACATTGTAGGCACTTGTTTTTCACACCTCATGACAATTTGATAGCCGCAGGCGTCAGATGTAAATAATAACCACAAGGGTTGCTATGGTGACAAAGAGTACCAGATTGTCAGATGGTGAACTCGGTCTGTAATGCTCTCCACCCAATTTCTATTCCACTTGATATTAGGGGGCTGTTTCAAGTTTTTTTTTGTAGTTCTCCTAAACTGACAAGCAGACACTATGCAGACTCTATTTCTTCAAAAGAGTGCAACACTATGACTGCTTCTCCATTTACAGTTTGTATAGGTTTACATCATGTACACCTTAATAATCAACAAAAAATAAACCGGTATATTAAAGGTCCCATCATATGCTTTTCTGGTTATTACTCGTCCCCTTGTGTGTTATGTAGCTTTTTCTGCATGTAAACGGTCTGCAAAGTCACAAACCCTCAAAGTACACCTTGTAGCGAGTAAAACTCTGACACAGAAAAGACGTGTCTATGCTGCCCCAGAACGCCTCGTTGTATATTTTTATTTTTCCATTGTTTTCTTCCGGGGCATATTGACGTCACTACGTCCAAATGGACCAATTGTTCAAAATGGACCAATCCGTGGAGCTCCGCACACACACACACTCACTCAGACCCCACGCAGCAACCAGGAAACGACACCAGTAATCCAGCTCACACTGTCCGCTCCTCGAGCCTCAAAGGGCGGAGCAGCGAGCGCCGCAACGTCCCGCCAACACGGCACCCAGACCCCACGCAGCATTCTCATCTGTTTGTCATTACTGGTGTCATTTTCTGTTTGCTTCAAACGCCATTGTAACACATAAACACTGATGTTCAGCTGTAACGGTGGTTGACTAATCAGAACAGAGTGGGCGAGCTGACCAATCAGAGCACAGTGGGTCATAGGGAGGGGGCGCGGGGGGGCAGGAGCTCCAACAAGGCGTGTAGGAAACAGAGTGAATACACATACTATACAGAGATGCTGTATGAGAAACCAATGTGAGTTTGGAACATTGAACAATGTAAATCTATTCTTGTAGACCTCAACAATGGAATTGTGATCAGTAGAAATGGCCAAGACATGTGACCTTTAAAATCGAGAGCAAGACATGGAGCAAATTCACAAAAGACTGTGTTACCCTTGTAGTGAAAACTCTTGTTGGCGACCTGGCTTCTGAAATGTTTTTGGTAGACTAAGTTGTTAATCTTCCAACTAATCTCGACCTCCAACTTCGAGACGAAACAGATTTTTTGAAAAAAAAAAAAAATCCGGATGTTATATATTTTCATTTGTGGAAAACAAGTGGTGTTGGCTATTACATAAATGCCCTGACTACTGAATTTTCACGGGTAATTAAACATTGATATGCATGGGTATCCTTGCCTATACAAGTGTGTGCCTCTTCTCAGCCTCTCCATTCACACAGATTGAATGTTTCAGACTAGTATTTGAGATTCCCCAGAATGTGTTTTCCTCCTTTGTTTGTTTTGGCTGAGTGTGTAACCAAGAGCATTTCTGCATACCTAAGATGGGTTTTGGGGTTGAGGGAACTTTCCAGAAGTTTTTTTAAGACATTAACACCGATGTTTTTCCAGCACATTAAACTCTTAGGTGGCCCTCCAAGATTGTTTTTTCCTGACCACCTTCAGGAAAAATCTGGTTTTGTAGATAAACATACAAGGCTGTTTTGATTTGTCTTGTCCAACACCATCTTTACTCAAAACACTGAGTTCTGACAGCCTCATGTTCACTCTTCAAGGTTATTTGTACTTATCTTCTCAAAAGGTTTTACCCACAACACACGTGATGTTGCTTTATAAACATAAGCCGGAAAGAACACTTTTGCAGGATAAGCCATAATGAAAAGTGAAATCAGGTGTCCAACTGCATCATAACATGCAAAAAGTATGTTGTATTTTTAAATATCTGACTAATTGATTGCAGTAAGTGTTGTTTGGTTGATGTAATTTAGTGGGAATGCTGATACAGCATTCTTCTACAGACAAATTCTTTATTATTATTATTCCGCCGGGTTATTTTGTCCCTCTTCTGCTCCCACATTCCACATCGCAGAAACTCCGTTCAAACATCAAAACGTTCAGCTCGATCGGGAATCGATGGCTATTACTTTTCACATTCTTAACTTTCATAATTCCAGAGATATCCCATAATTCATCACATTTTTAACATCGAAGTCAATGGAGAAACTCTTCAGACTTGAAAAATCTTCATGCAACTCCAACTTTAAAATGTTACACATCTTTCTGACATTATTCGTGTTACACAACTTTTAAATCAGATTCATACTTTTAGAAATATTAAACATTGTTCAGACCTTGGTAAAGAGGCCTTCTTCAGATTTTAACATTAGTGTGTATTGCGCAGCTCGTTAAGGCTTAGAGTGTGTGATGTCACAGCTAGAGTGGAGGAGAGCTTGAAATTGCCTTCATATTTTTTTTTTAAACCTGCCATAATTCCCAAACCCTGCACTCCTGAGAGATCATTTTTCCTGAAAAACGTAGGAAAACATCTCGTAGCTTGAAAAATTTAAACAAAAACTTTCAACATGTCTCCATCAAGGCCCATTGTAAATTCAGCGTGATTATTCATCACAGCAGCAGCCGCACACCTTAAGTTAATCTGCCAAAATTCAGATCAATGGAAAGGCTCCCCTCTCACTGATTACTGCACATCACCATGGAAACCTTTGATCTCTGGGCTCAATTACAGGTGTTTCATAACGTCGTTAGCTCAAACATAAACACCTGTGTGTTGGAGATATGACATGATGATGTCATAACTCCAACTGACAGGCTCAGAACGCCACCAAACATCACATGATGGTTAACACTAAAGCCCTGAACAGCTCTACATCAAATCTGATGTTACGTAATGTGGTGTTTACATGGCAACGCATCCCTCGCCATAAAACACAATGTCGCTGTAACTCCAATGGACACGGTCCAATCGTCCCCCAATCTTCACTTGTATATCACCAGTCCATGCCTCAACAGCTCTACATCAATTCTGAGATCTCACCATATGCCGTTTCCATGGAAACACATCCCTCGCCATAAAACACGATGTTGTCGTGATACCTATGCAAATGGTCTAAAACAGCACCAGACTTCAGATAATGGTTAATGGTCCGGCCCTCAACAGCTCTATGTCAATTATGGGGTGTCATCATATGCCGTTTCCATGGAAACGCATCCCTCGCCATAAAACAAGATGTTGTCTTAACTCATATGAAAATTGTCAAAACAGCACCAGACTTCAGATGATGGCTAATGGTCCAGCCTTCAACATGTCTATGTCCCATTTGTGAGTTTTCCTCAAAAGCTGTTGCCATGGCAATGCATCCCTCGCCGTAAAACACGATATTGCTATAACTCCTATGAAAATCGTCAAAAAATGCTGAAACTTCACGTGTGCTAACAGTCCAGCCGTGACGACATCTACGTGAGTTTTGAGATTTCTTCAAATGCCGTTGCCATGGTAACACAAGGTTCGCCATGAAACACGGTTTTCTCATAACTTCAGTGAAAATGCTGCTAACGGCCCAAACCTTCACAGGTTTGGTAAAGATGCAGCCATCCACACATTTAAGCGTATTATGGGGTGTCATCAAATGCCGTTGCCATGGCGACAGATCACTCGCCATCAAGTTAGTTCAAAAGTTTGCAGTTCAAATATTCTGCTGCTTTTCCAAGCCTTTTTACTTTATTTTCTTCACTTATCACACATTCAATACCCCAGTGTTCATGTATCATTTCAATCTAAATTCTTCACTTTCTTCTTACACATTACATTTCAGCATAGCAGTTCAGCATCAGCTTTTCAGCATAAAGCATTCCCACTAGCAACTTCTTCAAGAATTGCATTCTCTAGTTAGGTCTTGGCCTTCTACAGTGCCTTGTACAATGTCTCCCTATCCTTTTTTGACTCTTATATATAATTTTTCTTATTTTTCTCTTTCAACACCTTTCTCCTCTGTCTTCCAGGGTCCTTCTTCATCCGCCTTGAAGCTCCTATGAACAACATCACCACCTCTCTGGGCCACACAGCCGAGCTTTTCTGCCGTGTGTCCGGCAACCCACCGCCCGTCGTGCGCTGGCTGAAGAACGATGCCCCGGTGGTGCAGGAGCCTCGACGGATCTCGCATCGATCCACACCGTACGGATCACGCCTCCGCATTCGCAACCTGGACACTACTGATACGGGCTACTTCCAGTGCATGGCCACCAACACACAGGGGACCGTGTCCACGACAGGCGTGCTCTTTGTCAAATTTGGTAAGAGCAGAGAGCAGTTTCTGCCAAGCATTTACAAGCTTGTTGGCAGGCAGATCTCACAATCAGGTTGTACACCCTTACTGTGACAAACAAGAAATGTTTTCCTACTCATCTTTTCCTTTTAGAGATCTGGCTCCTTTCAGTAACACTCCTCTCAACTTATTATTGCTTGTAGCTGGCAGCTTGTGCAGAGAAATATCTGGGAGCAATATTGTTTATCCTCTTGTAAAAAAATCCCCTTGTCTCCTTTTCCAGATCCACTCCCTACTCTCCTGCCAGGAAGGCCAACGTAAGTTTATCTTTTTCCTATCCGTCTTTTAGTTCTCTATCTTCTCTCTGGCACTCTATTCATGCTGTTCTTAGAGCACTATAATCTTATAAATGCACATTGCAAATGCATACATTTTACAATTTGCATACTTATTCATGGCTTGCAACTATGTTTTAATCTTGATGGATGTCAAAATCTGAGCTTGAAGTTTGCAAATGTGTTTATAGGTGGTCCTGGACCACATAAAGGCAGAAGAAGACCTAAACTAAATTTGATTTGCTATCTGTTCTGATAATCATGTGTGGGCCTGTTTTCCGATAATGTCCATAATGGAAACAAATTTAATTACAGAGAATTTGAAGGTCATGACTTTATAGATAAACTAAAGACAAAGTTGCAGTTCAGTGAATTCATTAAGGAGCGTACACCAACATTCCCACTGTTTGCTGACATACTGTCTGCTGATACTGTCTGAAACGAGGAAAATGCTGCATTGTGTTTCTATCTTGTACATCTCATGGCAATGCATGGCCTCCTTTGATATATAGAGCCAGCCTAAAAGTACTCAGAAGGACTTTTTTATTGAGGACTCACTGACATTATAACACTGCTTGGTCTGTAATTTTCAATTTTATTGGTGCAGATCTCAGTGTGGCTAAATGAATATTTAATATGCGCCTTTTAAATCCCAAATGCCTGATGTTGTATGCTGCTGTTTCCGCCCAACCATCTCAGCTCACATGGTTCACATTTGAATGTGGACTGCGCACACTTAGCCGTGGGCCACAGTCGGTATGTGGACCATGAGGACTGTTGGGCGGGAGCAGAACAAAGCAGATGTTGACATCCGAAACACACTGACACAGGTCAGTGTAGTAGATGAAAACAAATAGTTTGGAGGTAACTTTTGCCAACTCTGTTTGAGAAAAAAAACAAAATGTTTGGGGGACTTGAAAAATAGTCATTTGTGCATACATTTGCTGTTTTAAATGTAAATGAATCCCATAAGCATAGAGTAAACACCTAGTGCCAACACACACATGTAAGAAAAGTATGTATTTATTTTTATTATTTCTTTGGGTGTTTTTCCCTTCTGCCCCTCCTTCGTTTCTATACTGCTTGTGGTATTCGAGAAACTAGCTCACTTGGGTTAGGCTGTGTTATTTGATTTTTAGAAGACCAATCAGTAAATAGGATATGATTTAAAATGTAAACATTTTTAATTCATTTCTCTTTAGGGCAATAATGTGACACTCAGCTGCCTCCAGGGCAATAATGAAGTTATTATAATTAAGAGTGAAAGTCTTTTGTCTACTGAGCTAAGTTGATAAACTTAAGTCAGAGTCTCCCACTAAAGTATTGTGGCCTGAAATGAGCAGTATAGAAAAATGACGCACATCTGTCTCTCTTTGTGGTTTCTTTTCTATATAACTTTTTATAGTCGCCTAATTAGCTGCAAGCTGTTTGAATGTACAGTAAAACCAACCAGAGTCCTAATTTCTTTACATGCACATCAAATTAAATAGGGTAACGAGGGTAGCAAATGAAACCAAACGATACAAAATGTTTTAAATAATTATCCATAAGTGATTTCCACTTTAATATTATCATGTTCTTGGCAAAAGTGCAACTCCTGCCCAAATAAAAAAATATTTTGAGTCTGTTGAACACACTTCGAACTTTCCCTGCTCGTTTGATTGGATCAAAGGAGTTGAGCTGGATGATTTTCCCAAATTACATTATGGCAAGGCTTGCTGCCATGTTCCATCAAAACTGCTGGCACATAGTGGATATCAGACACTTACTAAATCCACTCTCACAGTGAGACGACTACACACACATACACACACATTTGAGCACGAACTCATGCTCCGTTTTAAACATCTGTTTCTACCTTTCCTATGTTTACATGTTTTAGATTTTTGGACACTGTGACAATGCCAGAAATAAACTAAAATGGAAACAAATATAGATAAGAAAATGGGAGGATGAGTTTTTGGCTAAATTACAAGAGTTTTTGAGGATGACAATGCGAGGCTGGCATGATGATCATGAGGGTTCTATAATCCAATTTCTCACAACAGAAAAATGATTTTGCAGCAATCTGATAAAGAGAAGCAAATCCATCTGGATATTTTGAAGCCTGTATATGCTTTTATAAAGTACTTTTTTGAAACCACTAAGGTTTTTGTTCTTGCCAAATGATCATGATGCATTTTAAGTTAATTTCCAGGCTATAAAAATGTATAAATGTCTTCAAAGAATCTTTTCAGTTATATTCCTTAATTGGAATTAGTTCCATGAAAATCCACATGATGATGATGCAAGGCAAATTCTTTTGTCTGATTTTCCTTCTGAGGGAATTACGTTTTTAGGACTCCTATAATCTAAACATCTCAAGGATTCCAACTCATTGAGGTACAGCTTTCCCACACGATACGCTACATTACACTTAGCAAGTTGGAATAAATTAGTTTCACCTTGTGTTTTTTTCCCTGCAACCTTGTGAAGGGAAGTGTTGAGCTGAAGACTAGCATGCAACCGTGAGTCTCATTACAGTCATTACAGACTTCATTTAAACGGACAGGGGCCTCCTTTGACAGCTGCCGAGCTGCGGTGGTGGTGGGCTGATTATTGCTGCTGCTCATCATTAGTGCCACGGCAAACTTATTAGCTGTAAAGTAAGGTGGCAGGCCGTCAAGAAGACAAGGTCACATAATGATGACATGTGATGACCTGCAAGCGCTTACCTCATGCCGCAGCTGTTCAAACGTCACGACTTCTGGTCTTTCTCGTCTGGTCTGAAGTTTTTGGAAAGACATCTGGTCCAAAAGCTTGTCAGTTCAAGTGAAATATACTTTTGTAACTTGCACTCTCTCCCATTTTGTCTGTGTTCAACAGAGAGCTCAGTGGCTTCCATTTTCTTGGGGCAAATTAGCCACAAATATTACTTACAAACTTGAGGGAAGATTTTTTGCCACCCACCTTGTTGAAGCTGAACATAACATGACCTTCATGTCCCCTGTGTTTTCTTTGCTTCGGTCTGATTTCCATCCTCTACGCTGGGCTTAAGTATACAGTGTGTGTGTGTGTGTGTGTGTGTGTGTGTGTGTGTGTGTGTGTGTGTGTGTGTGTGTGTGTGTGTGTGTGTGTGTGTGTGTGTGTGTGTGTGTGTGTGTGTGTGTGTGTGTGTGTGTGTGTGTGTGTGTGTGTGTGTGTGTGTGTGTGTGTGTGTGTGTGTGTGTGTGTGTGTGTGTGTGTGTGTGTGTGTGTGTGTGTGTGTGTGTGTGTGTGTGTGTGTGTGTGTGTGTGTGTGTGTGTGTGTGTGTGTGTGTGTGTGTGTGTGTGTGTGTGTGTGTGTGTGTGTGTGTGGGGGGGGGGGGGTGTGTTCGATGGTTTCATGTAAGATTTAGGCAGCTTCCAATGTGGCTGCCTAGGACCATAGCAGAAAACTAGAGCTGAGAACAAATACAGGAAGGAGAAGACAAGAGGTTGAGAACAGGAGAGATGGTGGAACATTTGAAGCATTCATTTTGCCTTAATCTCAGGCCTTTTTAAATGTTTCAGTTTTCTCTCCAGAGCTGTTCTTAAAGTCTGAAGTTAGTATTTCAGAGCAAGTCTTAAGCCAAGTTAGAAGTTTTCATTGGCATATTTCAGATCTTGGACTGTCAAAATGACACAGTTGATTTTTCCTTTTAAATAATTTACTAATAATATATATATATACGTAGCTGAGACCAGCAGCCGGTTAGCTTAGCTCATGATAAAAACAAAGAAAAATGCTTTCCTGGCTCAGTTTAAAGGTAGCTAAATATTTATACAAACACCTCTTAAGATTGCAGCTTAACACGTTATACGTCATTTGTTGAATCCATACAAAAAAAGAATTGTAAAAATGGCACTTTGTGGTTTTATGGGGCGTTAGCTGTTCCTTTTATATAAGCTGTTCCTTTAAATTCTCACCAAAGTCTCAAGTTCTCCTTTTTATGACGCAAATCCAAGTGTCATATTTATAAACCAATTTATTTTCTTATACGAAGTTCATCAGAATGCCACAATTCTAGGTAAATAAGAAAAAGATCAGTGCATCGCCTCTATTTTGTGCTTATTCTCCTCCCTCCATATTCCCCCTTCCCTTCCTCTCTTCCCCTCCTTGGAGATGTTTTAATAGAGCCAGAATAAACACAGGGTGAGGGGAAAAAGTCTCTCCTGCCAAAATTAGACCCCCAACTTTATGCGTCGCTCTCTGTGCGTGCCACACTTCCCTCATTTGTGAAAAAAAAAGATGGAGATGGCGGGAGAGTGAAGGGAGTGAAAGAAAAACAGTGTTAGCAGGGTAGGAGGAGGATGGTACCATTAACTCTCCTGGGTTCCATCTTGTTCTTTGAATCCCTGGTTCTGCGGGATTGGAGGCGTTCAGTATGATTATCTGAGTTATCCAGCAGTAGGTTTAGCTCAGATTAGAAGCAGGAAATAACTCCTGACCGAGGCCTGCGCGCACGATGCAAACCTCAGGCCAAAACTGTCCATGACGCAATTTTTCAATATAATTAATCAATGGGATTAATTCATCAGATGCGTTATGAAGGCAGGAGCTGAACTTTAAATAACTTTTATTAGTTCTTTCAGCTTTATTGTTTTTCTTTTTGTATGCTAGAGCTATTTTAATAATTGATATTAATTATACTAAAGCAATGACAGAGTTGCAAAACAAAGACATTAATAATATATTTAGGTTTTTTGAGCTGAGACTTGTTTTATTTAATCAATATAAGTCATGATAACTTTCTTGTAGCACTCGGGGGACAGGTTGGGGGGGTTTGTCAAGCATGACAGATGGCTTGCGGGTTGTGAAAATACTTTTTGAGTTGAAATTGTGCATCATCTGCAGCTCTAATCAATATTTTTATTATAACAATGGATACAAATACATTGCATGGTGACTCTGTGTTTCCCCTCACCTCAAAGGAGCTTTAGCGTCCATCCGCTCACAACTTCACTGTTCTGCTTCAGTATTACTGCTCTTATAAAGCCACCAAACAGCTGTTTCCAGAATAAAAGCTCCAGATGGATAAAGTTAGCAACTAGCTGGTAAACATTTAGAGGCAATTAGCAGCTACCCTCAGGAGTGGGCAGAGCTCAGAGTGAGTAAATATAGGACTCGTGTTAATTTGGTGGCCAGAAACACAACAATTCTTGTATGATTTCCAAGATACAGCTTTTTTATATACTTCGAAAAACAGTCTATATGCAACACACAGTCTCTGTCTGTGTTTACAATCAGGGCCGTCCCTCCCTATGGGGCCTCACATTGCGCAGGGGGCCTCGGTTTATGAGCTTGGCTTGTGCGCAGTTCTCAGCGCAGTTCTCAGCGCAGTTCTCAGCGCAGTTCTCCGCGCACCCCCCCCCCCTAAACTTTAACGGACATGTTGATCGGCGGAAAACATTTTTAACGGAAACTCTGCCGCATGGTTCCCTCGTCCCTTGGAAGAGGCGGAGAGGTGGGTGTTTTTCATCTGCTGGTGGACTACCTGAGAGATTTACAGCAGGAGCACACGCCGTCCACTGCGGAGAATAAACAGAAGGGCAACCATGGCAACCATGCTCCGGGGTCTTCTTCGCTGCTTTTGGTGTATTTTGTGGCGGCAGCAGCGCCACTTACAGGCCCGGCTTATGTACTCCAGCGTTTCCAGCGTTTCCAGTGTTTCCAGCGTTTCCAGCGTTTCCAGCGGTCTCGTGTGAACGGACACGTTAATTGAGCCGAATGCGTGTGAACGGAAGACTTTTTTGAAAACGCATAAATGGGGTCTGAGAGGTGACAAGGGGAGCACGTCTGTAACTCGACACCGTTGCAATGAATCGACATCTGACCAATCACGGCTTTGATACGGCCACTAGTGCAGGTGAAGAGATGTCGGCGAAAAGACAGTTTCAGTCCGGCGCAAGCAAGAGGGAAAAAAAAAAAAACATGAAGAAACTAGAGCATCACTCGAAGGTGGGTTATTGTATGAGTAAAATGTACAACTTGCGAATGTTGTATAAGTCAAATGTCAAACTTTTGCCAATTGCCATATTAAAACATCAGCTGCAATTCACGACATGAAGAAGGCAGTCACTGCACAGCATATAGGCTAATGGAGATGCAGTTATTTCCAGCATTCTTTATTTACCATTCATTCAAGTATGTTATGCCTTTTATCTGCTAATGTACAGGAGGAAGAGTGATAAACTGTCTGTCTAGTTGGCTTACATAACAGTTAAAGTTTACAGCCTAAAAAACATGGAGCATTTTTTCCCCTTTTATTCATTTTTATGTCAATTTGCACATTTCATGGTGATGCTCAGCCTCTCCCCTTAACAGTCATCATCATGTCAACCACAACACAGAGAAATACTGATAGAAATGTGTGTGTAGTTGTTGATACATTGCTGACAGAGGGAACTACATTTGAATACAGATTTAAGAAATATCAGTTTTTGATTTTGTGTTTTGTCTTGACTATTACAACAAATAAAATAATATAGTATTTATATTATTACATTTATTATGATGATTATTATTATTAGTAGAAGTAGTTTATTTGCATTAATTATATTTTAATCTTTCTGAGGCTAGTATTTGGCAGGAAATGCAGACGTATTCACCTGTAAACGCATACTGAACGACATACATGCACATTTACCATTTAGTTGGCCAGGGACGGCCCTGTTTACAATAGAGGGGTTTTCTCCCCGTTTGAAAAGATTAATACCACTACACCCTGGCTGTCAAGGCTGTTTAAATTACTCAAAACTTTCCCCACCACTTTTCTCTCAGCACTGGCAGAAAAGCAAATACAAAAATAGCTGCTGTTTTTTTCTTCTTCATTCTTTTCCCCCCACCGAGCCTCTCTGTATTGGAGAATAAGGAGGAAAGGTTTAACAAAAAACTGATTTAGGATTCTTCTTTTTCAGTGGTTGACTTTTCTGCTGCCTGCATATATACCTGTTAGAAATAGTGATTGACAGTATTTGGTAGAAGCTGTGCTCTGCTGTTCTTCTGTTCATTATTCCACCTTGAATATTAAAATACCTTATTTGAACAATATTTGACTCCCAAACATCGATTTAAAACTCTGTTGACAGTACATTCAACACTCACACATGCATGAAAGTGCTGGTTTGTTATGGTTAAGTAGCTACATCCATAACTACTAAGACCTTTCTTTTCACTTTTGTACGTTTTCTATTAATTTGTCAGTAAAGATCTTAAATGTTAGGTGTAATTACAAGACTTGATGTGATTACTCTAATCAGGTTTGTTTAACCGTGATACTGTGTAAACACACATACAGTATGACTTTTCCTGATCTTGTGTGTGGCAATAAACCCTCTGTAATTGGCCAGCTGTCAACACACTTGGATTAAATTGACCTCAGAGCTGGCAGGACGGGCCTCACGGTGCCCCGCTGCCAGCAGCCCACCGACAATCCAATTATACATGAGAAGCATCAAAGAGTTAAAAACTAAGCAGTAATTTAACAGTGTATCGACAGGACTGTAGCGTGTGTCTCACCTACAGCAGTGCATGGGTTGATTGACAAATTAGTTTAAGCAAGTAGTTTCCAAAATGTGTAATGGTTTGAAGATGTCAGCTTAATCTTGAAGCTTGCTCATGCTTGTTCGAAGGTATTAGGCGCTAAAATATGTGTGTACAGTAATCAAAATAGATTTATTGATACCCTGAAACATCTTATCTCTTCTCCTCTCCGCTCTACAGCAGCTGTTGTGAAAGGCTTGTACTTATCATGTCTGTGTGATTAGCATCTGATTTATTAAGACTTCAGGTAATTACACATCCGTGCTTTTTACTGTAGGTGTGTTTAGTGTAGGAGGATAAAAGGATGCCGTCAAGGGGTTTTATCAGGCAAACATCAGCAAAGTACCCAAAATCCTCATTAAAGAAGGCACAACATGTCGAAGCATCTACTTATGCTGCATACTTAAGCTCTTAACTAGAATAATTATTTACAGACTTTATGGCAGAAATGTTGCTCTCAGCTTTATCTATCTCTCAAGCTCAACACCAATGTGACTCTAAGGCATGGATGCAAATTGCCGCTAGGTAAATGTCTTATAATTAATGAGATTGACAGTGCATTAGCTTCTAGATGGAAATTCGAGTTTAATGAGGACACAGGCACAACTCCATGTCTGCTCTTTTTCTCTGTCAACATATAACATCAGTTATTGTTGATATTGTGTGCATGTATTATTGTTTTAATTCATAATCAGTCCAGCTCCCATGCAGTCTTTTCGTGGTGCCTTCACTTTTTTTCTGCGGTCTTCCTGTACATACAAGGTATTTAGATTTTACCCCTCCAACTACAGCCCTTTTAACATAACTGCACCTTTAAACCACATGCTTTTGGAAGTTTCCACACAAAATTGCACATCCCCTAGACAATTCACAAGAATTCAATTATTAGATTTTCTCCAAATGTTCCAGGATTCCTCTCTATAGATGTAATTCAATTTTTAATAATAAAGGAAATATGCTCCATCCAGTTTTTTGTCCGAAGCTGGATGAGAACCTCAACAATACGACTTTGAGAAGTGACTGCGCCTGGCGCATAACCCTACATACATTTGAGATGAAGCTTCTGTAAAGATGTGTGTAGATGTTGTTACTATTGGACAGAGCCCTGTTTACTTATTTTACAGTTTTACAGTCATTTGTAATTTAAGCCAAGCTAACTGGGTGCCAACTGTAGCTTCATATTTACAATAATACGCCCCTGACCAGTAGTACAATCTGAAATGAGGCACAAAGTTTAGCTAAAAAGCTAAACACCGCTCCACCACTTTAGAAGTATTTCCCTCTGCCACCCTGCTGGCCTTAGCCTACAGTATGTGTTGTTTTTTTTCACAATAGGCGCTTAACTCAGACTGTGCGCTGTATTGAGAAGCTTTGGATTTTGGTTTCACTTCTCCTCACCTCAGTGCCAGTGTCAGCACGGCTGTGGTTCTTAGAAGCTGGCCAGGATTGATGATAATTTGCTCCAAGCATTGCCTCTATTCAGACTGAGGGGATGACAGGCCCACTCAATTTTTGGATGCACTCCTTTGCCACATACTGATCCACTTCAGCACCTCCACATCAGACCACGCAGGATTTTTTGTTCACTTATTTCAATTTTTGGATCCGTTTAAAAACAATATGTATTTCACTCTAGAGCTCTTTCAGACAATGTTCTGACCTGCCAACAAAAGGCTCTGCACTTTCTCAACCAAGAGCTGTTGCAATATTCCCAAATTGCTTAGTAGTCCTGCCAAACATGGACAATGGATTGAACTTTTATTGGCAAGAGGTAAAAAGGGATATTAGGTCAATGTTTTACATTAATTGATACACAAGTAAAGAACCTTGAACCTTGAAGTAAAGACACAAATGGCCTATTGAGACTTTTTCTTCACCTCTGTCCTCTATTCCTTTGCGAGCCTGCAGTAGACAGGGGCTTTTTCTGTCTCAGACGGCACATATGCACACTGGCAGTTCTACATAAAACACAGAGTCAAAGAACTGCACACACAGTCACTCTTACAAACCCTATCTCTCACACGTGTTTAGTTAAGCCCTCTGTGGTTCTTAATTGCCGTCTTGTTGTGGATTCTTTTTAGGGCAGTGCTGATTGATTGGGGATCAGGGCCCTAATATGGCTCATTGGGGATAGGCCCTTTGACATGGCCTGGTCCCAGGGTGAGGGTACTGTTTGAAACCAGAGCTCCCACCACAGCCCCCTCCCACAAGCCTGAATGCCTCTCTGCTAAATGCTGCCCAGGTCAGGGGGCTCCACACACACATTGTGAACACACACACGTGGGGACTGTCATGATGTGAAGCCAACTTAAACCATTAAAGCAATTTACATTATTAGCCGTTAGTATAGGTGTAAGTCTGTTTTTACACATCTTACCGCACACGCGAGTTTCATGCACAACTCATTATGAACAAGGCTTTCACACTCAGCTTGGAAAGGCCCTACTTCCTGTTTCCTGGTTCCCAGAATCCCCCATGTCTGTCTCTTGGTGATCCTGCTGGCAGGTCTGGTCAAGGTCAGGTCTGGTAAGAAAGTTGTGTGTGTGTTTTTTTTTGTGAATCACAGTTTCTCCCTGAGGGTTATGGGGCCTATAAGAAGGTTGTGGGGTTTCCCTGAACTTTGCCCCAAACCTCCCATGAATACACATAACACACACACTCCTTTAAGAAAAAAAACAAATATACATGCAGACAAGTATGCACGGAAAGTGTTCTTTATTTGCCCTTAGCAGTGGTGTTGAGTGTGTAAGAGAAACAGAGGAGGGCACAGTGTATTTCGAGGTATAAAGAGAGGCTTTTATTTTTAGTTTCGGCAAGCCACGAGCCATAGGATATTCAACAATTTGTAGAGCTCAACATGATCAATGCAGTTACATGTAACTGAGTTTTTCTTAAAGGAAGCTCTGTCAGTTAAAGCTAGTTTATTAATCAGTTTTATAATAATTTGCCCTGGCGCCTACCAAATTGCCTGCATATTGTATGACTAGAACACTGTTGGTGTTAGGATGAAGAAGCACTTTCATCTCTTTTGTTTAGAAAAGATTTTACCAGCAAGATAAACATAGGCAACTTTTCCTTTGCTAATTCACTTTAGTGCAAATCTGTGGAGGCTTCTTAGGGAACTTCGTCATATTGTATGCTCCAGTGTCAACAGGATTATAAGCTCTGTTGCTTGTTGTTAACCCTTTTGACATATCTATACCTCTGTGGAATTGAGCCAGAATAGCCTGAAAGAGAAATGTTAGGTTCAGTATCTCAGGCTGCCAGTAGTCGTTGACAGTAAAATAACTCATACAAAATAGCAAATTTTAGATGCCCGTATTCACTCCAATGTTGTGCTCACCAATATTTTTAAAAGGGAAAATCATTTTCATATACAAAAATATTAGTTGTCGGTTTAACCTGAATTGGTCCCTTAAGTTCGGCTCTCCTGGTGGACAACGGATAAAATTATGGAGAAGGAAAGCAAGAAAAAGGAGGTGTTTTTTGTTGTAAATGTCATACTTGAATATCATTTGGGGAATTTAGAGTAGAGACTAGTACTTCAAGCTTCAACATAAATTGCGTTTCAAGTTTCAAAAGTTTGAAGCACACGGAACCTCAAAAAATCTAACGAGGAGTTTTTTAAAAGGTCAAAGATCCATATGTAACCACTTCACCAGTCTGATATAATGAGTACGTAATACAGTCATCCCTCCTCTGTACTTCTTTTCTCTGGCCTCAATCAATTTAGGGCTGACTCTAGGCAGGAAGTTCTTAACACACAGAAGAGCAGATATTACATAAACAACATACTTGTGGACCATGTTGTAAATATGACTGACAACTCTTAAGAGTGTGTGTGAGGCCCTAGTGCCAACTGAATAATGTGCTAGTTAGTCCCCTTTGTTTTAAGAGTACAGGAGCCTTTAAATTATCTTTTATTGGGAGATCTGGAGCCATTTCGTCTCGAGACTGTTTTGAAAAAGCAGGACTATTTAGCGAGGTCCACTATTAAGTCATTCTTTAATGAAGTGTTGTGATTTACCTTACTGCTGTGCCCACAATATCTTTCCTCGACAGTTTAGGCTTCACCAAGCAATTTTTTTTACTTTTCTTCCCCACAATCCCAAGGAACTTCAGACAACATGCCTAACTCTCTGAATGTTCAGTGTGGGTTTAATGTGTAGGCCGAGAACGCAATAATTGTAGTGATACATATAGCAGACACAGAGGTTTTCCAGCCAAAAAGAAATACTAACTGGTGTATAAGTCATAAGTAGTCATTAGTAATTATTGCATTGTATTCTGGTATAATGAGGCAGCTGTCAACGGATTAATTCTTGAATGCAAAGAAAGTAAATCATTTGTCAGAAAGGAATTTTGTGGCAATTGGACAAAGACATACAAAGCAACTTTACGGCTTAGTTAGTATGAATAAAGTTGGATATCCTTCAAATAGAGCCCTTTTATGTTTGTTTTCTGTGTCCTACAGACACCTTTGACGGCAGTGTGTGTAAAGAGAGATTATTTATTGGCTCCAACGTGCGACAGTGTTTTCCTTCCCCATAATACATGCCTTTAGTGACTCTTAATAGCTCAATCAAGGATTATTCCACTTTCCTCAGGAAGCCGCTTGTGTTCAAACGTGTGTATTCTTGTTCCTCAAGCACCGTCAGTAGCCAGTCAGCCAAAACATGTGTCCTCCTGTCTTTTTTAAGTGTCTGCCTTTGTGTGTTCGGATTGAGATCTGTGATCATGGCAATAAGCTGTCGTAAATCATGCAGGAAAAAGTATATGTGTGTGTGGGGGGTTACATGCTGTCTAAATCACAGAAGTAGCTTTGCTCTCGGCTTTTTCTTTTTCATGTTCTTTTCTTTTGTGCTTTCTTTGCTTTTCCTGTTATTATTATTTCCACATGGATGTTTCAGGGAAGCCTGGAGTCAATTTGAGGAATGCTAATAAGAAAAACTAAAGACAGGACATTTTTACAGCCAAAAATATGGAACCAAAGCATAAAGTTTGTGAAACTGCAGGAAGATTTTTCTTTTCTTTTTAAAAACAGATCACAAACCACCATTATACGTCTTTGTTATATCAAGTTGGACCTTCCTGGTTAAAGAATGATGGACTTGATCGGTACAAGTTGTTGGGTCTTCATGTTGTTTTTAGGATAAAAACCTTTAAAGTCGTACATACACACACTTCATTGTTAAACAACAGTCAGACTTGATGTCTAGAGCCCCTTACTGTTTCCAGCTTCCTTCTTTTCCTCAATAATCTCTCAATCTCTTTAGTTTTCTCCCTGATTTACCTTTTCTCGCCCTTCTCTATCGCGCATTTTTCCTTTTCTTGTTTATGTTATGTTTCCCTACCTTCTCTCTCTGTTTGTGTTATTTGTTCTTGGGGATCTCTACTAATACTCAAACAAAACCTTCTCACCCTCCTTCTCCTCGAATTCACCTCCCCAGTAATGGGTTTCACTTTGTAACCTCTGTGCTCCACGTGTTTGTGTGTGTATGTGTCCGTCTAAACACCACTGGGTTTCTGTTTTAGGAGACATATTGCCCTGCTATCCTGCTAATTGACAGGCTGATTGACACCCTGACTTCCTAACATCTCCCCCCACTTGGACCTCTGATACCCTGCAGTCCTCCGGGGAAGTGATGTCACCAGTACAGAAGCATTGTGAGGAGTGAGGGGATTGATGTAGGGTCCTCCCTGCTTGTCACCATGTATGCGTTAACCCTGTTATTAAAACTCGTTGGTAGCATTCATAGTCCTGAGAGACTGGTCTTACAACACCAGCAGCTTTATGTGGGAAGTATTCTGTGGACTATAGATAAGATCATCCTTTAAATAACATTCAGAGAAATGTTGACATGAAAACATTTTTACTTTCTATCTCAGATCAAGTCTATTTCAACCATAGGTAGTTTCATAAAAGCATAGGGAGTTACTGTTTGAATCAACCAGTGCCTGTTGCCTCCTTTTTGCGAAAATTCCTCAGACTCACTGAAATGGCGCATTTCCATTGCAGGGCCTCGCTCGGCTTAGTACGGTATAGTTAGGCCTTGTTAGGCCTTGTTAGGCCAGGCTCGTTTCCATTACAGTTTAGTAGCTGGGGCAGTGACTATAGTAACGCAGGCGGAGCCGTGACGTTATCTTCAATGCGAACCACAGAAAAACAACATCAGCCGTTAGCTGTTAGCACTCAAGCTCACAGCTCCTCATATCTGTTCAGAAACTAGACAAAAGTTAAACAAGTACAAACCACAGACTGTCTGTGTCATGGCGAATACAGTCGCTGGTTTATTTATGTCTGTATAGGCCGTTGTTGTGAGTGTGGACGGTCTGAGCATATACTGCGTTAGCTTAGCCGATCTCCATTCAGAAAACACGCATTTTAAAAGGTTTTTCGCCTGCCGTGTTGTCTGCAGACTTGTCAAGCATTAATTCATGGTTTTTACTAACCGGTATCAGTATATTGTTACTTCGGCATCATTTTGAAACGTGTATTACAATTAAATCACGGTCAAATATGTTCATTTTGTTGTAGTTGTAGCCCCCTTGCCAGCGATTCTCTCTCTAGTTTAGCATACTCAGCCCGACTCAGCCTGGTTGTTGGCCCGCTAAGAACCTCGATTTTATGGGCCAGAAAAACTGTGAAATAGTACGCGCTAGCCGGTACTACGCCTAGTGGAAACGCAACCAAAAACGGGCACGCTTAAACCGTGCTCCGCACTGTAGTGGAAATGCGCCATGAGTGATGTAGAAACTATTTATTCTTGAAAATAAATACAAGAAGTGTTTATTTAGCATGAGCAGCGATACCCAGTGACTGTATGCCATGTATAGGCTGGTTATGGCTTTGCATATAAAAGTTCCGCACTTCATTCATTTCAAAGAAACCAATCCTGAGGAGGTCCACCTGCAAAAAAACACAGGTCGTCCTTCAAAAAATCTGAACCTCTTTCATAGTGTTAAAACAATGTAGATTGTTTTGGAAACTTAACGTTTTAAAATTCCTACGTGTTCCTTTCCTTAAACTGGACTTCCTTCTGGATCACATTTGTATCATCTCACTGGTACCTATGCATCACAACCCAACAAATGCATTTTTTTAAATACAGGTTTTTGCTCTGAACATCTACTAAAAAACACGTTCACACCAGCAGAAGCACTTTGTCAATCCAGCTTCCTCACTAAAATACAAATAATGCACTGTAATAACCTTTGATATAGTTGTCACATCTAGTCTCATGGTATTCAAATTTGCCGTGCTGTCTTTTGATTTTTGATCAGCCTTCTTAAACGTACTACCTAAACTTGTCTTTTTATCTGTAGCTGAAGTAACAGGCACATATCGGTGAAGTCTTGTGCATTTATATGTAAAGAAAAATGTCATGCACAGGAAGTTAGGAGGATTTGGCTTTACTGGAAATTAAATAAAATGATGTTATTTAAGAGAAAAACCTACCAACCCAATTCCATCCATCGTGTCCTCTCAACATCGTCTCTTATGTCTCTTCTAGTTTACTTCCTCTTTCGATACGCTCTGAATCACTTGTTCCTCCTCTCGGACAGAAGCCTCTGTTGTTGCCGTCAGTGAGCGGCAGTAACACGAGGACCCAGGAGAGCTCGTTCTTTCTTCTTTGTATCCTAATAAAGCGCCCAGTGGCCCTCCCTCGCTGCTCCTTCCCAGTGTGGTCACAGGCCACTGGCAGCCACCGACCCCAGTCAACCTTTGCTTCTGGTGGCCTTTTTGGCTCCATGTCAGTGAAGAGATCATTAAACTCTGCAGTCACACATGCATTCTAAAACTCTCCTATGATAACTAAGTTACACTGTCACAAGTATAAAGAGTCCAACACGTCAATCGCTGCCCAACATTCATTGTTGGCTGTTCCAAAACATGGAAAATGGTAAATGGACTGCACTTATATCACACTTTATCCAGTCTTTATGACCCCTCAAAGCGCTTTACATACTACATGTGATCATTCACCCTTTCACACCTCATTCATACAGGGCAGTGCCACTTGCTCTAGGAAGCTAACATTCATACACATGCATACACATTCATACACCGTTGGCCATGCCATCAGGAGCATCTCAGGGTTAAGTATCTTGCCCAAGGATACATCGACATGTTGACTGAATCAGCTGGGATCTAACCAACAACCTTCCGGTTGAAAGAAGACCGCACTCCCTCGCAGCCACAGTCGCACGTCAGTATATATTTCACCACTATTGCATCCATCAAACTATAATACTTTTGCAACATTCATGTTTTGCTGAGTAATAATTATGTGGTTATTTTCGTAGTTGTAAACAGCCAACAATAGTACTAGGTTTTGTTTTCTCTTCTTTCTATGATCTGTGGCAGGAAATGCAGTCCCTCGAGAGCAGCGACCGCACGATCGTCCATTGTTTTCTCCCCCTCAATACTCTCATGTCCATCTAATCCTTTCCAGGCCCACAGGTGTCTTTGATTTTTAGTTGGACACTTTCCTTTTAAATACACAAAAACATCTAATCCTAACACCATTCACATGTTCACAAACTCTCAGTGCAGCATCTCTTTGACTCACTGAGCTCAAAAACATATCCATTTAAAAATATTAAACAAATGCCTTATAATAACCTTAAAATGAATCTAATAAGACTACTAAAGAAGTATACCAGTGGTTTTGCACATTTTAGCCATATATTTCAGTCATGCTGGTTTGTTTTAGAAGTTATGATAATTGAAGCAGTAATTTCCAGGTTTTTCCTCTGACAAGATCTTAATAAGGATTCCTTAAAAACCATAATACAAAATCATATCTTGTAACATTTAGAAATATACAACATAAAAAGTATCATGCAAAAAATTGTACAGTACATTTTACCCAACAATTTTCAGTTTAATAGCTACTACTCGCAAAAACACCGGTATAGTCCTTTTAAAATCACACATGCATATACTTATTTAAGTAATTTAAGGGTGTGTATGTTTTAAAAAGAAAATGCATATAGCACAAGCTGAGGGGGCATCCCCAGTCAGGATCCAGCTGTGGCTCCACGCTGCTGGCAGCTCATCCCCTTTTCACTCAGCACCCTCAGCAGCTCCAGCACTGAAACCCTGACATCTAACATGTCATCAGGATCCCCCCCTCACCTCCTTACCCTCAAAATGTCATCCTTTGTAAAACCCCTCCAACACATAGCGTTGAGTTTCACATCCCCTCTAAAAATCAACACAAATCTGTCATCCCAGCCCACAGCTCCTTGATGAGAAATACCCAAGTTTACATGCAGAAAGCCTAAAGGCTTGTTCCATAATCAAAGCATGAAGCAAAGTATAGACCTAACAATGCAGTCATTTTATTCTGAAATAAACATAGCATGTGCTAAAGATTTTTTGTTTTTTATATACATATATATATATAGTTATAAATAGTTACGTGTTCATGTATACTTTTCGGTTGGTGCCTGCTGATATATTTCCATAAATATCAAGTAACACCCGAAGTCATAGGAAACATAGATGTTTATGTTTAATTTATGTACGTGGATGTGAGCAGTTTATCCATGTTATCTTACTTCCAATTCTTCCTTTATTTAAATAATCAAATCAGGAAGACTTGAGTTCAGAATTCCACTTTAAACAATGTTTAATTACTTTTTCTGCTGGCTTGCTAGCTCACATCTTTCCGATCCAGCAGGCTTTGAAAGGGAGCTGCAGTCTGTCTTTCACCACTCTGGCACCGCCCAGGTGTGAATGTATGCAACCATATGGATGTGAATCAGTGTCCTGGAAAAAGAGCATGGCTTCTAAGCAAGCGCTCCCATGAATAAATAATGAGGTTGGAACATTTTTAATTTTACAATGGCTCAATGTCCTCAATACCTTGTTTAGGTTCTGTGGTGAGGCTCGCCTTTCTGTTTAGATCTGGGTTATATATCGGGTCTTGGAGAGAAAAGCCTCTCCTTGTAATTACCTATTATAAAACATTACACAGAGGGCCCGTGGCGTTGGTGTGTAAAATAAAAGGCCTGAACAGCCATCCACTGTTTACACAAATAGCAACCGCACTTGGCTCTCCCTGCCTGGGATAGCTTACACACACACTGACACACAAACACAGAAAAACAAATGGATACACAAGGGCTCAAAATACAAAAGAAAGATTTTCGGAAATACCTCAGATGTCCCACTCCGATTACGGTGTTGTAAATGTGTCTTTCTTACCCATTCCTCTCTTTAGATATAAGTAGTTCCTGCTGCACTGGACAGGATACAGACACTTTTATATGCCTCTTAGACACGGCTTTCAATCCAAATCGCCTTGAATGAAAGAATTTAAAATATAGAAAGCAGTGCAGAGGGATTTTGGATTTGGGCTGAGCTGGTACTGTTGAGGCTGTTCTGACTGACCAGAGTTGTAATTTGCCTGCGGGGATCCGGCTGCATTGTGGCAGATTGTCTGCTCTCCCTTGTCATTTACTTGTCTGTGTGTGGCTTGATGTTAGTGAGGATGTGTGTGTCCACCATCCTCTGTGACGCACAACCAAACTAACCTCTCTGCTGCCTGGACACACTCCAGCCTCACTTTGGATCCTTGAGTGTTTTTTCTCTCATGCTCTAAGCTGGATTTTCATATTCTGGTTCTGATAAAGAAGGACAGCTCTGTCCTGGGGAGTCCTCTGGACACTGTTGGAGAGGTGGGAGACAGGAGAATGGCAGCCTGTCCTCCCTGCTGGACAATGTGTCCCATCCCCCCCAGGACACCCTGTCTGCACTGTGCAGCTCCTTCAGCGACAGGCTGCTGCACACGTGCTGTCTCACAGAGAAATACCACAGGTCTTTCCTTTTAGTTAGGAAGGACGAACTTCTGCAATAAATCTGTAGATACATGTGTATGCTTCCACCTTTAAGGCTATTATCTGGCTGCTATCTACAACTTTAAACATGCTACACTTAAATGGTTAACTATGTTATTTCTACTTTTATCTTTATTATTTTTCTGCATGCTTCTTGATTAGTATTAATCTACCTTTGGCCCTTTTAATCGCTCTAACAATGTAGATTTCCCATCTATGGGACAAATAAAGGTATTCTGATTCTGATAACATTCAGAACGGTTAAATCCCAATCAATCATCAATTCCTCAAGGATTCAACACATTTCCACAATGGCAGCTTTTTATTACCAGGCTCTCCTCTTACAGCTTTAATGCCAGACGTGATTTTCACATAAACAGATGGAACTCTTTGCCAAAGTAAAATATCTGAAGATATGGCCATTTGCGAGTTTGTGGCTTGACGAAGGGGTGCTAAGCTGTCTGCAGGAACACCGCAACATGAACTCATTATTACTGATTTCCACATTTTAGTAGGAAATTACATATTTCATGGATGAAATCCGCTATAACCTGTATTACGTTTTAAATGTAATGTTACCATATCTCCCTGGAATCGGCAGTATGCAGACCAAAGGCACTATTAAGTGTGTGTGTGTGTGTGTGTGTGTGTGTGTGTGTGTGTGTGTGTGTGTGTGTGTGTGTGTGTGTGTGTGTGTGTGTGTGTGTGTGTGTGTGTGTGTGTGTGTGTGTGTGTGTGTGTGTGTGTGTGTGTGTGTGTGTGTGTGTGTGTGTGTGTGTGTGTGTGTGTGTGTGTGTGTGTGTGTGTGTGTGTGTGTGTGTGTGTGTGTGTGTCTGGAAAACCCATTTAGATCTGTACAGACGGGGGGCAGAGGGAGAGAGCTGACCTTGGCCTTTCAGTCACTTAACACTCCTCAGAGAGAGGGAACCTAGTGACCCCAGACTCACACCAAACTGAACACACTCTTGGCATTACCAAGGTCATGTTTTATGAGTGTGTGCACAAAAGGATGTTTGTTCATGTATGCCTGTGTGTGCATCCATGTATGTCACCTTGTTTCAGTTGCATCTTTAAAGCTTTGCATCTATAAAACTCTTTAAGTGCTGTTTTTAGTTTGTGGCGTAATTAGTGTAATTTGCACGCTGTTACATCCCTTGTAAACTTACCTGACTCTTGTCAACAAACGAAGTCTTACATGGTGGGATGATAATGCAGATCAAGCCTATAATGCTCTACTTTACAGCTAAACACAAAGTAAAAAGAAGAGATGTGTTTTCGCAAAATGGGATCATTTAGAAAATTATTGTCTAAATGAAGTAAGGCGAATATTGTTCACTTAATTTAGGTAGCTAAACAAAGTTGTAAATCATTGCAGTAATATTGAAAAATAATACCCAAAGAGTCCAAGTATATGGTGAATATTTTTGATAGCATTACTCTGAAGACAGCTAACATCCACTTTATATTTAAATGTTTTACGTTTCTCCCAAAATGTCACAGTCTGATCAGTAACAAATGGAGTGCTTCTGTTTGCCATTACTGCAGCAGTAGTGTGTTAAACATGAGGATGTACTTTTAATCAGCCAATAGCTACAATATGGTTCTCTTGTGCCTGGTTTTTGTGTGTGTGTGTGAGTGTGTGCAGTAGCATCATCCACTCCCTTGTATATTGTGGTTATGCCTGGATTTAAAGTCTGCATATGGCACAATTTAAATCACATGACACAATGATCTCAGACTGAGCGAATCGCCTGCTAGTCAGCATGTGGTTTCTGTGCGTGTGTGTGTGAAAAGGAACAGGGCATTTATGGAATAAAAGAGGTGAGAGATCAAAGGCAAGATCTAAGATTGACATGTAGAAATGGACGGGAAGAAATTATAAAGTAAAAGTCGTGAAAACATGATCATCAACTCCCACACCATCTCTCTCTTTCTTTCACTCTCTGCATGTGTTTCAGATTAGGGCTCAATGACATCCCTCTGCCATCAACAAGAATAAAGTCAACAAGCCAAATAATCATTCCTAATGCGAGTTACATCTGTGCTATGAATCGGGTGTGTGTTTGTTGGTTTAAATTCCTGCCTTTGACATGAATGTGAATTGTCTTTAGCAAAGGGAGATCTCCTTCTTGGTTTAGGACCAGCAAAGAGAATCAGCCTTTTCCTTTCACTGAAGTGCAACTAGTGTTTTTCATGCATTATTCAAACATATAGTGCCCTCTTTTGGGATGTCTATGTATTGCAGCACATTTAGAAATCTGTGAGTCTTTCTGCTTCACAAATCCACTTGCTTCACAAACTGTATGTATTTTAACTGTTGTGATATCTCTTAACAATATTGACATTGTCTAATTTCTCTTTTCTGAATGTCTCAGGGATGATTTTGATGAAGAGGGATTCTGCCAGCCGTACAGAGGGATAGCCTGTGCCCGCTTTATAGGTAACCGCAGTATCTTCGTCGACTCGTTGCAGATGCAGGGAGAGATCGAGACGCAGATCACAGGTGAGAAACAGCCGCCTTGTAAAGTCGGTTTAACTAACTTAACAGCAAATAACATCTATTTTCCTTACATTTTCTTCCTCAACACTTTTTGTCTTAATGCAACTTCAGACTAAATGTGCTTTTTCTGAAGTTTCACTCAAATAATCACAGCGGTTTCAAACACAACTTGGTCACATTAACATAAGACTAAAACATTCATTATAGATTGTATATTTAAAGACAATCTCTTAGATATACTGTATGCTGCAAGATTAGCAAAGCATTTTTAAAGGACAAACTAGTTGTTCCTTCTCAGGCATTTTGTGTCTGACAGGAAAAAGTGACAGCCAGCTTTCATTGGGCCAGGTTCACTGGGTCAACCGTCATTTAGCAGTTGTGTCTTGACTAGTAGTCAAATCCTGCTCACAAACAGTATGTTTACCTTGTACGTTATCTTATTAAAGCTGCCTCCTTGGCAGACACTAAATCAATGAAAACCATCTGTGATTTAAGAGTTAAGTTTAGAACAGGGGTGTCAAACTCAATTTCCTCCCGGGCCACATCAGCATTATGGTTGCACTCAAAGGGCCGGTTGTGATTTTAATTATATATAAATATACATATGTAAATATATAATATATATTAAATAATGTATTATATTACATTGTTGGCCCTGCATTGGATTATTATCAGTTCTGGTAATATCTTCCTAAATAACTACGTCTGAAAGCAGAAGTCTAGGGAAAATAATTGAAAGCAAATATTCAACAATTACACCAATTGTATTGTATATTATATTCTTTGCAAGCTCTTGCGGGCCACATAAAATGAGGTCGCGGGCCGGATTTGGCCCCCGGGCCTTGAGTTTGACACCCCTGGTTTAGAAGGTAACCTACATTAATCCTGTATGCTGTAGGAGAAAACAGGACGTCACTTTGGACCTCAAAGGAAGTTCAGCCAGGTCGGGCTCTGTCTGGAGCCCAAATGTTCCACAAACTAAAAATTCCTGTCTGTATTTTTGTTTTGTGTGTTCGTGTGCACATGTCCTCAGAGGTCAGTTTCATTTGTGCGTTATTAATTACATCCGTACAGCTGCATCTCAGGGACTCTAATCTGAAACATCAAGGGCCAGTGATAATTAAAATGTATGACGCCACAGGCTCCTAATAAGAGTAGAGTAACATTGTTAATCAAACCCATAACATCCAAATTCTGTAGCTATTTACCATCTTAAATATATTATAATATATAATGATCTTCATTTTTTTCGAGCAGCATGTGTTGTCGTGTGGATAACATCCGACTTCAGTTGTATTCTTTTTATTCGCATGTCTTCTCCTTCAACCCCCACGGTGCTGCTTTACTGATAATCACAACCACAGGGAAGCAGATGTTTGCAATAACCATACAGTATGATTATGAGTCATACATTTACTGCTGCAGCTTTTATTGTCAGTCTTCCTCTTTGATCATTCATGTGTTTAGGTGCTCAAGAGAGTCTTTTTTGTGTCTTTTGATTGATGTAGGAAAGAATCAATGAAAGTATTTGTAAAATGAATGATATGTATGTTTTGAATTGTGAGTTATGGACTTATAATTGGTGTTTAAAAGAAGTATGTGAGTGCTTTAGTTCTATTCTGTAACCAACCCTCCTGCCCTCTTTACAGCGGCCTTCACCATGATCGGGACGTCCAACCATTTGTCTGATCGTTGCTCTCAGTTTGCTATCCCGTCTCTTTGTCACTTTGCCTTCCCGACGTGCGACCGCAGCACTGGAACGGAAAAACCTCGGGACCTTTGTAAAGACGAGTGTGAGATCCTGGAGAACGACTTGTGTAAGACAGAGTACATTATCGCCCGCTCTAACCCCATCATCCTGAAGAGACTGAAGCTCCCTAACTGTGAGGACCTGGCGGCCTTCGACAGCCCAGAGGCCGGAAACTGTCTGAGGATCGGCATCCCAATGGCCGAGCCCATAAACAAGAGTAAGACATGTTCAACTTTTAATTATATAAGTAGAGGCATCACTGTGGACTCTATTGTAACTGCTTACAGGAGATGTTTTAAAAAGTAAGTAAGGACTGCAATTTACAATTATTCCAACACTGAAAGATGTTTAATATATTATGTAACTATTTAAAATAAATTTGTATTTAAAAATATATATATTTAATTTAATAATCTTGAATCTCCACATGTTTAGCATTTTTGCTCATTAAAAAAATTACTCAAACTTTTAATTGTTTATAAAATGTTTGCCAATCAATTTCTGTTGTCTTGACAAATCTATTCAGCAACTAATGGTTTAAAAGATTCCCTAAAAAAAAATGTTTTAAATTGTAAAGATGGCAAAAACAATTCTAACATAAAAAACCCAATACACTCTGACGCACAACTCTTGTTCAGGAAATGACTAGCGATCAGCTTTTTATTGGTTTCCAGGTTAAAGTTTTTACATATAACATATTATGTTTGTATCTTTGAAAGAAGATATTAATGACCAAAGGAAAGAAATGTAAGGGCAGGGGTTGATTTGAAGCTTGGCTCATGAGCAGCCAGCCCAAATAGAGTTTAATCAGTGAGACCCATTCACTCAAACCACGCCTTTCTCTCCCTCAGATCACAAGTGTTACAACAACAGCGGGGCGGACTACAGAGGGACCGTCAGTAAGACCAAGTCAGGGCGTCAGTGTCAGCCGTGGAACTCCCAGTATCCACACAGCCACACCTACCTGGCCATCCGCTACGTCGAGCTCAACGGAGGACACTCGTACTGCCGTAACCCCGGCAACAAACTGGAGGCCCCCTGGTGCTTCACGCTGGACGAAGGGGTCCGCTTGGAGATGTGTGACATAGCCGTCTGCGGTAAGAGACTAGAATATGTTTAAATATGTACTATTGAGATTCTAAATATGCAAAAATATTTTTTCTTCATATGAAAAGTGTATTTTGACAGTATTTGGCTGTGATTTACACAAAAGTGATGTCAGAGACCTTTTATCACATTAAATTGCCCAATCATACAATAGGCCATACATATGATATTAATCCTCACTCTTTTTCTCTTTCTTTTCATCCGTATAGACCATAAAGACAAGTCTAGTGGCGGCAACATGGAGATCTTGTACATCCTGGTTCCCAGTGTGGCGATCCCCTTAGCCATCGCCTTGCTATTCTTCTTTATATGTGTGTGCCGCAACAACCAGAAGTCCCCCACGCCTCCGGCCCCTCGCCAACCCAAACCTGTCCGGGGACAAAACGTAGAGATGTCCATGCTCACAACGGCATACAAACCAAAGGTAGAGCCTTCACGACACATGAAACTGTTGGTGCTGCAGAGTTTTCCGTCCCCATTTTCTTTATATGCTGTCACCTCTCCTGCAATGTTTCCATAACACTGGGAAAAAAAAGACTTAAATTAACAAACGCTTATATTATATGTTTTGCTCTGCACATAATACCAGTGACTTCTAAGTCCTCCATCTCTCTGTTGCCTTTCTGTCACTTTTCCTGAATATATCAGAGGTTTAAACTTGAATCTTACCGGCCTCATCTCACTCAAGCATGCCCTACTTATTGAAAAGCACAAGTACATATATATCCTTTATTTAACCAGGTAAAGAAGTAAAGTACTGCTAAAAACACACTTTTATTTACTCACACAGCATTGTTAGACTCAGTTCTCTTTAGCTGACTGTGGCCGTTTCTCAATGTCGAGTGGAGCTGCTGCAGAGCCACTATTTCAAGTATACTGTGGTGCCGAAGGACTGTTTAAATGCCCAGCATTCGGCGCCACTCGATGACGTAGTATACTTGAAATAGTGGCTCTGCAGCAGCTCTACTCGACATTGAGAAACGGCCTCTGTCTCTTTAAATCATGAGAGCAGACTAAGGAAGGAGTCAAAACACTGGCAAAGCCCCTCTGTGTGTCAACTGGGACACGTCCCAACATGCTGGGGTTACTGGTGTGTGTGTGTGTGTGTGTGTGTGTGTGTGTGTGTGTGTGTGTGTGTGTGTGTGTGTGTGTGTGTGTGTGTGTGTGTGTGTGTGTGTGTGTGTGTGTGGTGTGTGTGTGTGTGTGTGTGTGTGTGTGTGTGTGTGTGTGTGTGTGTGTGTGTGTGTGTGTGTGTGTGTGTGTGTGTGTGTGTGTGTGTGTGTGTGTGTGTGTGTGTGTGTGTGTGTGTGTGTGTGTGTGTGTGTGTGTGTGTGTGTGTGTGTGTCTTTCATCCTTCATCCCCTCCCTCAGTCACGAAACCTCTTTGTAATGCAGATCCTCGATCCCCACTCTGCCAGCCAACACGTAGCTCACATTAAGAACTGTATCATATTTCTTTCCAGGCTGCACACTCAGTCATATCACTTATTTATCTTTTTCAACATAATTATGTGGTGGTAGGAGAGAGTGGTTATCTAGACAGCATGTCCGTTTGTGCAATACAGAGTTGATGCTCAAGGTAATGCGTATAATAATAATATTACCATCGACAGCTGTAGAAAAAACTGCAAGATATCACAGATGTGTCAGAAGCCATTAATATCTGTGGTTTATTTGTTTTTTTTGCAATGGAACAAATGTTCCACAGCCTTAAAAAGGGAGTCTCTGCTCGCTGTGTTTAGATGAGGGCCTCGTATCTGCAAAGAGTCAAGGCTACGAGAGATGAGAGAACGTTTTTCAGGATGACAACCATGCAGTAATGGAATTATACAGTACATTTCAAATGTTCTTCATGGACAACTAGGGCCTGAAATATGGTTCACACATATTAGATCGCATTACCATCCATATAAGGATTTCAAAGGCAGAAGAAAATCTTTTAGTGCAGTCCTCACCTGTTTTTCAAGTCTATTTATTTATGTCTAGGTGTCTAATGCCATAACCTTAAAAGTCAATTGTATATAGATTGAATGTAATTTCTTCCTTTTTAAAAACCTTTTTATAAGGAATGGGAAAATCTCTAATTATACAGTCATTTATTGCCAAGTTGACTGTCTCACTTCCCCCTTTTATCAACAACCTTGTCTTGGGTTAGGCTGCTACACAGCCAACTTTGCAGCAGGGTCACCCAGGGGCCATTCCCCCGTGACAATCCATTTAGACACACAGTAAACACACACACACACAACCTTGCGGTGGTGTGAGGAAGATCTGAGGGTTTGGGTGTGGGGAGGAAAGACGGGGTGAAACAAACCCATAACTAAAAACATCTGTGTCTCTCATAACATCAGCAGGCCCCTCTCACTCTTACCCACACACTCATACAGACACACTCACACACGCCGCCCCCCCTCAGAGCTCATACAGGCCTGTGTGTCTGTCCTGCTCACCGTGGAATTTCATTATTCATCGTAGAGTTCCTGGATTTTGAAAATCTCTGCCAACTTTGCCTCACACACATACACACACACACATAAAAAAATCCCCCCTATTTCTAAGATCAACTGGACACCTGAACAAAAGACTAAAATGTCCCGCTCTGAAAGAAAGTTACAGATTTATTTTTCTGCAGCTGACTCACAGTTGTACTGGCAAGATACTTAATTGCTTAGCCTTTCTTAAAGCTGCTGACCTGTCAGTTAAATTACATTTTTAACTTGAAACGTGTTGCCAGATTTCACAATCTTCCCACAATGCTTTCCAAAGACTCAAGGGGAGTCATTAGTAGCTGACGTAATGGATTGAGTCTGAAATGACAAATATGAACTCTCTGGGCTATACTTTATTTTTGTACATCTCAAAGACATATTTAATTTTATATTAGGCAGGTTGCCTGCATCGATTTAGGAGCACAAATGTAAACATCATGTCATCATTTCAATTTCTCATGCAAGGATAATGGTGGGAAAGAGTACAAAGAAAAATATTTATCATATTTTTACTGTCACATCTCTTTTCCCACTGTTCTAACTTGTTTCCGACCCCTGTTCTTCTCTCTGCAGAGTAAGGCCAAAGAGCTTCCCCTGTCGGCTGTGCGTTTCATGGAGGAGCTCGGAGAGTGCTCTCTAGGGAAGATCTACAAGGGACACTTGTATCTGCCGGGCATGGACCAGGCCCACCTCGTGGCCATAAAAACCCTGAAGGATGTCTCCAATGTCCAGCTGTGGACTGACTTCCAGCAGGTACGGAGTAGATCCCACCCCAAGCTTTAAAAATAGCTCAATCATTTACACATGCATATTATTGCGGATGCAATTATCAACCATGGTGACTTGTATAAGACATCTTAGGCTCAACAGTTAGTCATTTTAAAAGACTTGCTTCTAACTGGCAATTGTGTGTTGATGTGGTACAAAAATAATCTACTGTTTTAAAAATATGTGGGACTACTTTTCCTGTAGAGATATCTCTCATCCCACAAGATTTGAAGCATGACTTGTTATATTTCCACAGAAGGTAAACGTGGTGGGCGATGGCCAGACTGTGCTGCTAAAAAAGACTTTTAACGCTTGAAATAGTTGCAAAAATAAACTGTTGGGATGTCTGGATGGATTTAGCTTCTTGGATTGAATTTACACAGATGACTTGTTAAAACATAATTCTCCCTTTCCATCCTCAGAAAGTGAGTAAAACCTGAACTGTCAACATTAAAGTACGACATAAAAAAATCTGTCTTTTGAGTTTGATAGACTCCATCCAACCTCTTAAGGACATCTTTAAGGCCTTAAAAAAAAGAAAGCTTGAGTTTTAATTTAAGTGTTCATGCTCCCATGAGCATATCAATTCTTTTATTTCATTTGTTTTATACTTCACTAATACTTGTTATGTTTCCACATCAGGAGGTCGCAGTGCTGACGGAGCTGCAGCACCCGAACGTGGTGTGCCTGCTGGGCGTGGTGATCCAGGAGCAGCCTGTCTGTATGCTGTTTGAGTTTTTGCCCCAAGGCGACCTCCACGAGTTCCTCATCATGCGCTCCCCACACTCTGATGTTGGATGCAGCAGCGATGAGGACGGCACTGTGAAGTCCAGCCTGGATCATGGAGACTTCCTGCATATGTCCACACAGGTGTGTATTGACAGTGCTCTTAATTATTTCAGCTACAATCCTATTTCATATACAAGTAAGAGATTGACAGATTGCTGATTTATTGATTTAGCTCTTCAGTTTGTCTTCTCTCTTTGATATCTGTTCTCTCTTTCCACCTTACTATGTGCGAGACATACAGTATTTTGTCAGCACTCCATTATACACATCTTACTTGTTTTGCATTACCTTTTTATAACTATATTTTATGATCTTGTTTTTATCCTGCTTATTTGTATCTTGTTCTTTTGCTGCTGATCCTTAAAAGTTACCAAACTAATGTTGTATTATGCCAACATAGACAATAAAAGGTCTCTTGCCTATCCTTATCTATGCTATTTTATATGCACACTTTCTCAAAAATCATTGTTTTCCTTATTATTATTATTCAAACCTAGGTGGCTGCTGGTATGGAGTACTTGGCCAGCCACTTTTACACCCACAAAGACCTTGCAGCTCGTAACATTCTAGTGGGTGAGCAGCTCCACATCAAGATCTCCGACCTGGGTCTCTCCCGAGGGATCTACTCCTCGGACTACTTCTGTTTGCAGCCCAAAACTCTCCTCCCCATCCGCTGGATGCCCCCCGAGGCCATTACCTACGGCAAATTCAGCACAGACTCGGACATCTGGTCATTCGGAGTGGTTTTGTGGGAGATCTTCAGCTATGGGCTGCAGCCCTATTACGGCTTCTCCAACCAGGAAGTGATGGAGATGGTGAGGAAGAGGCAGCTGCTGCCCTGTCCCGAGGACTGTCCGCCAAGGTATGTTCAGGTTAATGTTGCTGTGAAGTAATGATGAAAAGGTTATACAGTCTATACTCCATCTTCTCCTTGTTCTGAAGTTAGACAAACAATGGGGGATGTTGGGGCAACACATTTTCATTGTGTGTTTCCTTTTAATAGCCCTTTGTTGTGTTTCTAGGCCAAAGGAATGGGTTTTTTGAATTCTTAATTTAAACAACATTGATTCCCAAAAATCAACCATATTCAACTTACTCAAGTAAATCAGTCCTGAAAAAATGTATAATTTAACTTTTAATTGACAAACTTATGGTGGGTGGAACCAAAACTTTACATTTAGCTGTACGAGGGTCACCGCTGACAGAATACAAATTAAAACAATGATGCACAACTACTTAATAACTTTACCATTAGCATTTACAAGTTTTGTACAGTTATATTAATATATAACATAAGAAAGTATGCATTCACCATCTCGAAGATTATTATTTTTTAAATAACTTTATGAACTTAAGCTTGCTTTAAATGATTAGTTTTAATTGTTTGATAACTAACTTTGTTGTCTCTCAGGTTTTATGGCATGATGGCTGAATGCTGGCAGGAGGGACCAGCACGTCGGACGCGCTTCAAAGAAATCCATGCTCGCCTGCGGGCCTGGGAGGGGCATTCTTCCCATGCCAGCTCCAGCACGCCCTCTGGGGGCGGAGGCAACGCCACCACCCAGACCACCTCGCTCAGTGCCAGCCCCGTCAGCAACCTCAGCAACCCCCGCTACGCTGCTGCCGCGGCTGCTGGGTACCTCTACCAGGCCCAGGCTATCCCCTCGCAGGGTCAGATGGCCCCGATGCAAGCCTGGGCGCCAATGGCTGTGACGCAAACCCACCAGCGCTTTATCCCTGTCAATGGATACCCCATCCCACCAGGATACGCCGCTTTTCCAGCCCACTTCGCTCCACCTGTCCCACCAACCCGGGTCATCCAGCACCACCTGCCCCCTCCTAAAAGCCGCTCACCCAGCAGTGCCAGCGGCTCCACCAGCACGGGGCACGTGAGCGGCGTCCCCTCCACCACAGGCTCCAACCATGATGCCAACACGCCGCTGCTCTCCCACTGCATCATGCCAGGTAACGGTGGAGGGCAGATTCAGCTGTACGGACAAATTTGCCAGAAAGGAATGGGACAACTAGACCACCCATCACAAATGGCGCTGCTCGCTGATTCTGACACACTGATGTACAACGACTCGGTCATCGTCGCAGACCTGTAGATAAAAAGAGAGGTACACACTCTTTCTGCTCGGGACCCACATTTGAGAAGTTTAGCCTCTCACGCATGGGACCCAGTTCTACCCTCGTCACTTGGAGGTCCAACAGAAACCGGCCTGTAAGCACATTTGAGAGTGCAAGAAACACTGCCGCAGCTACACAAATATATACACAGCTGTCTGACTTTTTAATGCCTTATTGTTTAAAGCATTTGTACCTACTACCATGGTTTGGGAATGTTGTGTTATTATTTTAACCTCTGTGTAAATATGGTACAAAAGTCCTGAGTGAATGAGTGAAATACAAAGATATATATTCAAAACAAACGTTAAAATTAAAATGGAAGCAAGTCGATCCTGCGGCAGTGGAAATGGTTTGAATCACAGTCTGAAAAAAGATTCTGTGTCGACATTTGAGTTAACGGATCGTTTTAATGCAGGATGTGAAGGAAACACTGACATTTTTACCGTGACCCTAACGTGCCTTTCAGCAGGGGTGCAACTTGCTTGTTTCTGGACTTATTTGAATACAAAAATGTGCTTTACATTTGCTTGTATAGTAAAATAAACTGCATTTAGCAAGCGATAATCGAGAGAGAAAATGCAACAGCAGATTGAACAAACAAGAAGGTCAGCAGCTTTTACTAAGAAGACCAGCAAAGACCTGTTTGAATATGTATTGAAGTCAGACAGCTAATGGCTATGTGACAGCTCCCCATTGAAGCCGCTGGAATTTAAACTAAAAAGATAAAGGTGATACGTTGGCTAAAAAATTGGTGCAGGCTTTGAGATCTGGCATTTTCTCACAAAATCCCTTTGGAAATGACCCCTGAATGTTATTTGTGCAACAACATGACACTTTGCAACATGGACACAGGCCTCCTCATCAGTCTTTTGTTTCTCCTTCCATTCCTTCATCATGTCCCCCTCCAACTTTTTCCTCTTGTACCATCATCCACCCTCCCAGAAGAGCAGGCATGGCATCTAACTTCAGAATCTGATCTACAAATGATCTACAAATGAAACAACAGAATGCTCATATCCTCCACAGTAAAAATGTATTGGTCTCATGGAACAATTTACAGTCAGTGATGTCAAACTGAAATGTCCCCCTGACAAAAGAATATGTATAATAAGTGTAATTTGAGTTACACATTTATTTTTTATGGGAGAGTTTTCCCAGTATTTGAGATTTTTCTTAAAGATTGTATTCAAAGGGTTTATCTTCACGTCTTTGACTTTTTCTTACCTGTATTACCTGCGCTTGTTTGGTTGAAAAATCATTTTTCAAGACATGGAGGAGGGAATGTACTCGAAGCAGAAACAGTTAAGCACATAAGGCTCCTCGTAGACAATTTTACCATTATACAAATCTGCCTCATCTACGTGAACAAGAACTCCAATGAACAGTATGTTTGATATGCTCAACACCCACTCTGTGCCTTTGCAGTAGGATGTTAGATTTAAATAAGGATCATTTTCCTGAGCTGGGGACCGACTGTATCACTGGGTGCAGAGAGATTTATGTACAGTTTTTCTTATATTTGGTTCCTTAAGAGAAAATGGTCAGTATGCTAATATTGTTATTTCTAAATGTCTGGCAGCAATTGTGCTGACATGTAAGCAATCCCGACAAGTCAAGCTTCTAATGGTAAAATATCTCAATTAATATGACCGTAATGTTTTGTTCGGAGTCTTTCAACATGTCCAGTAGCAGGTCATTTTACACGGTTTTGGACACAATTGGCCAAATACTAAAACGTTTTTGGTTAATGATGAATCATTTTCAGTCCTGTAATCACACATATAATGCCGAAGCTGTCTATTAATGTTTAATTATGGTAGAAGCACAGCTTAATATGAAGCTTTTGTTATTAAAATAACAACATATAGATAAGAGAAGTTTGCAAAGTTTGGTATCTTAGTTACCTTCTACAGTGCCTTCTGGTTAGTAGACAATCATTGGTTTTGAAAGTTGTAAAGGTGTACCAGACTGTACGTGTTGCACTTCTTATCACTCTTAGAATCCGCTGTATTCACTAACCAAACACACTTTAGTCGGACACAAGGGTATGCTGATAGCATTTCACTGTGTATCTGCAGAGCATGAAGCGATGTGAAAACAGCATGCTGCCTGTAGTGCACTTTTTTAAATGGTCATTTGTGGAATGTAGATAGACAACACTTTATCTGTTCAGTTTTTACTGTATGTACCCTTATAAACTTTAACCCTTCTAATCATACCAGATATCCATACAAGAAAAGTAGCTGCCCCAATTCACTGCAGACTAAAATGACTATGAATCAGATTTAGATTAGACTGAGCTTTTGTTTTCCCCCTAGATCATTTATTCAACCATGGTCAAAAAAAGCAGCTTGTCTGTTAAAAGCTAAATGAAGGGAGAAGATTGTATTTCTTTTATTATCCTGTCAAATTTAGTCCAAGTTAGTTTGACTCATATTAAGTTAATGTTCCCATTATTTCATTGCTGTCTTTTGTCTATTTTTCTTTTTTTTCCTTTGAAGCAGATCAAACTACCTTGGGCATCTGAGTTTGTACACATGACATCTAGCATGTAACGGACTTACGTGTATGAATATAGCAGTGCAAAAACCACTTGTACACAAGACTGTGAATCTAAATCAAGTCTGGTTATTTTTTTATTTGGCCAAAATCGTTATTGTGCCTTTTTTAATACTATATATCCATAAGAGAAAAATACAATTACATTTATATTTCAATGACAATGTACCCGTTTCAGAAGGTTTACATGCTTATCCTTTTGACCATGAGGCCTTTACTTTGTATTTTGTCTGAACATTTTTGCACAGATGTTTTGTATTGCAAAATCATTTATTAAATGATGTTGTTTGGTTAAACTTTGAGTAAATTTGTTTGAATAATCAATAGGTCTTTATAACTAATTTGTTGGGTTTTGTGATTTTTCAAATGAGCTTTGGCTTGGTGATCAGGGTTGTAATTGCAGTATGAATCCACTAGGTCTCACCAAATTACCATTTCTGCGGATGTTCAGCCTTTAATTGTAGTGACCATTGTTGACCAGGTGGTGGTGCCCTTTATCTGTTTGATTTGTGTAGGTTTGAGAGTAAAAAAAGCTGGAAATAATATAAGTCCAGCTAGAATTTGGCAAAAAATGACTCTAGTGTATGCTTACTTGAGTGTGTTTTTCCTCTAGATTCCTGCTCAAACTTTCATTTTGCACAAAAAAGCTTAGTGAGTAAGTGAGTGTGGCTGTGAGTATATCTGTACTCTATATACACTCTATATGCATGTAAAAAAAAAAGTTTTTATTTCTGTACATATATAGAGATCATTATTTGTGCACACGGCCCTCTGGTTTAATATTTGTGTGAACATATAAAAGCAGACAAGTGTTCTTAATCACTAACACACCATGTTAAACATCCTTATATTATATGCATTGTTAAAGAGATTTTTTCGGTGCTATACCTAAATTACAGAGAAAACTGATTTTCTAATTAATGTTATGGTATTTAGATTGTTTAGTTGCCAGGCTTTGCTATAACTACTTCAGAGCACTGGTTCCCGACCTTCTTGACTTTTGACTTCTTAAAAAGAAGCTATGTGTTCTTGTGACCTGTCATCGGTTTGCATGTGATTACAAGTTATGATCATTTTTAGCAAAGATTGATTTTCCCTCTGAGATTAAAATAGTTTCTGGAAAAAGATACTACTTAGCTTCTAGTGATTTTCTTAATATCAATTTTCTTCAGAAAATACATTTATGGGCACATAAAATCAAACAAGTTTATTTAAATTCACATGAGGGGCGTGACATACTTACGTTTTGTTTGTAATGTGCGTAATATATCCAAGATAATATGAAGGTGAGCCTTTCATTCTCTCTCACCATCTTAAGTGTGTAAAGTGTGTTTACAAGTGGAGTAAAGGTCCTAATTGTCATTTTTCACCACTTCTGAATTCACGTAAACAGACTACTCTCACACTCTGTATGATAGGTGTAATGGGGACGGGTGTGTCCTGTCCTGATGCTAAAATAGGGGGATTACTTCCTGTGACCATAGTGTGTAACTGAGGACGACCACTCCCATGACAGCAGAGCCCTAAGGGCGCTCTCTGCTTAAGCTTCTTGAGTTCAGGGTGTGATAGGCTTTGAAAGCAAAACAGCGACCGAAGAAGATAATGAGTGTGCATTTGGCTTTAAGAAAAAGGGATGGATGCATAAATGGAGGAAGGAGAAGTATACAGCTTAAATGCATTGAAAGACCAAAAGGCACTAGTGACTTAAAGGTACAGCATACAGCAGAGGGATAGTCAATTGACATATAAAGCCCCATTAAAATATCTTAAAATTGTACATATGTGGAAAACTGGATGATGTAGCACTCCTGGTTGTGAAAGCTGAAGGCATATGAAGACTGAGAGGAAGCGATACAGATATATGTTGAGGAAGGGAGAGACAGGGAGAAGGATTCAGTTTCACCGTCCTCTCGCTCTGCCATGCTAGCACTGGAAACCTCCAACAAACGCCTGATTGTTGGGGAACATGAGCTGTTTTTGTTGAAGGACTGACAGGCGCTTGACCTCTGCTGTCCGTGCTGCCACACACTGACCTTGGAGAGAGGAAGTCGAGAGAAGCCTTTGAACGATGTCAAGTGAACTACAGTGCCTTGTTTAATTTCACCCGGGGGGCTAGACACAGCTGAGATAGGTCATCAGGAGTTTATAGTCATCCTCATGGTTCATGCTAATTTTTTTCTTCAGAAAATAAAGTTTACTTTCCTGGTGAACATAAATTATTGTTTTGTATAAATTAGCTTGTAGAATGTTATCTAAAAATATAAATTGTTGTCATTTGCTGGTCAACTTTTTAAATCTTACTTTGAAAACTTTTGTGTTCTCAAACACTGCTTTAAAGAATACAAGTTATAATATAGAAATAGTTTTCACCAAGATCTTCAATTCTCAAAGGCTGACACAGAAATGCATCACAAATTTGAAATTTTTGGGATCATACATTTGAATGTTTTTTTAACCAGACTTAAGAGTCTGGAGCCATGCCCCCAACTCTGTTTGGCCAACATCCTGGTTTTTATCAGCTAAATGTATGCCATATTCACCTTCTTAGTGAAGAGTGTTAGCATGCTATCATTTGCTTTAATTAGCATTAAACAAAAAGAGCCTACCGCTGAAGCTTTGGTATTTTGTCATAAGCCCAAGTATTGGTTTGATGATGACGCTAAAGGAAAAGTCAGGGTATTCATCCTCTCAGGACCATGAATGTCTGAACAAAATGTAATGGCCATCCGTCTAATACTTGTTGAGATATTTCTGTCTGAGAGAGAGACTGACATTGCTGCTTGTGTTTCTAAAACATACAACTGCAGACATCATCTGCTAAAGTGCTAAAGTACGGCCTTGTGCTAGCTGTGTCTGTGTCAGCTTAAACTCATTGTTCAGGTCGAATGCATTCAGATGTTTTAAACATTAACAGTCCTCTTTATTATCAGACTGATGCTCGAATGGCCGCAGTCAGAAAGACGAGAGGAGAACAATAGAGTGAAAGATGGATCCACATTCCTTCTCTCCATTCATGCCTCAGCTCGCAGGTCTGAGATCACATGACCCCTCCCTAATAATGGCCAGTGTTCTGTGATAACATTTGTCACATCAGCTTAACATTAAAAAAAATGTTGTCATAAGAGTGTTGGCGTTGGAAGCAAAGATGAGATTGTTATTGTGATCTCATTACAACAAAATGTTGGTGAATGCAAACCGTTTCAGTTCAGTTGAAGAAACGTATTCGCCTCCTCATGATTATTGCACATTCTCTTAAGCCACCCGAATGTGCATTTTTCCACTGCTATTTTACTGACCAAGTTTAAAGGTGGGGTAGGTAATTTTGGAGAAACCAGCTCGAGTGCGCTAGAATTTGAAAATACACAACCGGGAAAAATCTGCTACTTCCTTACAGAGCCCCTCCTCCAAAACACACGAACGGGCACATGACCAATGAGGGCACGAGATAAGTTTGTGCACAGATGGAAGACTGACAGGCAGGTAGGCCATCCAGTTATTTTAGCCGGGCCGGCTAAAATGATTGGTCGTGCTTTTTACAGTACTACGGCTTCCACAGATGACATTTTTTTATGGATTTTCTGTCAAAGCACTTAAGATATTCATTGCTATCGGGATGTTAAGAGCATTCCATGGAATATAACAAAAAGTGTATCTCGAGCCGGTTTCTCAAACTTACCTACCCCACCTTTAAGGGAATAATTTCACAACACAGTTTAATGTTTGTCTAACAATGTTTGTGTGTTAGGAATAAAGCTAGAGCCAGCAGGTGGTTAGCTTAGCTTAGCATAAAGACTGAAAACAGGGTGAAGCAGTTTGTCTGGTTGTGTCACATTTCAGTTTTAGTACAGATTAAATTAAAAGATATAGTGTAGCGCTTTAGAGGCACTGGTACCAGCTCACTGTTTCCAGTCCTTCTGCTAAACGTCCTGCTAGCCCTTGTTACATCAGCACGCATGATCAGTAGTGAAAGAAAATAAGTACACCAGGTAAACATACTTTGATTGAGTATTTCCATTTTATACATCTCCTATTCTTTCAATTAAGTACATTTATGTGATCGGTATGATAATTGTAAATAATTATTCCTTACCACTTACATTTTAATGTAGGCTACTCTATAGCCTATATGGCGCTGGTATATCTGTCTTTAATCTCATTTTGAACTACAGGACTTGTTTATTTTATATTAATTGTCACTTTTACTAAAGTAAAGGATATGAGTACTTCTTTCCACAATGGGCGTGAGAGTAGTATTGTTTTTTTTTATTATTCAACTGTTGGGAATAAAATGAAAAAGTGCATTTCTTTGAATAGTTTTGATGATGATGTGGTGGTCTTATCAAAATGTATAGTATAGTTCTGGGATTAAGGACATAAATAGCCCACAGCGAGTACCATACCTATAAATGGTGCATGTGGACAAAGAAGGATGTGTACATATATTTTTCCACAACATGCTAAAAGTAAAAGAACAAACATTACTGCATGTTCTCAACAATGTGCACATTTATATTTTTTGTAAATAGATACTTGCTTTAGGCTTCCTACATTTAAGATGATATTGCTATGCTTATTGATATGTTTTGGGCCATTAAAACCTACAATAACTGATTTTGTTGCCACTAGTTGCGGGCAGCGGAAGAACATTGCGACATTCATGTGGAGTTTTGTTTCTGGTCCGCTGATGAATGTTTGTCCAGTATTCACTCACTTTTCGCTCTGTTTTGGTTACAACCAACCACGGTATAATACTCTTAAGTTGTTTTAAATGGTCCACTTTTTGCTATACTCTGAGTTGTGATTGTCTACTTGTTGATGAATACGTTTTTCAGATTGGAGCACATAAACACAGCCCAAAGTCATACTGCCAACCGTGGGATCAACATATTCAACAGTCTCTTATCAGTGAATGGCTCGGCAAAACCTGCGGTCTAAAAGTGATCCACTTTATTCATGACTTCAATCTGTTTTGGGATGCAGGCATATTTTCAAGGCAGAGGGATTCCACCCAAGTAGTCCTGAAGACCTGATGTACTGATAGGCCACTCTTGGTTTAGCCTGGGACACTCATCAGCCAGGCCTAAGATGATGCACACTGACAGGCAGCTGCCCAAACTCCACAAAGAACAAACATCACAGCTACAATTTCACCTCTATTGGGATTCACTGATGAAATAGAATCACTGCACACCTAGGACAAAAACAGCCAGTGTCCCACTTCTACTACACAGGAGCAAAACTATTTGCTATTTGCTTAACTTGTAATCACTAAATCATACAATTAAGTAAAAAGGTCAGCTCCTCCATATCATGTATACAGTCTGTATTGTCCTGGCTTCCTCTTAAAACCAATAATTTAATTATCTCTCAGATTTTATTTTGCATTGTACAATATGTAATCGTTTAAATTGAATACACTCTTTCCCCCTTTTTCTATTATTCCTCCCCCCCCCCTTAACTCTACCCTCACTCACCTTCTCCTTTCCTCTCCCAATCTTTGCTCTCCTTCACTTTTCTCCTCCACTCTCCTCCACTCCACACAGACTCTCTATCTAATAATCCATCCATCTTTGTGGTGGAATGAAGGTTTAATGCTTTCCATCTGTTTGCGTCAGTGGTGGGGCTCTAAGGGCAAGCCCTGCCACTCTTTATTCATCCCCCCCCCCCCCCCCCCCCCCTTCTCCACTTCAACTACTTTTCAACAAAACCCCCAAGTCTGGTTCCACTCAGCCTTTAAGATCTCTCCACGGTGGGGCCCCTCCTGGCCTGAGGCCGCAGGGGGAGGTCGGTTTGGCCCCTGGAGCCTAGAGATTCTAGGTCACTTTGAAATTAAAGAGCGAGTCAATTAATCATACATAAAGTTTATGTTACAAAACACAGAATATTCTGCATCAAAACAAAAATACTTTTAAATCAACTGCAGATTTGAAGTGATTTTAAAACACATAACTTAAATTTGTCACCTCACATCAGCAAATGTGTGGAAATCTTTCCAATTTAAAGTATGTGGATGGTTCTCAGGTTCCTTCAGAAAGTACTACGATTTCAAAAATATGAGATTACTGTGGAGGATTGGCATGAGCCACTGTGTAGTTGCTCAAACAAATGTTAACATTGACCTAACACAGATTATTGTGTATAAAGTGCAATCCAAAAAACACTGCAAGCTACAAGTTGCTCTCTGGCATTATGTGAAGTGACATTACAGTATGTTCTTGAAGTGTTTTGAATGACGTGGTTTTTTAAGTTCCAAAATGCTGAAAAATATTACATTTGAAATTGAAATTTGAGACACTTACTCACTTAAAAATGATTGCATCCATGACAACAGATGTGCTGAAACAATCGATAGAAAGTAAATAAAAAACATTTGATTTGTTACTGCACAATATTAAATGTAATCTTAAAACCAAAGTTTACAGCATGGCCTTTTCTATATTTTTAAGAATATATTTTTAATATTTACATATATGTTATAAAACATTTGTTTATATCATACATATATGAATGCTGTTTATTTTTTGTCATTGCCCTATAACATTTATATCTCTATAAATAACCTATTATTTATTAAAAATTAATAAAAATGTCAGTATGTTTCCCACATTTTATAAACTGGTCAAAGTGATTGCACAAAGAGAATAAAGACATAGTAATACAGATTTAAATGATCTTTGTCTGCTGCTCTTATCTACGCATTATAATTATTAATGTATTTACAATAACAATACAATTTTAAAAACGTAACATGCATTGAACATTTAAAAAAAATGCAGTGTATAGGATTTATTTTTGTTTGGGTGGTTTGAATCAGAACATTTTTCTTCTTCTTGTGTTTTTTTTTTAAATTCTCGTCTTGTGCAATAAATGATGCAAGTGTGATCAGACCACCCAGTGAGACAACACGTGGCATGTGGACTATGACAGTGATGAAAGAAAGACTAATTGTATAGCGGGCAGCCCAAACTCTGCAGGAGATGTTACACTATAATACATCTTGTCATGGTGGAGGAATGCACCAGTGCCATCAAAGGGTAAATCCACCCAAAAACTAAATGCAGCCTCATGTTGTTCCTCTGATCTTGAAACACTTTCATCAGAGATTTTGAGCCTGAAACGTATCTGTTAGCTGGAGACAAGAAAAAGCATGACTTGAGGCTGGAATGCTGATGAAACTATAGCTGGACTCCAACATCAGCCTTTTTTATAATTATTAAAGAGAAATATTGCATGGGGATTCTTGTGTAGGGTGGAATTGTGCTAGGTCACCAGAAGTCATTCATTTCAACAAATAAATGGAAGAAATGGCTTGAGGGAGGTTTGCTTTTTATAGCGGGCAGTAAGTCATCCAAACAGTGCTGTGCTCTGAGAAATGCTCCGTCTTTTATTTCCCCTCTTACACTGTGACTGATGAAATACTGCAGTCTCCACAGAACTGCCTTTGTGAAAATGTCCTGATGTGGATTGAAGGCTTCAACTCCACTGTGCATAATCATTGTGGAGATCAGATATGTGATTATGATCGGTCCCCCATTTCCTGGTGTTAACGGTGTGAATGGATGCCTTTGCAGTATTTAAAGCAACTGCAGCGGTAATGTCATGCATTAGTCTGACATTTTTGGGAAATACTTGTTCAATTCCTTGCCAAGAGTCAGATGAGAGGATAACAAAAAGTCTCATGTCGCTGGCCTCAGTACATATGAGAGGTTACAGTCAAAAGATAGTTAGCTTTTTCTATTTTAAACCCTTGAAATAGAAACAGTTTGCCATGTTTTGTTTTTAGCTGGTTTCCACTGCTCCCAGTCTTAATGATAAGCCAATAATAAGCCAATATACGTATATACATTGATACCCAGGATTTGAAAATCAGAGATCTGTGTACAAGTGTAAGTGTAAGCTTTCTGTGAATGTTCTGATTCATATTTTATATATACCTGTGTGAAAACAGGATGACAGTCACACACAACACAGCATATTTCCCGAGCTCCTCTCCTCTCTTCTTCATTTCCTCCCATCTCCCTCTTCCTGTTATCCCCTCTCTGCTCCTTTCATCTCCTCTCTCCCCTCCTCTTTTGATATCTATTTGTTTAGGTCTGTGTTTGTACTTGTATTCAACACACAGTCATACACACAAATGTACACATATTCAAATACATGAAACAACATTTATTATTATTGGTCCCGACCAGCAGGCAGCTTTGTAATCACAATGTTGTTTATCTGTGTTGGGCGTCACACACACACACACACACACACACCCACACACACACACACACACACACACACACACACACACACACACACACACACACACACACACACACACACACACATACACAGATGTCAAACACAGCACTGCAGAGCCACAGCCACAGTTTTGAATAGAGCCAGAAATAGCATTGGGTTTGACTTGGAATCGGCTTAAGTCTTCAAAGATAATTTTTTGATGTAGCAAAGGGAGTGAAAGACTGAGAGAAGGAGGAGGGGGAGAAAAACTGAGCAGAGAACAGAGCAGATCTGGTTCTCATATCCAGCTGTAAAAAAGGGGGGCAAAAAACTTGAAAGACTCAAGTTGCCATGGTAACTGTATGCCCTGTGCTCAGACACACATGTAGCAAATGTATTCAGAGAAATTGGTGGCAGCAGAGGAGAAGAGTGTGTGAGTGTGTGTTTGTGTGTGTGTCTGTGTGTCTGTCTCTGTGTGTGTGTGTGTGTGTGTGTGTTTGTCTGTGTGTGTGTCTGTGTGTGTGTGTGCAGTCGACCTTACCTGTTACTTGTAAAAAAAAATCCAATATCACTTTCTTCTTCCTTTGTTGCTCTCCAGCTAATGTAGCTAATTAAAATCCAATAGGGCTAGCAGATAATGCTTCATATGATTCCCTAAGTATTATCTAGCAGCTTCTTCATGTTTTCTCTGTATTCATGTTGTGAAGCTTGTTCCCTGTAATTACGACATGCTATCTCTTTATAGCTAGTGGGTCTAAATACCAGTTGTAATCAGATCCATCTCCCAGTCTGTTTTTTCCTTTTTCTTGTTTGTGCAGACTCAGTTTTGCCAGTGTTGCTGCTCTTTAATTGACTGTGACATGGATTTTCTAAGCACAAGCTAAACATTAATTTCATATGAGCTAAAGTACCAAGAGACAGAAGTTGCTGTGTGTACAGGTTGAATTTCCATTCATTTATTAGATCTGCTTTGATACAATCATTTTCACATTTCTAGCTTGCAGCGTGGCTTTATGGATGGCAAAGTATGTCAATTTGTAACGTTGACAGCCCACCACTTTTGGCCACACTGAAATCTATTAGATTGCCAATGAAATGTGGCACACATTTATATCAACCTCAGGTCTCAGGCTTTGAGAGTGAATTCACAAATCAGAAATATATGTTTGCCTTGCATCATGACAAGAGCATACAGATTCAAACAAACATGGAGGAATTAATAATCTGTTATACTATTTAATCAAGCAGACCTCAAATGAGTTGTAGATTATGTTTTGAGTAGGGTCACGATACCAGAAATGTAGTAGAGCGTCTGTATGCCAATACAGTGACATTCCAGTATTGATTCCAACTTGAAACCATTGTAAAATAATAATAAATCCCATGATGTTTTAACGTAGGTTATCATTTCCTCTCTTATATTTATTCTTTATGAAACAACTGTACACTTGTTTAGGTTTACAAGAATACATTTGAACATTTCATGGCAACTTGAACACTACCGATAGACATGTTGTGAATAGAACTTGAACGCACCTTAATACAAGTCAATAGCAGCTCCGAAACCGGCTGCTAGAAGCTAACTAGCCGATTTGAACGTGGATTTGTTGCTAAAAGGGTAGCATTCGCAGGACAATATGAGCTGCGTGTCCCGACTTTGTACTGTGTGCGCATTGAAAACGCGTTTGAGCGAGGAGACGCCGTCGATAGTTTACAGCCGTAGTCTATTATTGCATACAATTCGTAACATATCACGTTTTACGATTTTTGGCATATGGAAGCCTATTTTTGTATTTGATAAAGTAACATCAAACGTTAAGAGTTTAAATGTGATTTTGTATACTAAATAATGACATTTCTTTAGGACTTTAACTTTATAAAGACCATAACGTGTATCTGCGCCGCTAGTGTAGTGGTATCATGCAAGATTCCCATTCTTGCGACCCGTGTTCGATTCCCGGGCGGTGCATGTCTTTTGGTGTTTTGGGTATAGATTGCATACATATCTATAAATACAAGTCTCTATATGTTTTTCTTGTAGACATCTGTACATTATAGTCCTACGTTTAGCATCATATTCAACTTATTTACTTGTTCTGTTGAGCGTACATTGAGAGCAACTAAAAACAAGAGTCAACTTCTTTATATCTCAAGGATGCATAGTGGTTGTTCAGAATTTATATTCATACATGTGTGAGAAAGTAATGTAACTAAGTAAATGGGCCTACTAAGCCATTTGCACAGGGCTGCATTTTGATGCTTCAATCCTGTGTAAAGGTCATACATTTTTTATTTTAATATTATTATTGTAAGGGCCATTTCAAATAATGCTGCAATGTTCATATAGGTCAACAGATATTATTTAGCCTAAAGCTGTGTTTTCGTGCCCGTCTATGACACCTGAGCAATGTGAGCTTCTTTGCCTTTTTACTCTGTTTCTTTCTGTTCTTCTGTCTCGCTCTTCTTTCATAGCTGTATGATCACAAGGGTCTGACATGCATTAAAACGAACTGGGTCTAGCTAGTTTGTCCACGGAGCGTTTCCTGTCTGGAGATGGATGGATGCCCAGAGACTCTAAAGCTTAAGCTCTGATGCTGCCAGTGAGTAAGTCAGCTCTGTTTACGTCTAAAATTATTTCTTTTTCTACTTTAGATGATTACTGAGTTGCCATTTTGAGCCCCGGTGATCATCCTTGTTTAGAGCTTTGAAAGTGCGAGGCATACATGTGGATAGTACATTAATGGAATTATTGTAACCTTCTGGCTTGTGCTGTTCTTCCTCTTTTTCTTTCTGATTAGACAATTATTTTCTTCATCATGATGATGTCTAAACTGAGGAGTCTTATGAGCAGCTGTCACCAAAACATTTCCTTTGAATGGTTTGAGGCTGACCCAAGACCAGCTGAGAAGAGGTGGCAAAGAGCAGCGGTGAGGACACTCATGTAATTCATCATAACCAATATCAACTGTCATGCTACCAAGTCATTCAACTAACCAATACAAATGTGAAGCAAGCATTACAATGTTATCTTATATATTTAAAAAAATAGGAATATTTTTTTCTTGAATGAGGTGTGCATCTTTTGTTAATTTGTTTTAAAATTAAAGGAAACAAGTTTATTTTTTATCAAACATACTTAGTAAGTATTTGTGGCCTTAGTCTACATGTATTAAGAAACAGGATTATAGCATTAAGATATAAAGAGGAGATACAACAAAAGTCAAACAAGAGTAGGAGTAAAACTAAAACAATCATCTCACTTTTTACTAAAAGATGTACATAATCTAGTGGATATGTGTGTGCCTTTTCTGTATTGGTGGTCATTTCTACCTGTGTACACAACCAATTATGTTATGTAAGTGCCTTGATTTGCCAGAAACAGTTTAGCTGTAAACGCTTAATAAGCCTTTATGTGTCACTATCAACCCCTGTGTTTACTGATTATTGTGACTGGGAACTTTCATGCTAAGTCATTTGCATTGCCTTTGGCTTTATATAACCTGTTTTTTGCATTGCCTACTTACCTACTACAGTAGAACAGTACTCTTATATCAGAGACTGTGTAACCTTACTGAATCTGGCTTAAAATCTAATCTCGACTTCCCCAGGTAACCGGTAACATGAGATCCTTAGCCAAATATTTCCTGGTCACGTGTGATACAATTCTCTCTCAGTCAGAGCTGCCTTTGAAGCCAGATGTGAAACCCCGGAGTCTTCCTGTCTTGCTTTAAGCAGGACCTCCCCGCATCTTTCCCCAAAATCTGTGTATCTATTTAATATATTCAAAACCCTGAATCCTAGACTAATCAGCCTTAATTTCTCTCCTTTATCTTCCCAAACCAGGTGCCTTTGTGGGTCTTGGCTGTAATTAAAATAATGCAAATGGGGTAATCCTGTAAGACAAATAATTCTTCCTCCATTAATAAAAACACCCTACCCGTTTTCTTGTGTACTGAAATATTTTGCCCTGAATAAACCAGCAGAGCCCTCCCTACAGAGACATGCCAGTCAGACAGCCAGTTAGGAGGAGTTATTTCACAGACAGATGCATTGCTTTTGCTGAGCAGCAGACTGAAAATGATCCTAGAGATTAAGACCCCATTTACACGGGAACGTTTGCGTTTACGCACCGTATGCGTTTTCAAAAAAGTCTTCCGTTCACACGCATTCGATTCATTTAACGTGTCCGTTCACACGAGACCGCTGGAAACGCTGTAGTACATAAGCCGGGCCTGTAAGTGGCGCTGCTGCCGCCACAAAATACACCTAAAGCAGCGAAGAAGACCCCGGAGCATGGTTGCCATGGTTGCCCTTCTGTTTATTCTCCACGCGGTGGATGGCGTGTGCTCCTGCTGTAAATCTCTCCGGTAGTCCACCAGCAGATGAAAAACACCCAACCTCTCCGCCTCTTCCAAGGGACGAGGGAACCGTGCGGCAGAGTTTCCGTTAACATTTTTTTTCGCCGGTCAACATGTCCGTTAAAGTTTAAACCTTCCGTACAAAATTTGAAAAGTGCCGGTCAGAGGTCTTCTTTGTTATTTATTGAGCTTTAAAACAAATTGATAACGACTCTATAATAATATAAGAATAATAAACGGAGCCTCTCTTTTCCTCCCGCTCTCTTGACAGCCCAGCAGCTGATCTCTGGGGAGACGTGGGGAGAGGGAGGCGGGGCTATTTCATCGTGATCAGAAAATGATGGTATAGGGCGTACACACGGAGCCGTTTGACCCCCCAGAGCGTTCCGTTTGCAGATCTATCCACCTTGAGACCCGTTATCGTTTGCGGGGTCCGTTTCTATCGTTTTGTTACGGCCTCGTGTAAACGAAAGGGCTATACGCAAGAGAAACTATGCGGATACAACCCGTATCGTCCTCGTGTCAAATTAGTGCCATGTATTTTACTGATTTATAAGCCAATTATTTGTGTAGTAACGGATGGATTTGGAGATTAATTTATCATACCTTTTTTAGAAGTCCCATCTTATTGGTAACCTTGGCGAGGTGTATACACAAAATGAAAGCTACTGCAATAGTCCAATTCAGCCTAAACTTATTCTTCATTTCAGAATTTACAATTATAACAACATTTTAAATAACTTCTCTAAGTTTAGTACTTTATGAAGTCCTTAAACCAATAGGCCCTCGTCTTAATGTAAATTCAGGATGCAAAATTGCACACACACACACACACACACACACAACACACACACACACACACACACACACACACACACACACACACAGGTTCAGCAGGTTTTAAAAAATGCTCCAAACTCATAAACACTGACAGCAGAGCTTTGATGAGGTCAGCTCTGCCTCTGTGGCAGAGAGCAGAGGAGAGGAGAAATTGACCATATAATTTTGCGGCATTTAGATGTTACTTTGAGTTATTTTAGTCTGCTTCTCATTATGTAAATTTATAAACTATTTATAATGTTTGCACAAGGATCTATATATACAATATTCTACTGTGCAAATATTGCAACCAATTCAGGAAATGAGTTCCCTTAAAAAACAGTCACTATTTGTGTGCATAAAATAGTGTGTTGCAAACAAACTACACTTTCATCTGTTGCACTGAAATATGAAGGTGAAACAACAAAACAGGGATTTTCTGGGGAACTGATAATGCATGTGGTGCACACACACACTGCGTTTGGCCACTTAACAAACATCCTTGTGTTTGTAAGTGTCTAAAAGAGTCTGACGGCCATGCAAACATCTGATGGCGTCTGCAGCCAAAGACACAGACAGACGACTCATTCAGGAGCAGAGTAAAGTCTGGAGTCCGGGACTCTTTTCCTGCTGCAGATCCCTGGCTTGCAAAGGTCCACTGCATCAATCACACTTGTATTTCATAAGCAATAACATCCATATTAATTAAATCTTGAGAAGACAATTCAAGCAAATAAACAGTTTTGGCAAAGAAAGAAGTGGTTCGTATTATAAGTAGCACACCCTGAAAAAAACACAGTTGGCATAATATTAATATTTTTCTTGAGAATTATTCACATTGTCTTCTAGCTTATTCAGTGAACTACTTCCACTAAAGTATGGAGCTTTACTGCATCCAATGTAACAATGTTGTTAGACATCACAGATCAAAAATACTCCTTAATTTTACAGATGACATCTCAGGTACAAGGCATTGAAGATATTTTGGCTTCATAGTGGAACAATCATGGTGGGCATGCAGGGCATTTTCTGACAGAGCCAACATCAGTTACTAAGCTTAAAAAGTAAATCTCTTTGACAACTTCAGTTTGTTAAACAGGATAAACCCCATTATTACAGATCAAACAGCCATGTAAAAGATATTTTGTGCATGAATACAACCGAAAATCTCCCCAAATGTGCAAGAAACAGTGAGATGGATAGCAAGAGGCCATATCAATCAAATGAAGTATAGAGAGAAAAAGATGATGATTTTAATTTGCAGTGAGAAATGAAAATGTGAATTGCTCAAATGAACAAGCCTCTCAACCAAAGTGAAACAAAATCCCGAACTGGATTCTCACAGGAGTGGAGTCTCTGCTGGTAGGTAAACCACTTTGTTCCAAAAAGCATTTACAACACTGACCCTGTATCAAAAGAGAAAGACTAGAGCATGCAGTTGGTGGGTTTATCATTAATCCAGTAGGTATCTTGAAACAAGGGAATAAAAGTAAATGTGGAGTTAACATTAAAAAGGCTAAAATCATTGCATTCTAGGCCCTTACAAATGGGCAAGTAATGGCAAGTCACCGATATGATTAATGGCATTTAGATCATGTTCTCTGGATTTATTTGTGTGAAATAAGGGTTTAAGCAAACTGCAGAGAAAATCTTCTACATGCATTTTATCTGCAAATTTCATAATTGTTATACCCAGTTTGTTTAAATGTGAGTTGCAGATCTTTCTGACCTGATATTCCGTTACCCCATTAAAATCTCATCTGGAGGTTTTCATACTAGGAGTGTTCAGGCCGACTCTTTATTTGTAAGCAGTTTTGTGATTTTGTGTTAGCCTACTTAAATAACATTTACCTGACTCAAGTAAACAATTTAAAATGTGTGAATTATGTGCTTCCCAACCTTTGAACTGCTTTCTGGAAACATTTTATTTAGAGACATTATTTCTAAAGATGTTGAAAAGGCTTGCTTTATACATCCATGGTGGTGTTAGAAGTCGCGGTGCATTAAAGGAACATATGGCATTTCTCGGATTTAGCGAGTTTGTCGCTAACTTTACAAACAGGTTGATGAAAAAAATATTAATGTCCTTGTTTCTCTAGTTAGATTAAAGAATCTAACTTTTCTTGTGGTCTTTGCACTGTTTGCAGGGCCATTCCACGGAGCTGTTTTTACTACTATGTTTTTTCCCAGCAGCAGTTGAAGGCGCCATGAAAGCCCGATCCGGAGATCCAGGCGCCGGGAGGACTCTTGTGTTTCCACGCCTCCCACTTTCACCCCCATTGTGGTGAATCTCCGGCTCACACACACTTTGCCAGACTTCCAGGAGTTGGAGCGACTAACTGAGGACGGAACACCGACAACGTGAAAAAAGAAAACTCGTGTCTTGTTTCCCGCATGGATCTACTTTCTTCTCTGGAAGGGTTTCGAGGAGCTGCAATGGTTTGCGTTGCTGGGAATGTTGGAGACTTGTACCCAAGATAAATGGCACACGTTCTCTACGTTGCAAAGTTGTAAAAGTAGTTTCCCTTGAAGTTTTTTTTCCGCCACCAGCTCAGACTTCGTGTTTCTCCAGGACCCACAGCCATCATGGCGAGGAGGACGGGGGAGAAACCGCTGCTTTTGACGCCGATTACCCGCGCTGCTTTTCGGGATAAACGCCTTCGGTTTCACAGGGGCTTGTTGGCTTTTTCGTGGAGCTTCGTTTTAATCTGCTTGGCTCTTTCATGTGGATATTGCAGAGCAGAGACGGAGTTTTCCATCCTGGAAGAAGCTCAAGTTTTGGCCGATCAGATGAAAAGGCTGTCCTCACAGGAGCTGGGAGTCTTTACTATGCAGGTAAACGTTGGGGAGCAATGTGTTAAAATCGTGTGTGTGTGTGTGTGTGTGTGTGTGTGTGTAAAACTGGAAGATATTCCTCCGCCGCTTAGAGTTAAAGGGATTTAAATAGTCAGACTGATTTAAACAGCATAGTAAAACACCAAAACGATAATCATGGAAACTTTGTTGACAGAATATTTTTTACAATCTTACCAAACAATGAGCCAGTCACCACCAACCACAAGTGCTTTGAAGTTGGGACCCATTTATCTGGGACATCTACACGCTCGAGATTTGGTGTTGTGGGGGCTTGTGTTTCTCCTTTATTATACCATGAGCTGCTGAAAAGCGATCGTTTTATAAAAGGTCAGATGTGTGTGGGATTGCATGTGTCTGCTGAAAAGGTGAAAACATTGTCGCCTACAATGATCATCATGAAAATCAGCCATGCAGTAACATTTGGTTGTGGATTGGCCCTTATCCAACAACATTATACCTGTGCCTGGTTATAAAGATGCTTACATCATTGTGCAGATAAAAACGCTGGTTATAATTGAACAATGTGTCTGAGATATGTGCTATTTAATAAATGTAATTAATTATTATTATTATTATGTAGGTCTCCTGAACATCCAATAACAGGAATACATCTGTTTTGTCTAAGTTTCAAAGATCAGGTAATCTATTGATGAATATTTTGGAGTAATTGAATAGTTGTTTGGTAAATATTAAAATATCAGAAGCTAGTGAAAAATGCAAATTACTGGTTTCCAGGGATCACATTGCTTGTTATTTTCGATCATGAGTTTATAACAAAAACACATTTAGTTTAATTATATGAAAGGGAGAAAAGCAGTAAATAGAGTGGGACATTTTGGCCTAATGGATGTCTTGAATCAGAGCAGCCTACTATTCAAAAACATTTTTTGTTGTTTTTTTTAACCAGAAGTGAGATGGTTAGTGCTTTTGTATGCGTTTTGAAAAAAATCTTTGTTGGTGACAAACCATTTTCTCATAATGCTGATAAGTGTATCTACATATAAGATTATTAGTAACCGTTGTTCACTAATTACAGTCTGTTGATTAGACGATTGACAAAATGTAAGTTGTTTAATTGACAGCAATTTGATTTGAATGCAATTATCTGCCGGTTTACTTTCAAGTATTTGAGTTAGAGCTGTAACAACTCATCTATAGCTTTATCAGCTGGAAAACAGAACATTTAGCTGTAACTATTTTGAAAATAGAATTAATTCAAATACATTTTAAAGCAAAAAGGCCAGACAATTCTTCGTTCTACCCTTCTCACTTCTGATGATCTACTGTGTTTTGTGATTATAAACTGAATGTTGTGGGTATTGGATTGCTCTTAATACCAACAACACACGTTTATTACCATTTCCTAGCATTTCTTTCAAACTAAACGATAAATCAGGAATGCAAATAATTGTTTGGTGCAGCCATGATTTATTTTAAACACATGTGAACACAAGGAAAACACTTCTTTGCCAGCCCATGCGTGCAGACCAGCGTTGAGTCACCAAATGGCAGGAGGTGCAGTGGCTGGTGTGAGGGGGTGTTTAGCACTTCAGAGGCAGAGGAGCTCACAGGCCCTGAACACAGAGGCGAGGCGGTGGGGGGTGGGGGGGGGCACTGCCCCCAAATGGTGTTTCATCTTCTCCGCTTCCACACTGGGTCGCCTTCATCCCGGCTCTAGGAGTCGGCTTTGAGGGTTTCCTCTGATCCCCCTGGATCCGCCTCTGTCACCGCTCATCCTCCCCGAGCTCCAGTTTGTGTCTCGTTCATGTTCTTGCCATAATTTTCTCTGCTGTTTGTGTATTTTGTCCTTTTTGCTCAGTATTATTCTGGTCCTGCTTATAGTCAATTTACTCAACCCGCTTTTACACTCTGTCTATGCACATTCTGTCTTTGAGTTTTTCACATAGTAGTGTGAAACCGTCATCAGTTTTCAGGATGTGATAAAGGCAAAATCATTTTGGCCTTTTCACTCAATTTATTTTTAATGACATCATATCCGATTATTTTTTAAAACATGTTCCTTCTTTATCTTGGGAAAACAGCTTTGAGGCAATCATGTTATTGTACAAGCTGTGAAAATCAGACTTGCCAAGGAGCTAATGTGAGTTAGATTGAAGCGGTGCATTTCATGGATTTTCTACCAATGTAAGAGATGTGCATCCAGTAAAAACAGTCTGCATCTGCCTGTGAAAATAAAAGCAGGAATCTGTTGGCCGTGCTGTCTGTGTGGACACCTGCTCTGATGCTCAGATGTGGCCAGAGTGCAGTCTGCAGGTGTGTCTGTTGAACTAGATTTCACTTTATCTTTCTGTCTCAGTGATTTTCCTATTTCCCCCCCCCCCCCCATAGAATGAGTTTGTATCCAAACAGCACTCCTTAAATAGTGATTGATTCCTGCTGACGTAAATTATTTCTTAAAGGCATTTTGTGTGCTTTCTTTTTTTGGCACAATGACATCAACATTCAAAAGGTCACGCAATATTATATTGGAGAAGATCTGAAGGATTTGTCATCAAGTGAGCATCCTGACTTCTCTGTTTAAAACGTAATTCTACCTCTCTCCGCTCCACCCCTCATTCTCTGGCAGATGTGTAATTTGAGGTTTTCCTTGTCGTTGCTTCTGAGTCACCGGGTCAACCTTGTTCAATCTGTCATTGAGTTACTCAATTATCAGGGGGCACGGGGAGTACAGTCGACACTCTGTTCAAGCTGATAGGTCACTTTTAAAGAGGATGTTTTTCTTTCTCATTCATCTCTTCAAAAATAGTTGTTGTTTTATATTATAAAGGTATTTTGCTACAGTCTATTAAAATCAGCTTAATCATAGATAAAGGTATTCAGTAGATTTTAATCAGACTATTGTATTTTCATATTGTAACAGTTGGCAGTAATGACACAACTGTTATTCCTGTCATTGACCTCAATTTATATTCGTTTGATAACAAATCTAAAAAGCAATTCAGTTTTGAATGTTTATTTGAAATATGACTGAAAGGATTCAGTCATTTAGAAACGACACCATTTTTTCTCACTACACATTTAGAAAAATCTAAAATATCATATCGTTCTGAATGATTTTTTTACACTCGAATCTCAGTGGTTGTTGTGAAGGTATAATATCTTCTCTGAGATATGTTGCTAATGACAATGTGTATCTGATTTTCTGCGGCTCAAATCAGGAGGGTTTGGCAATTTGGAATTGGTTAATCTTCTTTCCCTTTACTGTTTTATTAGAACATTGTCCTGATGCGTCTTGCTCACTAGAGCCAGGATCACAGTTAGCGCAACACTAGGGTGCTCCTCAAAATTGAAAGTCGGAAAGTCCAAGCTCCAACCCCCAGAATTCATTCTATTAGTCGAGAAAACTCTCCTGGTGAATTTTTTCCTCAATCTGACAACATTTACCCCTCCCTCATCAACCTTGAAGTTTCACCCTGAGGATCCCAGAGAGATGCTTTTTATCTGGGAGTAAATAGAGTTTATAAGGATTAAAATGAGAATGAAAATGAATAAAAACAATCCTTGAAAACAAGTGCCATTTATTCCCAAAATGTTTGCTTATAACACACAACAACATAAAGTGTTTTATTCAGATTCAGATACCGTTGAATGCCATCTTTGCAACTTAGTGTCGCATTAAAAGTGCGACATTGCAAATAATTTTTTCACAAGTGCAGACAAAACAAAACAGTGAATAATGAATAACAACAACATAAGACAAATCAGTGCAATGAGTGGACAAATCAGTGGAATGGAGTTGTATACCTCATTACACAGTTAAATGTATTAAACTATAACAAAAATCTTAAGCAAAATGTCTTTCTACCTCAAATACACAGTCCAACTTAGTGCTCCTGCTCCTGCTGGGCTGCCACACAGCTACTGCAACTAAGAATAAACTTCAAGGTTGATGAGGGAGGGGTAAATGCTGTTGGAATTTGAATACAATTCACAAGGAGAGTTTTCATGACTATGATAACGAATTCCGGTGGTTGGAGCTTAAAATGAATGAATTTGAAAATGTACCTCTCACGAAGGACCACCCTAAGCAACACATGCTTGATCTGTGGGAAACAAACTGCACTGCATAGCTTGTCACTAATGGAAACCAAAACAAGACCACTCATTGCTGTGTAAAAAGTCCCCCTCACTTGCTTTTACAGAGAGGGTATTATGCCCGTCTTCTGATTATTTACAAAGGGAATTTCACTTGGTTAGTTTTAAGGGCCTTAATCCTCAGAGAAGTGTGGTTTGTTTTTGAGACTGGCTTTCCCAGTATCCCCAGCCTCCTAATTGAATATTGATAGTAATTTCAGGGCAATGGAGGTTTGGGCAGGAAGAGAGAAAATTGGGGCGTCTCCTGCACTGTCATTAGGCTGTGAATTTCTGAGTTGGGTTTGGTCCAAAAGCAACACCAGTTGAGGGGCTATCACAGAGCCCCAATTCCTGCTTTGTTGTTTTTGATTTCAGTTGGACTAGACTTTTTATTTAGCCTGTCTTAACGTATCTTATGGCGCATTTCCACTGCAGCGTGTAGCACGGTTTAAGCGTGCCGTGCCAAACCCGGCCCGTTTTTTGTTGTGTTTCCACTAGGGTAATTCCGGCTAATGGTACCTTTTCACAGTTTTTCTGGCCCTCCAAAATCGTGGTTCTTTCCGGGCCAACAACCGGGCTGAATATGCTAAACTAGTGACGTGAGTGGCTACAACTACAACACAATGAACATATTTGACCGTGATTTAATTGTAATACACTTTTCAAAATGATGCCGAAGTAACAACATACTGATACCGGTTAGTAAAAACCATGAATTCATGCTTTGACAAGTCTGCAGACAGACGGCAGGCGAAGAACCTTTTAAAATGCGTGTTTTCTGAATGGAGATCGGCTAAGCTAACGTTGTATATGCTCCGACCGTCCACACTCACAACAACGGCCTATACAGACATAAATAAACCAGCGACTGTATTCGCCATGACACAGACAGTCTGTGGTTTGTACTTGTTTCACTTTTGTCTAGTTTCTGAACAGATATGAGGAGCTGTGAGATCTGAGTGCTAACAGCTAACGGCTGATGTTTGGTTTTGTGGTTCGCATTGAAGATGACGTCACGGCTCCGCCTACACTGCGTTACTATAGTTACTGCCCTAGCTACTAAACTGTAATGGAAACGCAGCATAAAGTGAGCCTGGCCTACCAAGGCCTAACTATACCGTACTAAGCCGTGCAAGGCCCTGCAATGGAAATGCGCCATTTTCCACCTGCCCTTTCTTTCTCTTTTGTTCATTTTTGGCTGCTGTGTTGCCTCACTTTATAACGAATCCCTCGCAGAGACGGAGAGGCAGCCAGGGAGGAGGAGGAGGTTCAGAGGATGATACAGCAGGACATCAGAATTCCTGCTAGGTTCTCTGCAGCAAAGCTTCAAAGCCTTCTTGCTTCTTACTGCATTGCCTGCATGAATATGTGCTCAAACAGTCAAGGTTACCGACAGCCTAACAAGCCCTCTGCTACATGTTGGACTATTACTATCTCTCATTCAACCTCTACTTTTTGCTTTACATGTATGTATGGTCCGCTCTACATCCAGCCTGACATGCTGTAACACTCCATATGTTGACTGTATTCACAAGGGAATCGAAGGTCAAATATTCCATGAAAGAAGAAAACATGAATGACATGTCTCTTCACAATTAGATCTAGAAATTCCTGCACTTAGTCTTTCTGAGGGTATAATGGGGCTGCTTTTTTTAAGCCCACCCCTCAGGTGCTTTATAAAATTTCTGGGTTTGCTATAGCTCTAATAACCTTTGTTAATTTTTCATACTAAAGAGGACCATCGTGAGATTTGGTTGTTTTCGGAGTTTGGAGCCACACATGATGATATAATTTAACCCACTTACACTAATGAAAAACACTTTCAGGTGTTTTCACTGCGTTACATATCTGTCAGGTTTTGAACTATGTAGAGATTTCTTCAGGCTGTTAAGCTACAGGTGCTTTGCATTAGCCGACCTTGCATTGTGCAGCACAACTGCTCCTTTTCGGTCCAGCCGTAAATCATGATGTGCCTCAGCGGTTTATGAGCCATTCGAGGCTGCGCTGAACTATCTGCACCTTTCTTCTTTTTCCATTTTAGCTTTAGCTTTTTTCCAAACTGTTATTGCAGGGAGGTTTTCTTTTTTTTAACATCTCCATATGTTCTTGCTTTCAACACAGTTATTGGATTCTCGGTCTGAAGTTGCTGCTGATACATTATACATCTAACTCCCAATGATACTAGTCTGTTTATGTGTGCTTTAGTGTTCTGTCTTTTTATTTTGAATTTTTTGATATCTGAATTGAAAAAGAACATTATAACTGATGCGATAACCTGTTGTGTATGCATGACCTTATTTTAAAGCTGAACTGTTCTCTAATTTAAAAGTCAAATAGTTTAATATAATTGTAATTGTATTTCTTGAGTTTTCATGAAGTAACAGGCCTTCCTGCCAACAGCTGCAGAGTCCCACAGCAGCATCTGCAGTGTTTCTAAACTTGGAATGACTTGGAAATCTGTCATCCTGATTGTTAGTCTGTCTAAATCTGGGGAAATGTCCAAATTCTGTCGACTTTTACCTTTATCATCCCGTCACAATGCAGGAGAGAACAGAGCAAAAGGCCATGTTTTCATTAAATGTTGAGCTGCTTGTATGTTTTGGCCCGAGTCCAGGCCCTGAGAGGCTCAGGCGCCCCTGGTATCCAGGAGTGTCTCCAACCTCCAAACTGAACACATATCAGAAACAGCTGAGGCCCCAGACTTGTTTGACAAAACTGGGAATTTAAGTGCTGCTGCATACTTTGTTTTTCCTAAACCCAGATGCTACAATCTTATTTCCAATTTGTCAATCTTAAATATTTGAATTGGTGGTTTTAGGTTTTAGTGGTTGTTGGTGAGTTGGAGTGTGATTTCTACATTGAATGAAAATACAAAAGGAAGGTATTCAGGGTTTCCGCGGGGTCTTAAAAAGTCTTACATTTGATAATCAGAATTTAAGGCCTTAAAAAGGTCTTAAATATGATCAAAAAAATAAGAAAGGTCTTAAATATGATTTAGAAGGTCTTAAAAATGATGGGATTTGAAAGTTACTTCTGTGTTGCGATCGCGTCTAAATGTGTTTTGGGGGAAATGTCCGGGCTGCAAAGTAACCAGTACGGTAATAGCCTTTCAGTTCCCCCCAACAATTTGTATTGAAATAAATCAACATGCAACCAGTAATCACTAACTTTGTTTCCCCCGGCCCCTTATCGGAGAACACCCAGCTAGTAACCTAGCAACCAAGCTTCAGCTAGCGGCAGTCAGAAACTCGGGTATCTTCGAATCTACTTACAAATAAATATGGGGAAGTGTAAGTTCAACCGTATTTGGTTGGAAAACATCGAATTTAGTGCTTGGTTGAAACCAGTGGAGGGGAACGTGTTTGAAGCCCGCTGCACCTTTTGCAAAATAAATTAGCGTTTGTTTTGCTAATGTAGCCTTAGCTCCCGCAACAACACCGGGGGACCTCCGGGCGACGTTTGGGTCTACGTCAACCCTAAAAGCGGAGGTGCTGTGGACGCTAAATACCGTAGCTAAGCACCAATCATACAACAGCAACGATGAAAGATTGTAGCCAAGGCAGCAGAGCTCTGAATATAGCTCTTGACACACACACACACACACACACACACACACACACACACACACACACACACACACACACACACACACACACACACACACACACACACACACACACACACACACACACACACACACACACACACGTTTTCTCGAACCAACTAATGTCTGGTGACATTTACTTTTTGATTTTCTTTTGACCCGGCCATGTCCATTTTTAAGATTTGGCAAAAGACAGAGACCTGATCAGAAATTGTTATTTGAATTCACCTGCAGCCAAATTCTATTCATAACCTAACTGTGCTGGAAGACTACTGGAAGAAAGATGAAATATGTAGGGATTTGCTTTTTTCTTCCTCCAAGCATTTGAACCACATGGCTACCATTCATTTCAATCAAATCCCTTTAATTTATTTTGCCTGTGTAAGTGCAGCCTAGTGCACCGTCTCCTGCTGGACTGGGGTCATTGCAAAGAACTGATGTGCTTCCCCCTCTCCACCAGCTGTTGTAGTTTTAATCTGTCTGTACTGTGGTTGCCAGATCATTTATCTGACCGCTTTTTGATCTGTCTCCCACAGCTTTTAGTTGAAGAAGGCCTCTTTCTGTTTGGCCTTGACTGAAATTTGTTTTGCAGTGCCTCCTCGGCTATTGCCTTTTTGTGTCTGCTTTAACTTATCCTGAATGTCTTTCAGCTTTCATCTTGTTTTGACAATGCTGAGCTTCACTGAAAAATATAGACCAGGGGGTCTTCTGAGTTTTTAGACCAAAGACTCTTTAGATACGAGGGAGCAGGGAGGGTCAGATTGGAGGAAATACTTTTTACTGCAGCTGCAAACATCCTTGTTTATCTTGGATACACGTCAATATGCCAAGTGCAGGAGTGCTAACATGCCTAAACAAGTCTGTGTATTTTATTGTCAACATGTAAGGAGTTGAAATATTGGATAATTAGTTTTATTATTTGGAAAGTATTTAGTAATTGGTTGTTAGTCATTCTTCAAGCAAAGAATGACAGATACTTACAAGTTGCAGTTTGACAAATGTGAGCTTTATCAAATGTATCTTCCTTGTAAACTGAAAGTCTTCAGGTTTTGGAAAGTTAGTGGGGCAAAATGATGCCCTCTGTGGAATTGTTAGATGGCCATTTTACACCCAATTTTCAACTTTTCATAGACTAGCCTTAACAACAAATCCTCACCACAAATATTTGGCCTTTTAGTTTTGTAAACAGATTTTATGATATTTGGATTATCAAAACAGCTGTGAATGAATTTTCTGTCTACAGTTTAATAATCATATCACACATTTGTATGTATAAAAATAGTCCTTGTGTTCCAGTTTTTCAGTTAAAGTAGCTTACTCTTTCTGGTGCTTACCAAAGAGGAAAACTAATTAACTGGCTGTTTAATTGGGTCACTCTCCCTTTTTTTTTTTTTTTTTTAAAGATTCCCTTTCCCTCTTCTTTTTCTCTGGTGTTATCTTCCATTCATTATCACCCATTCGGTCTTGCCTCACTTTACACAACCTCTTCCTCTCTCTCTCTTCCTCCTTCTCACTCACACACACACACACACACACACACACACACACACACACACACACACACACACACACACACACACACACACACACACACACTGAAAGAGTGAGAGGTGATCTGTATTGGTGATCCAGGCTTTGTCTTTCCAGATTCCTGCCATAGTTCCTTAGTTAGCTCCAACAGGGCTGACCTGGCAGTGTCAGCCAGGGGACCCGGGGCCACCCCTTAGCAAGTCAGTCCCCTCAATCGCCACAATGGGCAGGACTTAAAATGAACTGTCCATGAAAGAGAGTAAGAGGGGAAAGAGAAGGGCGGGGGTTTGTGGTGAAGGCAAGGGGCAGTGAGCAAAATACCCGACTGGGGGGGGCAATGGGAGTAGAGGGACCAGCTCCCTCCCCCAGACAACATGCATTTGTAAGGCCGCCATCCCCCTCATGGTGCACACATGTATGCACACTACTCCTGCAGGAGAGGCTTTGCATTCTCGATGAGGAGAGAGTTTGGGCTCCTACTGTGGAGAAGCAGATCAGAATGTTATGCATGCTTCTTATCTCTTTTCCCCCCTCTCTGTTTATGCCTCAGGGCTCAGTGTTGCATAAATAAACTGGCAGTAAACTCAGGCGTCAATCATTTTTTTTGTATGTTTTATTTGTATTTGTGTCCGCTATTTGCAGTGTTTTTGTATTAAATAGGTGTATTTTGGGGGATAAAGATCTTACTATGACTATGTAATACTAAACTTTGGGGTTTTTTCTTGAGGCATAGGCTGCTAAGAGTGCAAGGGAGGACTGGAGAACATCATGTCAGCCCAAAAAAAAACAGGTCTTTCATATTGTGGAGTCTTGAACATAACTCTTACAAGTTTGTATCTTTGTGTCTGATGCTGTGGAATGACATAACACCTCAAACTCTTAGCTCTTAGGGTCGTGCAGGACAGCTCAGTTTGTCTCACTTTTCTCCTCTAAACAATACATCAATACAATGACATCAGCCAGTTAATCAGAAACAGGTTTTGCTAAGCAGGTCTGTTTCTGACTCTGTGCAACCAATAATTATTTCCATGAAATATCCAGCCACTGATACACTGCTGGTGTGTGTGTTTGACAAATAAGCAGAGTCTTTTATGAAGATAACTGGAACATATAGACTGATTTCCCTGCTTCCAGACAGTATTCTATTTAATATTTTTAAAGAACTAAAAAAAGAAGACTGATGAAGAGATGAAAGGAATTATTTAACATTTTGGGATCGCTGTGGAGAGTGAGATGATTAGATTAGTGACACATCTCTGTGTGCTAAATATAGAGCTAAAGCTGAGATGTGATTATAGATTAAGCCATTTTCTCATATGAACTCCGAACAATATCTAGCGAATGAGGTCTGCACATTTTCAGATAATTCACTTTCACATGTGTAGCCATAAACAGGAGTTATCAGACACATTGTCACTTTCTGGAATCACTCCACTTGGTTCAGGCGAGGGGTGGTGCCTGTGAGTGTGTGTGTATAAGACACCACAATGACGTGGATTAAACCCTGTTCACATATAGTTTGGAAATGTGTCATAAACCAGGGATTTCTAGCCGTTCGTTGAATTTGTCTGACAACTTGGCATCATCTTTTGCAGACCCTCTCGCCAGTTAAACATTTTCATTGACATGTTCATGTAAATGACCCTTCTTCTTGACCCTGGGATATTTATTTTCTTGCGTTTTCACGCAAGCAGCGCTAGAAGCATCATCATCAACCCGCTCACTGTGACTTCCTGTGTGAATGAGCACTTATATTGGCTCCATCAGTCAATCCATAGACTTTGTACTGAAGACCTGGTAAATTATATTTACTGCTGTTTTACATTTGCGTTTTGACATCCTGCTTCTCCCAGTGGTGTTTAGATCATTTCAGGTTTTTATTGCATGAGTTAAAGCGGCCTAAGGTTAGCATATAGACTAGTAACAGGGTGAAACGGATAGCCTGGCTTTGCAAGTTCTGTGGTTTCATATCCTATTATGCTGCAGTAATGCTTGTGATATTACTTTCTTTTCAAATATCTTAACAAGATGCCGTCCGCTCTACAGTCACATAGGTTTCCTTCTCTCTATCTTCTAATCTTCTAATCTCCTCTCCCTCATCTTATCTCGGTGTAATTGTGTCCACTGGTGTGCTATGTGAAACTGTCGTGTTCCTTTTGTCTTCTGCTGGTTGGCTGCCTTTGAAGTAAAGACAGGAAGTGACCCTGGCTAATGAGTTGAACTTTCTGCCTCTGTCTCTTTTTTGACTGTAGAGGAAAAGTAATGCAACACTGTTTTTTTTCACTCTCGCAAATGAAAATGGCAAAGGGGAAAAACTGATACAGATTGCTAATTGGGAGGCAATGGAGAGTGTCGGGACTAAAAATGGGTAGACTGCGTTAGACACTTTGAATGTTCCAAACACATGTTAACACCTGAAGTCACACTCTTACACTATCTCTGTCTCACACGCATATCTCACATAAACACACACTCATATAAAGCTGGATGTAAGGGGCAGCTGCAGCTGTGTTTAGCTATCACTGTCTCTGAGCTCAGTTATGCTTCTGCCAGGCGAGTTGCTTATTTAATCTGGACTGAGTCACAAGGAATGGAAGACGAGCATTAGGAGAGCCAAACAGGCTTTGGTGTTTAACACATTTTCTCCTGCTGGCATGTCAACATGACTCCAGATTACCAAAGAAAACGGCTTATTTTTCATGGCCGTTATAAAGAAAGTGTCTTGTTTCAGAAAATACGGTTTCAAACTTAGTCATATTTCTTATTAGATTTTTTATTTTTTTTTATTAATATATAGATGTTAACTTACATGTTATATACTTAATTCTACTATTGTGTTAGTAATTTGTATATGTCTGTATATATTTCTAAATTAAGAAGCTGTGATGTATCACAATTTCCATGTAGTCCCAACATATTGCTATTTGTTGTAGGGACCATCTTGAAATAGATTTGCAGCACATCTGACATCTTGGCCTACCTTTTGCACAGGATTTCTCTCTCTGGCTGTCACAATCTGTGTGTGAAGGTTCCCTTTGTTGTCCACTCTGTTTTGTTTTCACTGCTAAGTTAGCTAAACAGCTGATTGAAGACCAGAAATAAAACCTTTATTTCTTTCTCTACACTTATTGACGCAGTCTAACAGAGTGGTGCTGCTTGCATCCCACATCTATTTTATATGGAAACATCTATATCCATAGAAAAGGTGTGTTTTTATGTTTCTGGAAGCAGCAGCAGTTTATCTTCTAGTCTCCTGTCCAAAAGAGACCCCACTGTCATTCTGTGTTAGTGTGTGTATGCCCACTGTAACCAGCGCTGGTGGTCCAACTAAGAGGTCTAATGTTCAGCCAGCAGTATAGCAAGCTGTCTCACTTCTTAAGCATTCATGCGTGTCTTTCTCCAGCAGAAGCCCAGTTAACTATTCCTACAAGAAACCTGCATCTTATCAAGTTCTCTACATTCCTTCCAAACTTCTATCTCTCAGACCTTTTCTTTCTTTCCAGAAGGCATGTTCTCTGCCAGGTTTGGGTGCCTGGTGCCACGCCAGGTTTTTTCTGTCTAGTCCTGGTGTTGGCACCAACAGCCGACTGGGGTTTCTACATATTGGCAGTTTATCAGGAGACAAACCCTGTCTAAAAATTCAGTTTTTTCTCGACACCTTTTGTGACTTTATGTAACTGTCAACATTTCAGAGAATTTGATCAGTCATCTAAATAGATTTTTTAGATGATTTTTTTTAAAGAAAAATTCCACAATGAGTAATAGACCTTATCACAAATGGATTCTTCTTAAGATTTCTTTGGCAATACTGACATCCCCTGTTTACATCTTATGTATAAAAATGTGTTATGTGCAGGAAAAAAAAGTCTTTGTGGAAGCAGAAATAAATCCTCCAAGTGGAGCATTCAGCAGCCGGGAACCTGCTCTGTTTGGTGCAGTTGACGATCGTGTGAATGAGCTAGACCTCTTACCTTTTCTGGAAATGTTAATCCGGCAGTGTTATACGGTCTATGTGTGAAATGGCTCTTAAATTGATACTGAGCTCTGTGGGAACAGGAACCTGTGTGTATGTGTGTTTGTGCCCCTGTGTGTACAGGTAGTAGATTTGGTTTACATTCCTTAGCCTGCGTGTGTGATAGGATTCATTGATATGACAACATTCTGAACATCATGAGACAATAGAAATGTGTCAACTGCCAGCACATTTGTTGTAGTACTTAGATTAAGGGAACTATCCAGGCCATCACAGACATTGATTCAAATTTAAGAACAGGATTTCTTTATAGTAGTATTGAATTTAAAGTGTTTTAAATAAATCTGAAATTGGATTAGCCATAAAATGAATTTTGACTGTATCATTAAGTGGTTCACAGCCATCTATTTTGATGGAAATAAATCATCTTAGTTTGGACGGTACAAAAGAAAATAGGACTTGATAAAACTATAGGCCAAAAAATTAGCTTTAACTTGTGGTCATGTTATATAGAATATGTGATCACTGTATTACCAGCAAACATGCCATATTGTGATTATAAATAGTTATCAAGATATGACATGTCTTGTCTTGTGATTGAATATTTTGGGCATATTGGTCAGCCATAAATATAGGTATATAAAATGACACACTGTCATTTCCCCCACCCTTAAAATGTGAATATACAAATGTATGCAGAGTTTAATGAGGTTCCCAACCCATCATTTTGATTGACCGTTTACAGCAGGGATGCCAAATGGAGGACTTATCTCTGAGAGGATCTGACGTATGTCTCCTGCATACTTCAGAACACAAACACTGCTCTCCCTCCGCTCGTATTCATAGCAGCAAAGTCACTCAGCATTTACATACCAAAAACTTGTGAATGTCCTGGGGGAACTCTCTTTCTCTCCCTCTCTTTTTTGAAAGCACTCACACTTGAGCTTCTGCACACGGCAATGATCGACTCATGAATCTGAATAGGAGAGGCTTTCCATGTTTAGACAGCACAGGGAAGAACCCTGATGCATATTCAGCTGATAACCACCACAGGCCTGCCTGCTGTCTAAGATCTAAGATCTCGGCATGACATGTTTGTGAAACACAAGCGCTGTTATGGTTTGCTTAAGCGTTAATGAATGTAAATCAGATATTCTGCCTATTTTTTTCCTTCGCATGGGATTTGTGCATATTAATTCAACTAATCATAAGAACTCAGTTCATCAAGAGGTCAGTCATCAACAACAATATTTCTGTCTTTGTGAGATATTTTGTCTCCCTTTTTCTCCTACTTGCATCAATGTCCACATCTTTCTTTATTCAAGTTCCCACTTTCTTCTTTCCTTCCCCTCTCTGTTTCTCTGAGGTAGTTCAGTGGCTGTCTCAGGCAGCTTTCTGATACAAACTGTGTGTGCAGAAGAAGGACTTGTGTTTGCATTGATTTTATGAGTCTACTTTGGTAGTGTGGTTTCCTGCCATTAGTGAGTGTCACAACTCATAAACTGTCCTCCTTTTTAATTCACTAGTGTGTGTGCAGTTGTAGAGCATTGGCTATGAAGACAGGTTGGAGTGTCTGTGGTATAAGCTGTTATTTGCCAGTGGGTGCGTGGTTCATCTGCAATTTTTATGTGAGTCTATATGACTGTGCATAAATGTATTTCTGTAATTTAGCCAAGCATGGGCTGATGTTTTCCTTCCTCACCACACCGCAGCTCCGAAGGTAGCCTCCCTCAGCATGCTGCGTAGCCAACACAAATCCTGCATCCAGTTAATCATCTCATGTCTGAAAGATTAATGCTTTGCTCTACTGTGCTGTGTTATGCCATGAATTACTGTGCTCAGTAATGGTATTTTTTATATTAGTAATAGTCACAAGTGTATTTTAAGAATTTGTTTTACCACACTGTAACCAATGTAGTCATGCAAGGTTGTTGCCATGATCACAAGTCTTGGGAATTTCCATTTCTGACGATTCTAGTAATATATGTGAACTTATTTCTCACAACAATTATCTGTGTTGGACCCATCATCTGTAAAGACATCAAATAGGAAGAAAGAAGGATGAAGAGCCTTTTACTTCTCTGAATATCTTCACATTTCCGCCAAGATGCTTTTTTCAAAAAACTTCTAATATGGCTGAAGATAAAATATGAGAACACATTGGTTTGCCAGGGTGAAGTCATACTAAAATGATTGCCGGATTGCCAAATGTTCCTGGTCATGGTTATAAAGTTTAATTAACAAAAAAAGAAAAAACAGTTTGGACATCCACTGAACATTATACCCGGCCTTCATAAATAGGAGGGTCTGTTCGAAGAATGACAGTATTAGACTGCATTTGTTGGCTATTTAAAGTAATAAACTCACACAAATGTATGACTAACTACTACAACATTCACTCACAAATCATGTTCAACACATGAAGATGACCATGCATCAAATAGTATTTGACCCTTTTCTTGCAGACTGATGTTACTGGTTAATTCCAGGTGATTGATATGAACACCAGGATCAGCTGTACTAGTTTGGCTTGGCAAAGGCAAAGCCAGTATCATATGTAGCTTAAGCCCTCTGCAGGGCGACCCATGCCTCCTATTAATCAGTGCGTGTAACTGCCCTTAGAGTACATGAAGTAGAACAAAGCGCCCTGTCTATAGAGAGACCTTATAACAGTGGCCAGACATGATCTCACATCATGCTCAGAAACCTGAGAAGGAGACCACCCCGGGAACATTTTTTTTCCCTCTCTGCCCTATGTCCATTCCCTCTCTTATCTTTTCCCCATCTCTCCAATCAGTTCCAGTCTGTTTTTTTTTTCAGCTGCTCCCTCACATCCAACTCCCTGAGACTTACACACATATTACCTTAAGTTTAGGAGTTTAGGAGATTTCTACTATCTTAAAGGTCCCATGTCATGGCCATTTCTACTGATCATAATTCCATTGTTGAGGTATACTAAAATAGATTCATATTGTGGAATTTTCCAAACTCCCATTGGTTTCTCATACAGCATCTCTGTATAGTATGTGTATTCACTCTCGGTCCTAAACGGCTTGTTGGAGCTCCTGCCCCCCCCCTCCCTGTGAGCCCAGTGGCCGTCTGCGAGACACAGCGGAAAACCCAGCCCGAAACCAGCCCGAGCACACACACACACCCGCAGCCTGGCTGGGAGTTTGTGTGTGTGCTCACACACAGACTCACAGCCTCGCCGCATCCCGCTGTCTCAGGCGGAGAAATCGGCGGAGCTGCAGCTGAGAAAAGATCGAGTGTGTGTGTGTGAGGAAGTCCGCGGATTGGTCCATTTGGTCACTATACCCAAATACGTCACTATACCCAAGAAGAAAACAATGGAAAAAGAGAAATCTCCAACGAGGCGTTCTGGGGCAGCATAGACAGGTCTTTTCTGTGTTAGAGTTTTACTCGCTACAGGGTGTACTTTGAGGGTTTGTGACTCTGCAGACCGTTTACATGAATAAAAAGCTTCATAACACACAAGGGTACGGGTAATACCCGGAAAAGCATGACATGGGACCTTTAATACTTTATACTTATTCTTACGTTACATTAGGGCAAATTATTGTTTTGACTGATTCTGCAGTTTATAATATAATATGATCCATGATTTAGTTAAATAGTCTGTTAAATATGAATATCTGCAGCACTGCAATACTTCATTTGGAATTGTAATTTACAAAATAATATGACAAGTATGTTGTCTTCTGCATTGGGATGTTGTTCTTGTTCATAATGCCATTTTGATTAATTGATATTTAATCATTCCCTGATTCATAAAAATTTTTTTCCAAGGAATATTTGAGTTATAAAAGCACCATTTTTATTTCTCACATATTCAAAATATTAATGTCCTATTTTTCTTATTGCTCTGGTAGCAGTATTTGTTCAGTTTGTCTGTGGTGTGGCTCTTATGTACATATATTCTTGCTTGTAACGGCGAGTGCCTTACAGTTGCATTGGAATGTGAAGATAATGCAGGACAGTTTGTGCCGACAGTGCAGGCGCCCCATCTTAACATCCTCTCACTTGGCTTAGAGCGGGATCTTTTGGCAGGAAATGTATATCAAAGTTTTAAATGTATTGGCGCTGGATGGCGAGCCTTTTGGCCCTGTGTGTCTCTGTTTCTCTTTCTCTGACTTTTCTTTGACCCCCGACTTACAGATCGTCATTCTCAGTTCTTCCACACTCTTTCTGATTGGTTTGACATCTCAAAGGGGTCAGTATGATTTGTTTGGCCTTGGCAGGGTGTACCACGAGGGTGTGACTGGGACTTGTGGTGCCAGAAGCTGCTGGCAGACTGGCGTTGGCCCCGATGTGGCTGAAGCCCAGTCCAGAGGTTAAGATTGTTTAGACTCTTGCTTCATTTCCATTGCGACACCGCCTGTTTGCTTCAGTCATGCTTGGTTTAGTTCTGAAAGCAGTATTTCATGGTAATGTCAGCTGACCCAAAAATATATATATTTTCATATTTCGAGTATTTTCCCCTTTCACATTTATTCTATTGTCAAATACATTTTTATGTTTATTTAACTGATACAGCACTTAAAAAGCAGGTTTGCAGCAAAGTGCTTCAACAGCAAACATGTATGTATATACACATAGCATAGAAGCATAGATGTCCAAATATAACAAGTTGATTAATTATATTACATTACATTACATTGCATTTAGCTGACGCTTTTATCCAAAGCGACTTACAATAAGTGCATTCGACCAAGAAGATACAAACTTGAAGAAGACAGAATCATATAAGTACATCAGGTTTCATAGAGCCAAAACTTTTCAAGTGCTACTCAACTGGCTTTAGATAAGCCAGTCCTTTATTAGTATATAAGTGCTTTGTTAGTAATTTTATTGGTCGAAGTGGAGTCAAAAGAGATGAGTTTTCAGTCTGCGCCAGAAGATGTGTAAGCTTTCTGCTGTCCTGATGTCAATGGGGAGCTCATTCCACCATTTTGGAGCCAGGATAGCAAACCGAACGTGTTTTTGCTGATGGGAACTTGGGTCCCCCTCGCAGTGCGGGCGCAGCGAGCCGTTTGCCTGCTCCCCGCTTCCTTGGAGTTATAAGTAAGCATGAAGTATAACATTTCAAAATGTGCCCCAAAGCTAAGTGTATCCATTACTAATTTAAGGATTTCAACGTAAAAAATGCACTACTGGTCTCTATACTATAGGCCTCAAATGTTAATTAAATGAATGTGTAGTGCAAATTAGCCGACCATGATTTGCAGCAGAGGTTCCTATTCTGGTTCTTTATGAACTCCCTTACCCTCACAGTAATTTATTATCATTCTTGAGAAGAAGTTGGCCGCATGAAAGCAGAGGACATCATTTGGATCTAAACTAAATTGCCTCTAGTTATTCACAAGATTTACACATCATCTATGACTTTTATTTCATAGCTGCACATTGAAGGATGGTTTGACTACGACTCTCCTTTGGTTTTCAGTCTTTGTCATGTTGTTTGAACATAAACACCATCATTTATGCACCTTTTTGATATGAAATACTTTCAAGGCCCCTATAAAAACACGTTTTTCTCAGTATCTTGAATTCCTGTGTCAGTGATTTGACCGCAGTCTGTGTGGCTTGGTTTTCGTCCTCTTTCTCCCTAGATTTTATCAGCTAAATGGAGGTGCTCAGGTATGCAGCTTTGATCTGTCTTTGGAAAGTTTTCACATGGGCTCCACTTTAACAGCGAGTTGCTATTCCCATAATGCACTGCTGGTCGGACGCTACTGCCGCCACACACTGTGTGTCTTGATGCTTTCAGGCTCCAGTCTCAAAGACCATGAGAAAACCAGTCTAAAGTTGGGATCTTGTTTATTTTTGCATAGTGCTTAAACGTTGATTCAACTTAAAAAACTTTCATCAAAATATTAGGAATGAGTATTACATTTTTCATTCAAGTTTTGGTATTTCTAATTAGTCAAGTATGATGAGTGCTTGGTTTCTGTGGCCTGCGGCCTTGTTTTAATGACTCGACTGCTTTAACATCAAAGGGCCTTGTGTGCAGGAAACTCTATGGTAATAACCTGCACCCTATGGCCCTTACCACATGTGCTCTAAATACACTCAGGCTGCAGCCACACGAGGACGATAACGGTCGTATCTGCTACAGTTCTCTATCAGATAGACGGTTCGGCCACACGAGGCCGACATGGAAACGCAGAAAACGATAACGATAACGGTTCCCAAGGTGGGTAGATCTGTGGACGAAACGCTCTGTGGGGGACCAAACGGCTCCGTGATTATGCCCTATAACGATCATTTCCTGCTAACAATGACGCAATAGCCCCAGTGTTTCGAGCCAGGTCCCGGTATCTCGCAGGACAGTGCACCCAGCAGGAGCTTCCAGCTAGATTTGATCAATATGGACATAACCGCGAGTGAAGTCTAATCGGACAGGAGAGGAGACACGCAGCTCTGCATGATAACCTGCAGCTCCGCCCGCTGTGATAGAGCGATGAGCGGAACAAAACACACACTTCAAGTTAGATCATCACCCTTAGCTATTTTAATTACCTCTCAAACTACCTAAACTAGTTATAAATATGTTTATTTTTACTGTCGGGTCACTCATTACTGGATCAGCCAGCTGCATGAGACCACGGATACTGACGGGCTGTCAGGAGAGGGGGAGGAAAAGAGAGGCTCCGTCCTCCGTGTATTATTCTTATATTATTATATAGAGTCGTTATTCATTTGTTTTAAAGCTCAATAAATAACAAAGAAGACCTTTGACCGGCACTTTTCTAATTTTGTCCGGAAGATTTAAACTTTAACGGACTTGTTGACCAGCAAAACCCCACCTCTGCTGCTAAATCCAGCGCGGAGAACAAACAGAAGGGCAACCATGGAAAACATGCATGCGCGAGAAGTCTTCTTATCTGCTTTTGGTGTATTTTGTGGCAGCAGTACAGCGCCACTTACAGGCCTGCCATATATACTACAGCGTCTCCAGCGGTTAGAGCTGTCTCGTGTGGACGCACACGTTTCTGGTGCCTATTGCGTGTGGACGGAAGACTTTTTTGATGATGATTTCGGTGCGTTTCCGTTATCGTCCTTGTGTGGCTGCAGCCTCATACGGACATACACATACACACACACACACACACACACACACACACACACACACACACATACACACCACTTTTAGTGTTATCTCCTCTTCTACACTCTGAGCATTGTGTTTGTCACAGAACTTTGGACAATTTTGTGCACACCATCTTTGTATGCCTCCTGTCCTTCATTCACAGTTTGATGATGAGTGCCCACAACCTTCATTGTTTCTTAACTCCCAAATGGAGAGGGAGGCGTAAACCTAATCTACTCTAAGCTGCTAGATGATGTCCCTCTTTTGAGTCACAATGCCTTATTTTCAGGCTGCAGCTAAGACCCCATTTACACGGGAACGCAAACGCATACGAAACGCAAACGAACCGAATACGATATCAAAACAGTCTTCCGTTCACACGAGACGCTGTAGTACATATGCCGGGCCTGTAAGTGGCGCTGTACTTCCGCACGAGACCGCTCGAAAGCGCTGTAGTACATATGCCGGGCCTGTAAGTGGCGCTGTACTTCCGCCACAAAATACACCAAAAGCAGCGAAGAAGACCCCCGAGCATGGTTGCCATGGTTGCCTGGTTGCCCTTCTGTTTATTCTCTGCGGTGGATTTAGCAACATGTAGTTCATGTAGTTCTCCATGTCCACTTGTTGCTGATGGTTGTGGTGGAGGAGCTGTAGATTTTGCACTAACATCTGTAGCATGGTCAGTAGCAGTACAGTAGATACTGACCATGCTACAGCAGTGAGCAGCAGAGGTGGGGAGAGGCGGGGCTATGGCTTCATCGTTATCAGGAAAATGATCGTATAGGACGTACACACGGAGCCGTTTGGCACCCCAGAGCGTTCCGTCCGCAGATCTATCCACCTTAGGACCCGTTATCGTTTTAGGGGTCCGTTTCCGCTTTCCATTACGGCCTCGTGTGAACGAACGGGCTATACGAAAGAGAAAAAGTAGCGTATACAACCGTTTTCGTTCCCGTGTAAACAGCACATAAATCACAATTAAGATGGCTCATTACCATCCTTTGTCCTGCAGGAGGGCCAAATGGAGTAACACTACAAAAGCTTGAAGTTAGTTTGATTTCAGACAGACAAGAAGTTAACATTTCTGCAGCGAGGCCCTCTTGATTTATTTAAAGCTACATTTTTGTTGCATTAACAAGACAAGTTGCTATGGGATCTATGCCAGTTGTCGTAATATCAGTCATGATGATTAATGTTTACTTCCCTCAAATGTTACTGCCTCTATACTAACTACCAAATAAGAGCGTAAAATACCAACAGATATTACATTTGTACATCTTTGTTCACAGTTCAGCTCAAATAAATAAAAAGTCTGGCCTGGTTGTTATTAAACCTCAGTTGTGCTATCCTTATCTTCTCTCTATTGCTCTCGCATGACCGCACCTTTTTTTTTTTTACAATTCGCCCCTCTCCTCCCTTCTTCTCTCCTCCACCCTACATTCAGTCCCATTTTCTCTCACATGTGGAAAGCATTATATACTGTCTGGTGGAGAGGGAGAGCAAACATCCCAGGCGGAGACTGAGAGCCTCTCGGTCGGTGTAGGGGGGGTGGAGGCTGTTGGGATCTGCATGGCCGTGACTCTCTCTCGCTCACTCTATTTCTCCCTCTCACGCTCTTTTGGCCCGATATTATTTGGACAAAAGGGGGTCTTGTTATTTCAGTACCTCAGCACCCGATAGCTGACAGGCTTCACCGCCCCACCACATTGGACGAGACCTTGGTTGAATGAGGCAGAGGAAGATAAAGAAAGTGCATTTAAAGGCTTTTGGTACATTTGGTGTGAATAATATCTACAGCATCAGTAGATGTGGGTTTAATACACTCTCTGCTTCTCCCTCTCTAGGGAGTAAATTACATTTGGTAGCTTGGGGAAGTGCTATGACTTTCCTGACCATCTTTTAAAAATGTATTGGGATTTTGATGAATGTTTTTAGATCTCTTTCCCCTTTTGCCTTTTCTTGCAGCCTTTCTATTGCTAAAGAGACTGATCAATATTTTGATGCCCTTAGCTAAGTTAAATAATTAATGTTAAATAAAAAGCTACTGCTCCTTTATAAATGGCGTACCTCCATAAGGAAGGGGTGAAATCATTTCATGTGATGACCAAGAAATAGAATAAGGGCCTCTTTTTTTGAAAACATTTCCTTTTTTAATAAGTGTCTCCACATTGAAAAGCCATCATCTGCGGTCAATGTGACATATTTGTCCAAGGTCTTGGACTAAGATGTTGAAAAGCTTCCAAGTCTTTTCTTTACAGTATGTCCCAAAGCTGGATACCATTTCAGCTGAAACCACCACCACACCCTTACCGCTTAGATCAGGACCCACTAGATTACAATGTGCTTTGTTGAATCTTTGTAACTTTTTCAAAAAGATTGTGCCCATTGATAGAATAGAAAGCATATAAATGTTGGTACAACATAATATCATGTTACTTCATCAGATAGTGTGATTACTTACAGAAGATCCAATAATTTTACTGTCTTTATTCAGTGTTACTCATACTGAAATCAGAAAAGTAGTAGTTCAGCATATCGGTATGAAAGTGGGGTACACATGGCCTTTCAGTGCTTCTGTAAAGCAGTGCAGCCTGGGATTTAGAAAAAAAAAACGTGGAGCTGTTTTATCCATTACAGCTTAAGGTCACCTTACCATGACAACCACGTTTTTATGAAGATATAAAAACTAGGAATCATTTCTGCATGTGGCAGCAATCCTTCCTATTCTTCATGTGCACATCAAGTTCTATAAGCATACAAATACAGAGTATAGAAGATTTAAAATGGAGCGCAGTAGATCAAGCCTTTGAGTTGCTGGCTGCAAACTCTCCACACTAACTCAGTCTGTGGGCCGGGGCTTTGGAGCCGTTGCCTGGGGTTGTCCTTTAGTCTGATTCAAGTGAATTAAATTGACACCTGCCCCCTTTAAATGCAGCAGCTAGCAGTTGGCAGACACTGACGGCCGGTCATTTAATTAACAAACATGCTCCACTGGATTGAAATAGAGATGCCCTTAATTAGCAAGGGTTTGGTTTCTCTATGGCCATGATCTAGACATGTAGAGATCCACATTAACCATGTCTCCTCATATTTAACCCCTCCTTTTTTCTTTTTTCATTGCGGCATTGTCCAAGTGCAGGATTTTCTTGCTACAAGTTGTCCATTCCACAAGCTTTAATATGTTGGGGTTTTTTGAATTTGATATAAGATATTGATACTCTTTATATATCCCCAAAATCTGAAGTTACCCATTTACTTTACTTCCAATTTACACTAAAATGACCATATAACCTAAAACTTTTGTGCTTCACTGGAAAGGATGTTGGAATATCTATTTCATAACAAAATGTAAGGCGACGTGATTCCAAAATCTTTTGGTAATTGGCAGGATTATATCGTAAATTGCAGTTATTTTGGCCAAATACAACCCTGGCACAACATTTTCATCATCCCATGGTTAGCCATGGATTTGGCAACAACACTGATGAGAGATACGGAGTCAATACAATAAAGTTGGATCCAGAGAATGAAGCAACATCTCACACTATTAAGATTACATTAATTTTACCCTCTAAGAAACTGCTTTATTTTCATAATCTGTAACCTAACAATTCTTCAATAAAAAGAATGCAAAGCCATGCTTTTATCAGGTCAATTTGCACATGTTCTTACTGCCTTGACTTTAGCTTAGAAAAATATTTTTTTGGCTCAGTGGAAAGATACACCAGAGCCAGACTAGCATATTATCTGGTTCCTAATTGATCGTAGGTTGTGTTGTGCGCAGTAATAATTGACAGGAAGCTCAGTGAATCCTTTTAAAAAGCTTTTCTAAGGTTTGGTTACTTCACCACGTTCATCCTTGTAGAAAAATAGATTATTACAAAATGTTCTTCTTCTGTTCTGCTCTGTGTAATGGAGCTGTAAACAGCAGGTGCAATTATTTTCAGACTTCTATTGTTGTATTGCAAAAATACAATCTCTCTCCATCTTTTCCAGTCCCAGGTGCCTGTTCCTGACTCTGCTTTGTAGTGTTCAGAAAAAAAGATGGAAGGGCACGGTTGGGGATGCAGACATGGCAAGAGGTCTAGGAAAAAGTAAAAAAAACACAACACAGACGCACATCAGAGGCGAAGCTCTGTTGCCGCGTCCCCGGCTCCAGCTCTTTGTAGTGCAATGAGCGGAGAGTTGGCAGGGGGCAGGGATGGAGGGAGGGAGGGTGGGAGGAAAAGCCAAGGGGGATAAAGCACTGAAGGAAGGAGGGAGGCTGAGCTATATACCAGCAGCATGGAGGAAGCAGCAGTTACTCTCCCTTGGGCTTTATGCTTTTATCTGTCAGTTGTATAGAAACCAATCTCTCAGGCTCCAGAACATAGACACTGTAGCCAAATGTGAAATGTGAATGTGAAACGTGTGTGCTTCAATGAGAAGCCTGTAGAGACGGATAAGGCGTCGATGAGCTTCACATACATGCACTGGGCCTGTGCGTAGCCAGCATTCACAGTCACATTGGCACAGTCACTTTGACTTGCTCACACACATTTGAGGTGTGACCATGCTGATGTTTTCTGCCCTCCAGTGTGTTCACAGATAAACCGTGTACCAATAATCAACATACCCTAAAGCCAGGATTAATTGGGTGTGTGTGGTTGTGTGTATGTTTTCGTGTGTACATGCCGTCTAGTCCAATTCCAAATTAGTGTGGATGACGGCTCCTCTCTGCTCTTTGAAGATGGGGGAATTGCCAATAGGTGTGTTCCCAACGCTACCAATGCAGTTGGCCTCTTCTTCCTCTCTTTTTGCTTTTCTTTCCTCCCCTTTGCTCTCTCTTGCCATTGCCTCTCCACAGTCTGCTCCATTTCCCCTGCTCTTCCTCTTTTTCCCCCCGTATCTCTGTGCCTGTTTCTCCATTCCCTTCCCCTAAAAACATTCACAAGTGGCTCTTGAAGTCTCTTTGTCTTTAGTCTGGGATTGTCAGTCATGTGCCTGGATTTTATTCTCTGCCTCACTCAGAACAGAAGAGTCTCTTTAAAAGGAGAAGAGCCTCTTGGGGTAGTTTATAGAATCTCCTAGGAGAGCCTTGCAGAAGAGCTGGAGGGGCAGGCCCAATTAAATGGATGCTGTATATAGTATATGGAGGGTTCCCATGCTGTAGCTGATACAACAAGAGTGCCGCAACACTGAAACTAAATTCTAAGGTTTGTTTTTTAAGTGGGACCCGAAACAGCAATGGTTTATGTAATTCTGCTCAATCTTAAACCTCCTATTTTACTTTAATTGAGAGGGTACCAGGTTAAGTTATAATCTTTGGAAGGGATCAGACGATAAGTCAGTTCTTTTGCAACCAAATTCCACTGCTACAACTAATACTACTGTGTTATTATAACAAATATACGACAGAGAACAGAACAAAACACAGGTTCTGGTATTTATCGGAGTTTGAGCTTTGACTGAGCTTCAGTCATTCATGTGAACCACTCGCCTGTGCTCAGGATTAACCTCAAGGTGGATGGATTTAAAAAGTGGCCTAATGAGACAAGGGCTGTTGCTCTTTGATCAATGGACTTTGAGCAGTTTGAATGCATTTCTGGTGAGTTTAATGTTGAGAAAGCTGCTTGGATTTTGGTCCAGTTAAATATTTGATTTTAAAGGGGCCCTGTGGAGATTTATTGTACATAAACAATAGTTTAGTTTACATTGAGTGAGTCACCAAAAGGCATTGTGTGTATCCTTGAGGTCTAACCAACACGTTGACTGTATTTCCTCCCTCACAAAACACAAGCAAAGCTGATTTTGTTTATTTATAATTCAGTATTGCTTACTTCCATGATTACTAGACTTCAGTATTTCCCCTGCTATTGCAGCACATCCTGCTACATTACCTGTCTATTATTTGAAAACATCAAGCCTTACACCAATAGTAAGACTTTATTTTGTCTGTTCTGCCAAGCACTATCTGGAGGTTGCTAGCTACCAGGTGTGTACCCCTGATGCCGTGCGGTTGTCTCTCTTCTGGTGTGAATCTGTCTGTGAACATTTGGGTGTTTGATTATGGGTCAGGGGAGGCCACGGGCTCACGGTGGCCCAGGCAGCCTCAGGCCTCTCGGGTTTCAAAGCTGAGCATTCCTCCCCGGCTGCTCCATAGCTGTGAAAACCGCAAAGCAGCTCCAACAACAAACACTCGAGGCACTGGGGGAAAGACAGCTAACCTGTGGCTAATCAACAACAGGAGTTTTCTGTCTCTTCTGGGTTTGTTCGCCATTTACATAATCGCTGGCTAAATGGAAACAAAGTGTCTTTTTCCATTCCAGAGCCTATCTCCCTCCCCATTTTCGTCATTTTTCTTAGTGTTTTGAGAGCACATGACTCCTGCTAAGCAGTGGCAGCTCTGTTTGTGTGTGTTTGTCCGTGTTTATTTGACGGCTCTACAGCTTTGGACCTTCTTTTTTCTGCTAAAAAGGGGGTGGGACATACTGCTGGGCTTGGTTTTGCACTTTTTGAATTACTTGGAAGTAAAATATGTAGCAGTGTGTATGTGTTTTTGTTTGTGTGTGTCTGTGTCAATACACTGTCAGAATAGCACTTCTCAGTGAGTCTCATGCTTCGGTTAAATGAAAGGAATATGTTCCCAAACAACTGCTGACTCCATTCAGACGATCAGGATTAGGACTATTAGCTCTGTGTTTGTTTATAGGCCACATTAGACATAATTACATTTTCCCAAATTACATTTGATTCCTAATCTGCAAGAGCGTTAACTGAATAGTCTAATTATGGCCCAGATGAGGGCATTAAGAAAATGTTGCATTGTAGCATGTATGTATTTGCATCTTTGTTTCTCTGTGTGGTTTTGCTTGATAAATGGTTTAACTACATTTCTAAGCAAAAATTGTAAACATGGTCTGGTTTAAGCTTCTTAAATCTGTGCTGGTTCTTTCTTCCTTATAGTAACCTCATGATCTCTGTGGCTGGTATTCTGGAAAATATAAATCCCAACTTTTTTTGTGTCATTGTTGGCTGATGTTTTAAATAGAATGTAGTAATGGCTATACTTTCTATATGGTGGTATTAAGCTTGATTTCTTTGCAAAAATAGTAAGGTATTTATTTTTATTAAGAAGCCTTGTATAAATTAGGTTCTGTGAAGGAGGCTTACATATCTTGAAGGAACTTCCAACCTTGCCCTTAAGCTGTATGAAACAGAGAAACTATGTTTTGTACTGCTGAAATTTAGATCTGTTAGAAGGTACCAATGGCTAGTCAATAACAGTGTGTAGTAAATCACCTCCAGGTTGTATGGATGCATCCTGGGAATATATTGGTGTCCTGTGGAATGTGTCTAACAAAAGGTGTGGACAGGAAATAGTGGCTGTGTGGAACTACGCAATTGAAGGCTTTGTGAGCAGTGGGGCGACTTACAGTGAAACATCTGCCTAACTGCTGCCTGAACACAAACATTAGTTTTACTCTGTTGGTAGCTGCCACACAGTACTGCTTGCTGTGTTTGGAAAGGGAGTCAGGAAGTAAAAGAAAGAGGGAAAATGTTTAGCTGATGGGACTCAGGGGACCATCTGAAACAAGCTGTGTGTGTGTGTTATTCAGGCAGCTCTTGAAATGTGTTTCTGGAGCTCTCTTTGTGTGTGTAATGGCTGAGGTCACACCAGGACTCATTTTCTCCATGCCCTAATGTAGCACTCCACTTCCTATTCACTTTACAATATAGTCAGGGACTATTAAAATGTTTCTGTCTGGAAGTTGAATATAGAAATGTTACATTACTTTGTGATTAGGTACTCAACATTCAGACAGGTGACGCATTTTCCTCCAGTCCTAGAAATTGATGCAAATGACAGAACCCTTCTGTCTGCGTCTATATGTCGCTTGTTTTGGCAGAAATCCAGGTTTATCATCCATGTTCGTTTTTGCACATTTACATTAGGCGGAGTTTATGAAGCAAGTTATAATGAATTTCCTCCATCGAATAAAGGTGCTAGTTTAGTAAAACCAGCTCGACTTGTTGCAGATTCCTGAAGGTATTTAGCCTACCGCATGAAAAACGTCCCTTTAATCAAGTTGCCTTTGACGTCATGTAGTGCCATGTTAAACCATTGTATAACAAGGCACACGTAAATGCAATTAGTGCAATCAAGGGTAAATCCATCATTTACTTGTCAACATAACTTTATCTTTGCCAGATCACATTAACCTAGAAGAAATTGATCAGGTGTGATAGGCTAAGGGTTGGTTACACAACAGTGTTGTTTCCGTGTCTGTTGGCAGTTTATTCTAATGGGTTTTTAACAGCCATGAAAGGGTATCAAACTCCACTATTTACTTGATGCATAAACATGTTTATTTCTCTGCAAAGTCTCCTATTTCTTTTAATAAAACAAGTGTATCATATACATGTGTGTATGTCACGTAGTTGCTTTACAGTGATGGCCTTAAATAAAGCCCCATCAAAATAGAGAATACAAGTTAACAAAAATGAAAGAATCTGAAGCCTTGTGATATAATCATGAATCTTGACACATTTTGGTCTGCACCCAAATTCAATACAAATTCCTGGCGGCAGCTTCATTATAGCCGGTTTGATTAATTGGCATAAATGTCACGCAGCCACAAACACTCCTGGTCTGACTGGATTCTTTATTCTTTGAAACCGCAGTCATGCCACCGAACATAAAGAGCCGGGAGTGCTTGAACATATTGTTAGCCTTTACACATGTTTGTAAATTCCAACAGGGAAAATACTTTGGATGTCTTCCTTGAGTGTTAATAACAAAGGGTCTCTGCTCAGCAACACCTGGTAGAAAAATATATCACTATAAAGAAACCCTGCCAATATTCTTCCTCAGGAGATGGTTTCCCATTATTGAGCCAGATCTTCTGCATTCCTCCTTATCTAACCTCAGCGTCTCTTCTTCTCTCTCTCCGTCTCCCTACAGAGGATTTTCAACTCGTTTGTGTACACTGAGAAGACTTCAAACGGAGAGACGGAAGTGCAGCAGGTGAGTTACAAAGGCTTTCCCTCTCCTCTGTGTGTGTGTGTGTCGGTGTATGTTTGTGTGTACTACTGTTTGTGCATGCATGTACCATGGATTGTGTCTGTTTGTGATCTTCAGCAGCAATGAACAAAAACACTCACACTCACACATAGACTCGCCATCAGAGTAAAAATGGGGTTTATTAAAATTATGCGGCTGCTGTCTCATTGGCTTTGAAGTTCTCTGTCTGTTATTCTACTACTCTGTGCTGTATTTTTCCCTCCCTCTGCTCCCAATATGAGTGCAGAGCTGCAGAGAAACAGAATAAGAAGCCTTTAAAGAGATAATGGCAACTTTTTTGATGACCTTCAATCCACAAGTCAAAATTCATCTTAGATTTTTTGTTCCAGATTGGAAAAACAATGCTCAGAATTTCTGTTGGCTTATGCCAAGTCACAGGTGTGTGTGTGTACTCATGCGTCAGGGATCTTGGAGGAGTGACAGTAAACACCAGACTGGTAAACAGCCACCAGCAAGGACAGACAGCTGGATGTTTGTTTGCATTTCCTCTGTGACTGTGTATCTGTGTGAGCATTAGCATATCCTTTCGTGTTGGTGCATGTGTGTGAAATGTATAATATATCTCACCTTGCAGCTACTTGCTGTTCCAGAGGCAGCTTCAATCTGGCCTTAAGGCCTTGATCTTTGTTCTTCTCAATAGAGACGTAGATGGTTCTTGCTAGCTAGCACAAACATAGTTTTCATACAAACCCAAGGGTCTTCCTAAAGGCCCGGACACACCAATCTGACAACAAATAACTGACACAGACGGACCCCGACTGGTGTGTCGCCTCGCGTCTCTGCGTTTTGGCCATGTGTCGCACTGGAACACACCGCAAAGACTTCAGCCGACGGCCAAGAAGCACGTATGAACTGCGCATGCGTGAGTGGCAATAACTCTCCTTACCAGCAGGCGGCGGTAGTGTGTATTCGTCATTCAAAAGAGGCAACAACCGGAAGACAGACTGCGTGATATATACAAACAACAAATAGCGTGTGCGTTCCATTTTCACTCTACAACGAGAAGCTCATGGGGCTTTCCCGAACCTGTGTCGAGAGCTGGAGTTAAATGAAATCTCAGATTTGCCTTCTTAATAGTTTTTTTGGGTCCCTCACTTCCGTTTCGCTTCTCGTTTCGCCGAAAAGGCGTCGGCTCGGCTGAAAAGACCCGGCGGTGCGGGACACACCAATCTGAGTAGGGCGTGTCGACGCTCATCGTCGGCCTGACGCCCACCGACGCCGATAATCGGCCTGGTGTGTCCGTGCCTTAATTATAAAGTGTTGTCCAGTCTCTCAAGTCCCAGCCACAGTAACTGACTCAAAGAAAAAAGCTCAGACGAGGGCAGATTGTTGCATGGTCCCTATTTGCAAAAAAGTTTCATACATTTTTTTAAAGCAGCGTTTACTGACCTTTCTCAATGGCTCACCACTTGGCCTTATTTAAGATGGCTATGGCCATGGGAAAGTATACTTGTATTGGACGTTTGAGAGAAGATGAAAAAGAAGAAATGAAATTAGCCTTTGTGTGTGTGGACTTTTAGATTTTTCTCTGTGCTTCAGTTTCTCATTTTGTCACAGCCAATCTGAGTGATTTCCTTAGCAAGGCCAACCACAGCCAGCCAGCCAACTGTGCTGCAAACATTGCAAAAACTAGCGCAACAGACGCTCACCGCTGCTCACATACGTTTTTTGCACATGCCATAGGTCTAGAAGCATTTCTTTTCACAGAAACCTCAGCTACAATACTGAGTCTTTAGTTTTGAACTTACTACACATTGTTTTGGTGTATGTTAATGAGCACCAGTCCCAGGGCAGCACTGACTTTACTTCCTTGTTGGAATAGTTTAACAGCTCATGGGGTCCATGCATTCTGGCTGCAACCCCTCTGTGTCAGACGCCAACTCATTCAGATGACAGCCCTGGCTTAGTTTTCTTGCGGGTTCTCTCTGGGCACAGGGGCTGTGTCCATGAGCCAAAGTGAAGCCCAATTAGGAGTGGGTCTGCAGAGGAGGGAGAGAGGGCAAGGATCTCCAGAGGAGGCACTGGCCCCTAATATGGGTTTCTTATCTAGAAATGCATTATTCCGAGCGACATGCAAACATCAGTCCATGGTCATGTTATGATGCCTCCCTCTCCATCACTCTGTCATTGAGTGGTTTCCTGTCTATTCTATAAGTCTATTGGTATACTCAGTGAGATCTGCTGTTAGAGTGAATATTATAAAGAATGCAGGCTTCTAATGTTTTCATGCTGGTCCATCATTCCCATGCAATGCTCTTTCTAAGCATAAGGTTCTCTTAACAGAGTTATAGAATAGAGTGCTATGAATTACCAAAATAATTGAATATACTGTAGATCAGGCTTTACATAGCAGATGCAATCCATACAAAAAGAAATCCTTGATTGGAACCAAATACTGAGCTTGCCTTGGGATTTACCTACTAATATGATATTAAAATATATATAATCTCAAACCATTGGAAAGGAATTGTAGGGGCGTTACATAACAAATAGCCAAGAGTAAGTATTAACTTAATAACACATTTTAGGGACACACTTAATGCTGAAAAGACCCATTAGGGGAATTCATCCACAAAAAACACACTGGACGCTGCACTAGGTCAGAAACCAGAGGAGACTGTGAAGTCCACCGTAGACGGACCACTTTCGGTCAAAATGTTCTATCAATTAAGGGCAGCTCTTTCTGGAATAGCCTCCCAACTGAGTTACGGGATTGTCCCACTTTGAACAGTTTTAAAGGTCAACTAAAAGAATGGTTGAGAAACAAACAAACGTGCAATCACGCTAAATGCACTTTAATACAGGGGTATCTCCTCTTGCACTTGATGTAGCACTTTTATCTTCTCCTGCACTTTATATACCATAGCTGCTACATTGTACTGCCATATGTTTAATGCTTGTATATGCTGCTCATGCTCTTTCTGCACATGTATTTATTTTTGCTATGTATATAAATGTCATGTTCTTAAATGTTGTATGTGAGGGACTACGGATGGAAATTAGCTCAAAGCTAAAATCCGGCATGTTTAGTTTTAAAGCATTATTTGTTTTAAATGTTCATCAATGTGCACTGTCCCTCTTCAAATAAACGATTAAATGTAATTAAATTTCAACAAATGTTGGTTACCCATGTTAGGTGGTAAATGTGTGCTGGGATTCAAGGTTCAAGGTTCTTTATTTGTCAAACGAACATAGCTACAGTGTAGTTATGTTGATGAAAATCTTGTGTCACAGGCTTCTCCAACAGTGCAACACAAAACACAGATAAACAGAAAAGTAAATAGTAAATACAAAAAGAAAAATAGTTTGAAATGGTGAAATAGTGCAATAAGAGTCTATATGCAAGTCATGGAAATATGATATATTAGGTAAATAGATAAATATTTTTTAAGTAGCAGCCAGATGAATATTGTGGATGTTGTTTCAACAGTTCAGGTGTTTAACAGTCTTATTGCCTGTGGGATGAAACTGTCCCTGAGTCTGGTGGTTTTAGTCCGGAGGGTTTTTGAGTGCTTTACAGTGTCAGCTCCTTAAACTGCTTCATTGTTACGGCAACTAAAGGTAGATGTAGTCTTCACAAGGTGACATTTAGGAAACGGCAGGAAAAGGACAACCACAATTTGTTTCATTCAATGAGGAATGAGATTGTGAGTGTTTCCTGCTTTTGGTTGTCAGGTCTACACTGCTACATGTTGTGTTCACCCTCTTATCTCTTAACTACATTTACTCTTGCTTTTAGGATATCTGTCATAGGCATAAGAGACCACATGTATATCATTTTTTTTCTGCCATAAAGAACTTTATTAAAACAAATCCTCAGCATTAGCCTGATATCGCATACACAGTTTGTCGTATTTAGCTGTTATAATTTAACCTTTTGTAACAATATTTTTAGTTTGTTCCACAAAATAGGAGCGTCCGGTAATACATCATTTTAGAAACTGGCAAATGTATTCATTCATTGGTATATCATGCAAAGTACTTGCATCGACATCATTGAAGTGAAGAAAGTCAGCAGTGTGGAGGTTTAACAAACTTTTCTGACATCAAACTGTTATAATGAAGCTTTGTAAACCTATTTGCGGAAGCAGACTAATGGACTTATTCGAAATTAATCGATGATCCTGTACAGTTTCTTAATTCTGCAGAAATCTAGTGCCTCTTCCTGTAACACTCATCCCATAAACCATTATTGAAAGTAAAGCACTTGTCTTGTCGTAAACACCACTGCCAGTTACTGTGGTGGAAGGCCGTCTGGCAAACCTCAAAACTCCCAACACAAGACGTCAGGGTGCACCCGCTCCATTCACTCCAGCTCTGCGGCTGCACCGACCCCACTGAGTGCTGTTCGCCCTGAAAGCTGGTCAGAAGGGTCGGAGAGAGGAACCTGTGTTTTGGAAGAGTGCGGTTAATCTGCGAGCGCAGGTTTGCTTTGGCTGCACCGTGGCAGACTGTAACATAAGCTTCAACTTGCACAGCTCAGAGTTTCTGGTTTCTCTTAAGTCACTCTGTTAAAGTGGGGTGTTACTTTCTCCCTCTGTCTCCCTCTCTCCCCCCCAGCTATGGAAACACACCCCAGCTGAACACTGGCCTATTTTCTCCCTTTTAATTCAAAATTCACTGCAGCTAATTGCCATGCGGACATTACTGTGAGTGGGGGAGAACGACGTGTGTGTATTTAACTTTATGTCCATGTGTGAGAGCGCACATTTTAGTGTGTGTGTGTGTGTGTGTGTGTGTGTGTGTGTGTGTGTGTGTGTGTGTGTGTGTGTGTGTGTGTGTGTGTGTGTGTGTGTGTGTGTGTGTGTGTGTGTGTGTGTGTGTGTGTGTGTGTGTGTGTGTGTGTGTGTGTGTGTGTGTGTGTGTGTGTGTGTGTGTGTGTGTGTGTGTGTGTGTGTGTGTGTGTGTGTGTGTGTGTGTGTGTGTGTTCTTTGTGGTGGAATAGTAGTAATTGTGGGCTGTGCCTTAGGCCCTGTTAAACCCGTAATAAGAATACTGGCCGGCTGATTAGGTGTACAAGCTGTCAGTGGGTCGCGGTACATTTCCTTGTTCCTGGCTTGAATCGCAGCCTTTTGCAATTATGGGATGTGAACAAAGGGGCTCCAGTTACTGTGGAAATAAGCATTTCTCTGTATCCAACAAGGCTGAGAAGGTAACTTACAATGGCTTAGGAAAGAATTCAGAGCACTGCCATTTTTCTTGAAGTCATTTTAACTTTGTTTGCATGACCTTTGCAATCAATGCACACATCCCTCCTAATGTAAACCTTTCAAACAAACTGAACAATCAAATTAAGAACGCTTTCACATTTATTGAATTCTGACAATTCTCGAAATTCAGCTCAGGGTGCACCGTTGAATCATTCTTGAGTTCTCTAGAAGTAGGTGGACCCCACATAATTCAGTTTAAATGTAAAAAGAAAACTAGGGAATTATGCCAAAACATTCAGTCATTCAAAAAAAGACTACATTTTTTAAAACCTTAATTAATAATATTTCTATGTTTTCATTATGTACCAAACTTTCTCCAAATCACTCAAAGTTGCTAAAAAATATAATACAATGTAAAGACAGGGTAGCGTAATCCCAAAGTCACTTCTTCATACTAGTGATTAGTAGTTTAACATATCTTTAGTAAACTAATAGAACATGTTAAAGCTTTCAAATGAAGTGACAATCTTTTCCAACAGATTACATGCATGTGTTGCTCACAAATCCTTTCATGGCAAAATAAAGAAAGAACAGGAACCTTGGTGTGAAGAGGTGGTGCGCTGGTTATTCATGTCCCCCAGGAGGCGACTGTAGAGCTGGTCATTATTTCCCCCAAAGGAGCTGGAACCCCATATCAAAAAGAGCCCTGTGAGATGTTTGCTCAACCAGAACCCTGTCTTTCAGAGGAAGAAAGACAAAGCATAATGTATGCCTGTCCAGGGGCCTTCATTAGGGCCCCAGTAAACACGGACTCAATTAGCCGTTTTGCCTTTGTCTAGAACCACTATTCCCTCCTTCCTGTCTCCTTGTTTTCATGCCTATAAAAGGTAAATTACACACATTTTCTGTTTGAAAAGGAGAGTGTTTTTATAAGGACTAAGACAAATGTTGATAGTGTATTTTAAATGTGGATTGCAAGGTTACTACAAAAAAGAAATGTTTTTATTCTCACGCATCCATCTTTCTGCTTGTCTTTTAACAGTGATGGATTTCACACTTAGTGCGGCCTGAGTGCTGGGCATCTTTGATATTGCTTAGCTCCATTTGGATTTATGAACTTGTTTGTGTACATGTGTTTGCATGGATGTTGAGGACTGACTGAGTGTGTGTTCAAACACATGTCAGTCTCAGTTTTCTTTTACACAAGTGTGTTTTTAAGCTATAACCGTGAATACAATCAAGTTAGATTTGTTTTGCAGTGTAACCTTTTCTGTACAGTGCTGTGTGCTTTGTATGTACAATGTATGGCTTTTCCTTTAGAGCCATCATGGTGTTGTTACTTAGTGGGATACATTTAGAGGTAGCTTTTTATACTTAACCCAAAAAAAAGCAGAGGTCAGTGTGAGAGGAAGGATTCTGAAGAACAAAGCAGCCAAAAGATAAAGAGGAGATACACTTCAGAAGCAAGTAGCAAATGTATAACATTGAGATTGAAAAATATAAGCATATTGAATGAGTAAGAAGTGAATAAGTTACAGTAAAGAAAAAATACAAACAGAGTTGATCGAGGTCAGTTTATTCATCTGTATTTATATGCATATAACCGACTTAAGGTAACACTGGAAATGAAAGGATAAATTATAGAAATTCTCTCAATTGGAGTGTCCTGACCTGGGGTGTTTTATATGTTCATATGCAAGTGTTCGCTGACACTGCAGTACTTCAACTTTGATAAATGCATTTATTGTTTCTAACAATTTTTTTGATTGTGTTGTTTATTATTCAATAACATAAACAACACAATCTTATTTTTTTCTTCCAATACCCAACAAAACAAACTGATACTTAAAAAGACTTTGCAGAAGTCTTGGGGAATTCTTTTTTTAAGGCACTATCTGAACGATCCCGCTTTTCACTGCAACATTTAACTCCTAATTCACAGGAGGAAGGCAGTGTCTGATTCCTGTATTCTTGTGTCCTCAGGGTCATTATTGTGCAACGACTTGCAACCACAGCTAAGCAATCCACACTTCTAACCACAAATTAGCTTTCATTTGTAATCATTGTCAATTATTGTTTATCCCGGTTATAACTACTGGATCTACGTGTGCATACTTGTGTGAATGCTAAATGTGATGGTTGTAATCTTTTAACTACTTTAAAAGGGATATTTTGTTGAACGGTTGGTTTAATTAGGTACTTATGACTTTAAGAGCGTAAGAGGTACATTTAGTCACCTCTTATAACTGTCTTTTTAATAATTTGTCTGTTTTTTTGTGTTTTTTTGTGTGCAGTTGGCCAAAAAGATCCGTGAAAAGTTTAACCGCTACCTGGACGTGGTGAACCGGAACAAACAGGTGGTGGAGGCCTCGTACACCGCCCACCTCACCTCGCCACTCACTGCCATACAGGACTGCTGCTCCATACCCACATCTATGATGGAGTGAGTAACTTTCTCTTTAACACACACACACGCAAGCACACACACACACACACACACACACACACACACACACACACACACACACACACTTCTGTGTCTTTGTCTCTCTCATAACACTCAAACAAAAATCTCTGCAGGAGGTTTGTTCAGTGTCTGTAAACTCACCTCCCACTGGTTGCACCTGCAGTCTGCTCTCTATACATTACGCTAAGCTTTGACCACACACACACACACACACACACACACACACACACACACACACACACACACACTTCCCTGTCTCATTCCCTGTCTCTCCCTTGTTTAAACATGTTGTGATCATCTTTGGATGACATCACATCATTAATAGCCTTGAGTTGAGTAGTGTTGGCACACTCTGATACCTGGCAGCGTGTTAAACTCTACCCTTTTTTCAGAACCTATTCAAGCAGTCAGGAGTTATGCCATTTGCTGCTTAACTCTTTTACTGCAGTGTACCTACATTAAAATGTTTTATGGTACATGGAGCCCAGGAAGGCAATCCATTTCAGGTAATATTCTTATGGAATTTGCCTACACAACAAAAGCCTTTTTTTTTTATTTATGAAAATTGGTGTGAGCCTGAAAATGTCACATTGAAGTCCTCTAGGGAGAGAGTTTTAAATTGCCTCAGCCCACAGTGTAGGCTTTTCAGCCAATCACTAACTCCACTTGCAGGCGAAAACACATTTCAAAGCTGAGAGCTGCTTTCAGTTTGAATCTACAGAGCAGCAGCTGTTGTCTACCCCTCATCCCCTCTTTCTCCCTCTCTTTCCATTTCTTTCTATCTCTCCCCCCTTTATCAGCCGATGTGACCAGGTTATGCTCTGTGAAGTCTTGCCGCTGCAGACTTCACAGGCTGCAAGGTCACCTGCCTTCCCTTCAGTCGTGCTGAGTGGAAGCTGCCTGGCTCAGAGCCACTGGCCACCTGTAGCCGAATCGTGCACATGACATACTGTACATACATTCAACAGTTGTTCACACGCAGACATGTTTTATATATATTTATGTCCTGACATATTAGCTCTACTCCCAGGTCTAAAATCATGGATTTACTGAGAGACAGTTTGAGGCAGAAATTGCTTAGGAAAGATGATGTAAGACTCGGATAAGTTGGATGGAAATGCAGTCACATGGGTGGTAGTGTTGGGGGGGTTGGGGGGGGCATACCAAACTGAAGCTGAGTCTGACAGATCCCTGAACTTCAAAGAATCGTCTGCAGGCTAAGAAAAGGGAACGCAGATCTTTCTCATGCATTGTTTTCTGCACAGTGGGATAGTTCAACGTGCAGTATGAAGAATAAATGAGCTCTCTCAAAGAGATTATTGCATCAGGAAGCAGCTGAAAAACCACCTCTCTCTTAGGATAAATTAGAAGACTCATACACGTAATTTTAACCTTTTTGAAAATATACATGCCTCTCTGATATGCAGCAAGAATTTAAAACATAGAAAAGGACACATATATACTTAAGATAATTTAGCAACAGTGTTGCTGCTACTTTATCCAAGGATAAAACTGTTATGTTTATTTTTCAACTGTATAATGCATTGCTATTTACATGCACTGGTCACAGACAAATCCAAAAGAGCTTTATACAAAAAAAATTGCACCAAAAACCCAGTTTCAGTCTGAAATGTTACTTTGTAAACCCATTTAGCAAATAGTTTAAGTTCAAGTACTAGACAGCTGTGGTCAACACATTGACTGGCCGACAAAGAGCCTTGGCAGCCTAGGAGTTTAGGTGCCGACCATGCCAAAAGAGCAATTTCCCTTAATGTGTCTAGACTAAGAGATTGTCACTTGCACGTCACTCCCAATCTTGATTGATAGTCATTAAAAGTAGAAGAATCCATGCCACTATTGGGACAGGATTTCGGATCTTTTTTGTCTGTTTCAGAGTGTCCTTCATTAGTATCAGACATCAGCTGCTTGTAGGGGTCTCAGTCAGGTCAGCCAGTTTAGAGGGGGATCAGGTGGTTCACAGAGTGTCCATGTCTGTTAGCTGTCAAGCTAGCAGGCTATCATTTCACAGGGAGGCCACCGAGGCCGTGCTTAGCACCCAGTGGTATGCTTTAATCACTGCTCAGTCCCAATGACAGACTGTACCTGAAAATAGAAAGATGATGTGACTCCTGGCGCTGGCGTAAGTGTGTTTCTGTATGTTTGTATTTTTAACATGTCATCTCCAGGTGCTCATTTCAACAGTTCCACTCATATGCAGTTGTAAAAGTGAGAAGTGTGTTTGGGAGCAGCCCAGATGGCGTTTTAATAGTCACATTCCACCAACAGTTGTAGAGGAGATAAGCTGCAAATGGACTGTGCTTGTAAAATGCTATTCATATGATGAAGTAAGAGTTTCTTTAAGAGGTAAACAAACAACTGTCACTGAAAAATGAGAAAGGTAGAAAGGGAATGACATCATGGCATGATGTCCCCAAAGATGGCCGGGTTATACTTGCTGCCTGCAGGCATCAGTGTTTGACCAGCAGTATCACTGAAAGTTTTATGTTTGTCCCATGACTTAGCATTTAGGTAACGAGCTTATGATGACACTAGATGGAAAGGGAAGGCATCAAGGAGTATCAGCTTTCAACAGTCTGTTACTCATATCACAAAGCAGATCTGAATTGCTAATATTTAATGTAGTGATTGCAGGTTTTTTACTTTTTGTATATTGGTTTGTTGTCATCATGTTGACAGGGTCATCAGCCTGGATCTGAGTTGCTAAACAGAACACCAGATGCCAAACATAATATCCTAATGTCAAATGAGATATGATATTGCAGAATTCCTAAAACCTCCACTCATAAATTAAACATAAAGATGAAAGACACCATAGTGCTAATACTGAGCTTCAATTTCTTAAGAGGAATTCTCACCATCTAAGTTCTTGGCAGATTTACAGTCCAGATCAAGAGTATATTTGGCTCCATTGATCAGCTTCTCAGAGGTCTTACTTCAGATCAAGCTGATGTCCTGGTTGCTCAGTCATCACAACGCTGATACCTCTGTTTGCACATTAGAATAGGATCTGACAGAACACCAGGCAGGTTTAGAGAGGGTTTGTTTAAGTGACCTTAACAGGTGTACATATTCTTTCTCCCTCTCCACATGCCTCTCTTAATGTCAAGCTCTTCCTCTTTCCTTCTGTCCTTTGTTCCCCTGTGATTTCCTCCCTTAAACTTTCAATGTAGTCCTGTTTCCAGTGTCGGTTTCCCTTCTTCATTTACTCCCCTACTCTTCACCTTCCTTCCAGTCCTTTGTTTTTATTTCCTTGCTCCCTTCCTCCATTGATAGTCAAGGACAGCATAAGCAGCGAGGAGGACTTTGTGTCTCCACTATCTGGCCTTTTTCATACTTGCACAACAACACATTGTATCTAAACAGTTGAAGTCATCTTGTTGCTAATAAGTGATTTTGAAAAGTTGATACAACAAAAGGAACTTATTCTCCAGAGAAGACAGATATCACTTTTACCTTGTTTTGCATTGTGGTACATTTAAAGGCCTCTGAGTACAAGGATAACCCTCTGAGGTCTGAGGGGCCCTCTGTGAGAAGCCCCTTGGCTCCGGCCCCTTTGGCTCAGTCTGTAATCCGTCTTTTATGATACCCCCACTACAATCCTAGTTGATCCTCCCTTACTCTCTCCCTAGTAGGTGAATGGACAGCACAGCAGTGTGAGAGTCTAAATGAAGGAGGCAATGTAGCGAATGGAAACCATGACATAGCCTACTGGTAACAGGTTCAGCTAGTCATACACAATTCCTGGGCTATGTTTTGATGCAGTTATTTCAACAACATAAGCCCTATTCCAACTAAAGAAACAACAACCCACTTACACCCTTTAACAGGTATTAAGTTATATTCTAATACACAATACTTTCAGCTCACGGATCAGTCAAACAAAAATAAAACGCTCTTTGTTAGTCTCTCTTCTGTTACTTCTATCTCAATGATGGATCAAAAGAAAGACTAAGTAAGTACCAGTTATAAAAAAGAAGAAAGAGGATAATTGATTTCCACTATTTACTGATCTATCTTTCCAAAGTGAGACACAAGAAAAGAAACAGAAAGGCATACTCCTCCAGTGAGAGAGGGAAAATAAGTCTCGCTTACTTTTAGCGGCTTTTCCCAAGCGCTTTAGATTTCATGATTTTTAAATGGTGTTGCTAATATTTTACCCATCTCCATCTCCATACATGAGGGAGGCCAGTATTTTAAAACACCAGAGCTCTTACTGAAAGCAGCTGCCGGAAACCAACCAGGATTCCAAAACCCACTCTCCATATTGATATTACCATTCAAAGCTGTTTAGATAGAGCTTTCTTTAAGCGCTCTCCATTCTCCAGCTAGTATGTTGCTAGATTCACCGCTGCTATTCAAGGAGCGAACACATTAGAAAGGGTATTACTCTTGACTCTTTAAGGTAATTGAACACACTGGGCTTTTGGAATGGCATATGATTGCCTCCTTTATGGATGTACAGGTTTCTTGCAGCAACAGGGTACATCTTATTATAATGGATTTTATAAACAGTGGATGGCTAGTCTCCACTGAAAACGGCAGAGGCAGCTTTATCTTGAAGAGGTTACCTTTTCCAATTTTTGCTATGGACTTTATGTGTTCTCTCCAGTGTGAAGTTTTGTATGTCCAAAATTGAAAGAAATTGTTTTTCCTTCTGTTTTAACTCCCATGTTGGCTCTTCTGAAATGCTGCAGTTATATCTCAGTTTCATTCTGTATTAAACCAAAGAGGATATATAAAGAAACATCAATAAATTGTACTTTTCATCAAGGATTTTCACAGGTCAATTACTGGTGCTGTGTGTCTGTTGAATTGTCCTCAGGATTATTTCTAATTGCTGCGTAGTGAACAACCCCTTCTGGGAGGTGGTGTATGGTAATTAAGCAAGCATACCTACAATACATTATTAATATGCATATTCAATGGACTAATTATTTAAATCACCATGCATTCAGTTTGGAATATACGTGGTTAAAAGAGTTTGGATTTATATGTTTTATATGCAGTAAATAACATCAGGCTTGTGTTGTTGTATATGCTTGCATCAGGCTCATGTCAGCCTGTTTGCAAAACAATTTTTTTGTATGCCCTCATTAAAATGTTTGATCAGAACCGCAGCCCTACTCCCCCCATTACTCCATTTCTGCTCGCTCTCTCATTCTCATCATGTGTTTTTGATGTGGAATTCAAAGCGGCTGCAAATGTATTTTTATCTGGCACACATTTGTGCTGAGCGTCCTGCCCACTGCTTCTATGCAAAGTGGGTTGAAGGAGAATAGTAAAGACTCTGGCCTTATGGGACTCCAAATGAGTGAAGTTCAAACGCAGCCTTTACATCACAGCGTCTGTCAATCAAACCGGGCCAAGGCCAGGTCTGCAAGCAAGCAGAGCTAGCCAAATAGTGTGTTGCTCGTGTGTGTGTTTATGTGTGCATGTGTGTGTGTCTGTATGTTGTTAAGCCAGAGGATGGTGGGGTGGGGGGGGTGTAGTTTGAGGGATGGCAGGATCAAAGCACCCAGGCTTGGTGCAGTGCAGAACAGTCTGCTCCTCTGCATACCTCTTTGTCAGCTCTTAACTGCGGAGATAGAGCTCTGGAAACCACATGAAAGAGATTTTAAAATAACACTGCTCATGCCTAAATTAGTAAATGAAATCTGATAAGATATGTGTAAAGATGTTCGCAGAAGATCCACGTGTTAAGGATGTGTTGATGGCAACATGTGTCTCATTTTTGATACCTCTTAAACGCATTTGGAGGTTTGTGTGTTTGTCCGAGGACAACACTGCATTACTCAACTGCATCTGTTACAACAGGGCTCAATAAGAAACCGGCTACAGTGCAAGCAAGCTACTAAACTCACCTGCTTTTCCCAGAAAGAATTCTGTTTTAATCAATACACACATATTTTCTCCCAAGTCCTGTTGTACATAACCAGTTCAGTCTGAAGTTTGAGGTTCTGTGACAGATGATTTGAATCATCACATTTAGTGGGCATTTTCTACAATCACATTCAGATGTATTCAGGGAACTGGGTATTAGCTTGGCTCGGAGAAAAGCGAAATGTAAGTAGTTTTCCATGGAAAATATTATTCACTAGCCAATTACTCCTACTTTAATACGGGGTCTGGGCAACAGATGATCTAGCCACTGATACAATTCAGCTCAACAAGCAGGTTCTATTAGTTTCAGCAGATGTTTCATGTCATTGGATTCATGTTTTCATGTACATTTCTATACTGTTTGTGTAAATCATGTAGATCTCAGTCAAAGAAGTTAACGTAAACATTTCCATAAAGTCAGAGGTATTTGCAAACCTGTGAGTTTGTGTGTTTTCTTAGGAACAGAGCCTTGGTGCAGTGAATCTTTTGCTGCCGTGAGAATAGTTAGAGCTGCTCCGTAAACAAATGAGTCGGACATGCTCTATAAGTTTCTCAAATGTTGCCTCTTTTTTGTTTATTTAGGTTTGATGGAAACTTCAATACCAACGTCTCTAAGACCATCTGCTGCGACAGACTTTCCCCCAATGTCAACAGCCGAGCGTTCAACCCTGGACGGGACCTCAACTCAGGTTTGTTAGACTGGCACACACTCACTTGTTTGAAACAACTGAAACACAGGCACGAAGATTGTGTTTAAACTTCCATCCATTTAGCTTTTTACTGTGGACTGCATGAGAGATGTTGAATAATTTAACAACTATTTCCATGACAACCACTGTTTAATTAAAAATGTGTATTATCTTTTCTATTCTATCTATCTAGGAGAGGACATTGATCTGAGAGGGAAATAATTAGCTCTGCATGTTTAAAGAGATGTTTTTACGGTCTGCTCTGAGCTCCCTCGCTCACACGTTCTGCTCTCCTCTCTCATGTTTTCCCTCCGCTTTGATTTTAAAATGATTTTTACAGCCTGAGATCAAACGCGCTTTGTTTGACTTTGAACTTTGCCTGCAGTTGTGTTCAGGTAGTGTATGTTTTCACTATCCTGTTGTTCAGGGACTTGTTTCTGTCCTCACTTAAACTCAAATGGTCCCTAAATTGAGGCTTTTACATGCCATTATAGTACATATATGTAACCTCAACATCTCCTGAGAAAGCGATTTGATGGTGTTATTACTGCTACCTTATAGAATATTACCCACTATGATACCCAATGTAAAATCCACTTGTGTCTGCACCACATATGTTGGCCTGCACATGATTTTAAAGAAAATAGTCAAATCGAATAAAAAGCGGGCGAAAGCCTACTTTTCTCTGCTGGTCTTTCTGTTCTGATGCCATGGCCTGGTTAGGGGTGTGTTTCCTCTGCTTCCAGAGAAGAAATATCAAGCTGTTTTACAAGCGTTTGTGTCATATCCCGGCTGCATTTTCCTGGAATATTGAACGGTTTTCCCTGTGTCTCTTAAACCTTTAGCTTCAGTCCAGCACACATTCTAAAAACACTGGCAGTTCATTCCATTTGTGATCGTTTGATCACAAGAAATAAGTATAGTTCTGTAAGGTACGGAGTTTTCAAATGCCCAAAATGTTTCTACAAAATTGATCAATTTGGAAGGATGTTGTTTATTGTGCCCCAAAAGTAATCTATTTCAGAAACACTTCCATCAGCCAAAGTCAAATAAAAATCAAGCTTCAAATACCATCACATTTCCTTTTAACTTCATTTTGTGTTTTCCTATAGCATTGTCATGCAGTGCTTGTGCCCTTATCAATGTTTTCTCTAACCAAGCTTTAACATTTGAGAAACCAAAACCTCTGTTTCTACTCAAATGCCTAAACCTAACCTTTGATTTTCAAATGTTGACAACGCTTTATTGCATAGAAGGACAAATTTAGTTTCCCTTTAAGATTGAATTTAGAGGTAAAGAGTTATTAAACAGAATGTGCCTTTCCAGCTTGAAAATGTTATTATTACGGGTGCAATTATCCTTAAAGCACTGTTTCCAGTCATAACTATATTTTAAATTAAGGGTTGGATCATCAAACAGTTCCTGAACACACACCTTAGGTGTGTTGTTGACACTAGTTTATATGAAATATACTGAAGTCTTTACTCCTCAATACAACCCTGGATATTGAACGTGCCCCCTCCCTTCCCTATCTACAGGATACCTTAAACATCATTTGTTCTTCTTCTGGTGAACCGCTCCTATTTCTTTCCAGACATACCAGTATTCTGCTCCTCTTTCTGCAAACCATTCATAATGACTGCCATTCATAACACGTCACCATCGGCTGGGTGTTATTTTCCTTGCAAGCCAGTCACGGCGAGTTCAAGTTACCCCTCTCCTCTCCCTGTCCCTCACACTCAGCCCTCCTTGACCCCCACGTTCCCAGCGTATTCATTCTCTCCCATTTGTCTCAGCCCAGTCTAAACAAGCAGCTAGAGAGGGGAAAAAGGGAGGGAGGGAGGGAGAGATAATTGAGAGGGAGAGAATGATGAATGAAGGGGAAGAAAGAAAAGTCGAGAGCTGATTGATATAGAGTAATTTTATCAAGACTGTATTTTTTCATCTATTTTTGGATTTGGGAGGCATCAATAGTGATACCAGCAGGTGGGAGTTAAAAGCCAAGTAGATGAGAGGTGACAGTCGGTGGAGTGCTGTGTGATTATAGGACTAGTTTGTTTCATCTTTTTTCGTCCATCCATTTTCTTCCATTTTGCAGCCTTCATCCTATCAAGTGCAATTTCATTCATTTTCCTGGCTTAGACATGTTGTGTCAACTTATAGTTATGCTTCCCAAAAGGCGTGTTTACTTTCATGAAGTAAACTGTATGTATGTGCACACTTACACATACATATCTTTTTTCGAAAAACTCAGTTTTGTCACATTGAGCTGTATCACAATGCCAAGATATTTGGTTTTGTGAGTGTCAAGATAGGAAACAAACTGAAACTGGAACAGAGCTCCAGAAATATGTATAAAATTGCAAATGCTTTGTAATTTTTGTACTCAAATTCATGGCCCCCACTCTTAATAATTTTGGTAAACCAAGACTTTTCCATCGAATTTCTCCGGTTTAAGTTTTCCCTTATCCATTGAAATATCTCGACATCTAACTGATGGTTTTGCAGATATCTATAGTTTCCCAGATGATATATCATTCACGCTTTATCCCATAGTGGCAGCATGAGGTTCATGCTTCTATTGAATGAATTATCTCTACAACTATTGGATAGATTGCCAGGACAATCATGTTTCCATCTCCGTCCGAATTATGACACTTTGGTTTATGACGAATAACCTGCAAAACTATTGACATTCCAATTATCATGAGTAGTTCTGTGTTTTTGGTAAGTCAGAAAACCATGAACATCCCGAGCTCCAAGCACCTTTGCGCCACAGTATACCCTTACAGAGCTTCTAGCATGGCTGTGGACTCTTAAGTCTTGTTTACCCAGTCATACATAGAGAAAAATTGAATAACAAGAAACTATGTTGGAATGTTAGCTTATTTACTTTTACACTTGGGTGACACTTTGAGGGAATTCTTCAAATGTTTTTGCAATATCTAGACATGCACAAAAGTTGTACATATGGTTGTTAATGTATAGAAAGAGTTCCAGATATCATTAAGGCTGTAGGAAATGGGTGTCATCTGGGTCCTATTTCTTGGCTTGTCCATGTGTTTCTGAGAAGATCTAAACATTGGTGGCAGAGTGGAGCACTGTAGCCTGACAGGTGTATACAGAGCCCTTCTTCCACTGTCAACACAACTGAGTGTTTCCTGTTTATATGAGGCTTTAGAGATGGATGGAGTGACAGGGCAGGGATGATGGGCCACCAGATGGAGGTGTGCAAAAACCTGCTATGTCTCAAAAGAGTAGTTGTTTGCCAGGAACTTAGGCTACAGCAAGTTCCACAGTAGTTCTGCAATGTATCTATTTGTTTATATATTCAATTTGTCTGGGATTTAAATGTTTGTTGAATATGTGATTATTCCACCCCTCCCTTTGAAAAAAAAAAGTATTCAGCTGTAATATTGCTTTAGGGATGGAAAAGGTCAGACAGTTTCTCGTTAGCAGGTGATTAATTCAATATGATAACAAGCCAAGAACCACATATGAGAATATTTAGCTGCAGCTGCTATGCATGAATGGAGGTTAGTCTGGCATAGACCATAAACTCAATTAACAAAATATTTGAAATCAAACCCATCTGTGGAAACCTCCAACCAAATAATAACACATAGTCAGCTAAATGTTAAAATAGTAGTTGAATGTGTACAGCTGCACATGACCTCCACAAACCACAGTGAATATGTATTAGTAGTAACAAATTAAATATTGCATTACCTATCTAAATCCCACCAAATGTTATATTGGATTGGAAACTAAATGTTTAATTCTAACCAAAACCTAGTAGTGGCACTTGTGTGGCTATAGGGATTCAAGACAATATGTTATATCCCTATATCAAGACATCAATTTGGTTTGAATCCTGAGAAGATGTGTTTTAGATTGTTAATCTATATTTGAAAGATTAGTTAATTTAGCATACTTTAAACTTCAAGCATACTTGCTATGCTAAAGATAATTGCATTTGCCATGGTTGATTTATGTTTTTAAGAAAGAAATTGATTCAACAGCTGCATTATTGTTTTGTGATACCAAAATAAAGCCTACTCTGGTGGCTACACTCTGTTTGCTCCCTCTCTGTTTTCCCCAAAAGTTTGTATTCTAACTCCACGCTCCCCCTCCCCCGATCCCTTTGTGAAAGGCCGTTTTGTGTTGCAGTGAGCGGAAAGGAAGTTGCTGGCTTTGTGATGGGATCTCTGTGAAGAAACTGTTGACTCTGTGACCCAGTAAAACAAAAAATCTGTGTGTTGGTGTTGAGCAAATAATCAGGCTCAGTGTCTCTGCAGAGGTCGTAGTTAAGGCTGTTATTTCAGCTCGGCCTGCACTCACAGTTATGACACAGATCCAGTTCCGGTATCCAAATGAAAGACGTGTACTGTATACTTCCTAGAGTTATTTTTCTTTCTTGAGTTAATATATCCTACCAGACTTGTGGATTGGGAAATATATTTACATGTGTAAACTGTATGTCTGGTCACAAAGGGGTGCTTTGTCATGCCTGAATAGACAGGTTTGAATAGAGCTCAATTAGGTGTGAAAAGCTCAATAATAGAAAACAATGCACAACTGTTCGTCAGAGGGAGCGTAGACAAGTTACATACGCTTGTGTGTACTTCAGTTGAAAGCATACTTGTTCAGGATGAGCCAGGCTAGCAGAGAATCAATCACTGCACAATGCATGAGGTATGTATTCCTGTCAGACTTGATCCAGCTCTGAGTTCATGCAAAGGCAGGCAACAATAACCTCACACAGTTTTGGAGCCACTAGTTGTAACTGCTCTCCACTGACTGTAAACTGTCAGGGCATGGTGGGATTCCTTGCTACTAGCTGATGTTAGATGTTAGTAATGATTTGTTTAGTTATTGGATCAACAACTTGTTTGTATGGTTGGTTAGCTTTTACAGTACAGCAGCAGTTTTGGGAGAATAAACACAAAAAATCCTAAGTCAATGTTGCCATTCTTTCTATCAGAACACCCTTCCAACATTCAATATAATACAGGGATTTTAACCAAACATGTCGGAAATGATGTCCTGTAATTCGCATATCACAATCTTGTATGGTATTCCGTACGTTTTCTTTTCAAAATTGTATTGTGTGGGCTTTGCATGTGTGACAATTAACAAAAGAAATCCATTATTTCCTTTCCATTTACAAGTCAAGTATATTTGTAAAACCCACTCTTGCATACAATATTCAAAAGGACTTCACTGATCCAAAACACCACATTCAGCCTAAGATATCAGAGTGCTTTGTCTTACCCACTCTTTTAACAGGAATCCCAGTTAACACCTGAACTTAAAAGATCTCCTTCCTGAAATAGAAGACTTCAAAAGTACATTATAAAAAGATAGACAGATAGATGGACAGATACATAATGTATTGTCCTCTGTTAGATCAAATTGATTTTTATATCCTTTATACACATAAGAACAGTAATGGCAGTGGTCTTAGCGCTCTTACTGTAGTGTGTTTCATTGAAAGGGATCTCTATTCTATTTTACCTTCTTTCCTTGCGCCCTACCTTTCGCTTCCTGTTTTCCTTTCTCTATCTTTCTCCCCTGTGTTTCTGTCTCCTTCCCCTTTATTCTTCACTTAAATAACATGTTTACTGTTCCCTCTCTCTCTCTACAGTGTTAGCAGACAACCTGAAGTCCAACCCGGGGATAAAGTGGCAGTACTTCAGCTCAGAGGAGGGTATCTTCACAGTCTTCCCTGCCCACAAGTTCCAGTGCAAGGGAACTTACGAGCACCGCAGCAGGTATAAACCATCTTCATTTCATTGCCAAGCTCAAAGTTACTGCCAAACACAAATACGTTGTCAACAAATATCACTCTCTTGGCAAAGTAACAGTCTGGCTTATGTAAAACAAAGAAACATGAACTTGTTCCTGCCCTCCCCCCCCCCCCCCCCCCTCTCGTCTCTGTCAGTTGCTGTGGGGTGGCCCAGAGGGCATGTTGGTTGCGTGCCGCCCTCTCACACCCTGACCACACATGCCCCTAGCAGGAATGTGGCTCTGTACCACTAAAGCTTATTGGAATTTCACAGCTTCAGTGTTGTGGCTTTTTGAGGTTGCCACGGCTGAAAGACGTGTCGTTCTCTCTTCTTTTATTTCTGTATTCTTTTGTCTCTCTCCTACTTTCTGTTTTTTTTTTTTTTGCATTGCCTCTTGCTTTTGTTTAGCTTTTTTACATCATGTTTTTCGGATTTCTCTTTCTCTGGCCGTTCGAGTCAGTGAGCTGGCATGCAGCCATGAGAGAAATTACATTACTTGGCTTGCTTGAAGAGTGAATGAGGCTTTGTGAGTACATCACTCCCCTTCTCCACCCTGTGTTAGTGTCACCTTGTCCAGCAGACCACACACACAGGCGCTGACCACCCAGCCCCCTTCATCACACCAAGCTGATAACATATGTACTTTAACATGTACACCAAATATTGAAAATATAACTCTAAATCATTTAAAAAGTTTTATACCAACTGCACGCTGACAGTGAGCGCATATTGTATCTTTTTGCACTCAGGGTCAATGATAATGTCATGCTTTTAATCTTTTGCAGGAACTGTTAAGTAGTATGTTTATTGTTTTGCCTGACTTTTTATGTCGCTGTGATCCAAAAAGGCTTGGAAAAGGCTGTGGAAATTGTATTTTTTAATTGCAAAACACTAAGCATTTACAGAATTGTTAAAGCTTTAAAGTTATACAGCTGTAGCAAGTCGTTCAAACATGTTTCTTTCTTTTAAACAATTCAGCAATAACAACAAATGTAAAGACAAAAACATTTTTTTTAACCTCCACACAAACAGTGAAGGGAAGCGGATTTCTTCTGAAAACTGTATAGTGCGGACTGGACAAGAAAATAAAACTGACATGATGATGAAAGTTTTTCAAGAGGAAGACCTTTTTATCGATATACAAATGCTGTAACAGTATGTCTTCATTGCCTTGGATTTGTTAACTGTGTAGTCAATGTTTTTGTATTTTTGTGTATCTCCGCAGGCCTGTGTATGTGTCTGCGGTGCGTCCCCAGTCTAAACACATCGTGGTGATGGTGGACCACGGAGCGTCTGTAACTGACACCCAGCTTCAGATCGCCAGGGACTCGGCACTGGTCATCCTCAACGCCGTCGATGAACATGACAAGGTAAGAGAAGGGGAATAAATCTCTCTTACCTTGCTTTATTAGGAAGAATGCATTGTGTTTAGGGCAAGTTTAGAGAAGCACATATACCTAAACATTTAAATGCAGATCATTTGGCTACCGCTGATAACCTACTGAATGATAAACAATAAGAAATAATAAAAGAGAATCAAAGTACATTGACTGTAATGGACACCACCTGACTGTGGCTTCTGTTATTTTATGATTGAGAGACCCATAGAAAATGACCTATTGTGCTTTGAAATGCTTCACAACTCTATACTGATACTCTTATTAACATTTTCTTCATTTTACATCTTTATCACTCCATTCCAGATCTCCATTTTGTCAGTGGCAGAGACAGTTCGCACCTGCGCCCTGGACCAGTGCTATAAGAGTCTGCTCTCTCCGGCCACCAGCGAGACCAAGAGGAAGATGAGCACCTTCATCTCCAACATCAAGGCGTCTGATGCAGCCACGCAGCACGCTGCGGGCTTCCAGAAGGCCTTCCAGCTGCTCCGAAACACCAGCAGTCTCTGCAAACACAGCTCCAGTAAGAAACGCTGCAAATTAGGAATATGTGTGTCTGTGCTCAGAGGTCAATTCCAGCTCCGGTGCTCTCGCTATTTAAAATGTAATCAACTCTCGTCATGTTATCTAATATCAATTGAAGTGTGTTGTGTTTCTGCTTTCAGCCACAGACATGGTGATCGTCTACCTGTCGTCCGGTATCACGTCTCGAGATTCGTCAGAGCAGGAGAAGAGAGCGACGCTCAGTGTGGTCAGAGAGGAGAACCGACACCTCAACAACTCGGTCATGATCCTCACATACGCTCTCATGAACGGTAGGTCACTTATATTTAAGGCTGATCAATGTTTTTTACAATGGTTTTTAGTTGATTATCCCCTTGATTTTTTCTTCCTGCTATAAAATAAACAATTCTGCGTCAAGGTGAACCTGAGTATTTTGCTGCAAACGGATCTTTAAATCAATCTTTTCAAATTTGTATCCAATTTCAATATTTGTATTATTTTAAGATTATTGGACAAAGGAGGTCCAACAGGGCCCTGCTTGTACTTACACAAAGGATAAGAGCAGAGTTTGTCTTACAATTTGCAATCTTTTTTATTAAAACCAGATATTTTGACATTATTTGAACATGCAATATCGTAATGTAAAATAAACCTAATGCAGTACACTGTTGCGTTCTCTCATATGTCACTTAGTTGTTTGTTAATGTTTTACTTTTGCCTTGGTTGTTTAGAACAGCAGCCAGCTCTACAATCATATCATTATAGATACATCAAAGAACAGTCAGTTTTAGCCCTACTCACACATTCTCTCATTCTTTTTTTTGCTTTGCTTGGATCTGTTTCCTGTGCATTTTCTCTATCATTTTCTCTATCTCTATTTGGCACAATGTGTTCATGAGACAGGAGGTAAGAGAGGTGCTCAGAAACCTCAAAGGCTTTTTTCCCCATGTGTGTTGATGTGGTGTGTATGCTTTCTTTTCCTCTTTTATTGTCCTTGTCTATCCATCTGCCTCCTCTAATTCCCTCCTCCCTCTGCAAAAAACACACACATACACTCACATCCACTGCGCTTGCATTAGTCCACCATTAACACAAATCTTTTTTGCATCTGAGAATGGAAATGAGGTACATCTAAGAGAGGAGAGAGTGAGACTTCAAAGGGCACGCTGCTCACTCTGTGTGTGTCTGACAGAGGACCCTGGCTGTTTAAAGAGCCCCATGATGAAAAGGATTCAGAAATCTACCGTCCTCTGAGTTTATTAGCATTGCATATCCAAAAAGACATTTGTTTTGTTCCTGACGCTGCTGCACACAGCTGAATGACCCACTGTGGGTGTGTGTGTCTTATTCCCTACATCCTCTGCCAAATGTGAAGTGCTGATTGTTCAAGGAGATCAGCAGTCCCTTTGCAGTATAAAGCACAGTTGTGTGTGTGTGTGTGTGTGTGTCCAGTTTGTGTGTGTTAATGAGTTGTCCACCATCCTCACCAAAACGGTGTATGCTAGGCTGAGCAACCTGCTGAATAGTCTGTCAGATAGCATTCAATTATGTTATGACGGACTAAATTAACTTTGAAATCATATTTAATCGAGACATTTAGAAAATCGTTTTTTTGTTGTTGATTTAATTTGATTGCAGTCCCTGTTTTTTGCATTCATGGACTAATTTGTATTCATATTTTAATGTACATATTATAAGAACTTAGATATTATTACACATATGCTGGTTAATGTATCTCTCTGACGTAACTCTCCAACTGCTGTTTTTGCTTTCGTGCCTCTTAGCTAGGTAGATGGGTAGTTATACCATTACAGCGCATGCTGATTGAGTAAGTGGGTGATGAAGGACTGATTTACTCCCATAGTGATGTTTTAAGGAGTGCTGTGGAAAGATGAAACACAGGCGGGCTGTTCAAGGTTCAGTGATCAACATAACTGTGTTTGCTTAGAATAAATGTATACAAAGATACAATAGTATCTTTCAATGTGAGATTAATCTACAGAATCAAACATTTTATTTACATAAGGATCATTATACCTATCCTATAATAAAGATTGGGAACCTGTGCTGTCAGCAAACGTTCTCCTCTCTGGTGGTTTCACATTGCCACCCATGACGACATTGACTCCCGTCAGTCGCCAAGCGTGAAGATCAGCAGAGCCTCGGCATTAAAGAGGGTTTCTGGCTGCTGTAATCCAGTCAATGATTGGATACTGGCAGCCACTCAGGGCTCTGTCCTTCCCAATAGGTTGTGGGATGCCAAATGTTCCAGGTGACAGCTGAAGGGGCCTGCTATGGTTATCCATTGTCCTCTAAAGGACCTTATGAGGCATGAAAATGTGGAGTTTAAAGAGTGCATTAACGACTCAGCTGCATATTTTCTTTAAAGCGATGAGGGATTTGCTCATGTCATGATCTCTGAGCTTCACAGGCGACAATTGTTGTTTGGCAGATGCCTAGGATTGAAGGAACAAAGCTATAGAGATCATGACGCAGGTTTACAAGTTGGAGCCTGCATGTATGAAATATTTCTGTTGCTGATGCCAAATATGTTTGGGAAATCCATGTGGCAATGTATTGTATGAGCTTTGATTATAAGATCATGTTCAGTGAAAGCCTTTTGCTGCCTGACCATGTGAACTGCATGAGGTTAATCTTCTGAATACACCTTGTTTCAATGATTCTTGATGATATCTGCCCTTGTTAATGGCAGGGGTGTGATTTCTTTATTCAGCTCCTTGAAAGTGTTGTTATTTACAGCTTCAGGGGAAAGAGAACAGTGGGCTGCCTTTGTATGGTTGGAATTGAAGTCATACGCTCTTTAGTGACAAGCTGTTTACTCTTTTTACCTCTTTTCAACCACTCCCTCCTCTTTTCATTTGCACAGTTGCCCTATTCAATAGGCCTGCAGCCATGCCGTCAGTTACTGATTTGTTCCTAATATCCCTGCTTGATTCAATTAAAACAAATTCGACTCGCCCTCCCTATCCTAAACTCAATCTCTCTCTCTCTCCCTCCTCCATCAGAGGGAGTAACAGGCCTGAAGGAGCTGGCCTTCCTGAGGGATCTTGCAGAGCAGAATTCGGGGAAATATGGCGTCGACCGAGGGTCAGGTCGAGACCGCTCATCTGGGATGTCCTCGTCCGGATCGGCCTCCATGATACCGGTGTCGAAGGGAAGCATGATGGTGCTAAATCAGCTGAGCAACCTGGAGACGACAGTGGGCCGCTTCTACATCAACCTGCCCAATCGCATGATCGACCTGGTCCGATTCAGCCTGCCCTACTCGGACCCCATGGGAGACGGTGAGTGGTGCTCATCCTGAAGTTAAGATCGATTAGAAAACATTAAATCAAAAGTTCCTACTTCAGATTAGTTGCAATTACAAACAGTTTGAAAGGATGAGTCAGGAAATACAGCCAGGCTAGCTGTTACCCCCTGCTTCCAGCCTCCATGCTAAGTTAAGCTAATTGCCTGCTGGATCAAGGCTCATATTTTTTGTACAGATATGAGAGTTGTATAGATCTTCTCATCAAAGTGAAGAAGTTAAATTTCCAACTTATTGAACTCTTTCTCTAATACAGACAAAAAAGACACATTCCTAAGACATTCCTTTACTTATATTGTTGTTCTTCTTTCTCCAGGGTTTATTATGACCGTGAGCCGGCCGTGTTATTTCGGTAACCTGCTCCTGGGCGTGGTCGGGGTGGACGTGAACCTGGCCTACATCCTGGAGGACGTCACATACTACCAGGACTCACTGGCTTCATACACGTTTCTCATTGACAACAAAGGTCAGTAACATAGATACAGGAAATAATCAATTGAATACAGGAATACTTTCTAACTTCAGCCACATGAAGAGCAGTGTAACCCAAATATGGCTTTAAATCTTGATAATCTGTTCTCTAAATAAAGTTGTTCAAGTCTTATGGGAACTACAGCAAACAAGACATTCACATAGCATGTTGCTTAATCTAAACCAAGCCAGTAACAACAGAAGCAGGAAAGTTCTTCCTACAACATGTGTGACAGACTCCAGTGCCTATTCAAGGTATCAATCTTTGTTAGCCTTAAATTAACAGTCCAAATGTTTGGAAGAGAGTGTATTATGGTGTTTAGTCTCGCATACAAGTGGAATTACATTTTATTTAGTCTCTTTCAAGTTCCTCCACAGCCATTATCTGTAATTGACATCTTCTTGGTAGCACTGGCACTTCTTTGGCAATCTGTTCTCTGTTCAGTTCATGCCTCGGTGCGTTGCCACGGCGCAGGGCGGTAGTGCTCATGTCCGGTCTCAGTTTGTTTTGGCCTCAGCTGAGGGGGTCTTGAATGATCCGCTGGTGCTGGACAGCTGGCAGGTTGTGCTCAGTAGGCCTGGAGGGCAGGGACGTTAATGGACAGGGTTTTGCTAGATAGCACTATAGCTACATATTGATTCCCCTTAAGTATACTAAAAATACAAATATTACTTGGGATAATGTCCCCTCTTTTAGATTTTTGCACATCCTGCCAGCAGAAAAGGAATGTATTTTTAACTTCAATTCAATAACAAGACGTATTATGTGTATGTTATTTGGGACTGAGAGGTAGTGCCATGTTTAAAAGAGGGAGTAGTGAATGACAGGGGGAAGACCTGTAGAGGAAGTACTTATGAGGGAGGTGAGGAACGTGGAGCAAATCATAAAACATGGGCAAACTACCAAGTGTTTACTCACCGGAATGGTAATTATTTAGCGTCATCATTTTCTCACTATTAAGCATAATTATTGCAAGTGGAGTTTTGCTCCTCTGCTACACTATTCAATGAGTCTCTTTTTTCCCTCTTAAATGTTTGTTATTTTAATAAATATGCCATTAAATTATAGCTTATTACAGAAACGGTGCTTATTAATGCAGCAACACTGAAAACATTGACGACTGAGTCCCATTTAATGTTATTAGCTGGCATCAAACCGTCTACTGGCAATTAGCCTGTAGGTAAATACAATTAGGCAAATACACGGCTGACAAGAGGTTTCCGGACCTGGAAATAAAAATAGCACAGGAGTGAATTGGACATATTTTTGCATGGGAGGCATTTATCCTTTTCAATGTATAGATCTCTCTATGACTTATATACATACTCTGGCCCTTGTGCTGTAGTTTGCAGTATGAAGACAGAGATGCCTTTTTTAATACAGCAAATGAAACACGACACAAAGCAACACACACGACACAAAGCAACACTCCCTCTTTCACAGTGTATTAGGATGGTCTTAAAAACAACAGCACATGATTTAGTTTGTTTACTTCGCTCAGAGTGGATCAGCAATCCAGTACCTTGAGGGCTTTTTGGCTCTCCTAAAGTGATGCTGCTAAGAGCTGAGTTTATTACAGCACTACACTCCACCAAGCAAAAAACAAGTGAACAAGAGAGTCATTCTTCACTCCGAAATAGTAGACAGGCATATGTTCTATTGACTTTAAATGTACTATCTTTCCTTGATGTCAAGGTTTTGATCAAATGTTTTTCTAAAAAGGCAACTCTATAATATGACTGGACTTTGACAAACAAGTAGTTATACCAAAGCGTCTTAAAGATACTTTTCTTTCTGGTTCCTGAAAAAGAATAGTTTTAACAGCTTTGGAGCTCTTCTAACATTCAGGTTATATGTTTAAAGTGGCCAGAATTGGTCAATTGGACTTTAAGTGACATTTAGGGTTCGAAGCAATAATCTAGTTAGTAGTTACTCTTTATCATGATTTTATTTGTCGCATCAACAAGGATTTCACCGTGTATAAAGAGACTATGACTTCATTTGCAGAGTTATATAGTAAGGATTGCATGCTTGATTGTGGTATATGAATGCCTTGTTTGACAGTGACCAAAGAAAACACTGCTGCTCTGTTTTAATGTTATATGCATATATTGGCCGTTTTAGGATGTTGTGTTATTTTTCAGTATATATAAACACAAATGAATGATGTTATGAATTGCTTTGTGATTTTCCAGGTTACACCCTGATGCATCCATCACTCACACGGCCCTACCTGATGACAGAGCCTCCCCTGCACACGGACATTTCCCACTACGAGAACATCCCAGCATTCCCTGTTGTGCGGCAGAACATCCTCAGGTAAAGACGTTACCTTCAAAAGACAGAAATTCACCCATTGATAAATACATACATATCGTATGTTTTGGTGTTTAATACTGTATGTTTCTTGCAGCCTCCCTTTGGGCAGTCAGGTCATTTCTGTCCCAGTCAACTCCTCTCTGTCCTGGCACCACAACCGACTCCGGGACAACAGCAAGGACGCATACAACGTCAGCTACGCCTGGAAACTGGTAGGTGTTTGTATAAACCTTGTAGAGACTCAACACTCGTGTTCACTGGTGACATCAACAGTTTAATCCTTAATGCTATGTGAAATAAAAAGCAATTCGAAGTAGCACATGTTTTTTCAAAGTTCCCAAACAAAGCTACAAAGACTGTTAAAACAAAAGATGCTTATGAGGAGATTTATGCCTCCAGTCTTTTTGTCTCCAGCAAAACTCCGCCACCTACAATTGTAATAAAAACCAAGTTCTCCCACACCCAAAAACCCTCAAATATGCTTTCCCTCTCTGGCCCAAAGGTGTCATGTTTTGGAGCAAATGACAACAGGACAGCAATACCATAATGCCAAGTATTTTTACATTTAGAAATGTGGCATTAGCAAAAATATCACTCTTGATTAAGGTATTTCCCTTTGAACCTATAAAAATCATGTTGTGGTTTTTTTCATACAGTCAGTTAAGCCACGTCACATTTTGCCATGAGTTTGGCAGCTTTGTCTGTTTTTTTAAATCATGTTTAAAGAGCCAACAATATGTCGACATTGGCCACAAATGAAGAATCCAGACGACAAAAACTGTCTAGGGAAATCCTTTTATAGCATACCACGTCTCTGTGCTTGTGACCAGAATTTAGACAAAATGTCTCCTTAAAACTAGCAGCTAAGGTCATTTTCTCCTTTTGTCTCTCCAGTTATCAGAAGCTTCTGTTTTTTTTTCCTAATGTCAACTCATTTAATGAAAGTACCAAAACCACCAACTTTCTCATCCTGCTAATAAGTATTTGCGGCCAGCACTTGGTTGACCAAAAACAGTTTAATAAACCTTCAACATTATTGCACTGGATGACTACATGAACATGGGCACCGTACTGTAGTTTTTCACGTCAATCCCACATGCACTGTCCTGCTTCCAGAAATACACACACCTATTGGTTATAAAACCATGGTTGAAAAAGGTCAAACAATTGAAAAATGCACTATTCACCCCTGTTGGAAAAGTGTTTGCTAAAACCACAGTGCCCAGCTGCTTGTATTGTATTAACAAGTCTAAAAATGAAATATGTAAATAATATCATCAGCCTTAATCCTCCACTGTCTTCTGACTTCTAGGTTCAGGACACGTCGTTCATCCTGTGCATCGTGTACGTGCAGCCGGAGATCCCAGTGAAACATCTGAAGAACCTGAACACAGCGCCCAGCTCCAAGCTGCTGTATCATCGCTTAGACCTGCTGGCTCAGCCCAGCTCCTGCCTGCACTTCAAACAGCTTGCCACAGTTGGTGAGGAGAAAGACACTCATTTATTATAACTTGGGAGTGAAAAAGAAGTCTTCAAACTTTATTTTTATCCATAGTCAGCTCTTAGACTTTTATAACCATCTCTGACTGTCTCTTTTTGCCCTTTTCTGTCTCTTTCACAGAGTCTCCCACGGTGATGTTGGCAGCTGGAAGTTTCTCCTCTCCGTACGAGCACCTCAGTCAGCCGGAAACAAAGCGCATGGTGGAGCACTACACCGCCTACCTGAGTGATAACACCAGGCTCATAGCCAACCCAGGCCTCAAGGTACTTCATGATATAGACATAGATATATCTCCAGGCTAAGACCAGCCAGTGGGCACACATGGGGTTAATGTTGTTTACCTCACAAACACCTGGCACACGTCCAGCCCTGCGGTCAGGCTTCAGGCATGTACACACACATTCATATTCTGCATCAAGGATGTACAAACACAATTAATGAGTCCCATGATAGTTAGTGTTACGATTTAAATGCAACTTTCTTTCAACATTTGGCAAGCAACTTTTCAGGCAGCTTACATTATACCTAAAATGCACACATTTATAATGAAGCTCTGCACCTTTAAGAAGGAGGAAAAGCCCCCACGTGGTGTTGGCAGTGTGTGTGCATTCCTATCCTGGGGGGAGTTAGGGGGTAAAAGTTTGAACTGTAAGCCCCAGTCCCAGCTCTGTTTCCCAGGCTAGTCTTAAAGGCCCCCTCCGGTGACCTCATCACCCCTTTCAAACTAAGAAGCCTCTCTGAAAATGGCACTGGGATTTGAATTTTCTGGGTGTTAGCAGGGTTTTAGGGTTAATAGAGTCCTATTTATTCCTAAATACTGGTGTTCTATGCCTTGCCTATTGGGATTTTTGAAATATTAAAATGACAAATGAGTATCTTAAACGGGAATACAATAGAATCATTTCATGTTTAGGGGTGTTCGAACGGGGAGAACCTTTCACTTTCTTTCCCATTTTGTTAAATGGTAAATTGGAGGCCAACTAAGCCAATTTAATTTCAAGGCAAACCCCTGATTTAGACTAAAAGCTTTTTTATCAAATGCTCAACTTTATCTCTTCTTCGTGTTTACACCCTCCTTCTTTTTCTCTCTTTTTCTCTTTTTCTCTTTTTCTTTTTCCTTCTCTCTCTGTTTCTCCCTCCATCCCTTCATCCTTCTGCAGTCCTCTGTCAGGAACGAGGTTATGGCGACCAGTCACGTCACGGATGAGTGGATGACACTAATGGAAATGAGTAGCCTCAACTGCTACATTGTGCGCCGTTACATAGCAACGCCCAGTGGGGTGCTCCGGATTTACCCAGGATCACTGATGGACAAAGCCTTCGACCCGACCCGCAGACAATGGTGAGGCTTACTTTGGAGAGTGTGAAGGGGCTGAAGAAGTGTGTGTGTGTGTGTGTGTGTGTGTGTGTGTGTGTGTGTGTGTGTGTGTGTGTGTGTGTGTGTGTGTGTGTGTGTGTGTGTGTGTGTGTGTGTGTGTGTGTGTGTTTGTGTGTGTGTGTGTGTGTGTGTGTGTGTGTGTGTGTGTGTGTGTGTGTGTGTGTGTGTGTGTGTGTGTGTGTGTGTGTGTGTGTGTGTGTGTGGGTGGGTGGGTGGGGGTGTGAGTGTTTTAGTGGAGGAAAAGGGAGGTTTAGTAAGGGTTTGGGTAGGTTGGAGTTAAAGGGAATGAGTATGTGTACTGATTTTCTCATTGATCTTAGTTTTAACTTAACAAACACTTAAAAAACTTAAGTCATGTGATAATATTTTGGTAAAGGTTAGGTTGTTAGTCGGATTATCAGCACAATCAATAGTATACTTTTTCTCAAATAAATAAATATAATAATATACAAATAAGAGTAAATATTATCATTTATAAATAGTGACAGTGACACAAAATGCAGCACCAATTCTTTGCATTTCACACAAAAAGTTCCATTCAACTTTTGTCAGCTTTGTGAGTTAACCCTCTTCCTGTGTGATGTGTAGGTACCAGCATGCTGTGGCTAACCCTGGCCTCGTCACCTTCACGGGACCCTACCTGGATGTGGGGGGGGCGGGCTACGTTGTCACTATCAGTCACACCATCCATGCCTCCAGGTAAGAAGATTGAGATAGTGTATTTTTAGCCATCTCAAAATAGTAAATATGCTTTCTTAGTTACTGCACCAGAAGATTCAAGTCCTACAGGACAGGTATTTTCCTGGACAAGTATCTGGTTAAAAAAAGTACTCATTCGAAGTGAGTTGAAAGTGTTTTGCTGCTGCAGGCTAACTTGACTTATGTGAGGTAATGCTGGCAAACTTTAGATAGAAGTTTCTGTGTTACATTTCATTGCTGAGTCAGTTCACCGACTTTACAACTCTTCTCTATTTATCCGACTGTTATGTACACTATTTTAGCAAGTCAGTTGTTTACATTTCAGCGACTTTGTATCATAAAAGGAAACAAAAAGGAAGTAAACACACCATCCGCACCAGGAAAAAAGAACATTGTGGGAATTGAAGGAACACTGTATCTGCCATTATCCTGTATTTGAGTCTCAGCTCATTGTTTAGCTGTTCAACCAGAAATTGTTGTTTTGTTTCACTCTCACAGCTCCTATAGTGTCATTTTTGGCCACAGCAGACAGCTGGTTTCAGCGAAAAAGCTCTGAAAACCCACTGTGCATAGCAGCAGACAGTTAGAGACTAGTTTTAAAAAAAAGAAAACAGAGCTATAAGGCCAAGTTGCCTTGGTCTTAAAAACTTTAGAAAGGTAGACATATGTCACTGTCCCTAAAGCAAATGCTCTGTTTCCATCACAGTTGTCTTTAAGTATATGCTCTAGCAAAGTGCCCACAAGTAAAGAGTATTACTCTGTGCTCCAGCTACTTTTTTTATAGCAGTCATAGCAGAAGGTTTTAAACACAGCCTCTTTGAGTAACTGCAGCTGAGATTTAAGTATTTATGTTTCTAGTTCTGTGAGTTTAAGATAAAGCTTAGCACGGGAACACCGCTAACAGCAGCACAATAGGAACTGTTTACCACGGCCACTGCAATAAACACACAAACATTCAGTATCAGTGTGTGTGATAAGTCAGGATTAGTGTGTGGATGTCCGGCTCACTGAGCATACACTACGCAGTCTGTAGTCTGCATAAACACAGATTGAAAGAGAGAGTTTGAGGTGAGTGGGATGTATTTTGTGTGTGTTTTAGATTTGTTTTTGGCTGGTGTGGGTAATATTTGTGTTGTAATAAAGGTCTTTTGAGTAAAAACACAAACTCAAAGCAAAGTTAAAACTGTTTTCCCACATCTTTAAAACAAATCTTGTGTGCTTTATTTCTCACTCTGTATTTTGTTTCTCTGTGTCCTCTCTCTCCAGCTCTCAGATGGCTCCTGGGTATGCAGTTGCAGTGATGGGCATAGACTTCACTCTCCGCTACTTCTATAAGGTCTTACTGGACCTGCTGCCAGTCTGCAACCAGGACAAGGGCAACAAGATCAGGTAGGAAGGGTTGGTTTGTTGTGTCTGTTGTTTAATCTTCTCTTCTTCTTACTTCTTTATTAGATCATTTCTTCTTTCCTTTTGCCATTTGCCCTGAATTTTATCTAAATGTGGCTAAATGTCTGTTTTTCTGAGCAAGAACTCAACTTGCAAAGGGATGAAGGAGATAAAAAAGAAAGGGAGGGAAGAAGAGATAAGCTGATTATCATGGCATTCCTGCTGGAAGATGTGGCGTTGCTGCTGTCTCAGCCCTACATACTTTCTCTGGCTTTTATGTCTCCCTTTTTGTTTTGTTTCTGTCTTCATCCCTTTTTCCTTCTACCACCCACTTCCTCCCTCTCTCTCTCTTTTTCTGTCTTCCTTCATGCTCTCTCTCTGTCTGTGTTCAGGAGCCATATAAAACAGGATTAGCTTAAAGGGGGTGGAAGAGCAGGGAGTCGCAGTATTTGGCACAATGTTTAAGGAATGGAGGGAAGTAGAATGGAGCAGTATTTACAGGTTGAAGTAGGGGATTTAAAACATTTTTAAATGGTCAATGAAAGTATAAATATGTGAGTTAATCTTTAAATTGATTTCTGAGGTCACTATGTCTGCTGTACTTACATTTATTTGTGTGTTTACTTACATAAATAAGGTGCTTCATAATGGAGGACAGAGGGTACCTGGTGGCTCACCCCACTCTCATTGACCCCAAAGGTCACGCCCCCGCAGAGCAGCAGCACATTACACACAAGGTAAAGGACCAGAGACTAATATATAATAGTATAAAAAAACATTAATCACAGTTAGCTACTTCTTTATTATTTTAAATCTAATTTTGTCCTCCTGTCTTTTCTGTGATGGAATACAGGAGCCGTTGGTGGCTAACGACATCCTGAACCATCCCAACTTCGTGAAGAAAAACCTGTGCAACAGTTTCAGTGACCGCACCGTGCAGCGCTTCTACAAGTTCAACACCAGCATCATGGTGAGGCGGTTAACATGAGATAACTGGATGTAGGATTGAAAGCAGAGGAAGACAGTCAGACAGTTATACTCTGTGATAGTATAACACTGCCCCCCTGTGGTGATCCTTTGTGCTGCCACCTTATTTATTCTTATTCAGTATAATTCTATTACAGCTTCAGTTTGTCTTGTGTAGTTAGAGAGTCCTGGTGTATAATATTCCTATTTAAGCTCTACAGCTTTTAATTAATTAAGGTACATATTTTTCAACATGTCATACTTGAATGAATTTCCTTCATGCCCATTTTTAGATGAACATGAGCAGATTTTGTGTATTATCACACATTTAAATTGATTGGATAAATACCCCAGTTCCCGGTCCAGGTTTTTGTCTTTCTTCAAAGGTTACTGTTCCTTAGCTTAGTTTTTATGCCATGTTCAGCTACTTATAAAGTCACATTCCCAATGTTGCCTACTGCGTTTCCTTTTTTTTCCAGCTGCATCTGGTTATAGATCATTTAAGGAAATAAATTAACATAAAAAAGCGAGAGTCACTGCTTGAAGTGTTAATTGTAATTCTTAGAATAAAAGAAACGTACAAATTAGAAAACAATAAATAATGGAATTAGTAGTTATTGAAGTGTTTTTTAATCTTCCTATTTGTTTCTCATAGGGGGACCTTACGAACCTGGTCCATGGGAGCCATTGTTCTAAGTACCGTCTGACCCGAATCCCCGGCACCAACGCCTTCGCTGGCATCGTCAACGAGACGTGTGATTCTCTGGCGTTCTGCGCCTGCAGCACCGTGGACCGCCTCTGTCTCAACTGCCACAGGTCTCAGCCCCTTACACACACTCAAAGAAAAGATTATATGTGTTGCATGTTTGTTTAACAATGTCAAACATGACAAACTCTGGAGTTTACCAAAGATCCAGATCTGATATTGTAGATATCGATTGTGTGGGTTGTATTTACATTCGCATCATGAGCTAACAAAAATTCAGCTTACAATACAATTGGTTTTTACTTCACCTAAAAAACAAACAAAATGAATGGAGCTTCCTCACTGACCATGTGACTGGTCTTGTTTTTCAGAATGGAGCAGAATGAATGTGAGTGTCCATGTGAGTGCCCCCTGGAGGTCAATGAGTGTACTGGTAACCTCACCAATGCTGAAAACAGGTCAGTCTGAGCCATATCCTACATCATATTTATATTAACAAATTCTGCAATGTTTGTGAATTATATTCAGTCGTGTCATAAAGGGGAAAGGAACCTTAATCAACGAATGTATGCCGGTTGCTTTTAGAGAAGTTACGTTTCACATGTGGTAGAGGGAGAGATACATCATGGTACAACGTGTCATGGGTACCACATGTTTTTTCTGTTTGTGCGGGAATATACCTCTTGCATATAGCTTCTCTTTTTTTAACTTGCTGACCGTATTATATTGCACGACTCATTCAGTGTCATGTGAAACATTTGCCAAATCATCTGTAAAGTATCTGCAAATGCACGTTTCCAAGGTGGCAATTCTCTTTAATATTCCTGTTACTATTTGAACTGTGGCTTGTTATGATTGGACGATTGCCACATCAATATCACAGTAAATCAGCAAATCAAAGTTTCGGTGTTAAACCTGTTTACCCTCATATCGTGCTTCTGCAATGATTTTCGGAACCGTGTAAATGTTTGTGGGTCAGGGTTCTTACGGTCATTAAAAACCTGGAAAAGTCATGGAAATTCAAAATGATAATTCCAGGCCCTGGAAAAGTTATGGAAAACAATATTTTTCCCAAAGTTTTGGAAAAGTCATGGAAATGTAACTAAAGTTGCATCAAATATAATTTATATTTATCTAATCGCCGAAATAGTAATACTATAATGATAATAAATACTGTATCGTATAGTAATGAAACATAAAATGGCATTTAACTGACGAGGTATTTTGCTGGTGAGAGATTTTAGTTGCTTTAGCCTGTAGAAGCTAGTAAGCCTACTATTTGATTTGTTTTAGATAGGCACAACATGTTTCATATGCAGACCTTATTTTCCTGTTCCATGTTAAAATAAACCATTTTCAGTGGTACCGCTGAGAAAGAGTAATTTGGTCATGGAAAATTAGGTAAAGGTCATGGAGAAGTCATGGAAAAGTCATTGAAAATCATTGGTGAAAAAGTGTATGAACCCTGGTGGGTGCTTCCTTACTTCTCTTTGACTGTCACTGTCTCTCTTGTATTTTTAGTCATGCCTTCATGTCTCTCCTCTCTCTCTTTCTCTGTCTCTCTCTTGTTCCACCCATCTCCTTTCATAAACCATCAGCAGTCTTTGACAGCACGTTCATGTTTCAAATGCCAATTTCTCCTTTTATTTCAGGAAGACATGCAATTATCATTTTTTCACTGTCAGATTTCTCTCTTTGTTTCGTGTCGAGCAGCATTGATGTTTCCTTTTTCTTTTTAAAGCTGCTTAGCATAAATTGACACATTGAAGACATTCCTTTGAGGCTTCATGCTTTGATTCCATTGTCAATTTTACTGTACAACATCTGCTTTCTTCTTTAAAGTCCAATCATGTTTCAATCTAGGATTAGGATAGATTCTGTCAGCAGAATGTTTGACTTTTTCCTAAGAATATTCACCTGCACCTTTCTGTATTTTTACCTGTTGTGTTTTATGATTGTTTTATGCAGGAACCCCAGCTGTGAGGTGCACCACGAGCCAGTCAGTCTGAATGTGATTGATCCCAGTCTGCATGAGACGCTGCCTCAGTGCATCAACACTCGCTGTAGCCAGAGATACACCAGCAGGTATACACACTTATCTACACACATGTACAGTACACATTAACTGGTATAATGAATAAACCAAAAAAGGCTCTAAAATCACAGTCTTGTTCGGGTATGGTGTGTTTACAGAGACAGATTTAGTAAATAATTGTTATACATTGAGTTTGTGCATACCATGAATGGAGCAAATAAAAATGAAATGAATGAAATATATAATATTAATAATACACTGCTAAATTGATTTGACACAATAATGAATACAACACATTTAGTTTACTTTATAACCTGGTAGTGGTGAGACATTTGGTAGAACATTCGTTAATAGCTTCTTTTAAGTGTTTGCCACCAACTAATATCACTTCTATTTATATTGTTTCTGCCCTGTTTCAGTGATTGTTTCGGCGTTTTGGACTGTGAGTGGTGCATGGTGGACAGTGATGGTAAGACGCATATCGACAAGCCGTACTGTGCCCTGCAGAAGGAATGTTTCGGGGGAATCGTCGGCGCCAAGAGTCCCTACGCAGATGGCATGGGAATGATAGGTGAGTGAGCTGTGGATTTAAATGAGTCCTAAACTGTTATGAGACATTTGTCCCAACTGTATCCTAGTGTGCCTTCTTAGCCGGCAGAGCAAAGCGACAGGCAAGCAAAGACAAAAGAAGAAACGAGTAAACGAATCCAATGGTCCTTGTTTTAGCAAAGGTTTTATATTTCTTGATCATGATAACCAATATTCAAAATTGACTGAGTCGTTTCTGTTAGCACGTTATTTTCTTGGATTGTCTTGGCCATCCTATCGCAGTCAATCATTTGTCTGCGGCGTTTCACATCGTGAGAGGACAGAAGCTGACTAGAAAAATGTCTCAGCATGCAAGAACAATCTGAGCCAGAGCTGTTTGATATTTGCATGTTTTTTTTTCACTTCAACCATCTGCAATCCTTTGTAATTTCCTGAAACAACCGTCTGCCTATCCTTTCCTCTCCTTTCTTCTTCTTCTCTTTCTTTCCCTAGATGAGGAGGTGGCCTCTCTGAACATGATCAAGAGCGCCCCTGTGGGTCCAGTTGCCGGGGGCATTATGGGATGCATCATGGTGTTGGTGCTGGCTGTGTATGCATACAGACACCAGATCCACAGGCGGTCGCACCAGCACATGTCACCACTCGCAGCACAAGGTAGGACTAAGGGATGGATTATCTCTCTTAAAAAACACAAATAGAATTATAATCGAACATTATAGGTCAGTCAAATGAGATTGAAGTGAAATTTCAACATACAACATTATTTTTTGTCAACACATTTTGTTACCACCACGAAATAAATCCACAGAATCCTATTTGTTGGCTTGTAATGGCCCAAAAGCTTCCAAAGCAACCACAAGTTAGGTTGAGCATTTCCCTGTTTTATTCTCCACATTTAGTCTGTTCACATACTGACATTTCTTTTAAATACCAAAGTATGATACAGAGTTTCAAAGCAGCCTGATTAACAAGCAGGGCGGCAAGTGCTGCTGGAATTAAACAGCTGACATTATCATCACGCAGCAGCAGCTGCTACAGCATGAATTGAGTGATTACTCAGCGATATTGACAAAAACATCAAACCCGATTACAGCCTCATTAAAAGACTTGAGTCCAAGTTGCTATCAGTATGATCGTTTGGTAAACTACTTGGGATGGATGGTGTTGATACAGCGGTGGAATTGGCTCTTATAGTTCCAGTTTTGTTTGTGTGTGGTCAAAGGCAAGGTTAAAAAACAATCGAATGCCCTCATTTAATCTCTTCTTGTCATACTTGTAATATTGGCAGATATCAATTTCCAAAGTGACATCAATCTTATCTTGCATTTGTCTTATTTTCTTCCCCTTTACCTCCATGCTTTTCCAGAAATGTCAGTGAGAATGTCCAACCTGGATAACGAAAGAGATGAAAGAGATGAAGACAGCCATGAGGACAGAGGAATTAGTGAGTATTGTTTGATATCCTATCGATATAAACAAGACATGCTTCAGAACATTTGATAATAGGGATAAATACTTAAGATAAAGTTATTACAGGATTTGCTTTAATTTGATGCTGCAAATATTTGATTTCTTAAGGGGCCTAGTGTTAAGCTGTGTGTTTCCTTCATTTTCAGTCAGTAATACTCGATTCATCGCTGCGGTAATCGAGCGACATACTCACACGCCAGAGCGGAGACGGAGGTACTGGGGTCGATCTGGGACAGAGAGCGACCACGGTAAGAAAAAATGTGGAGAGACGGAGTTCACAGAAAAAACCCCACACATGTTGTGACACTAAAACCCCTTCAGCATGTCATACAATACATCAGAATTGATGGAAAACGTATTTCATAAATGAATAGCTTGCATTTTAAATGTCAGTAATGCTAAATCAAACCACAACTACTTTCAAAACTGAAACATTTACTTTAAAATGCATACTTCTCTAGTTAAATTCACCATGGTTGTTTAAAAGTATATACTTAGTGAAAACAAGAAGCATCAACAACGTCGTCCGTCATTGTTTTGTACGAAATCTCCTCAAGTTGAGTACAGTAAGGTTTAATACAGTTTTAGCGTACTTTGAACCCTCTAGAGATCAAACGTCCTCCTGATCAGCTCCCCGTGGAGGTTATTCTTGCAGCTGACTAATATTTGCCTTCATGTCATGTTACTCTTACACAACAGATGCTCCAGTCTAAAATAAACTAGGTTTCTGGAAAATGAATCATTCCTTGGTTACAAAACTAACCCAACATGTACAAGTATTGCTGAAATGCACTAGGAAGCACAAGCTTAGCTATATTTACTCCTTTAAAATTATGAAGTCAATACATTCATGTGGGCTCATCTGTAGACACAGCACCGACTCTAGAATTTAAAAAAAGGGAGACAGTTGAGGTTTATGAATCTAATCAGTAAGCTTTCTGAACACCACCATCTGTGGAGGGGACCCCGGGGGACACCCATCAGAGAGTTTTCATATCCCACCTGGCCTGGGAACGCCTCAGGATCCCCAAGAAAGAGCTGGAAGATGTTCGAAGAAGTCTGGGTTACCTTCTTTAACCTTCTGCCACACTTATGCCTGGAGTATGACAGAACAGCAAACAAATTAAATGTTGTCTAACATTAGGATATCTTAATAGAATATGTTATAGAATATAAAACCAAAATAAGTCCAAGCTACACTCGGGAACAATCATATTTAGGACTTATGTATGTCCTTTTATTTTGAAATGAACGTTACAGTTTCAAATCTACGGTTAGCTCTCAGTTCTTTGGCAGCGGTTCAGCTCCTGGCTTGTTCTTTTCATTATATCACAGCTCAGAACAAGGTTTTCTTTTGTCTTCAGCTCTGGGAGAGTTGCTCATATTTCGCTGTAACCGTTTGTAGAACTTGTAAGTCTGACACTCAGTGAGCGTGGACGGACAGCTTTCACCCACATGGGCTCTTACCGCCTACATATGGCATCACTCCACTTCCTGTTAATGAGTGTCTCTAATACTTGTTGCATAACCGATGATGACAGAGAGAACAAAGATGAATATGAAGAGAAGAGTGGGCTAAAGTGAAAGAAGGAAACAAGAGATTGTCAGCTGCATGTTACTTACAGAATAGCTGTTAAACCTTAAATAAAACAAATATTTTTGGTCATTATGCAACACAATGATGCACAACAAATGATTTGTTGCTTATATGATAATGCCAAACACGAATAAACATGAATTTGCATATCCTTGTATCCTGCATTTTTACAATACAAAATAAAAAGTTCAGAACCATGAAGGACGTTTTATTCCTCTCTCACATGTTGTAAATCTATTAAAAGATGGCAGAACAAGGTGATTCTAATGAAAAGAGGAGTCTATGAAAATGGAAAGGAAATATTCAATATGTTGCATAACTTAGGATGGCATTTAAAAAAGACTAGTTGAGACATTTAGAGATGCAAAAGTGATGAAAGAGGGGAAATAACAGTGAAATGCAAAGGCAAGAGGACAGGGACGGAGAGAAACAAGTTTGAAAGAACGGAGAGAGGGGGTGTTAGTCCTTCATGGATTAAAACAAAATCACATGTTTACCCTTTAAAGTTTCCTCAGGCTCCTCTCTGCGTGGTCAAAGGTGCCCTCCCACCACCATCCACTCACTCATTATGCAGAGCTGAGGGTATGAGCATTACGTCTTTAAGAGAGTGACGCACTAGAGTGCTGTTGGGTAGAGCAAACAGCAATATGAATGTACAGCCAATGGCTAGAACTAAACAAGAATGAATACTATAATCGTTGCACAAATACATACACCACCTGCTTTAATTCAAACAACCTAGCAAAATATAATTTATGTTTTTTCTTGCAATTGTTACATACAGTGGAATAAATGTCTAAAGAGGACATAGGCAGATGTCAATATCTGTAAATGTTCTGGTTTTTTTTGTGTTTTGTGCAAAAAACATGTAGAATATCATAATTTGGTTAAAAAATGTTAAATAAATACGTTTTTTCGAATCGAATGTTAAGTGATATTGAAGATATTTAATGAAGATACACATATTTGATCATTTCTATATTAAAGATTGTTAAAAAAAAACATTTACATTGCATAGATATTTTATAGTTGTAGTATACAAAATGTGCTTACTTTCCATCTGTGTTAGAAGATAATAACAAAAAGCAGCTTGTTAGCTTAGCTTAGCTATTTACTGCTCCCGGCTAAAAAATGCAGTAGGTCTAGTTTTTTATGTAATAAAACCCATAAATGTACATTTTGCAACCCAGTCTCACGGCATTTCGTGTTATAGTCACGAAATGTAATCCATTGATTCGTGTTCACCAACACGATTTTCCCATGTTTTCCGTGTCACCCAGAACGATTTTAAAAGCAATAATAATAACAAATTAGAAGGAAAAAAAGATTTTAAAAATACAGATTTCAGTATTCTGACACAGAACGATTTTAAAACCAATGTATTTCTATTGGTGGTATGTTTCGTGCCTGCACCAAATAATAACAAATTAGAAGGAAAAAAAGATTTAAAAATACAGATTTCAGTATTCTGAGGCTCTGAGCCCCATTTCCTTTCCTTGCGGACGGCAACAAATGTCCGACATTCCATCCATCCATCCATCCATCTTCTCCCGCTTATCCGTGGTCGGGTCTTGGAGGTAGCAGTTCCAGCAGAGAGCCCCAAACTTTCCTTTCCCTGGCCACATCAACCAGCTCTGACTGGGGGATCCCAAGGTGCTCCCAGGCCAGCGAAGAGATATAATCCCTCCACCTGGTCTTAGGTCTACCCCTTGGTCTCTTCCCAGCTGGACGTGCCTGGAACACCTCCCTAGGGAGGCGCCCAGGTGGCATCCTTACTAGGTGTCCGAACCACCTCAACTGGCTCCTTTCGACGCGAAGGAGGAGCGGTTCAACTCCGAGTCCCTCCCGGATGACTGAACTTCTTATCCCTAAGGGAGACGCCAGCCACCCTGCGGAGAAAACCCATCTCGGCCGCTTGTATCCGCGATCTCGTTCTTTCGGTCATGACCCATCCTTCATGACCATAGGTGAGGGTAGGAACGAAAATGGCCCGGTAGACAGAGAGCTTTGCCTTCTGGCTCAGCTCTCTTTTCGTCACAACGGTGCGGTAAAGCGACTGCAGTACCGCTCCCGCTGCTCCGATTCTCCGGCCCATCTCACGCTCCATTGTTCCCTCACTCGAGAACAAGACCCCGAGATACTTGAACTCCTTCACTTGGGGTAAGGACTCATTCCCTACTTGGAGTGGACAGTCCATCGGTTTCCTGCTGAGAACCATGGCCTCAGATTTGGAGGTGCTGATCCTCATCCCAGCCGCTTCACACTCGGTTGCGAACCGATCCAGTGAGTGCTGCAGGTCGCAGACCGATGAAGCCATTAGAACCACATCATCTGCAAAAAGCAGTGGTGCAATCCTTAGTCCACCGAACTGCAGACCCCCCCCCCCACGACTACGCCTCGAAATCCTATCCATGTATATTACAAACAGGATCGGTGACAAAGCGCAGCCCTGGCGGAGGCCAACCCTCACCGGAAATGGGTCCGACTTACTGCCGAGGACCCGGACACAGCTCTCGCTTTGGGAGTACAGAGATTGGATGGCCCTGAGTAGAGACCCCCTCACCCCATACTCCTGCAGCACCTCCCACAGTAACTCCCTGGGAACTCGGTCATACGCCTTCTCCAAGTCTACAAAACACATGTAGACCGGATAAGCATACTCCCAGGCCCCCTCCAGGATCCTTGCGAGAGTAAAAAGCTGATCCGTCGTTCCACGACCAGGACGGAATCCGCATTGTTCCTCCTCAATCTGAGGTTCGACAATCGGCCTGACCCTCCTTTCAAGTACCTTAGAGTAAACTTTCCCGGGGAGGCTGAGTAGTGTGATGCCTCTGTAATTGGCACACACCCTCTGATCCCCCTTTTTGAAAAGGGGAACCACCACCCCGGTCTGCCACTCCTTCGGTACTGTTTCCGACTTCCACGCAACGTTGATGAGACGTGTCAACCATGACAGTCCCTCAACACCCAGAGCCTTCAGCATTTCTGGGCGGATCTCATCCACCCCCGGGGCTTTGCCACTGTGGAGTCGTTTGACGACCTCAGTGACCTCCCCCCGGGAGATTGGTGTTGATCCCCCGTCATACTCCAGCTCTGCCTCTAACATAGAGGGCGGAGTTGTCGGGTTCAGGAGTTCCTCAAAGTGTTCCTTCCAACGCCCTAACACTCCATCAGTTGAGGTCAACAACGTCCCATCCTTACTGTACACAGCTTGGATGGTTCCCTGCTTCCCCCTCCTGAGGTGTCGGACAGTTTTCCAGAACAACTTTGGTGCCGCCCGAAAGTCCTTTTCCATGGCTTCTCCGAACTTCTCCCACACCCGCTGCTTTGCCTCGGCCACGGCTGAGGCTGCTGCCCTTCGGGCCGTCGGTACCTTGCAACTGCCTCGGGAGTCCCCCGGGATAACAAATCCCTGAAGGCCTCCTTCTTCAGTCGGACGGCTTCCCTGACCACCGGTGTCCACCAGGAGGTTCGAGGGTTACCGCCCCTTGAGGCACCTAAGACCTTGAGACCACAGCTCCCGCCGCGGCTTCGGCAATAGAGGCTTTGAACACCGCCCACTCTGGTTCAATGTCCCCAACCTCCACAGGAATGCCCGAAAAGCTCCGCCGGAGGTGTGAGTTGAAGGCCTCCTGAACTTGGGCCTCCTCCAGACGTTCCCAGTTCACCCGAACTACACGTTTGGGCTTACCAGGTCTGTCCAGAGGCTATCCCCGCCACTCGACCCAACTCACCACCAGATGGTGATCAGTTGACAACTCCGCCCCTCTCTTTACCCGAGTGTCCAAAACATACGGCCTCAGGTCCGATGATACGATAACGAAATCGATCATGGACCTTCTGCCTAGGGTGCTCTGGTACCACGTACACTTATGAGCATCCTTATGTTCGAACATGGTGTTTTTTATGGCCAATCCATGACTAGCACAGAAGTCCAGTAACAAACCACCACTCCGGTTCAGATCAGGGGGGCCGTTCCTCCCAATCACGCCCCTCCAAGTGTCTCCATCATTGCCCACATGTGCGTTGAAGTCTCCCAGCAAGATTATAGAGTCCCCTTCAGGAGCCCCATACAGGACTCTTTCCAGGGTCTCCAAGAAGGCCGTATACTCTGAACTGCTGTTTGGTGCATAAGCACACACAACAGTCAGAGTTTTCCCCCCCTTAACCCGCAGGCGTAGGGAGGCGACCCTCTCGTCCACTGGGGTAAACTCCAACAAAGAAGCACCCAACCGGGGGCTTGTGAGTATCCCCACACCCACCCGGTGCCTCACACCTTGGGCAACTCCGGAGAAGAATAGAGTCCAACCCCTATCCAGAAGTAAGGTTCCAGAGCCGACGCTGTGCGTAGAAGTGAGCCCAACCAGATCCAACCGGTAACGCTCCACCTCCCGCACAAGCTCCGGCTCCTTTCCCCCCAGAGAGGTGACGTTCCACGTCTCAAAGCCAGCTTCTGTTGCCCGGGTCTGGTCCGTCGAGACCCTCTGCTTTCACTGCCACCCTTCTGGCAGCGCACCCGACCCCATCGCTGTTTCCCGTAGGTGGTGGGCCCGCGGGACGGAGAAGCGGAGGTGTTGCCCACATTGCCTTTTCGGGCTGTGCCCGGCCGGGCTCCGTGGCAAGCCCGGCCACCAGACGCTCGCCGACGAGTCCTCCTTCTGGGCCTGGCTCCAGAAGGGGAACCCCGGGCTTCCTCCGGGCCGGGTATCCTCACTTCGTGTGTCGTCTTTCATGAGATCTTTTGAACCAAGAACCTTCTGGCCCCTTGCCTGAGACCAATTTGCCATGGCAGACCCTACCAGGAACACAATGTTCCAGACAACACAGCCCCCAGGTTCATCAGGGCACACAAACCTCTCTACCACGGTAAGGTGCTGGTTCTTCAGAGAGTCGGACATTATATGATGACACACAGCTGCCGGTCTTCCAAGACCCGACCGGACAAAAACACGTGGTGCAGGCACGAAACATCCTACCAATAGAAATACATTGCTTTTAAAATCGTTCCAACAAGCCGTTTAGGACAGAGAGTGAATACACATACTATACAGAGATGCTGTATGAGAAACCAATGTGAGTTTGGAAAATTGCACAATATAAATGTATTTTAGTATACCTCAACAATGGAATTATGATCAGTAGAAATGGCCATGACATGGGACCTTTAAGCTAGCCGCCTGCTAAGATTGGTAATGATCTACTTATTGAACTCTAGACAAGAAAATAATAACTTGGTTTAGATAATATACTCAAGTGCTTTGTCTTTTAACAGCCCATAATTTCTTTTGAGGATTTACACTTGAGTCTTCTCCATCTAAAACTATAATATCACCAAATAGGATGGTCGTTTAGCCTTTCTCTCCACATCTCTCAACATTAAGAGGGAATTTCTTTCTCACCTGTTGCAGCTGAAAATTGTCCACAGCAGACATAAGCTGTTGGCCTGCCTGACACCCTTACTCTTGCTTTGGGGAAAAAGAGGGATACACTGTGATGAAGTTGGCATCTTCCATGTCTGGAACTTCTCTTGAAATCTCCATCCATGCCTTTCCTTTAATCCCTCTGTTCGACTCTACTTCTCTCTGCCCCTCTTCTCATCACTCCCTCTGCTCATTCTTCTCTCTCTCCTCTTCTTTCTCACCTTTACTTTGTTTGGGGTATCAAAACCTGGCTAATCTTCTGAGAGTGTGGGATGGACATTTCAGAACAAACTTCCTAATTTAATTATATTACAGACTTTAAGTATTTCTTAGTGAGACATTTACTTTTACTATCCCCTGACCTTTCCTCTTGCTGCATCATCAGGTCAATAATCTGTCCAATACTTTAGCTTACAACCGAATAACTTGAAAAACGTATTACATTCCCATAAGCCTCTGCTTTAATTTTTGTTTAGTGCTAATGAGCATTTTAAGATGGAAAACTAATAGGGGGGAGGGACATGTTAAACAACACATAGCCTACCTTAGCAACAGCCTTAGCATAGTGATTATTTACCTAGCAAGCTAAATTAGCATCTCAAAGCAGCACTGTGTATAACTACAGCCTTACAGAAGCACTACCTTATTTATGATCAGTTTGCTAGGTTCTTTACTTATTAAGCATTTGCCTAGGGATAGCCTGCTTAATTATATGAACCTCCAACGCCCTGAGAAGAATGTTGAGGGATGATATGCATAGCTGTTAGATGTTTGGAGGATAAAAAAGGTAACAAGGAGATACATTTGACGAGGCCACCCAAACAGACAGGCATGCTACGACCCACTGCATTCTCCCTACATGCCTCACACATAAACCCACTGCTTCACACACTGGATCATAAATCACTTTGAGCAGTATCTCTGGAGGTTTAATATTTCATCATCCAAAATTGCAGTGATTTTTCTATAAATATAAACGTTGAGGCGCGCAGGCTTGCAGGGTTATTTGCTCAATAACAGATTGATGTTCCTGTTGTGCAGCGTGTTGCTGGTACCACTACAGAACCTGAAAAAGATAACACTAAAAGAATTAAGGATAACAGGTTTATTTACAGATATACCAAGTATTTGTTTTTAGTCAGACAATATGTTTCAGGTGGATTTTAAGGTCGTTAAGATGATAAACGCCACTCGGCAGATAAAGGGTTATGAAGAAACTGAATAGACCAAGAGCCTATACAATGTCTTTGTGATAATAAGCTTCTGAAAGAGTACATCATTAGTCATCTCACTTGTCAAAAAATTAAAGTATGACAACCTAAATTGTCTTTATCAGTAAAGTTTATTATAAAAAAATTCCGGTCTCTTTATGTATGATCTGTATACTTATACTCTGACCACATCATCCCTTTTTCTATTACCAAAGTACCACCCTCCCACTGCTCCACTTACAAAATGCATCATAACTGCCATGTTGGCTTGATTTTCTATCTCCCCAGGCTAAACGTATGTGCAATATGTGAAGGAAAGCAGTCATAAATATGTATGGATTTCTTTTCTTCTTCAAATGATGAGAAAGCTGAAAACAAGAAGAAAAATGCCCGGTGGGGATATTTAGATGTCATTGCACCATCAAAAAGCTTGTACTGCTGTCAGAAACATTGTGTGGTACTGTGTATTCACATGGAGGTTTCTGTGTTGAATATCTATGACTAGAAGGCATCATTTGCTGAGGACTTTCTTTTATGGTTCCTTTCCATTTATGTTCAATGCTCTGCAGCCATTCTTAACAGAAAACCATGAGTTGTTACATGCTTTACGTTTCTTTTAATCCCTCACTCAGAGCCCAAACAAGGTGTCCTCTAGTATATAATAGTGTTGCGTTGTACAAGTGTGAGGATTTTTCTTCTATCAGTTTTATTTTTTTAGCTTTGAGGTTAAAAGTGTAGTGTTAGAATTTTCTTTGAAGGTTTACGGCTTTATTTCTTTACCATTTGTTGCTCATGACCTAACTTTCATGCTTTGAAGTTCTTATGACCCTGATCTTATTTGTTAAGTCAATTGACATCAACAACCTTGATAATATATGTTTAAGTCACTTCACTACACCTGAAAGATGTAAAACGTTTCCTGGTTCCAACCTCTTTAAAGAGGAAAGGGTGTGTTTTCCTGTGTTATTGGTCATCGATTTATGGGTCATTCTGCAACACATGGCTGCAAAAAGAAATGCATTTGCGACCTCACCTATTTAAGCTACATAAAAAAACTAAAAAGAACAAAAACAATGGTGCATTTATTTAAATTTGCATCAGGAGGACTGTCAACATTAGCAACCAAAACACTAGTAATTTGGAAGGCATGTTGAAATGATTGATGTAAAACGCAGGTTTCTGCATTCTTTCCCCCCACCTGAATCCTGTCGTCCACCTGTTGAGTGCAAAAGCTTGATACCAGGTGTCTGTAGATGCGAGGCAAATATCAGTTTTACAAACTTGATGTTGCCTTATCTAAACATTAGTTGAGTTTACACATTACCTGATTCAAAGTTTGAAAAGCCTGGGCTACAACAGGGCGCATCGAACTGAAAAGATTCTTACCAACCATCTATAAGTTTTAGTTTGGGAAAAGAATTGTAAGAGGGATAACCGTTTGCAGTAATACCAACATTTGCACGTTTCTTTGTCTCCAGGCTACAGCACCATGAGTCCGCAGGAGGACAGTGAGAATCCACCTGGGAACAACGACCCGCTCTCGGCAGGAGTGGACGTCGGTAACCACGACGACGACCTCGACCTAGACACGCCACCTCAGACGGCGGCGTTGCTCAGCCACAAGTTTCACCCTTACCGGCACACACACACACACCACTACCCGCTGCACACGCACACACACCACCTGCAGGCGGCAGTCACCGTGCACAGTGTGGACGCAGAGTGCTGATCCTGCTGGGAAGGGACATTTTTGTATTAAAGACTATTTTTAAGAAAAACATTAGTGCTTGAATAGACAGCACGCAGTAGGTACTGTCAGGATGGACGGAGGGAGAGAGAAACTGGACTCGCAGCGTCTATGGATCGCTGGGATCTCTGCCATGAATGGATGTTTAGCGTGTAATGGGTGTAAGCCTCATGGTCTCATCTCAACCTTTTTTTTTCAACCCAGTCCAAGATCTGGTTAGTGTACAAAGCCTAACTCACAAATTACCAGAACTGGGCTGGTAAAAATACTCAAACTGGACTCTTTGTGTGTTTTCTGAAGGGATTTGCCATTCAAGAAACAACTGGAACCTAACATCCTTGAGGGAGTACAGAGTTCTTCATTTTCAAGCCAGAGCAAAGACTGTATAGGACTAGAGGAGAATCCAATTAACAAATTAAATCTTGATGCTGATTGAACTCTTTTGCCCGAATGCTTCATTCCCGCCTCGCCCCTAAGCCTACTTGTGGTGAAAACGTCTCAGATGAAGAGTAAAAATCCTGTATTTTGCAAAGACTGGGATCTAATATGAGATTCTATTATGGATAATATTGCAGTTTTACTCTCCCATTGTCACTCAACAGTTGGTTTTCTCTGAAGACTAATAATGAGTCTCTGTGAAGTGCAGAAAAAAAAAACTTCAATGATTCAAATGAATACAAGAAGGAAAACAAATTAAGAGGAAAAAAATATTTTTCTACTATTTATTAAGGAGCTACATTTTCAATGACGGATGAGTAAGCAGCTGCAGATAACAAACAAGAAAGATAAGTGATGCTTATCAACCCACTTCCTATAAACAATGCATCATAGTTAGGGCTCATTAGTTTCTCCTTGCATTTCCCTAAAAGCACGTAGCTTGCTTCTTTTTTTTTTTTGTGGACATTATAGAATATCAGACGGTGTGAAAACATGTTTTGTTTCTTTATTTTTCACAGGACCCTGGCGCATAATCAGAAGCGCATTTGGAATCCATTTCCATTTCTCTCATAACTTTCTTTTCCTAAAGGCATATTCTGAGCTATCCTCTCCACCAGATGATCCCATTTACTATTTGGTGTTGTGCCTGGGTTTTCTTTAAGCAGGGAACTTTTTGGATGAGCAGGTATCTAAAATCTAAATCAGATATTCTCCTTACAACAAAAAACTGGTATTCATTTTTAAATTGGTAAAAAACAGTGATCCTTTAATCTTACCCTGGAGATGTGATTTTTAACATATATCACATTTTCATTTTTGTTCTCACATTTCTGAAGTATTTGCTTTACTGTTAAGGTAAGACTTGTTGTGCCGAACATCGCCATTCTGGACATGTCCTCTGTATCAGGAGGCAGAAAAAGCTTGCTGGCCTTTGTAAACCTATCGGGGATTGAAGAGGGAAAAGAGAAACTAGCACCAGCAAAACCCTCCTGGCTTTAGTCCCTGCTGGAGATTTGGTTTGTGAGGATAATTTGGGATCCTCACAGAGGTCTGATTCAGAGAGACTGACTGCTGTCCCCTCTGTCTGCCCGAGTAGAAAAACCAGTACTGAAAGCTGCCCCCCCTCCGAATCAACCACAACTTTTTGACTTTATGCCCCTTTGTGGCAGAGCTAATACTGTAAGTTATGTTAAGTTGTGTGCTGGATTTGGTGCAAAGCAAGCTTAATTTCCAGTGATGCCCAAGATCTCCCTCTCATTGAAGACAGTGAAAGAGGGAGAGATGCTGCTGTTGTTGTAGTACAGAGGTTACACCCATCTGTCAGATCCTCTGTGGTTAACCACTCAAAATGTATTTTCTACAAGTCTCTGGTTTAACTGTTACATGTGTGTGTGTGAGTGTGTATGTGTGAGAGCATGAAGAGAGAATGATTATCAACCTGGAACATTTTCATTGAATGCATTATTGTATTTTTTTCAAGATAGTATTAGAGAATTTTAGGTGAAATTATTCTGATTGAGAAATCCACTTATTTTTATTCTGATGAAGAGTCACGTGACCTGATCTGTGATATCCATTTATTTCTATTGTCAAAAATGTCTATTGTTTTTCAGAGATTCATTGTGAAGTGTAAATACAGAATCACAAATAGCTATCGATGTCCTGTACACTCCATTTTTTTTATGTTGGTGAAACACGAGTTATGCTTCAAATGATGCTCAGATACTGGGTTTTGATATTTTACTGTCTGTTCATGGTTTCTCACTATATTTTTGATGCCTTGGATGTTCTTTTAGATTCATTTGTTTAGGTCCATATTGGATGGAAGTCAGTACTTGGAAAAATTCTACACAAACTTTATATGTTTGAGAGACTTCTAGATTTTAAAGTTTATCTCCCTTCTAAATAATGTTTTATAAAAAGCTTATCGTTCCACAAAATAATTTAGACTCAGGGCTGTTTCTGTTGCTACTTAAAACAGCCATATTCATGTACTGTTTCTTGAGTATGTTTGCCACTTTAGTAGAATATATACATTAGCACATCTAATGTGAGCTCATTAAACTTCAAGCGGCAAAAGTGCTGAATAATTTGACACCTGATATAACATAGAGGTTAATGCAAAGTGGTGTTATTATAGCACCCAATCGTGTTAAAGTGGGCTTCTACTGTTCTTGATATAATTGCAGTGGAAAAATGTAGCTTATATTCCACTGAAGACCTGGATAACAGAAGGGTTTATCCTGCGGCTGTACCATTTGACCATTTACTGAAGCAAGTTTGACCGTATAACCATTTAAAAACAATTTTTTTAACACAAGTTAGGTAAATGTTTTCTTCTCACCACTTCACATGGTACATAATTGTTGTGGAATAAGACATTGAAGCAGTTTTGTAGCATTTCAGAGCATATATTTTGATTTGTTTGTGTGTTGGGGCAAATTCTTTTTTCTAAACTTGAGTTTGTTTTTAAAGGCATTTGTCTCTGGATACATTTTAAACAGTAATTACCAGCTGTTTTAAATGAGTAAATGTGTGTGTGCGCATGTGTGTATACAAAACACTCTGAAACGCATTAAATAATGTACTGAAGGAAAATGTGTACATCACCCCCCTCATGTATCATATAAAGTTATCAAATTGAGATTTATTGCAATATGAATGTGATAAAATCCATTTTACACTTAAAGTTCCCTGTTTTTGTATTTATTTGCTGCTCAATTATTTTGCCCTCCTTTTTTTATATAAGGTAAATCTACATGCATACATACATCTACAAATCAACACAGTAAACTGTGGCTGTGCTGTTATCAGTCATTTAAACAGTAAGGTATTCGGCACTTCAGGGCTAACACAATATTATCAGGCTCAGATAATCCTGTTTATTTTCATCTAGCTAATTTGGAAATCAGAAAGCAGTTGGGAGATTGATTTGTTAATCCAGGATGAAATTACCTTGAGTAACTATGTGGTCTGGTTTTGCAAAAGCACCACAACTTTTGTCTAAGAAACTTGACCCCTACTTTCAAAGTATTTCAGGGTAAAAGGGCTTTCAGTCACAATCTGTTAACTGCATAAGGAGTGTGTTTTTCAATGTGTGTCATGCTGTTGGCTGTAGGTCATGCCATTTGTGGGTGAATAGCAGTACATACTGCCTGGTGATCGGATCATTTATTTACGAGGCCTTTCTGTACATACAGGGTTTCCTGCCAGGGGACCGGGGAATCTACCACAGATGGAGAGACAACATGGTCACAATAATTTTCAGAGGGAGCTTTTTTAGAAGGGGGGGGGGGGATAGTATGTCATATTCTAGTAGATTTGAATGAAAAAAACATTTTAAATGTAACATATTTAAATGTGAAATATGTTAATTTCACATTTAAATATGTTTAACCACAAAAGGTGTATCTAACTTTAGTTTTGTCACAAAGTTAGATGCACCATTTTTACTTTGAATGGTATTGTATTTTTACTTCTGTCATGAAATCCCTTTGAAAAGACCCTAAACCACTAATGATCTCCAAAACCTATTCAGACATATCAATAAGACATACTGTTCCACTGGGTGACATAAGATAAGATAAGATGGTACTTTATTGATCCCAATTTGGGAAATTGTTTTTGTTGCAGCAGCATAAAAGACAAGGCATTTTACAATAAAACAAAAGTACAAATAAACAAGAATAGAAAGAAAATAAAAGAAAATAGAAATATACATGTTGAAATAGAAAATATACATGTAGATATTATATATATACAAATATATATATACATAAATATATGACATATGGAATATTACATATAAAATATTGAACAGATTATATATGTGTAAAATGTACAACGTGGTTTTAGAGAAAACTATGGAGCAGAGAGTTCTCTTCCAGCCAGAGGAGATTTATTGAAACTATGGAGCAGAGAGTTCTCTTCCAGCCAGAGGAGATTTATTGAAACTATGGAGCAGAGAGTTCTCTTCCAGCCAGAGGAGATTTATTGTACAGTGTTATTGAAGTGGGCAGGAATGTTTTCCTGTATCGGTCCTTGTGACAGCGGAGCTGCAGCAGTCTGTTGGAGAAGGAGCTCCGTTGACTGTCCAGCTGCAGGTGGAGAGGATGGGTGGGGTTATCCATGATGGACAACAGCCTGTTCAGTGTCCTCCTCTCCACCACAGCTTCAAAGGGGTCCAGCTTGATGCCGATGACAGACCCAGGTTTCCTGATCAGTTTATTGATCCTGCTGGTGTCACCGGCTCTGATGCTGCCCCCCCAGCAGACCGCAGCAAAGAAGAGTGCACTGGCCACAACAGACTGGTAGAAGATCTCCAGCATCTTGCTGCACACGTGGAAGGATCTCAGCTTCCTCAGAAAATAGAGTCTGCTCATCCCCTTCTTGTACACAGCGTCAGTGTTGATCCTCCAGTTCAGCCCATTGTCTAAGTGCACTCCCAGGTACTTGTAGTCCTCCACAACAGCCACATCCTCTCCTAGAATGCACAGGGGCAGAGGACGTGACGTCCTCTTCCTCCTGAAATCAATGACCATCTCTCTGGTCTTGGCCACATTCAGAAGCAGATGATTTCCTCCAGTCCACTCTACAAAATCACCCACCAGCGCTCTGTACTCCTCCTCCCGTCCATCCCTTATACACCCTACCACTGCAGAGTCATCCGAAAACTTCTGCAGGTGGCATGACTCTGAGTTGTATTGAAAGTCAGAGGTGTATAAGGTGAACAGGAAAGGAGACAGCACAGTCCCCTGTGGGGCTCCAATACTACCAACCACCACATCAGACAGCACACTGCCCAGCCAGACGTACTGTGGTCTGTCCGTGAGGTAGTTGGTAATCCAGGAGATGGTGGACGAGTTTACCCTCATAGCCTGCAGCTTGTCACTCAGTAGCCGTGGCTGGATCGTGTTGAATGCGCTGGAGAAATCAAAAAAGGTGATTCTCACAGTGCAACCCGATCCATCCAGGTATGAGTGAGCACGCTGCAGCAGGTAAATAATGGCATCGTCCACCCCCAGGTGAGGCTGGTAGGCAAATTGCAGAGGGTCTAGGAATGATCTCACCTGCGGTCTGAGATGGGCCAAGACCAGTCTCTCCAGCACCTTCATCACATGAGATGTGAGTGCTACTGGGCGATAGTCATTGAGCCCAGAAGGAGTCGTCTTTTTAGGGACAGGAACAACGCAGGACGTCTTCCACAGCACCGGGATGGTCTCCAGGTGCAGGCTCAGGTTGAACAGGTGTTGGAGAACAGGAGACAGCTGGCGGGCACAGGTCCTCAGGACCCTGGGGCTGATACCATCAGGGCCAGCAGCCTTGCCTTGGTGGAGTTTTTCCATCTGTCTCTGGACCTGTCCTGTGATCACAGTGAAGCGGGGGGGGGGGGGGCTTGATGGCTCAGTGGAGGGGAGGCACATCAGAGGTGAGGTGGTAAAGTCCAGTGTGCTCGGCAGGGGGGATAGAGGGGGGGGGGTCAGAGGCAAGGTGAGCAGAGGGGGGGGGGGGCAGGGGCAGGTGAGCAGAGGGGGGATGCTCACCTTGCCCCTACAGACATGTTCTGTAATTAAGGAAAAAATGGTCACGAATATATAGTGGTGTCATGATTTTTGAAAACATATGGATGTATTTTGGTTTAATGTGTACTTAACGTTTCAAGCCCAAATTAATTGCAGGTTTCTGTATGCAGTACCAGTATTGTCTCTTTTTCATGGTACCTTAGAACAGAAAATATTTACAGTATATAACTATATGTGTGCTGTTATTGTTCCTAAGTGAGACGGCGCAGGCATTATCCTTTGTAAAATCTCTCTTTCCTCTAATTTGTGTCATATTCTGACCAAACTAATGAGCTTATGTATTATTTGATCATATTTGGGAAACTTTGATAATTGTTCTGCGGATTGGCACACAGAGTTGATTTTAGTTGGATTCTTGATGCCATAAGGAACAACCAAATGACTCATGTGTTTTTTGTTTGTGTTGTGTTTGTAGTATATAGAAGGAGTTATTTGCATCTGATTTCGCAAGGTCAGTCTTTAAACCTTTAATCTGATCGTATCTTTTGTGATATCACATTTGAATAATGAATTATAGACTGGGTAGGTGGCTATCTCTGTCTATTTTAAGAGAAGGTCATAGAGTGAGGCTAAGTAAACAGTTTCTCCTTGAGGTGAAAATGGAGAGGAGCCTGCCGGGGTCTCAGTTTAATGAGCATCAGCTGGGAAGTAGTTCAGCACTTTCGATAGCTGAAGGAGAGAAGCAGCTCTTTCCTCATGACTCTGTCAGTCCGCCTGTCCAAACGTCCCATAAACCTTATCAGTTTGTCTGCATTCATTCATACCTCTCGACATGGCCCTGTCTGTCTCTTTTTCACTATTCTCTTGATCTCTGCTTTTCTCCCTCTTCCTGCCCAACTGTCTGCTGCTACCTGCCAGGGAAACGCTGTGAATTAGAGCACTGAGCTCGAGTCCAAGCACCCTCGGGTCTTTTCAGTCAGTCTTCCCTCTGCCAACTAGTACAGCAGACATGCACAAGCTGCATATTTTGTGCAGTCCAGAGTACCAGTACCAAATGCATCTAAGCAGTATGATCATTTTAAGTCTTGCATGAAAGCAATTTAGAGCACATTAAAATCAGACAATGAAAATGTCAGACAATGCTTTTTAACGCATCATGTGGGTTTTACTGAAAATATGTGAACATTTGACTAATGTGCAAAAAGTGACAGAACTTGAATCTAACAGCAAAATCTCCTTGGAGGAAGTTTGTTGAGAAATTCGATGTTCTGCTCAAAGATACAACTTTACAGTATTACAAATTGAAATCTGGGCCTTTTAGAAGGACCAAAAAAAGAAAAACAAACATGAGTTATGCTAGGGTTAATTCATGTTAAAGTATGCAAAATTCTCATTACTGATTCACTTACTGGCCACAAAAAAGTGACTTCCCTGAAGCACTGGTGAACAGGGATGCGTCTGACCATTGTAATTAGGATATGAATTGGGCAGGGACCTAATATGCACGTTCTCCTGTGGGTTCAGGTCAGCAGTTTTTACTAGGTCACAATTTCCTTAATCGTTTCTATGCTAGAAGAAAAAGGAAGCAACACCACCAGACTCCATATGTGATCATTTATGAGAGCACAGCACCAGCTCATGAATGTAGGGAGAGCCTACAATCCATTTTTCCAGGATTTACAGAGCGAGATGTCGATAATCACACTGCACTATCATACTGGATATGCACACGTGTATATGATCTCTGTCAACTCCCACGCGCAATCAACCACTTTTCCATGTAGGGTTCAAACCCCCCCTTCCGATCCTCACGCCTACTGAGCTCATCCCAGGTGCCTGCTCTGCCCGCTCAGCCACTCTGCCCACCCACACCATCACACTCTCAGTCCCAGCGAGCAGCGGCAAGCGTTTTCCCCGCTTTCTTTTTCTCCTCTCTACTCCCACCCACTCCAAAAGGCTGTGAATCACTGGCTGACACGCTGAAGCACTAGCATGGCTCTTGTGTTTTTACATGGAGAGAGACTTACATCTCCATTTCCCTTGGATTGTGAAGCATAGCCCATTATCGTGGGGTTTGACTTGCACATAGGTACAAGGAGGGCCGCCCCTGGCCAACTTGAGGCCCCAAGCGAGATTGTGTGATGGGGCCCCCCCCAAAAAATTATTTTTGGACACCAAGTACTTTGGATTAAATAATGTTTTGGGAGACTAATTAGTTTTCACATTTTTTTTTATCATTAACAACACAGTAACATATTTATACAGTCAGGTCAATGTGCATGTATGTCTTTCAGTATGCATTTACAAGTGAACACGTCTGCATTTCCTGGATGCAAAGTCATCAACAAGGTCATTGTATGACAGCTGCTGTGCCAACTGTGCGTTGATGCTTATGATAGCCAGGCCACCTAAGCGTTCTTGTGCCATTGACGACCGGAGGTATGTCTTCATAAGCTTGAGTTTTGAAAAGCTTCTCTCAGCAGACGCAACTGTAACAGGAAGAGTTACTGCAATGCGGAGGGCAATCCAAAGATTTGGGTACAGTTCCTGTAACTCTTTTTCATGGAAAAATGACAACATCTCCAGAGCAGATTTTGGTAGTGGCAGCTTTGGGAGGTTGATGATCTCCTGGACCATCTCTGCACCATCAATATCAGACTCTCCTGCTGCAGTCAGTGTCTTCTCTACCTTGCTGCAGTGTTTCTGCAAGTCACCCCTGGGCATTCCTTGAAGCTGGCTGAAATTAAGCAGCACTCCAAATTTCTCCTTGACCTGACTAAGTGTATCAAATCTCTCTTGCAGTGATTTGAGAGCAGAGTCAACAACAGTGTTAAAAAATAAAAAAAATTATTCATTCTGTAGTGCACTGTGCACTACAGAATGAATAATTTTAATTTTTTTTAATTAATGCAAATAAACTACTTCTACTACTAATAATAATAATCATAATCCTAATCAATTCAATAATATAAATACTATATTATTATAATATCGTTTTAATATAGTCAAGACTGCTTATTACATGCTCAAAAACTGATATTTCTTAAATCTGTATTCAAATGTAGCAATGTATCAACAACTACACATCTACAAACACATTTCCATCAGTATTTATCTGTGTTGTGGTTGACATGATGATGACAGTTAGGAATTAAGGGGAGGGGCTGAGCATCACCATGAAATGTGCAAATTGACATAAAAATAAAATAAAAGGGGAAAAATGCTCCATGTTTTTTAGGCTGTAAACTTTAACTGTTATGTAAGCCAAGTAGACAGTGTATCACTCTTCCTCCTGTACATTAGCAGATAAAAGGCATCACATACTTGAATGGATGGTAAATAAAGAATGCTGGAAATAACTGCATCTCCATTAGCCTGCTATGCAGAGACTGCCGCCTTCTTCATGTCGTGAATTGCAGCTGATGTGTTTAATATGGCAAAAGTTTGAAATTTGACTCATAATACAACATTAGCAAGTTTGGAAATAACCCACCTTCGAGTGATGCTCTAGTTTCTTCATGTTTAGTTTTTTTTTTCCTCTTGCTTGCGCCGGAATCATACTGTCTTTTTGCCGACATCTCTTCACCTGCTGCAATGATGATGGCGATTAATTGCAACGGTGTCGGGTTACAGACAGGCTCCCCTGTCACCCGCGCGTTCGCGCGTCAGCTGGGGTGGTGCGCGCAGTTGCCGACTTGCTCCCACCTTGTGTGTCGGGGGGGGGGGGGTGCTAGTGCTTGTGGAGCGGAGCAGCGGAACCTCGCGGCTGAACTGCGCGGAAAACACGGAGAGCTGAGGCCCTCTGGGCGGGGCCCCCTCGGCAAGGCGGGGCCCCATGCAGCCTGCGTGATTGGCCTGTAGGGAGGGGCGGCCCTGGGTACAAGGCTATGAAAGATACAGAGTTTGAGCAACTTAACTTTGCTGCAGGCTGACACAAGTTAATGTGCGTGTGTGTGTGTGTGTGTGTGCATTTAAAGTGTGTCTGTGAGTGTGTATTTTAAAGTGTGTCTGTGAGTGTGTGTTAAAGTGTGTCTGTGAGTGTGTGTTAAAGTGTGTCTGTGAGTGTTAATACGAGATACTTTCGTTCCAGAGGGACCGAGAGAACAAATTAATTGTTCTCTCATGGAAACGTTGTTTAGCACTTGGTGGAGTGATTCATGCGTTCCCAAAATCAGTCTGTGCGAGTGACAAGCAAGTCCTTGCTGTCGTTTCAGAGAACCACTGCTCAATGATTCATGTCCCACAATCTGTCAGAAAGCCTATTGTATGAGCGGCAGTTAGATTAAAAACTGACTTCTACTCAATGCCTTTCATGTGCAAATTCCTTTTTTTCAGATTTTAATTTGACATAAAACATGTCTTGCATATTCATTGGATGGATGCTGGTCAAGGGCATTTCCCACCTTTTGATTTGCAGTAGGACATTAGTTTGTGATTTGTAGCTCATGTAACAAACAGATTAGTTTTAAGAGAAAACAGCCTGCCACAGATCAGAAGAGAAATAATAAAGTGAAAACTGGTATAGTTTTTAGAGATCGAATACGTCCCTCACCATGTTGAAAGAGCTTTTGTCAGCCTTTATTTGCTTTTAATTTAGCAGTTGGCTCTACTGAGCGTAAGCTTGATTAAAATGTTCATACAAACGGTCCATATACTGGTGTGTGACAGTTCCACTGCTTCAGCCACTTGGCAATGTGAGATCATTTTCACCCACTGACAACTGTGAGTGTCTGGACTGCAATTTGCCAAGAAACGCTTCACACAGATGGTGAGAGAGAGAACATGGAGGTTGGATGATAGGAGCTTGATTTCACCATCTCTTAAAGGCTTCAGCATAATCACGCTCTAAATATTTCTTTTAGTGGTTTGAAGTGTGCAATAGGAGCTGACATGTTTGTGGGCCTACAGGAGTGTGAGTTTACAGTGTGTTTGCGTGCCTATCAGCCACTCATGAGCCTGCGGAAGCTACATAGGCATTGTGAAGACTCGTCAGGGAGCTCTGTTCCCTTTGTGTTTGCCAGGAGCAGCTTTCCACCCACGATGGGCAGGCAGGCGGGCTCGGTTGGCTGCTAGTTTGGCATTCACTGGATGACTTGGGTAGAAAGGAGGGAAGGAACACAGCCATTCATGGTCACATTATGCTCATGGGGAACAGGAACGCTATAGTGGTGTAGACATATTCTACAGTGAATGTCTCTCTCTCTCTTTCAGTCTTCGAGCAAAATAATCAATGTGTTAATTGGGCTTCACAACAAAAATAAGACCTAGTGCTTAGGCTTGTGCTCGTATTTAACAGCTAATTTCTCTCTTTAATGTATTGTTCACAGTTCAAACACCATAAAAGACTTGTAAGATTCAACTGTGGATGTTGATGTATGCTCTCCTGTAAAACCTGTTGATTACATGATTGAAGTGGAGTAAAACATTGATGCCATGTCAGAATCAAGCAGCTTCTGGTGTAACACTAAATCTACACGAACTGAACAAACTGTGTGATGGACTGCTGGTGATTGTAACGGATCTTAATTGGCTTCCATACATCCAGCAGACGGTTGGGGTCGCCAGGAGTCCGAGAGGTGCTGCATGACATGCTAGACACCACGTGAGCTGCAAAGTGCCCCTTTAAACATGTTGTATCATGAACTGACTGCATCCTGCTCATTTTACCTTTAAACGAATGAAAAATGATTGTAAAGGAATACAATGCAGGTAAACTGTTTTCTTACAAAAACTGCACATCATCCAATAAAACAGAATAACTAGCAACCAAACAAACCAAAGGAACATTTCGCAAGTTGATGACGCCGGGAAATATAGAAATGCATAATTAAATGAATGTTTGACTCCAAGAATAAGGCATAGGCTACTGAGGGAAGTTGACTTGACTCAATTAATTAAGCTTTTCTTTGCAATGGGGGCTCTCTCTTTTACGGACACACCTCCCACCTGCTCTCTCTCCCCCTCTCTCTGTCTCTCTCACTCACTCACTTCGCTCACACTCACTTTTCACTCAGCTACCCAAGATGGCGGCAGCGTCATCCATCCAGCCGCCGAGCGTTCACTCTTCTCTTGCCGGGGACAGCACACTTTCCCCGGGGATGGACAGCCCAGAGACCCGGCAGCCGGAGGACGAGGAGGCGGCGGCCGCAGCGCAGCCGTCGGACTCTGAGATGTGCCTCCGCGACCTGCCGGAGCTGGAGCCGGAGGAGATCGAGAAGAGGCTGGCCAAAACTCGCCAGGAGCTGAGCAACAGGAGGAAAATCCTCATTAAGAATCTGCCGCCTGACACCACTAACCAGGTACACGGTAGTTTGGGAAACTGAAGTAAAAGTAGCGTGGCTCACTTAGTTTTCTGTTTTTTTTGCGTCGCTTGTGCGAATTAATTTAGTTTGCACTGAGCGTCGCACTTTTAAAATGTGCGTTACGTTATTGTTTGGTCATAATAACAACTGTCTGAAGCTCTACGCTGTCCATTTCGACCTTTATTTACCCCACGATTTGTTTATATGGTTTTTCATGAATACAGTATAAAAGCCACATCTCTATTATAAACATTAATACAAACGTGTATTTAAATAGGTCCCACATTTACGATATCGTTTTGAAAACAGCCTGTTTTTCATTCATGTAATGTTTTTCTCTCCTGTTGAGTTAATAAGCTCGCTTGTAATTTTCAAACTCCATTCATACTGTCTCATTGATGTAAGCAAAGGGATCCCATACTAATTTAATATAAGGCTCAATTGTTGTTTGGCCACAGTTATAGCAGTTCACAACAGTGCAAAATGTGGCTGCTAAATTTGGTTTTACTGTTGTCTTTACAACATCTGTGACTTAAACAAACATGCTTGTGTCAATGTTTTCTGATGAGCTGCATTGACTGAAAAACAACGCATCATGTCTGTGGGTTCTCTCAAAAGCTGAATGGGGCTAGTACGTTCTGTTGCTGTTCTTGCAACAAGAAGAGATACTGTGCATAAACTTCCATATTTCCCACTCAGATTAATCCATCTTTGTACCTTATCCATGCATCTGTTCTAACATTACAAGTGTGTAAGTTAAAGGATAAAGGATATAGGTCAAATTAGAAAACAAGATTACTTTCTGTTGATAGGTTATTTCCCATGAATACCAGCTTTGCATTATAGTTTAACATTTTCTTCTACCGCCAAATGATTTGATATTTTCACTTCTCAGAGCAATGCATTGATATGCACATATGTTTTGCCTTTATCCGGCAGCATCTGTTGTGACTTTGCTTTTTCCTTCGTCCATATCTTCTTGCAGCATACATTTTCATGAACAACATGATAACAATCACTATTTCCTGCAGACGATATACTTTTGTACAGTCAAGGTCCTCAGCCTTAACACCTGTGTTATGTATGTTCTTAATGTAAACAAGAGTAACAACTAATCCAACTAAGTCAAATAGTTACGTTCCGAGCACATCAGTCTGTTTACATTTTATGTTTGGATTTAACGCAATAACTTTGCATGCATGTTTCTCGTCAAAAGACCACAAAGTGTCTTCACTGTTTATAACTTAAGACCTTTTTGGTTTCTCCTACTCCGAAGTGACATTCATCACTTGTGTCAGCACGCAAGCCTTCATGAGGGAGTGTTGAAGTAGCTGATGGTGTTTTTCTTCAGAGTTGTAGCACCCAAAAATCTTGGAAAGAGGCAGATTTCCAAGGAGTGTGTGTGAGTGCGAGTGTGTGAGAGAGTGTGAGAGAGAGAGTGTGAGAGAGAGAGAGGGAAGGACAGAGAGTGTGAAATAGTGTGACTGCATGGTGTTTGTGCAATTGAGAGACACAGGGGAGTGAGAGGAAAAGTCACTTGGATCAGGTGAAGGAACAGAAGTGGAATTTCTTTCTCTCTGTCTCTTTTCCCTCTCTCTTTGTATTTTCCACATTATTCATGTGTCAGAACAAGTGTGATATGTTTAGTGAGCCTGAGCAGAGCTGCATGCCCTGCTGAATGTGCCACATGAATTTAAAGGAGTAGTTCAGGGTCTTTGACATACTGTAAAAGCAAGCTATGAGTAACTGACTGCTAGTGAAACAGTTGAAGCTCAGGCTACAAAGATTATTTGTGGAGGTAACACAGTGATCCAGGAGCATGGCAGAAAATATGAATTACCATGTCAGCATGAGCCAAATATTGTAACCATCCAATAACAGAATGAAATCCATTGCTGTGGATAGTTAATTTCAATGGTGTGTTCAAAACGCTCTAAATGTTCACTAATTTCTGTTCAAAAGGGTTCTTACCATCACATGATTTCAGCCTGAGCTTATGTCCGTAAATCAGATGTGCTTGAATGTATTAGTTGATAATGCGATTGATAGAAATATATAACAAAAACACATAAGTCATATTTGTATTACACATAAATGCGAAACATTTTCTTTTTCCAGCTTAACAAATGTAAGAGCTGGCTGCTTTTTTCTCCGGTTAATAAAATTGCTAAATTAAATACTCATAGTTTTTCAACAGTTGGTTGAACTAAAACCAAAAACGCTATTTGAAATGCCAACTAGGGATCTGGGTAGTTGCTTGGGGGTGTACAGGGATCCAGTGATAGTCATAGAGCTGGTGTTGACAGTACAGTATTTTCCATATGGTTAAAGATGTATGTTTAAAATCCTTGTCACTGTCTTATATAACATGTGTGATGGACTCAACAACGCCCAGCCGACTCCCATCTCCCACTCCCCTCATATCCGCTGCCCTATAAGTGAACGCTGTTTTGTAGATTGGATATATGTGGTGCGAGGGTGGAGTCCATGGTGCACTGTGTCAAATATATGGCCTCGCTGACAGTCCTCATCTCAGAGAGAAGTGGGGGGATGGGAACAACGAAGGGAAGTGTGCAATAAGAAAGGAGAGACAGGAAGATAGAAGAGTTGGGTGAGAGGAAAGGAAGGAGGGATGAAAGATAAAGTAAATGAAATAGATTTATAAAATACTGTATACCTAATTGTCTCCAAGATGGAATTCTGCTTAGGCAGTAGTTTTCCTATAGCAATTTTTGTCGAAATAGTTTTGCTGTAAAACAATCCATAGTATTTTACTAAAAAAAAAGTTATTGTCGTACTAGAGTTATTGTATATAACAGATTAACCCATGTTTTTTTGCTCTTTCATTGTCTTCATTCTTTGACCATGTAGGGCAACAAAATATATCGTCTTTTACATATCATGCATCCTACTTCTCTTTCAGATCTTTTGGCCTACATTACCCATAATTCAAGTCAACCTCTTACAGTTTGGAATGAGATTGTAATGCTACTAGCAACTTAATCAAACCGGCTAGGTATCGGGTAACCTTACTACATTTTAACTTCACAAATCACTTTAGGCAATTTAGTGTGTCCCAACATCAATCAGAAATGTATGTGTTAATTTGACACGTTGTGGTGCATTTTAACTGACTGATGAGGCTGCTACCTGAATCGTTTTACATTTAAGAAATAGGACACCTTAGTGAACCTGGGTATTTTGCCATCTGTTATGACCTGGCTCAAAAGGCCACAACAAAGAGGAGACACACCATATCAACGGTTAATAAAAGATGTTTATTTAACCAAACAATTCAAATTAGCCAAATTAATGAAGTGCAACAATAAGTAAAGCATGAGGTGTGGACGTCAGTGGTATCAGTAGTGTAAATGCAGGGTGAGGGTTGCATGGATGTGTATTTGTGAGGGTGTTGAGGTGCACAAAGTAAAGCAACAACAGCATATACTCAACAAAACCGGGGGCCTGTAGGGAAAAGCAGAGAGAGACAGAGAGGAGCAGAGAGGCTTTAAATAGCTGCAGGGCACCAGACCCAGGTGCCCTGAGTTACTGCAATCAAGGCTGGACACAGCACAGCCACACCATCTCCAGATGAACCCACGGGGGCATCACAGCCCCCCCCCCCCTTAAGACGGGGCCCCAAAGGGATCCCCGAAAAACCAACATCCAAAAGTACAAAAACATCAATGCAAGTATAAATCCGTTTTCTTCACTCTCAAACTCTACCTCCTCGTATGTTGATAAAGCTTGAGCAAAAACTCCAAACATTTCATTGGCAGCTGCAGCCAGTCGCTCGCTGACAACACCCCCCAGACTCTCAACCGCAGCCACCTCCACCGTGTGGATCCTCATGTGACTGTTAAAGTCAATGTTAGCAGTTCTTGTTAACCCTGAGTCATTAGAATTGTGAGAGATGAGCTGCAGATTACTTTGTGCCTCTGATACCACAACGCTTATAACTGGCATGTTGCCTAAAGACTCTTTCGCACAAGTCTGACCGCTGTGCACACTTTCCTCATCAGTAAGAGTCACCATGAAGACATCAGTCTCCTGCTTTAGTTCAAGCTGCTCTTCCTCCTGACTGGTGCAAAGTTCCTCTTTAATCTGAGGAGGTTCTGGGTCCTCTTGGTCCACACTGGAGTTCCTTTCCTGACTACAGAGCTGCTGATCAGTGAGAACCTCATCCTCATTACAGACATGTTGCAAAGGGAGCTCTGTTCTGTGCAGCTTTATCTGAGGCTTCAAGACGGTATCCAACAGTGCGCTGACGACAAATCTCCTCCTTTGACACAGACAAAGGGAGATCAGGCAGTGAGACCACATGTTCAACACCACTTTTGCTACACTCCGAAACAGGCGGGTCAGCAGATATTTTACGGCTCGGCGCACGCGTCACAGCACAAACTGGAAGAACACTCGGAAACTGCAAACCACTCTCATCTGGCTCCCCAGATGCCAACGGCCTGGAAACCATCACAGGCGGTGGCACACCAGTCCACACAGCACTACCAGCGAGATCGTTGCCCAAAATCATATGTACCCCATCAAGTGGCAACGCGGGACGCACGCTGATAGACACAACTCCCCGCACCAGCTCACAATCCAGCACTATTGTATGACGTCGCACAGGAATCAAGCCCATCTCCATGCCCCTCATCAGCACAAAATCCCCCGTCTCTGTCTCTGACGAAAAAAGCAACACTGACTCAACAATAAATGAGTATCTAGCGGCTGTGTCACGCAACACCTTAATCGGAACATACTTGTCACTACCGACTACTGATACAACGGCTTCCGTGATGAACGGCTCAAAACCAGAACCCACATCCGGGTCGGCACAAACCAGCTTCTTATCAGGCACCATGCCCGAGCCTACACCCAACGGCTTTTTATCCAAAACGGCGGAACAACACATGGCTGGAGCATGTGATGAAAAACTATGCTTCCCCTCAGGTTCAAGCAATGGACACTGATCCTTCCAATGACCCTCTCCTCAGCAATAATTACATAGGCCCACTCTGGCGCCCTCGGGACCGGGTCGTCCTGTACCTGCAAATCTACGGGAGGAGCCTGGTGAAAACTTTGCACCACTGTGGGAATAGCCACCATCTTCTCCACGTCTCCAATCACCCCTAGAACACTTCTCTATAAAACTGCCCTTATGCGTCAACACAAAATCATCAGCTAATTTGGCTGCTCTAAGCACGGTGGAAGGCTTCTGCTCATTTACATAAGTGGCCACACGCTGAGGGATAGCACCTTTAAACTGTTTGAACACAATCAGTTCACAAAGACTGTCAAAATTGGCAACCTTTGCTGCCGCGCACCACCGCTGAAAATGAGAAGTCAAATCACGGATAAACTCCACATGTGTCTGGTTATCCCCCTTGACCCAACTTCTGACGATACGCTTCAGGAACCAGTTCGTATGATTTTAACACCGCTGATTTTACTCTAGCATAGTCCAAAGCATCTTCGCCACTAGGGATGGGTATCGTTAAGGTTTTAACGGTACTACTACTTTTATCGATACCGCTTATCGATCCGGTCTTTTAACGGTACTCTTATCGGTTCTTTTGGAGAAAAAAATAAGGTAAACTAACTAAACAAATAACATTGCTTTTTATTTAAATTAAATAAATAATTTTTCACATCAAAACAAACAATGTTTTAACAAATCTTATTAAATAATCTGATGACAGAATTGTAAACAGAATAGCTGAAACTTTAACAAAATAAATAACTCAGTTACCTCTAATCATTAACCCATGTTTGTATAATTTAGTTAACTCCGTGTGTTGCTGCTAGCATACATAATACCTGACGTGGAAACGTTACTCGTGGATGGGGCTACAGAGCTACTAGAAAGACAGTCGAAAATCGTGCATTTCTCCGTCTGAATGTGGTGCACTTTTGCAAGATGTTTAGACAAATTGCTCGTGTTACCGCCCTTACATGCTAAACTCTTATTGCACTTTTGGTAACGAGCATTGTCCACATCGAGACGGGTAAAGTTTAACCACACCTTGGAGCGCTTTCTCTCCGCCATCTCCGCCGTGTGTGTGTGTGTGTTGCATGCATGTAGCAGCTGCGAGAGATCTCTCGTCTGGATTGGAAAGATCGAATATAATCATAGACGCATTTTGTAGTCTTATTGCATATTAGAAACGGAGTTGGCGACACTAGCATAATATATATGACATTTTTACCGATAAAAAGACCGATAACGTCGGAGCTTAACGGTACCACGGTCTTTAATAATTTAGCCCCGGGGCCCGTTTAATACCGGGGCTCGGTAACCAGCCCTATTCACCACAAATAACTGAATAGGCCTCCTGTGCTCGCCCAGTGAGTACACACTGAAGTAACAGCAAAAAATGTCAAGGTCACACTCATTAAACTTTGGCACTAACCGCAATTTAGAAATAACATCGCCACTATCTGATGCAGAACTATCAGAACCAGCCCCCACCGAAGAAAGCGTGCCCTCTCCAATCAGCCGTAATCTAGCATGTTCCACCTCCCATTTCATTTTCCCCTGCTATGTCGCATCTTTTCCACCTCCAGCACCTTCTCCACCTCTAACTCCTGCTGCCGAAGCTGCATGGCCAAAAGCTCTTTTTGCTGCTCAAACGTCAAACCAGCTGTCTGAACCACTACCGGCACGACCAAAGATGACACGATGACAACTTTAATCTCATCTTTCCGCTTGCTCCCTACAACAGCAATATCATAAGGCTCTTCTATTTCGACCAACTGCGCCTCCTTGCAACCATCTAATAAAGACACTGAGGGTGCATCCACAAACGCCGACAAGGAAGCCATAATCTATTACCTATAGCCCGTCAGAAAGCAACGTGTTAAACTGCCAACACGCATGGGCAAACGACAACCCCAACAGAGAATTTCCCCCTAACTGCCTATCCAAAATTGTACTAATCTCACCTAGTCTTCATGTGACTTGCGGTGGGTAATTACGCACTGGAACACAGCGGAGTTGTGGAGCGACCTGCACGCAGGCAACACCACTAAAATCACGCGGACGTGCCCCCGAGACAGCTGTCCGAAAACAGCTGACACTAACCACGTCGCCACAACACTATGAAAAAAACAAACAGACGCAACCCAAAGGGGAAACGCCACTTAAGCCTAGCGGGGAAATCCCTTTACAAAAGCGTATCAAACGGCAACATTTTACCTTCTGATTGGCACACAAAACCTGACACCATGTCAAACACTAAGGCTTCCTGAAACACAAAAGACATGATGTGTCCCCCAATAACAGCGCTAAGCCAGCACACAGCTGGACCACATCAACTAATCAGCTGCTCAACAACACCATGTGCTCTGAGCACTACACAAACTTTTAACCAAACTTTCTACAAATAACCCGTAGAACGAGCCCCCATCTGTTATGACCTGGCTCAAAAGGCCACAACAAAGAGGAGACACACCATATCAACAGTTAATAAAAGATGTTTATTTAACCAAACAATTCAAATTAGCCAAATTAATGAAGTGCAACAATAAGTAAAGCATGAGGTGTGGACGTCAGTGGTATCAGTAGTGTAAATGCAGGGTGAGGGTTGCATGGACGTGTATGTGTGAGGGTGTTGAGGTGCACAAAGTAAAGCAACTAAAGTAACAACAGCATATACTCAACAAAACCGGGGGCCTGTAGGGAAAAGCAGAGAGAGACAGAGAGGAGCAGAGAGGCTTTAAATAGCTGCAGGGCACCAGACCCAGGTGCCCTGAGTTACTGCAATCAAGGCTGGACACAGTACAGCCACACCCTCTCCAGATTAACCCACAGGGGCATCACACCATCCATAATATCATTGAATCATAAGCCAATTCTTAGATATTATCACTAATCGATTTCTCTCATGCAAGCAGCTATGTTGAAAGATGCTCGAGTAAGAGTCGAACCCAAGTATTGAGCAAGAATTTGGCCCATACCCCAATTGTGCACCCAGAATCTTGGAATTTCTAAAAGACTCAAAAGATATTTGCAAATGTGCTGGAGGGTAAAATAAATGTGGGCTGGGTGTGTGTTTGTGTTTGTATGCATAGGGAGGTTAGCTTCCAAGGACTTCTGCTAAGTTTTTGAATTATTTACTTTCCTCAAAAACACACAAACCTTTGGCAAGATGTGCATGGGCATATGTTGATTTGTTTTTTGAACATCACGCTGAGTGTATGTGTGTATGTTTATATGTGTGTGCAGTTGTGATTGCATATGTATAGTACAGGTAAACACAAATACATGTAAATGTCACAAAGCAGCATGTGCCTGAGCTGTTGCCTTTCCACCCACTCCCTCCTCTCGCTTTACATGCTGCGATGTGAGTGTGCGTGTGTCAGTAGCAGATGTTCATGAAATCTGCCCCTCCTGCCAGTGGGCAGCCTTAATCACTTACAAACCACTGTGCACACAGGATGTTGTTATTTAGCCATTTATTTTGGCAAAGTTTTGCAGATGTTTGTGCACGCAGGCGGTTAAAATACAGCCTGAATACACTCCGTACATTCAGGACAAAGCAACAGGTTGATAAAGTATAATCATCTACTTTCTGTATGCCATAATTTAGTTGAACCTATAACGGTGAGATGAGCAATAACTCAGCTCATCTCAGCTTTAAAATCTCCGGCGATGTTGGAGAGAAAGAGTGTTGTGTGTGTGTGTGTGATATGGTTAAATCATTATCAGGCGTGAATATACATTGTTATTAATTAAGCTTTCCAATAGCTTGGTTATTATTATTTACCAATACATTTATTTTAAATTGATTAATGCAATACTTTCATATGGTCATGATATGACTCAACTGAAAGTCGATACATGTAACTGTTAAGTGATTGTTTTGTGTGTGAGGTGGAGCAGGTGGAGTGGTGTTTGACACTGTTTAGGATCCTGCTGGTTTCCTTGTTAACAATGGTTCTGGATTCTTGACATTCAGGCTGCAGAAAACACAGATGACTGGAGTTCACTGCTTTTGATACTTAAATCAAGAAAAAAACTTCAAAACCTGACACACTTGAACATAGTAACCAACAATAATAGCTGAGATAGAAAAATAATATCCCTTCCAGTGGCAGCTCTATGAGGGAAAACACTTCAGTAATGAGAGGTCAAATAAGAAAACAATGTCAAGTTCAGCTTCACACAAGAATACAAAGCATACAGCAAGTGTTAACTAGAGTGCTAATACAGCTTGTTGCTCAGTCTGATAGATTTACATTTCTCTTGTGATAGGCTGGTGGCAGAGTTATCTGCAGGACCTATTCCATTCTTTCTTCTATTATAGATTGATTTTCATAAATCACTTTCAGAAGGTTTTTTTCTAACCAATTAGATCCTCCATTCTGTTAAAAGGATACAAAAAACTTGTCATGTCACTATTGTTGGTGACCAGTTTAACTTGATAAGGTCAATTATCTCTGGATAATTTAAACAGATCTAGCAGCATTTATTTCAGTTACAGGTGAATATCGCTTTTCAAACGCACAGTTCCATAACATCATTATTTCTTACCTTATATGTTGACAAAGGTAATATTTAATTGTTATATATTAAACTGAGGTTTTTGCATAACCAATTCTACACTGGATAAACTATTTAGTTTATGTCCAGAAATGGGAAGCTTCTTTTGATTATACATTTTGGTAAGAAAGAAAATTGTGTGTGGTCCAAGCGGATGAAGACATGTCCACATCCGGCCTGTTGATGTGCATTGTACTTTCACTGGCGCCTAACAGTGTAAATGACTACGAGAAGCCATTATATAGCTTTATGTCTGAGAGCTTCTCTGCCGGTCTCACATATCCTCACAGTTGCGGAGTTGCAGTAAAGTGTAGTTTTCACATTATTCCAAAGCTAAACTGTCACAAAGATACAGTGAAATGTCAAAAATAGATGATAACAGAAATATGTTAGCCTTGCCAACCCCCAGCTACAAAAACAGTTTAAGATTGTTTTATCTAAGCTAGAATTGACCACAATCCCACCACTGTAACACAACCCTGCTGATGAACAAAGCTCAAATAATGGCAAACCCCAAGCAAACAAAGGAATATTCTTAAAGGATGTTTTGACCTAATGTCTTTAGGGCTCTGTTGATAAGAGAGAAGTGACTGCCGGCTCAGTGGGGAACATAACCTCCAATCTGATCCCTGTGGCTTCAGGGCCAGAGCCAAGCAGAGATGGGTGGGTGTTGATGGGGGAGGGAGGAGGGGTCACACCGGGTGACAGCAAAATCGGTCCTGTCTCAGGGCGAGCCACCTGCTTCCCTCAGCCCACTGGTTCTATCCTTTCCTCATATCAAATCATCCTGCTTCCCTATGAAATATCAAAATGGACAACCTGAAACAGTATAAGGAATTTACTTTTACGGAACTCCCTACTTTCTGTCGTACAAAGATCCACATCTCCAATACTTTTTGCCTGAAATTTAGTTTTTAAAGGTCACCTTTTATGCAAAATCCACTTTGATTCTCTCTTTTTGTCCTGATCCATTTATATAAAAACCTGTCTGAAAATGAGCTGATCAGATTTTGGCCACTTAGTGATGTCATAATGTTTGTTTGGGTTGTTTAACCACTAGCCAATAACCAACCAAGGTAACCCCCCCCCCCCCACCTTATCACCTGAATCTCCTCCTAGAGCACCATTGTGTTCTTTTTAACTAGGGATGCTCCGATCGATCGGCCGCCGATCGATATCAGCTGATATTCACTCTCTGCCGATCGATCGGTGCTCTCTATAAAGGCCGATCGTGAGAGCCGATCACATGACGTAAAATACATGACACTTTTCTCTGTGCACAGCAAAACAAGCCCGCCAAAATGGCTTCACCAGTCTGGCAGTATTTTAAGGTGTCCGAAAATGACAATAAAATAGCGGTATGCAACGTGTGAAGCAGACATCCTGCAGCTCCACCCGCTGTGACGGACCGGTGAGCGGAGCGAAACACACACTTCAAGTTAGACCTAACACACTTAGCTATTTTATCTACCTCTGGAACAAGCTAAAATAGTTATAAATATATTTATTCTTCACTGTCGGGTCACTCATTACTGGATCAGTGAGCTGCATGAGATATTGACAGGCTGTCAGGAGAGAGAGAGAGGGAGAGAGAGGAAAAGAGAGGCTCCCGTTATTTCTCCCGTGTTATTATCCAAAGTTAATGTAAACTTGAATAATGTACTTCATTTGAATCTAATAATTATGTTGGTTGTTGTTTGTGGAAGCGCCAGTGAATGAGCCCCATTAACTGAGTTTTAAACATCACTTTAAATGGAGGATCCCCATAGCCCCCACCCACTCGATCGGATCGGCGATCGGTATCGGCCGATACTGATTCCGGCGTTCGGCCCAGAAATTGGCGATCGGAGCATCCCTATTTTTAACCAAATATCTCTTAGAGGGGCGTGGGGAGTGGCTCCTTATTTTCATCTAAAGCAACAGACACAGAATCAGCACTTTTGAAACAGGGCTGAAACAGAGGGGATTATGGGATGCTATAATGGGTGATCTGTTTGGTATTTCGAGCAAAACACTCAGAGACATGTTTTGTATATAACTGAGAACTATAATGTATTGATGAAAAAGAGTATAATAGGGGACCTTTAAGGCACAAGGACATGAGAAGGAGGAAGGGATATAAGAGAAAGAGGGGAGAAGAGAGCCTGGATAAAGAGAAAGTGATAAATAGAACAGAAGTAGAGACGAATGAAACCAAGTTGTTAAAATGAGGAATCCAAGCATTGCAAATTGCCGGTGTTAAACCAACATACAAGGTGTGAAAACTTTTGAGAATGTGTTGAGAGAGAAAGGAAAAGAGATGTCTGCACCGTTGATGGTTGTCTGCTCTCTATATGTGAGTGTGCCTGTTTTCTTAGAAGCTCTCCTTGCCGGCATGTGATAGGCCAACGATCTGTGGTGTGCGTCGTTTGAGCTGCCACATACACACACACACACACACACACACACACACACACACACACACACACACACAGACACACACACTCACACAAACACACTGACCAAGCAATAGGACCAAATATGGGAAAAGGGTGATTTTTGAATCTATAAGAAATTCATTGTTGGCTTATAGCGGAGTGCTGCTGTTAAAGGTTTGAAGGGCCCATGTCATGCTTTTCCGGTTATTACCCGTCCCCTTGTGTGTTATGAAGGTTTTTATGCATGTAAACGGTCTGCAGAGTCGAAAACCCACCCTGTAGCGAGTAAAACTCTAACACAGAAAAGACAGGAGCTCCAACAAGCCGTTTAGGACAGAGAGTGAATACCTGGTGAATACACATACTATACAGAGATGCTGTATGAGAAACCAATGTGAGTTTGGAAAATTGCACAATTTAAATCTATTCTAGTAGACCTCAACAATGGAAATATGATCAGTAGAAATGGCCATGACATGGGACCTTTAAGATATTTTATGAGATTGAGTGCTAGTATTTACGACAACATTTTCATTTCCTGCTTGATTCCATCAGACGGTTTTCATCACAATGGGTTTGACATGAAATCTATATTCACGGTGGACTTTTGTTTGTATTAATGCATCATCAAATATAGAAATCAGGGTTTTGTAGATGAATATCAAAGGTGTTTGTGTACCTCATCACAAACTAAAGCAGCTTACACTTCTAATTAAAGTACAGGGCCACTAAAATCACTAAAAGCTAGTATATCTTCTCAATAAATGTGAAACAACTGGGTTATTGTAATCCTAATAATTTAAAACCATACAGCAGTGTGTGTGGGAGTAGTTTTTTGCTTTCTGGCAGACGTGGGCTTCATCCTCTGTTCTCTCTCAGTAGCACATATAGCACTCTATGTGTAGGTCAAGGACGTGGTTACAGCCGGTAAGGAGGCCATGCAGAGTGTGTTTGTCCTCTAATCCCTCTATCCTCTTTCACACACACACATAAATGATGGCTCCCTGTTTCTTCTTCCCCCAGTGGCCCTGTTTGTGTTTGTAAGCCATCTGATACTGCAGGACATAAGAAGTGTGTGTGTGTGTGTGTGTGTGTGTGTGTGTGTGTGTGTGTGTGTGTGTGTGTGTGTGTGTGTGTGTGTGTGTGTGTGTGTGTGTGTGTGTGTGTGTGTGTGTGTGTGTGTGTGTGTGTGTGTGTGTGTGTGTGTGTGTGTGTGTGTGTGTGTGTGTGTGTGTGTGTGTGTGTGTGTGTGTGTTATATGAACAGGTGTCAGTGTAAAACAATTTATTTGCCTTTTGGTTTGGTCACCTTGAACACTTTCCAATTCATAGAATACGTTTCCTATTAGAGTGGCTTCCAGAGTGCAGAGGAAATAGAAATATCTGACAGATAGATGCATCAAAACAATGCAGAGGCCGTCTGAAAGACAAAATGAAGTCAGTTTGCTCTTTATTTGAGGCAGAAATTGTCATTGGAAGGGAATTTTCTGGAAACACATGATGTTTGCCATTGAAATTACAGTAATCTGACACTGGTGACACTTAACTAATCTGCAGTTGGAAATGATTTCACTGATCTTTGAAATACGAGTGCTGTCATTTGCACACGTAACATGTAGCGGATGTGAAAGGGATACAATTGCTGCTTTTCAGGAGCATTACGTTGTGCCAATGGTTGGAAATAGAACGGTGGTGTGTTTTTGGTGTGCCAATGTGTTTTTTCTTGCGATGATGCAGTTCTTGATGACGCTGGTGTGTGTTGATAGGGGTGCAACAACTAATCGACTTAATCGATTAAAATCGATGACCAAATTAGTTGCCAACTAATTCAGTCGTCGATTTGTTGGTGACGTCATCACGTGTGTTTCACAGGCAGTTAAGCTCCAACGTTATCAGTCTTTTTATCGGTACTGGAGAAATTTAAAACATATATGTCATATGTATTATTGCTACATACTGTAAACATTATATCGCAGTCTTAGTGTCGCCAACTCCATTTCTAATACGCAATAAGACTACAAAATGCGTCTATGATGTATTTTCGATCTTTCCAATCCAGACGAAAGATCTCTATGGGCTTAGATATGTCTCATCATTATTTGTGTGAACATAAAAATAATTTGTGTGTAAATATGTGATTTGTAAATGTAAAACACCATCCACAAATGCATTTAAAAGATTTGCAAACTCACAAATAAATTTGCAAATGTAAAACGGATCTGCAAATACGCAAAATATTTTTACAAATAAAAAAAAGATCTTTGAATATCTCTTTAACATTTACAACTTTCGGTAGGTAGGTAGGTAGGTAGGTAGGTAGGTAGGTAGGTAGGTAGGTAGGTAGGTAGGTAGGTAGTAGGTAGGTAGGTAGGTAGGTAGGTAGGTAGGTAGGTAGGTAGGTAGGTAGGTAGGTAGGTAGGTAGGTAGGTAGGTACTTACTTACTTCATTCATCCCAAATTGTGAAATGTGTGGAAACAAGTATTAAACATTATAACATTAAATACAAATGAAAGCAATAGACAGGAATATATGCATATACAGTAGAAAGGACACAATGAATATTATAACATTTAATGTAGCCTTACTATGGTGCTTTTCTACAGATTACTTTACCACTGCACTGGTAAGGTAAAACTAGGCCGATTAATAAGATGTGAAGTGCTTTGTAACTTTGACCCGCTTGACTGAATAAACAAAAAACAATGAAGAAAGTTGAACCAATAAACTAACACAAACAAACAAACAGCGCATTAAACAAACCATCATGCTCTTACTTTGAAAACCATGCGGAAATGTCGTCATCAGCAGGCCATCACGTGGTTTCCGAAAAGAACCGAGTTGACACAGTAGATTTTAGCCGAGACCGGCGGAAAGTTTGTCTCAAAACTCCGTGTGTGTAAAAAGACGATCCACAAGCAGAGATTTGAGATCCACGAGCAGAAATGTGAGATCCACAAGCGCATTTTTGGTCGACAAATACAAAATGGATTCACAAATGCCTGATCCAAAGTTGTAAATGTTAAAGAGATATTCAAAGATCTTTTTTTTATTTGTAAAAATATTTTGCGTATTTGCAGATCCGTTTTACATTTGCAAATTTATTTGTGAGTTTGCAAATCTTTTAAATGCATTTGTGGATGGTGTTTTACATTTACAAATCACATATTTACACACAAATTATTTTTATGTTCACACAAATAATGATGAGACATATCTAGGCCCATAGATCTCTCTCTCCCCCGTCTGTGTGCGAGGGGGCGGGGCAGTTTACACACACACAAGCTCTGCAACATGCATGCAACACACAGACACGGAGGAGATGGCGGAGAGAAAGCGCTCAAAGGTGTGGTTAAACTTTACCCATCTCGATGTGGACAATGCTCGTTACCAAAAGTGCAATAACAGTTTAGCATGTAAGGGCGGTAACACGAGCAATTTGTCTAAACATCTTGCAATAGTGCACCACATTCAGACGGAGAAATGCACCGTCTTCGACTGTCTTTCTAGTAGCTCTGTAGCCCCATCCATCCACGAGTAACGTTTCCACGTCAGGTATTATGTATGCTAGCAGCATCACACAGAGTTAACTGATTCAAACATGGGTTAATGATTAGAGGTAACTGAGTTATTTATTTTGTTAAAGTTTCAGCTATTCTGTTTACAGTTCTGTCATCAGATTATTTAATATGATTTGTTAAAACATTGTTTCTTTTGATGTGAAATATTATTTATTTTATTTAAATAAAAAGCAATGTTAATTTTGTTCACAATTTGTTTAGTTAATTTACTTTATTTATTTTCAAAAGAACCGTTAAGACTATCGTTAAAGGACCGGATCGATAAGCAGTATCGATAAAAGTAGTAGTGCAGTTAAAACCTTAACGATCCGAATAATCGATTAATCGTTTCATTAATCGATAGATTAATCGATTATCAAATTAGTCGTTTGTTGCAGCCCCAGTTGATGAGATAAAAACTGCAACATAAACACGCACACCTCCTCTTTTACATCTTGGCTTAATGGCTGCATTATTGTTCCAAACACTGTTGTAATACGATTTCTGCAAACACAATTTAGTTTGATTGTATGGCTCGACTGACAATGCAGCGTCGGGACTAGAAAGTGCTTCTCTGGGCGTCCCTCCAAGCAACGTACCAAAAAGGTACAAAGAGAAGCCTTCAGGAACTAGTGCTGCAGCACTCAGTTCCACTTTCCACCTGACGAAAGGGCCACAAGGCTGAAGGTGAATTTCAGTGCAAGCATTCCTTTTTTGAGAGAAAAATATAGACTGAGAGTTGGAAAGAAAGAGCACATTAGGTGGGAAAGTACTCTTGAAGAAGTAGATCTTCTAGTGATTGTTGAAGACAGTGAAAGTTCAGTTCAGTTCAATGTCTCGTTTACCACAAAATAAGGACTCAGCAGAAGAGATGGCTGGAGATTTGGTGAATGAGAAGGCTAGTAGAACTCAGTGAGGAAGGCAGGTTGCATATTCCTTTGCGTTCACATTTTATGACCACTAGCCTTCTCTTTCAAACAATGCAAGCCTGTTGAAAGAGAGGTTTTTATGTGTCTCACTTGATTGTCTGTCCAATGTTAACAAAATGCCTGATGACACAACAAAATGCATTGATTGCACTGACATCCTCAGTGAAGGTTTAATGATTCTTTATTATAACATTTCTAATCAGTCTGGAATAGACAAGTTTTTAAATATGATTAGCTATTTAAAGTGCCAGTGAAGTGCATTTTTTTGCGCCAAAATGAAATGGCAGTTTCATTTCTTACATATCATTGTACCTGTTCATGGCTAAAATAATTTTTTAGGAAGTGCGAGGGACGAGATAAACATCGCAAATTTTTCATCCCGTGAACGGCCGTCTGAGCCTACCGCTGCTGCAGACGATAGCGGCTGTGACGTCACAAGATGGGCCCAGTTGTGATTGTAAACATGGCGGAGACTTCGGAAAGTGATACTGGTGCGAGAGAAATGAGTGATTTTGACAGCTTTTCGGACAGGATAGATGAGGAAAGTGGCCATGGAAGTCAATTTAGTTGAGGACAATATTTTGTCATAGATCTAGAGTAGATCTACACACAGGATTGGCCATCACCTGATCATACATTCATCTGTTCATAGCATGATGCAACATTCATGTTCACATGCAGTGTTGTGCTAGTTACTGAAAACCAGTAACTAGTTACAATTACTAGTTACTTCACTACTTACACCAAAAAGTAATGCGTTACTGTGAAAAGTAACTTTTTAGTTACTTAAAAAAGGGCACCCATTAATGCCCTTATACTGTAGCCTTCATTTCAGTACTGTTATTGCATCGGAGAATAATACAACCTGTTGATCAACTTGACATGCATTTGCATCACTGAACTCTGCTAAGCAATGTGGTCTATACAAACACAAACACAAAGATATGTTTCAAAGTGCCAATCCAGCCGCTGTTGCTTAGGTGGAGGTGGAGTGGCGTCGGATGAGTCTGGGTCTGTGGTCTTAGCTACTAGCTTCGTCCCAGCATGTTGTTTCTGCAGATGTTTCAACAGATTTTAATTGCTGTTTTGGGCAGTCGATAGGATCTTTGACCCGCCAAGACACAACTTACATTTAACTAAAACGTTCTTTTCTTTGTGCTCGACAAAAGTGAAATAGTGAGAATATCTCCAGGCGGAGAAACTCGACTTGAGCTCTGCCGCCGCCATGATAGTCTTGTTAGTAAACACAAACACAGTGGCCTTTATTTTTCATAAACAATCTACGAATCTATGAAACAATTACACCAGCCACTCACCTTCATCTTTTGGGAACAGAAACATCGCCACTTCGGCAGAATTGACATTACCACAGCCAGCGGCAATGCATCGCTTCCCGTGTGTTTTTCCTCCCTTTTTCTTCACTGTCGCCTCCATTGTCAGGTTTCCTCGATTGGCAATCACTTCCAGTCGACTGCGAAACACTTTCCAATAAAATACTCGCTCAAAAACGTTGGTAAATTCCACTTTGAAACAGAGACAAAATGAACGGTGGTGAATGTAAACACTTCGGCTGAGCCCATCTTCTGACGTCACGCAGTAGATCGCAAGCCACGCCCACGAAGGCGGAGGTCGACTGCGGATTTCCCAGCGGAAAATTCCAACTCGTCAAATTCGTTGCTATTCCAACATCTTTGATATGGGTTCCAATGGACAATTTTGGTCATTACTATACGTATTAGCATAACAGATCATGCACCGGCGCACACTTCACTGGGTCTTTAAAGACAGTTTCAGATAAAGCACACTTAGCCTAATCCTCTAGTCTACACTATCTCTGCCTATGAGCTCCATCTTACCAGGTGTCAGGTGCCGGCCTGCTATCACATTCCTCATCATGTTCATCCTCTCAGGGCAGTTTTGTACACCAACATGTGGGTGTGTGTATGTGTGTGCAGAAATCGGCCCTGGGCTTGAGGCTGGTGCTGGGGTACTGACTGGTCTTGCTGAAAATGTCAGCTTCAAAAAGCGTTCAAACACGCAGAGGGCATAGAGCAGCATGGAACAGAACAACACACTTATATATTACAGAACAGCTTGATATAGAGGAACATACTGTAGAACAGGAAATGGCTTGTCCAGCTGCTTCTGCCCACACACTGTCTAGTTCTCATGCATTGGGGCAGGTATCTTTTTTAAATGAAATGATGATTAAAGTCAAGGTTTATGGTAACTGTATCCATCTCTGTTAAGAGCCATTTAGCTGGATTTCCCTCAAATATTAAATCAGTGTTTTATGATTTGCAGTGTGTGTTTGCAGTTTACATTACGAGTGTTTGCTCACACCGTCTATTTACGGAGCCCAGTGGCTGCTTTAGAGCACTTATGAGCGTCGCTTAGCTATTACGGCAGTGTTAATTGGGAAGCTGTTGAAATAGCGTAGCGGGAATCTCAATGAATCGGCGTGCAGCATCGTAGAACAGCATGAAGGGATGTAGTGAAAGTGAAAGATCATTAAAACATGGAAGGTAAAAGGTAATGGTGTGAAACTGTTATCATACATAAATAAAACTGTGCAGCAAGGTATGCTCATCTGGTAAATTGTGTGGCTGAGATGAAAAGCAGGACTCCTAAAAATAGTCTTTGAGTGTCTTGTAATGGGCCAGTGCTCTCACAAACTTTCAGCTGGATTTAAGTATAGAATAGCACAGGGACGAGTGATAAAGCGCCACCAGAGAGAGAATGAACTCAGAGTGGCCTAATTCAACCCGGGCTGACTGTCTCAAAGTACTCTGCAATGTCAGTGTCTGTATCCTGTGCAGTATAGACAATAACTGTCATTAAGTGGGGAAAAAAGCTGGAGGCAATTTCTTTGTTTCTTTTTCTTCACTTTATACCAATGTAAATTCCTGTTTTGTTGCTTCTTCCTTCAGTATTTCTTGCATGTAGGAAATTAGATTTTCTTTCGGTCTGTTATCTTTTATGTCAGAATTGTAATTAATACAGGTGTAAAGCTCTGAACCTCCGGAAATCAGTGCATTTGATACACTTACATTAAGAAAATAGAAATGAAGCATGTAACAGCGGAAAAGGCAGATATAAAAGAAGAAAGGGCGCTTTACTTGGCAATTGTAGTTCAAAACCACTTTGCTTAAATCCCTACACATTTGGGACAGGCTTGCTTTGGTCTAAATAGTTTAATCCTATTTTAGTCTTATTGCATTTGCCTTGTTGTTAAATTGTCTCCATCCCTAATAGCAAAAGTGTGTGTTTGCTTTGTAATGTTTGTAAAGACCCTTAACACTCACTATTGGTTGAAACATTCTGACTGCACAGGAATATTTTACCAGTTGTTTTTCAAGAGACTATGGTAAAGAGTGATCTCAGCTACAGACCAATAATGTTTTAAAATTAAGATTTGTATTTCAGTGTTTTGACTTCAGGCGGTTTCTTTTCATTCTCTCCTTAGATTAGTTCTACTTCCACCCTTGTAGCAAGATAGTTGTTATGAAGCAAAATCTAAAACGGAACACCTCTTTTCTGTTTTTTCTCTCCCTCTCTCTCTGCACCTCTCAGGGATTGCAGCTCGCCCTGCGCTGATTTACAGAGCGGGCGAGTTTGACCCTCTGTGTGGGCTGCCTTGCACTGATATGGAACATGCCTGCTCACTTTGTTCAAGAGTGGGCTGGTGGATGATGGTGTTTAGAGAGATAGAAAAAGCGAAACATTTACAAAAAAGAAAAAAATGTTTTCCCTTTCTTTTGATATTTGTAGAAATGATGTGATTAGTTTGATGTCAAACTTTCATTCACTCTGGTGAAAGGTGATCAATGCATCACCATGAGTGCATCCTAACTACAATGCAACAGTGTGTCCTTTGAATTTAAATGATACAACGTTATCCCGCGGTAGCTTATGGTGAATCAAAGTTCAGGATGTGGGCATCATTAGCTGAGGATACAAACAGCCATATCCTCTTCAATAATAATAAGTTCACAATCACATTTGATTTTATTCACATTCAGGCCCATTTGTAAACCCAATGTATTTGCTCTGAACCAGTTCTTGAAAATGACAATCATTACCATTTATTTATTCAATTTCAACACTTTAATAGACTGGATGCAGCATGGAACCAAAAGTGCAATCAGAGAATGCAGACCTCCGCTAAGGCCATGCCCATGAGCACTTATCGCAGTGTGTTTGTGTGTGTGCTTATGCCTGAAACGGTTGCTTTTTTCCAGTTAAGGTAAATGAGAAACACAGTGGTGTGTGGTGAGCAGAGGGGGTGAATAGCTGAATCACATTTAAATAAAACTTGAACATGTGCTCTTTGGTGGATTATTTATTTATCAAACGACATGAGATGCTTGGACAAATACCTTGACTTATTGCTGAACATTAAAAGTAGTCGGAAGAAGGAAAGACAAAGTAAGTAGGGACATAGTGTCTCCACATCACACAGACATGATTATGGTGAATTTAGCGTGTATGCTCCCCCTCTGAAGGATAAAACAGTTTGAATGTCCTGCGTTTGGTGCATCTTACTGCTGTACTCTGGCTATTACATGGTGTCTCTGTAGGCCATTAACAATCATTTATTTATACTGAAGTGACCCTTCCAGGTCCACAAAGTTTAGACTGTTTCTTGCGTCTTGTTTTAGCGCTGGAGTTTTTGATAGATTTATTTGTTTTGTAACTCATTGCTTAGTCCTTGTGCCTACACTCACTGTGCTCCTGTTACATCTGGAACTGTTGGACAGGTTTTTACTGTAAAGGGATTCACAAGGTTGCTTATATCACAGGAGCATATATTTGTATACAAAAAACACTTTGTGCTGTCAGTTACTTATGTGCAGTAGAGTCACTCTGTGAGAGAGAATGTGAGGATCTCTTGCTGAGCTGTCTTCAGGATCGTGGACAACGCTTATTAAAAGACGAAAAATCAGGAGACGGAAAGCTTTTCATCTTAAAATTACACTTTAAAAAAAACATTACTGGTTAGAGACAAATTATTGCCATTGGGGAAGTCACCGATCAAAGAGTTTTCTCAAGTGAAGAAAAATAAGGTTTCATCATTGAGATGAGGAAAAATCTTTTTTATAAAATGTACCTAAGCTCAAGTTGGCAGAGGAATATTTGCATACTGATAAAAATATTGAAAACAGTTGGTTAGTTTATAATAATTGTCTTGTTGTTAAAAGTTGTACTGATGAGACTCATGAGATACTCTGACTTATCTCCTGACTCAATACAGAGTGGTATGTGCTGATGATTTTTAAATGCACATTTTCTTTAAATATAAATGCTAATTTATTTAACTGATAAACAGGTTACTTGATGAACTGCAGATTACCTAACAATTTAGAATAATCACATACAATTACCGTTAGGTGGTGAAGACAGAACCCCAACTAGTCTTATCTGTAAATCTGTCATTTAAATATGTAATTTGAAGACATGACTTTGGTCATTTGTCACTATTCTTCACTAATTAAAAAATGTTTTGATAACCATTTTAACAAGTTTTTGAATTTTTGTTTTTCCAGTGATTTATTGATCTCTAAGCTCAAGTCTTGTGTTTCTCTCTTTCTGTCTCTTTCCAGGAAGTCCATGAGATCCTGAAAGAATATGAGCTGAAGTACTGCTTTGTGGACCGCAACAAGGGCACAGGTAAAACTCACACACAAACACATACACGCTTGTACTACTATACTTGTGAGGACCCTTATGATTAATTCCCTAACCCTAACCCTTTAACCTTTGCAACCAAATGCCTAACAGTACACTAACCTTAATGCTAACCCTAACACCCCTTTGAAGCATAGAGGACCAGCGTGTTAAATATCTAACTGGTCCTCACGATGATAGAAATACAAGTATACACACATGTTCAGATCAGATGATCTTGTAAACCAAAGCCTAAATATACAGCTATGTCATATCTGTCATGACACGTATGTATTTATAGTGACATGGAAACTAGTTTGGTAGTGATCTAAGTGTGAGGCATGGCTAAAGCACTTGTTTAACATACTGTAGAAATAGTGGAGGGGTCAATCTGGTGGAGGGACAGATACTTTGACTCAAGTGTCTGTTTCATAATTCATTCAGTACAGTTAAACATTTTCTGCTAAATATACATTCTGAAGTATCTGTTTTTAGCACAGATATGGTGATAATGTGACATATGTAGGTTTAGGATAACAGGACTTTGGACTGTCAGTTACACATATAATAAACTATGCTGCTGGTTTAGGAGGGATGTTTTTACATATCAATACAAATTAAGTCTAAGGAGAAAGGATGTAGTATTATATACAGATGAAAAGCGCCTTAAGGCAAATTTGTGATATTGGAGTATAAAAATGGACTTGACGTGATTGACTTGACTTCTACAAAGACTTTATGGCTTTTCTATTATTTAGTTATTACTACACTACTATTATCGAGTAACAAACTCCTGTTTGTGGTTGATTGCATGATGAGGGATATGAGCGTTAGTGGACTAGCATGTGGAGTCAGTGATTGGTTCAGTCTGTGTGGTTTAAAACAAAGAAAAAACGTTTTACAAAGCATTTGATTGGCATCTTGATGCTTCAGTTAAAATGGACTAAAATCAAATAGTTGAATCTGCTTTCAAAACAAATGCAATTTGTCATATTTACAAGTACACTTTTGCACAGACACACACTTATAGTAAATGTAATCTTTACCACTATTTATTTAAGTTATGTCTTAGCACTATGCTGTAGTTGCCACATGTTGAATATAGTTTGAATCACATAAAAGTGACCATCTTATTTTAAATTACTTGAGTTTTCCTCATTCTCCTTACCACCTGAGTACATTTGGTCCTCATGAGTCTTGAATTACAAGAAGACACACACACACAAATACACACACACACACACACACACACACACACACACCACACACACATACCCCCTGCCTCTGGAGTGTGTCCCTTTCCAGGGAAATCTTAAATATTGTCTATATTTAGTCCGTGCAGTCAGCCAAGCACCTGAAACATAATGCTTTTAGAAAGCAGAGAGAGCTGTAAACAGCTGAGATATCAAAGCACCAGTCTGTCAAACAGGTTAATGGGTTTTAGGAGCAAATGAGAGCATGATGAAACACAGGTCCTCATCAGACTGGCAGGCATGTTACTTTAATGATGAGCCCCGTTGTGGTAGCGTGTGGGGCTCCGATGTGCTGAGGTGGGATGAGTGGGATCAGAATCCAGCGTACCGGACATCAAAGGTTTGGGAAAGAAAGTACAAATATTCCTCCCTTACTCATAGTGATGGGACCACATTGGTTCCCTCTTATTTAATGCTCTTCATGTCTCTCTTTTGGGGCAAAGGGACTACAGGGACACTCTGAATATCACATAGAGAAGCAGCAACACAGAGAGCGTCATGTTCCAAAAGCTTGCTTTTTAAGCTGAAGTGCCAGAAAAAGAATTCATTCAGTAAAGTAAATCCTTTTCTCCTTCTTTTAAAGTAATGACTTTCAACTTTTAGGGATACAGTTGGGAACAACCGTGTAGCAGTAATGTCCGTCACTATGGCATGATCAGCCATTGTGTAGTGATAGAAAACATGTGAGAGAGAGAGTTGGAGGTGGCAGAAAGTTATTTTTAAAGAGATGGTGCAACATTTTGGAAAAAACCTTCGAGTTTCTGACTCCAACTCCATCAAATTTGGATATCTCTACTTTATCATTTAAAAACAAATTCAACATTTTTGAATGTCTTTTTTTACTGTAGGCTTGATTTCAAGCCTCTGCTTTGCGCTTTGTTTGTGTGTGTGTGTGTGTGTTTGTGTGTGTGTGTGTGTGTCTGTGCTGGTGGATTGAATATTTTCTTGATCCGGTAAACCCCTGGCTTGTCGCCTCTTTACTTATCACAAACAGACAGAGACCTCTATCCAACCTCAACCTCTGTGATTTATCCGGGTGTTTGCGTGTCTGTGCTGATATATACATGCCTGTTTGTTCATATTGATTTAGTCATTGTGTGTGTGTGTGTGTGTGTGTGTGTGTGTGTGTGTGTGTGTGTGTGTGTGTGTGTGTGTGTGTGTGTGTGTGTGTGTGTGTGTGTGTGTGTGTGTGTGTGTGTGTGTGTGTGTGTGTGTGTGTGTGTGTGTGTGTGTGTGTGTGTGTGTGTGTGTGTGTGTGTGATGGCAGTAAACTTGAACTTGCTCACCATCGGATCATTTTTCATGGCAGCTGGATAACATCACCCAGACCAAGTGTTTACAGTCTGACTCACTCTCTCCTTCCTCCCTCTCTCTGTCTCTTTTGTCTCTTTCACCTTTTCTGCCTTTTAAAGTCTTACGGCTTCAAAATCAAGATGTTTGTGTTTCTTTCTGTCCGTACCACCATGCAACAAAAAGTGATAAAAACTTCAGAATTGAAAGCTCTTAAAGTCCAGACTCTCAGACGTTTTTGGGAACCCTAGTTGTATGTATATTTTCCATTGTTTATCAAAGGAAAGAATGCCAATATTTTAAATGGAGATCCATTGTCTCATACAGAATCAGACATATTGTTATGACTATTTCCACTTGAGTGAGGACACTAACTCAGCAGTAATTTCAATCCTCTGAAACATGGAAGATGTAATTATGGCAAAAGTAATGGAAAGTTGTAAGCTCAACTTGGTTAGCATTTAGCAATGGCCAATTAATTACATTTTGGAGCAGATCCCAGCCCGGTGGCGGATACAGAAATTATGTTTTAACTTCTAATTTTAAGCTGTCATTCTAGCTGAAAATGCTCTGTCATGTTTTGTTTATTTCTGAAATTATGATTTAGTGTTCGTTTCCGTACTTTCATGTCTTTGAGGCTTCGCTTCAGTTGTTGTTTCTTTAGCTGTGAAGCAGAAAATGTCTCCTCAGATTCACAACATTGCATTAGAGGCTTCGAAATATACTCATCCCTGTTGTTGATCAAGCGTACAGCATTACAGGAATTAACACAAAATCTATTACTTGATATACCTTTTACAGAAACAGGAATTAAATGATGATTATTCTCTTAGTATCTAACAATAACATATCCCATGAGTCATTATTGTTGAATGCTACCAAAATATCCATTGTTTTATGTATTTTATTCCTTCTCATTGTAGCTTTTGTGCTCTTCTTTTTCCTGTTCCTTCTGAAACACCTTATTATCCCTGACAAAATATCCTCATTTATTTTTCTGTAAATAAGATCAGAAACTCAGATGTACTGAACTATGAAAAGAAACTTGCAAGACTTTGTAAAGGGGGAAATACAATACAATAAACACTAGCTTAACATAAGCTATCTGGCAGTGGTGAGAAAGAGTTGTTGATATAAGACATTGCCTTTGGGCAGGGTTCAAGCAGAGAAAGGTTAGCCCAGTACGTTTTGTGTGAAGAAAGGAAGCTAACCATGAAGTGACTTTAGCTCAGTGTATCAGCAGGAGGTGAGAACGAGAGACTAGTGTGAACAGAGGAAGTTAGATCAATTTCAGCTCATATTGTTGCTGAGCTCTCACCAGAGAATTAGCCAACAGTTAGCTTTAGCCCGTCTACGTAATCTATTCATCTATTTTGCAGGACGTAGCTGACTTTATTGCAATTTGTTCAGCTTGAACAAGCGACAGAAACAAAAGATCACCAGGTTCACTCGCACTTCCCGCAAGGTTGATTATAAAATATTAACCGTATACGTTACATTTTTTATGAGGTGGAATTATTTGCCTGCAAATCATGCAGCATGCTCGATCATCTTCCATGAAATTCAAACCGTGCTCAATAACCCCAAAATGTGTTTTACAGGGTCTTTTGTTAATAGAGAAAAAATGAAGCTTTATTGCATATTTCATATCCTAATACTCACAAAAGAAGCTGTGTTTTGTCATTGAGAGGCAGAACATAGCTGTGATCAGTCAAATTAGCATAGAATATTAAAATGGTTCCATATTGGTTTTATATATCTTGTTGTTATCTTTCTATGGGCTGTGTAATAAACGCACATTTTCATTGAAAATGTTCCTCTGTGACCTTTGTGGAAAGAATTTTGATTAAAATGTTTCTGTGTCATCAGATAAATACAATTTCTGTAATGTCTCAAAGTTGATGAGATTAATAGTTTATTAGAGGACGTTGGTTTCAACATGGAAATATTGTTTCTTTTCTTTGGATATTTATAGATGATTTATTTTCAATTATATTGTCGGTAATACAGACATTTTAATACGCTAGTCATCGGGCTCATTTTGGCACACATATGTAAAAAATGATAAATTAAACAACTAGCTGATATATAAAATAGCTTAATTTTAAGCATCTCATATAGATCAAAGGCATCTTGTATGGATCAAAAAAGCCATGTTTCCCCCGGGCAAGAGGAAACGGCTACATTGTTTTATTGTGTTTAATTATTTTATAATTGGTATAAAATGCACACATATTCCCTGAGCTGAGTGTATCACATATGCAGACCCAAAGACACATGCACATGTACCAGACTCAAAAATATTCTGAATGCTCAGCGAGATAGTCACTCGGGAGTTTCAGTGTCTCTGTTTGTTAGGCAATGTCTGTTTGTGTTTACTTGGGAGTTTTTATAGAAAATGTGACCAAGCTGGTGAAGATCAGGAAATGTTGGAGCTGTATTCAATGCCTTCCAGTGGGCAAACTAGGCTACGTCATTTTTTAAACTGCATTTAACACATTTTTGAACTTTTTGATCAACATTATGCCACTACAGATATTACCATGATGCTATATTTCAGCCAATAAATTAGCCTCTGCAATGAATGATCTTCACAATAATTACAAATACTGTTCTATTGCACAAAACGGTGGAGAATACACAAGAGATAATGTAGCCAATAGCATCATTTTTATTGACCTGCTCTGTCTACTCCTAGTTTGTAATGCTGGCTGTTTGCTATGGATTTGTAGTCTCTATGTCTGACCCAACATAACCCTGATGACAACACTTTGACGTCATCAGGGGTATTTTCAGAGACTCCAGAGCCGTAGAACTGCTTTCACAGGTTAAGTAGTGCAAACAATGATGAGGCTTTTCCTTAGGTTGTATGAAACTGACTTCTCCTGGAATTTACAGCAGGTGTACAATTACACCAAAGATAATCCCGTCTGGGGAGGCATTAGAAATTGACCATGATTTTGCTCTTGGTACAATATCTTGCTACTGTCCCTGTGATTTACACTCCTGGGTGTGCCGAAAGATATTGCCATGATAAACTGTCATTCTCTCTCGGTCTTATCATCCTCTGGGGTGTTTTTCTTACTGTTTGTGTGGTTACCGGTTAGTGGACCCTCTCCTGGCTCGTCTCCGTCCTCTGCTCTGATTGAAAAGTGCTGCTCGGAACAGCTTTGGCATGCATCTGCACCTCATGACCATATGAGTTCACTGAGCCGGCCTCCACCGTTGGACTTATTAGGTCATACCGACGGGAGTGTTTATGTGTCCTGCAGTGCACATATTTGTGTTAATGTGTGTGTTTAAGCGTGTCCTGCTGTGTGTGTGTTTGAGTGGTCGACTCTGTGTTTCCATTTGCGGCTTTGCTTCGGGCTGTTGCTTCAGCTCCTCGGCTAATGATGATTTCCCTTAAACACCCACCCTCCGCACACTCACACACAAGAGCACCTCTGTTCTTCTTGAGCTCTTTTTTTCTAGCCAACATGTCCCCTCAAAAATTAACAAATTCTCTCCGCATCCTTTTGATCTATGCCTCCTTCCCACATCTTACTGCCTCCAGGCCTATCAATCCCTCATGCCCTTTCCTCTTTCCTACCTTGCGTCCTTTCCTTACCATTCGCAAATTCAAGGCACTTTACCAGCAGCTTGTTAGTTGGCCCCTGGCCCACGTTCAAAAAGTTAAGCATCCATCATTATCTGCCTCCGTGCTCACATTACTTTGTGGTGAGAATGCCAGCGCTGAATAGATTCTCATTATCAGAGCAGATTCTGTGTTGGCTGCACATTTGGCGTGTTCAGGCTCCAGCTCTATTGATGTATGATTTAAAATTTCGGGCTTTCCAAATTTTTCAACCCTGCAGACAAAAAACCTCAAATAAATGTTGCTGTTTCACAGTCAATTTGATTGTAATACTTAGATACCTCTCTTAGTTTTTACAGAGCAAGCCAAACAAGATTTGTATGCACATTCATATCCTAATGAGTTTAAATAATTTATTTCTCATTATCAGATTCTATCTCATCAGTTCAGTGGCCTTATGCAGCGATACGTGTCATCAATCAATTTTAATCAATTCATTATTATTTATGATCCCAAACTCCCTTGAACACTCCAAACTCACATAAGCTAATACATTTAGCTTATGTGAGTTTGGAGTGTTCTCAAATGCAGGTCAGAAAGACAGTTGACCTTTAAGCAAACTTTACCTTTTGACTACAGAATATCAAAGAAGTTTGAAATAAATTGAAACCTCAGCCATAGAGTGAGACAGGCAGGCAGATAAACACGCACACAGCATGTGTAGATGTGTACAATTACACATGAACCCACAGACGGGCAGAGCCTGTGAGGAATCTGCAGGCTTCAATCCATCCCACCGGCCATGTTGTCCGAGCCGCTTCCACTTGACGCCCCCTGTCCCAACCGAGCACTAGTCCAGAGGTATGTGTACTCATTTGGCAGTGCTGCGGAACCAGGGATCTGGGAATATAATAGCAGGGTTTATCCTGGGAATCCCAGCCTTTCAATGGAGGCCATTGTGTTTGCCGCTGCACTGTCCAGTAATGAAGACTACACATGCGGGCAAAAGCTCATTGACGTGTGTGTGTGTGTGTGTGTGTGTGTGTGTGTGTGTGTGTGTGTGTGTGTGTGTGTGTGTGTGTGTGTGTGTGTGTGTGTGTGTGTGTGTGTGTGTGTGTGTGTGTGTGTGTGTGTGTGTGTGTGTGTGTGTGTGTGTGTGTGTGTGTGTGTGTGTGACTGTGTGTGTGTGACTGTGTGTGTGTGACTGTGTGGATGAAATGCACAAGCTGAGGGACAAGTAAGGTTTCTATTGTCCTGCAGCACACCATACATCACTTGTACTGTTTGCATTGGGACTTTGTCATGAACATTCTTTGTTTACTTTTCATTACTGTCTTGGTGTTTTACATCAGTAAGATATTTTCTCCCATTATCTGTTTTACCCCTCTGTACAAGGATACATATGTTCGTCTTTGGGTTGCTGTCAGTTTGTGTTTTTCTCCCGTTAGGACACTGTTGAATGCAGAGTTGATTAGTTTGGGTGTCGGTTTGGAAGGTTGGATTGAGTTTAGAAAGCAGAATGTGGAAGGTCATGATCAGATAACAGGTTGTGGTTCACTGCCTTGTGGTTACTGCAAATGTTGGAAAACCTTTAACTCATTTTATGCAGCAATACTAGGGTTGGAGATTGAATGTGGATTCTAAATGGAACAATTCAGAATTGTAATCAAGCAAACACTGATAGCTACCTTATAAACGATGTCTTCGTTTGGCTCTTACTCTTGGATAATTTACTAACTTTTATTACAGTTTAATAATGTTAGTTTCTAATGTAAAACATAAAAAACATAGCATGTTCCTTCTTGGTTATTCATTTGGTGTAATTTATTTTGTGAAACATCCATAATGTTGTTTTGTAGCTATAAAGCAAAATAAAATTTTACGGGAATTAATTTGGATTTTTATTACGTCACAGCGTATACTTCAGCGGAATATCAAAACAACGGCCCGGGGTGCAAAACGCATCAATGAAAGCGACCCTCTACCACACAAAACAACACCTGCTAATATGCCAATTTGTGTTCTTTGAAATTGAAAAGGATATTGCATTGTGTTTGTTACTTTCGTTGCAGTTGTATATATGTCTTAAGTGTAATTTGGCTTGGCTTCCTATTTTGTATGGACATGCTTTTATTTTGAAGGTGAGTTTACGCTGTTGACAGGAAGTTGTTGTTGCCATGGAAACAAGAAAAGCTTCACAGCGGGCGGAACTTGTCATAAAGTCCGCGATAATAAAACCCACCCATTTAGAGGGAAGATATGATTGGTCATTTGTACTGTCATTTGACATTACTCTCTCGTTCAGTTACTATAGCATGGTCCTCTGTGAATTCATAGCTGGACGTCCAACAGCTCCTGTCTTCACAGTAACTCGCAGAGACGAGCTTCTTTCATTTAACCCTTCACAACAGAAACTGAATAGGCAGATTTGAAGGATTTATTTCTTTGGAAATGTTATTTTAAATACAATTAAATCAAGTTATTATTTTTTTTTAATGTTTTTAAATATTATTTTGTAGAATATCTTAGGCCCTCAGAGAGGGCCTAGAGGGCCCTGACGGCTCGCCACTGCCGGTGTGTCGGGGAACTCACACAGCGTCAGAAAATAAAACCCTCTCTTTTCCTCCGTACCCAAATCTCTAAAAACGGGGGTACAACGGAGCTGATCCAGATTTGCGTCCGATATGACGTAATATCGGAAATGTGGACCCACGGCACTATCAGAAAGTTGCTATCAGAAACAATGCCTGACTGTTTTGGACGTAATATGGTCGGTGTTTACATTAGCATTGCTAACACTCAGAGCTAACCTGTACTGGAGAGCATGTGTGTGAAGAAGCAGGAAATAAAAAGGAACTCACCTTGTGGTATAAGCGGCAAGAGAGAAAGCCTTTGAGCTCCATACTGTTTCAGAAATAATCCTTGATAATCCATGATATGGCGTTTCATCACGGCAGTATTTAGTTTAGACGGTAGCTGCCGGGTCCGCATGAGCTCAGCCCCCTCCTTTTTTTATTTGTTATCAACATTTTTTTTTTTTAAGCTTTATACCCAAAATCAGCACTTTTTAAACAGGAAGTGAAATAGAGGGATATGAGGCATGGCTAGAATGGGGATCTGTTTGGTATTTTGAGCAAAACACTTCATAGACATGTTTTTAATATATTTATATATATCTGAGACCTATGCTATTGGCTAAAAATAGCATGATAGGTCCACTTTAAGTGACAGCAGCCTGATACGTCTAATTGCTTCCCTGGAAAGCAGCCTATCACTATCACTACTGTCTCTCTCTCTCTCTCTCTCTCTCTCTCTCTCTCTGTCTGTCTGTCTGTCTGTCTGTCTGTTCGTTCGTTCGTTCCTCTTTTCTTTTCTCCCCCTCTCTCTCTCTCTCTCTTTCTGTTCCTCTTTTCTTTTCTCTCTCTCTGTCATCATCCGTCCATATGTCTCCTTCTGAATCACTAAATGTAAATCGGCACAGGCCATGCAAATGTGATGCGGCTGTTATCTTTGATCACACTCAACACACGCACACACGCTTTCACACGCTTTAAAAAAAACAAAACCTCATGTTTGACACCATGAAAGGAGAAGTTGATGATGATGATGTTGATAAAGATGAGGATGATGCGTGATTTCCTTTACCAGTTCTCACCAGAGCCATTGTTCCCTCATTACAAGGCTACTGTCGATAAAAAGACAACTCACATTCATTTCTGGTTTTGACAAATGTAGAAATGCGTAGCTGAGATGCACACGCGTACATATTTGTCATACGGGTTTTAGGGCTATGTGTTTTTGAACACAGTGTGAGAAAAAGTTTTTAGAGAGTACTTGTCCATGGACAAGTGAGTTTGGCAATTTACTTGTCCGAATACATTTTTCACTTGTCCAGAATGGACAAAAATTGTTCTTCGCCATCGTATTTTACATTTTCCCACGGTTTTTACGACACCGCTAACGTAAGTGAGCGGTAAGATTTTACTGCATCACACATAGGGTTGGGTATCGTTTGGATTTTAACGATTCCGGTTCTGCTTTTCGATTCCGGTTATTTTCGGTTCTCGATTCCGGTTCTTTGAGAGGGTAAAAATAATGACAAACTGGGAGAAAAATATATTTATGAAAACATTAAGTCAAATCTGTATTCCTATTTACAAATCACTTCATACTGTTTAATTTCTTATGTTTATTGAATACAATTATATAAAAATAATCTCTGCATTGTTTGGTTAGTTCTAAGTGGTGCAGTTTGAGAATGTACAATTGGCCCAGTCTCCTCTGATGTTACACTGCAACCTGCCTGTGAGACAGAGTCCAACCACACATGTCCAACCTAATAATAATAATAATAATAATACATTATATTTATAGCCTATAGGCCTAGCGCTTTTCTACAACTCAAAGACGCTTGCACGCTTACACATGTCCTGCAACACACATGCTGCAGCTGCCCAGCTGCTCACTGTTTGTAAAAGTAAATAAATAGTATTTTCATTTCAATAATGTACTTTCTATACCCTGCTTCATAAACAATACTGACATCCCTGTGCTCCTCCGAGTCTGGGGGTCCGGGGATGTGAGGACAGCGCGAGGACACAGACAGGGAGGCTGCTTTACTTCATAAAGCGCTTCGAGATTTGTCTTGGCAGATGAGAAGCGCTATATAAATTAAATGTATTATTATTAAAGGAAATGGTGGTCAATATTAACAACATAGGAGCTAAAACGCTTAATAACCTTCATTACGTGTTAGCGAAAGAACATAAGAAAGTTTGACAAAGAGAGACGCACCATGCAGCGATCAGCTGATACGGAGCATAGAGAGAGCTGCGGTCCGCGGGGCTCGGCCTCCGCCCCCTGTCCTCACAACTCTTATTAATCCCGGGACCGGACAATTGTTATTTATTCCTACTCGGAACCGAGTTTTGCTTCCCAACCCTGCCACTGTGCTACACTTCCCGACCCGCCCCCTTCTAACTGTACAGAAAGCGGCGAGATGCATTTCCTTAGGAATCAACAAGCAGAACCGAAACTAACATTTCTAAACGAACAATGGCGGACACGTACAATTTGCGAATGAGTTCTGCCTTTTTTAAACTGAATTTATCAATAATTTGTCAATAAATGAGGGCGAAAAACGTCACTTGTCCGCCGGACAAGTCAATTGAAAGATCTACTTGTCCGATATTGTAAATAACACGTCCCGGACGGTGGGACGTGTGCTTTTTCGCACACTGGAACAGGACATTTTGTTCTTTGTGCATCATCCTTTATGTAATCCCTGTGACCCTAACTGCTGTTTATGTCTACTGTTCACAAATAGAATTTCTGGAGAGCGAGTTTTTTCCCCGTAACGTTTTGGCAGCGTACCATTTGTCAGCTTTAGCATGCTAGTCGGGTAAACTAAGCTCAATGTTCTCATGATTCAGGATGATGCCACTGGACACAAGGATCCCACATTTGTTGGGTAATTGCTTTCCTCCTGTTCATGTACGCAGTAGTGGCTAAAATGCAGAATTTAACTGCACAAAAGCTGCCAGCACACAACAGTGTCAGCAACACCTGTTATTCACGTTGAATTAACCATTGGTGGTCATGGCTGATGTTTTTTTCTTCTTTCGTCTGTAACAAATCATAACTACTAAGACTTAAGACTAAGATAAATCTTTTGGAGTTCATTATTGCCTACAACCATTTTGCAATAATCACTGCATCCTAAAACTGAAGAATAATTGTGGCTTCCTTAATCTTCACACAACCAATGTCAGCTTGTACAGGGGCCTAGAGAGTGCAGTTGTGGTGTGTAAAGACTTTTGAAAATGTAAGCAAAATCTGAAGAAACTGCTGCAGAAAAAATGTAAACAACCTAAAAACAGCTTTTGAAAAATAAACACTTTTATAGATCCCTGTTCACAAATAATGTGCTTTAGGCATCTCTGAAATATGGAGGAATATGCACACATACTGTGTATTGAGCAGGTCTCCCTTGAAAAAGAGATCAATTGATCTCATGGGATTCACCTGGATAAATAAAGGTTTGAAATGAAATGAAATTAACCCTCAAGATTTCTACAGTATTCAAAGTTTGTGTCAGAAGTGTTTGTCTTATCTGTGATTCACACCAATGCACATAAAAAAGCCCTACACACATGGTTTTACTCTTCTGGGTGAACGCTTCTGTTGAAATCACGAGTGTACAAAGAGATACACACATGTGGACACACATATCTTAGTGACTGAGACTTCTGTTCTCGAGTTATCAGGGCTCCCATGTGTCTATTTTTAAGGAGCACACAAATGCACATTATAGATAAGAAGAACTTCTGAGAACCGGCTGACCACAAAAACAGACACTAAAACTAGTCTGAAGTTAGGTGTTCCTTTAAAAAAAAAAAAAAAAGGGAAGTTAAGGTATTGCTAGAAGCAGTTTTGAATATTCATATTTTTCAGTGTTTTCTTCCTCTTTTTTTGTGCGGGGAAGAAAAAGATATCAAATAAGCCGTATTAGTAATGAGTAATTTGTTTCAATACTTTACATTTTTAATTTAAATGAAAACATTATCAATTTGATATTTCAAAAGCCTTTGGGGTTTAATTAACTTTTAAAGTGTATGCAGTTTCTGAGAAAACAGAACCTTTTGTGTTATAGTCGTGTTCAGTCAAGTGTGAGACATAACAGGTGCATGGTTTTACTAATGTGACTGAGAAAATAACATTAAAGCCCATTTGAGCGTGGCCTTAATTTTAATATTGTTGAATCTGCCATCATTTTCCTAAAAAATCAAATAACAGTTTTGTCAATAAGAATTAAAAAAAGGTGAAAAATGCCCATAAGTATGAAATCAAAAGTCACATCTAAAAGTGTTACTCAATGCTGACAGATGTTTGTGTAAGGTTTTACCTGCACTAAGTGACCCATATGGTTTTGCTTGCTCTGTTTGCAAGGTTTGATTAAATAAGATTAGATCTAAGGTATTTGGTGAGACCGTAGTTCAAATGTAGTTTTATCTTTTACTTGAGACTTGTGAGAAAGACGGTGGGAGGGCAGAAAGGACAGGAAGATGGAGGGTTAAAACCATCAGCAAGATGGGTGGTGGGAGGATGTTAAGAGACTGAGTTGATGGATGGAGGATGAAGGTTATGAGTGACTTAAATTACAGATTGTATGACTATTGGTTGAAAAGGAGACTGACAGACTGAGTGCATGAGGGTGGAGGAAAAATTTGAAAGACGGAGCGCAGTACTGGAAGTATCAATAGATGATGAGTTGAGTTGGGGAGGGATCATATGCACAATTAAACTATTATTGTTTTGACTATCCTTTTGACTACTTCATGAAATTATTTCATGACGGACTTTTTTCTTAACATTTCTGAAAATGTTTACTATAAAAAAGAAAAGAAATCTGATATAAATCACTATGTTATTACCTTTTTTTATTTTTCACTGCAATGCAAATATCCGTATGTTAGCTACTTAAACTGTATAAAACCACACAAAATTACATTTGTGAATATTTTAAATAATGAATCATTTTTTGTGGGAAATGTTGTAAAGAGGGACTGAGCGGCTGAGTGAACAAAGCAGCTGTGGGCGGGTGAGTGGGCGGCTGGTTGAAGGCGGCTGGTTGAAGAGACGCAGAGTGGTAGATCCACTCAGCCTCTCATGCATCGCCTCCCTCTATCCCTTCATTTTCCATCTCTAAAACCTATACATCAAACACCCACTCACCAACCTCCACATACGTCTCTTTAACATCAATATACTATAACTATACTATCAATACTACTGCTACAGCTGATAACAACAACACAATAATAAAAAATCTTGCGAAAAACATTTTGCCACACGTCCAAATGTTTGCATTTTTTAAACATTGTAAGGTTACTAGCTATCATGCTAGCCTGCATCTTGCTCCACACTTGTTGCATCTTGAGTCCTATAGCGATGTGGTTTTGTATTTGATAACGTGTCTCATTCTAACACTCAGTTGCAGTGTGGACATATGGATCATTGCTATATCCACGGTTGGAAGATTACCAGGTAACAAAGTGATGAGGTGTTTAAACATACTGCAGCTTTAATTTGGGTTAGGAAAATATTATTATACACAAAGGTTTAGTCACATTTGTTAGGAATGTTTAGCACTTGCCTGTTCGACAACAGGTTCAAGCTTCTGTTCTTTGAGAAGAAACCTATTTATGAGGATGTTTTTACCTTTTTCTATAAAAACGCTGGAAGAACGTGTGAAAACCTAGTGACAGTGTTATATAAGCTGTAGAGGCCAGTAAAATTGTTTCATATTGTAGCAGAGACCTCTTCAGTCGAATGTAACTCCAAGCTTCAGCAGTTTTATGATTGACTCAAGATTGATTTAAAGTTGGACTGAAGAACAAAAAGAATACTGTGCCAAATGTATACTTTATATTCTTGTCTTACTGTTGTACAAATCACATATCGCTCACTAGAGAAAATAATGATATGGGATCAGTACAAGCAACACATCAATGTGCCTGAATTAGTGGCTTCCATCGTAATTACAAACATGTTATATCTCTTATAATTTCTTCATATTTGTGTGAAGAAATAAGCATCTCCTGCTCATTTAAATGACAGTGAATGGGATATTAATTATTGACAGCTGACTGTCAGCAAGGCAGCTTCTCCAGTCTGTTGCAGAACTGGGAGCCGCCTCCAATGTTGGGAAGGAAGGCCAAAAAACAAACAAAACACCAACTGGACTCAATGGAGAACAGAGACTGTACTACGCAGGTCCAGACAAATCCAAATCAAATCACCCATGACACTGAGGGAAGTCGAGATAATAGAAAACAGAGTGACCCAGACTAGGCAGGTTGTCAAAAAGAAATGTACTAATGCAAAAATGTTTGCGACATGGAGTTGTACATCATCTATATTTGTTAACAGGCTCTCTATGGATCTGCTACTGATTTAAACCTACAAATATTTACCCCTAATGTCCCCTGAAAGCTTGAAGTGGAAGTGTCTGGAGAGGAGAGGACTGATGGATGGAAACAGTGAGAGAGCAGAGGAAAAGGGAGCAGAGAGGTGGTGATGATGGAGAGGAGGGTGTGGGAGGGCCGATGTGTTGGGAGACAAAGGGCTGCGAGGATGAGAGGAGAGGATGAGTGAGGAGGACTCGTCTGAAGTGTTTACTCATGTAGATGCTGTAGCAGAGTGCCGGGGAGGAATATAAAAAGCCAGAGGATGGATGAGGTTTATTGGTGCTACAGAACTAATTGGCACAACTCATGGCTGTGTCATAGCTTATTTAGTGTTTGTGTATATTTGTAGACATACTTGCTTACAGATGTTTTACCCCAGATAGTTAAAAGCGAAAGAGACACTTATCTTTTATTTTTTAAATGTTTTTATTGAATTTCTGCCTTTCAGACAATACAAATGTTTGGGAAGCCTTTCAGATTAAAGCCTTACCATTTTAAAAATGGTGTTTGCTGTGATCCAAGGATTTATACACTTTGCAGTCAAGAACATTTTAGAGGGCTTTATTGTTAGGATGATTCAGATCTAGTACTCTTACTGGTTTGCATAATCCATGTGTGTGTGTGTATGTGCGTTAGAGAGGGATTGATATCAAAGAGCAGCAGATCCATAGAGAGCCTATCCTTCCTGGCCTGTCAGCCACACAGATAACATTACCTTAGTTCAGGTTGAAATGGCAAAGATTATGTAATTTTTAAACATCGTCCTCGGCTCCCTGGCTTCCCCGTATCTGCCTTTCATCTCTAAGAGCAAATGGAAATCTTCGACATCATTACTCAAGCAACTTCTCCCCTTTAGCACAGAAGAATGATCAGGCTAATGGTTACAATTATAATTTTCTCACTTGATGGTCTGTAAGTATCATACAAGATAACTTCGAGGCTGGTTCTTGGGGAAATGTCTCTTTTTAATAATTATTTTTAAAATAACCTGCTTTTCTAGGTGAAAGCTTTTCAATAAAAAAACTGAAAGAAATTATCTGTAGGTCAAGTTTTTATTACTAGAGGCCAGGAATTGCCTAACATATTCTAATTAACATTTGATCCTTAGCCAACAAAATGTAAGAACCAGGGTTTAACTATTTTATTAAATGGCAGCAAAAAATGCAACAATTGAAGGCATTATTTAAAAGGAGACAGTGTCCATAGTGGCTTCATGTATAATCAGGTTCCTCAGCAGTATGGAAATTGATTATTGCCCATATTGTGTATATATATAATATTTTTCTATATTCATAATGTGTGTGCCAGGTCTAAGTCAATTTCTTTAAAATGTCTAAATTGTACAAACCTTTCTAGTCATAATAATGATAATAATGATAATATTGCATGCTTTTGCTGGTGCTCAAAGACAAAGTTATCAGCCTGAAATGCGACGGCACGTGGATTGAATTTAGATCCTGGGGTTTAGCTCACTGAGATGTTTATTTCTGTGAGATTCCTCTCTCCACCTGAGACTTTCATCTAGGCCTCGGGCCGAGATGAAAGAGCAGGACCACCTTTCACACATCCAAGGGACCAACCTGTGGAGTTTCAGGGGTCCGCAGCGCTTTTCGTAGCTCCCCTGATTTTAATTAGCTCCTTCATCAGGGAATGTGGCGGCAGAATTGTTCCTTCGAGGGGTTTCAACTGAAGATTTTATTTTCCTGTGCCCCTACACACCTCTCACAGGATCATGCTGAATAATCGACAAGTTCAGAAGCTGGGACCCATAATTAAGTTGTATGTGCTTTTGTGAGTTTTAACTTGGAAACCCACTCAATGATTGCCAGCCTGTGCATTATAAGATTATTTTGTAAGCTATTTAAGCATCTTAGACTTCTCCCTTTCACCGTTGGAGAAAGTATTGAGCAGGATTTCATGTCAGCCCCCGCCTGACGGCTGCACTGTGTCATTAGAGGCAATAGAAAGAGAGAGAGAGCTTTAGCATAAAGCCCAAACAGTATTCTCTCCATCTCCTCCTAATGCCTAATGTAAGGTAGCGTACTTAGCGGGTTAAAACCAGATTAGGCTCTCAGTTTAGTGTAAGAGATCTATTACTGTGTGTGTGTGTGTGTGTGTGTGTGTGTGTGTGTGTGTGTGTGTGTGTGTGTGTGTGTGTGTGTGTGTGACGCACGTGCGTGCGTGCGTGCGTGCGTGCGTGCGTGCGTGCGTGCGTGCGTGCGAGTTTGAGGTAATTGATTTGGCTGGAGGCGGTATCTGAAGACAGACAGAGGCACATGAAAATAGAGATACAGAAACTGGGAGAGAAGTAGTGAGGGAGACCAAAAAACCGACGAGTGTAAAGCCAATAGATAGAGCCGAAAAAGTTGGATAAAGCTGCAAAAACTCAGACATCAAAAGAGATACAGATGCAGTAGAGGGACAAGTACAGGCCAGCCGATAAAGATCCAGAGAGATGGGTGTAGTTTTTGTTGTGTTAGCTCAACCCTGACCTTGCATTAGATCTGCCTACATTGATGTTCTCGGCTCTCTGTTGAGCAGATGTCCCAATTGTTGCTCATTTCAACATTGTTTTGGCTAATATTTCCACCCAAGACTCCAGCGCCCATCTGATCTGAGTCATAGTCGTCTGCACATATAGAGGAGCAGTGTGTAAAATGTAATTGTAGGCTCTACATTGTTAATCAAAAGAAAGTAGACATTGCATCCCTGCCGATCTCTATGTTTAAGGATTGGATGCATGCATGTACCTAAACTTTAGCTTTGATGTTACATTAAACGTGGTGTTCGTGTCCAGGTCAGTTGGGGCATCGTGCGTTACAGATGTGTTTTAGCCACCTCCAGATTTCCTGTCGGCTCCACATGTGTTTTGCTTTTGAATACATTTTTTGATTTACCAGCCTGCACCAGAGTAGAAAGGGAATGTGCATTTTCTTCCAACGTTAATAGGTATGTCAATAAAAAGTACATCTTATCTTTTCTTATATTTTACATACTCAATATTGATTCAAAGTGAATTCTGACTGTGATTTTTCTATTGGTTTTCTTTGTCTTGTTAAGTCTCTGAACTAGCTGTTTTGAAATGGAAGCCACATAATTGTAGCCGGCTTTGACTGAGTAACAATAGTTTGTGGTTGAAGCATCATCTTTTAGCACGTAAAATCACTCATCATTCTGAGGGTTCCTGGCTGTGTTGCTCCCTGCGATGAGTGGCAGAGACACCAGCTGCCAATGTTTTTATGTGAATAATTTAACAATTAATCACAGAGGGATTTGTTGGAGCCTGACTATTTATCGTGCATTCAGGATCAGACATGGTACTTGGCATTTTTGGATGTTACTTTTGTCGCTGAATTCTTTTAAAGGTGTGTGTGGTGAGCTGTAGCCAAAAAGTAAATCATCATTTTACACTCTTTTTTTTTCTGCCTTGTTGTTTATGATGGCCATGGTCTACATGTGATCTCAGAACATGCCACAAATGCCACATAGCAGGCCCGGACATGAACACATAAAAGCAGTAATGCATGCCTAGTTTGGATTTCAAAACATAAACATTAGCATACCTTGATTTTTTACTCTGATTGACACTCACTATGGTTCCAGAAGCTAAGCTAGGGCTCTATTTTCCTTTTTAGAGGTCAATCAAAACAGATAAGTAATGACAATTGTGTGCATAGTTTACATTTTCACCCATAAAAATATATTTTATTCACTTATCATAAACATTGGAACACAATATTTAAGGATGAAGCCTCTTTTGTCTTTGCCCTGTTAATAATGCTAAATTGTAACTCTGTCTGCTGGATTCGGCCTCTCTATCACTCATCACCACTAATGGAAGGCAAGAGCTACAAGTGACACTCAACTTTCACTTTCACTTCCAACATGAAGCATCATTAATTGGAACACAGAAATGGCGTACTTGAAAATGATAAAATGTCGCAGTTTAAAGGTTTCCTTTGTCTACATTCTTTAAAAGGAATAAATGACTGAAAGTGACTGAAAACAGCTTAAAGCACCGACCTGATGAGGAAGAGATCGCCAATAACATTTCTTTAAAATAAAACAAGGTGTTCTGGTGAGTCATGCAACGTTTCTCGAAGCGTGGTGAAAACCTTTCTCAAGAACAACAGTGTAGGACTTCAGGGTTAGAATAACAAAAAGGAGGTTGGAGCTCTGAGAGACGTTGGGTTATGTTCTCGCTCAGGTAGAGGGGGGGGGGGCATCGTCCTGAGGCAGGGTGATATTTATCTGCATGTGAAAAGCTAAATATTGGCAGAATCTACAGTGTGCCACTCTACAGTACCATGAATCAGTAATACATTTGATTTAATCTCTTATTGGTGAAAGGGTGTGATGCAATTCAGTTTAAGTCTGAGAAGAAGGTGCTCATTACAAAGCATGTTATCTCTATCACCATAGTTACACTGGACCCAGAGAGGTTGATTCTCAATTTCAAATTGCATTTTTTATTTGATATGCGTTTTTCTTTTGGCCTTGCACATGTTCTGTGTGTACCTACTATGTTAGCCTAGTTAGATGTTTACAATTCTAACTAGTTCTCCTTTTGACACCTTAGGGTGCCCAGACACTGCTGTCGTTATTTCTTACTGCTCTTTTTCAGCCATGCCGGCTGAGCGCTGCATAATGCAATTTAACATTTATGCTGCAGGCCCCTTTTGGGCTTTGCTAAGTTGATCTGTCATAAAGGAGATGATGGAAAATCTAAGTTACATTGGTTTCAGAAGCGGGGACCCATAATTAAGTTGTATGTGTTTTTGTGAGATTTCATTTGGAAACCCACTCAATGATTGCCAGCCTGTGAATTATAAGATTATTTTGTAAGCTATTTAAGCATCTTAGACTTCTCCCTTTCACTGTTGGAGAAAGTATTGAGCAGGATTTCACGTCCTAGTGCAAATGATTAAGGTGTAAGATTTGACCTGTTGTTAAGTTTTGTGGTGGCCTAGATTTAGCGAGCCAGATTATTGTATATTTGAGTTTCATACACACGCACACATACACACACGTTGGGCTTTTAGATACACTTCGCAGATCAATTTATTAACACCTCATTTCACAGCCCATTAATCTGTCAGTGGCTGTTTTCATATGAGGCTGTTTAAGGGTATATTCACTCGAGGCTATTAGTGTTCTTTACAGTCACACTGTTCCTCCCATATGCATGGGTAGTAGGAAAGGAAGTCTATTGGGAATTCAAACCAAGTTCTACATGACATAAAATATGAAAGACCTCTTCTCTACACAGTAGACACAGTAGGCTTTTCTCGTTTTAATGGCAAAAAAAACTAAACACTGAAACTACTGACGGCCAGACAGCTGACAATTTCAATTTCAGGGAAGGGAGTAATATCTGGATGGATAAAAAGAAAAAAAAAACATGATACTCACATTCATTTGAGGGAACCTCTGAGGAGTAGTTTTTCATTTGCAATGCATGGACATTTTCAATAGTATTTAAGCATTCATAAAATAATATTTTTTCTCTGACACACTTTTTTAAATGATTAGTTTGTGTATATGTGTGTGTCACAGTGCATTCCCCCTGCATAGTGGCTCCCTATTGGCTTTCAAGCTAATGTGTTGTCTTTCTCTCTGTGTATCTGTCTGTCTGTCTGTCATTATGACTGTCTGTGACTTTGTTCGTTTGTGCCTTTTATCCCTTATTTTTTCTGTCACTTTGCCACTTTCGGCCTGTCATTCATTTTCTTTGCTTTTGATGTGAGTTGTTTTTTGCATGTCTTTTGACTGTGTGTTCTGCGATCTCCACAAACTGCTTTCTGCCTGTTTCTGAATGTCTGCTTTAAATGTATGTTTGTGTTGTGCTTGTCTCTCACATGTCCCTGTCCACATATGTCTGTGTATGTCATTCTATGTGTGCATCCTGGTCTTTGTCTGTCTTTTCGCCTCGTCCCTGTCTCCATAATGTCCCCTCCTCCAGCCTTTGTGACTTTGCTGAACGGGGGCCAGGCTCAGGATGCCATCCGCTCCCTCCACCACAGCACTGTCCGGGGGCGCCTGATCAATGTCACGCTGCAGCCCACCGACTCCATGCTCTGCCTCACCAACCTGCCCCACACCTTCACCGCCCAGCAGCTGGAGGAGATGGTGCGCGCCTATGGGAACATTGAGCGCTCCTTCCTGGTGTACAGCCTGCTGACGGGCCACTCCAAAGGATATGGGTTTGTTGAATACATGAAGAAGGATTCCGCTTCACGGGCCCGCTCGGAGCTGCTGGGCCGACCGATAGTACGTTAAAGTTGGTTGTTAAAATAAGCACTTCATGTTTGATGTTGTTGTTATTTTTTATATAAGACTGAAAAAATGTGTAATGAAGGGATCCTGTTGCTTTGGATGCTTTCTGATGAGTAGAAGAGGCATTTCAGTTTGCTGTGTCAAATCATGGCAAATTGTACTTTGATTGATTACATTATAGACTATGTTTATCTTTTTAACCTTACCTTGTTATCGAAGTGATAACTTCATGAAAGTTGAACACAAAAATTGTCTGTGTCGAGAAATGCTGATCGAAAAACATCTCTATATTCATAAATAAGAGCAGTTAATTGTATCGTTAATGAAGACTGACCTTGCATGTGTGATCAGGAAAGTAAAAAAAACATTCTAGATGCAAGTTTTCATCTCAAGGGCTGACAACCTTTATATCAGCTCTGTAAAGGAAGAGAGGATGGCAGTATACAAAAAAGTACCAAAATATTAATTAATATTTGTTACAATGGATGCCGAATTTACAGTGAGTACAGTGTGGGAGTGTGAAGGTACTTTAGGGTCTTAGCAAAATGTAATGCTGCTCTCTGATGGTGCAGGAGGATCGCTCATTGATGGTGCAGTGGATGGACGTCAACCAGCTGGGCCAAGAGGAGAACCTCCACTCCAGGTGTCTGTGTATCAACCGGCTGCCGCTGGACCTGTGTGACTCTGAGGAACTCACCCAGCTCTTCTCAAAAACATACAAACCTGTCTTCTGTCAAGTGAGTGTCTGTACTTCTTTGTGTGTGATAGATCAACACATTTAGATTCTGTAGCTCTTTCAATTACACATTTACATTGTCCAGATAGTAATTTATTCTCAGAACTTCATGTAAAATAACAATTATACAGATTCACGATAACTTGTATGCGCAAAACACATCTGCAAAATGATATATCCAAAATTTGAGATAAAGGTTGCCATATTCTGCTTTTTATTTTCTAAAAAAAATATTTTTTCCTTGATTCTATCACACAAGCCCCAACGAGAATCACAGTAAAATGGCTAACGCTCTCACATTGAAATTGTTACCTCCTACCCCGAACATGTTTATCAATTGAACACTTCCAGGTGGGAGGTGCTGATCCAGGGAGCAGCATCACTATTGGCCATTCTCGCATTATCACCAGGCAACTGTTTCCATGGTGAGGTGTGGCTGCTGTGACACCAGCCCCACCCTTAAACTCCCTCCCTCCCACTCTGCTCTGTTTCCGCTCAGCTGTGTTATACACCACCCTGCCCCATCACATCCACTCCCACATTACCATTTAGACATTACTCAATGTGTATCACTCATCGCTGCATTTCCAGTTTTAGCTCCACCCCTCTGCCCCTCTCCCACACAGAAATCAATACACCCACATCGTCCTGCTCCCATGATGCTTTGTGGGTGTTTAGCTCATGTTGCTTCACTGTTGCAGTGCCAGCAGGCTTTGACCTATGGTTCAGCGTTTTTCATGTACAGTACAGTATATGCTTGTGTGTGTGACTGCACTGCATCTATGCTCTAGAAATACTTCAGGCACGAAGCTCTTGAAACCCTGTAAACTAATGAAAAGGAAGCAGAAACAACATATACAGGGAAATGAAAACAAAGATGGTAGCGTTCAAACGTTTATTTTACTAACCATTACTGTGCATTCAATTGAAGCACAGTATGTCCAAGTTTGTCAGATATCAGGTGTAATACTAAATGAGGATACACTTGAATTCAGTGCAAGAAAACACAAGCATTGCGTGAAAAGCGTAACTCCAGCTGTGCTTAATGGGGCACACCTAGCTATTGTTAGTGTAGTCTGACAATTTTAGATCATAATAATTGATCTATTTGGGCATTCCTCCCAAAGGTGCTGATCATGTAATCGCAACATTCAATGAATTGTTGACATGCAAACCTATTAAATATATGATGTTTACTTGTTTGCTGTCCTTGTTGTAAATCAAAGCTTCATCTTACTGCCGTCAGCTGCAGTCTGTCTTACATAAACCTTCTTCCTCCTCTGTTCACATAAAGCTCAGTCCTCTTGTTACCTTTCCTTGGTGCAGAGTGCACTTAACTTGTGGCCTTGGCCCTGAGCACTATAATTCTGCTACCCACAAAAGGGCCCTCCAAGCGGCAATTTGGCTTAAGTCATCCAGGAGAGGTAGAGGGAGGAGAAGGTTAGGTCAACTATATTAGAGGGAAGGACGGCAGGATGGAGACAGTAAGGATGGATGGAAAGGAGGGGGGATGGTGCTGAGATTGCCAGGTCTATTAGAAAGAGGTGGAGTGATGGAGGTGAGCGCTGACAGTGTCAGGCAAGGGGACGGAGGCAGACGGACAGCTGAAGTGAAATGTTAAGAGAGGTAGACTGTCAGTCACCGGGGCAAGTCTGTTGGCATATTTTTCAAATGTAATCATAAAAGCTAAAACTCATATTAACTGGGAGACAAAAAGAACCACATTTTTCAGTCATAGACTAATGTTTGTGCAACTAGAAGGCAAGTTGGAAAATGTTCTGATTATCCATTTTTTTTTTTTTTTTGACTTAAGAACAGGTTGCAAAAAGTGATGCTTGAATAATCTTTCTAAATTCCTTTATTTTCGTTAAAAAAAAATGAATCAGATTGGAGAATACGTTTTTTATTTTTTATTAATAAGGTTTGGCTAGTGAATAATTGTTTTCAGAATCTTTTGACAAATAGGTGATTGCTGTTGTTATAACTATCTTGGCCACAAGAAGTGGCAATGCACGCTATGTATTAAAATCAGATTTAAATCAGGTGAGCCATAGGTTTTAAAGATGTGACAGCTATTTAACAGAACTTGCTAGAAGGCAATATGTACCATGTGTTTAAACTGCATGGAGAAACTTCCAGAAACCTGGAAGAATACACAAATGCTTTTTGTTTACCACAGTTGAAAATAAAGGTTGCTTAGCAAATCAACGCTGGCATTTTTGGCTCCTCATCTCCTCTTCAGTCATAAACACAGAAGATAAAATATTTTGGATTAAACTTAGAACATATATTACCACTCACATGCCTCTCAGTGTTTCCATAAATCTGTGTTAAAGGATGTACAAGTAGATGTCTTAACAGAGTTATGGAGGATAGATTGATGTCACCTACGGAGTACGGAGGAAGACAGGTTTATGAAACAATACGTCCGCTCATTTAATGGCAGAGTGAGCAGACAGTTACTCTTGTTGTCTTGCTCTATAAAGTTGTCATGTCTTAGTACAATGATATAAAGTACCCATGCTTCAGATGACATCCCTCCAAACAGGGGTTTAAATAGTGCTAAAATGTTTATTTTGCACCTGTAAGTATTTTTTATTTAATTGAGGACAGTATGCAATTCTGACTATGCAATCTTAAATGAATCAAAGTTTTTTAAATTGCTGTTCTTAAAGCTGATCCAGGAGTTAAAGCAGTACCATGAGATGCTTTGTTTGGGAAGAAAAAATTACAATAAGCAACAGGAAGTAGAACAGCCATCATGTCCAGCTACTGGTGATATGTTAACCTGTTAAGCCCGAGAGCCCCCGGTAGAGGGGGCTGCAGTTTTTTTTCACGAAACTGTGTCTCAGGGCTTCTTAACATTTAAAAACCTATTAATGTGTCATACCAGATTAACGGGAAGAAACTCAGCTAACTGACAATATGAACCATTTTTACCAAAACAAAACACAAGTCTCATAAGAAGCGTCTAAATGACCCCTGAGCAAAAAAATGCTAACGCACTTAGCACAGAACTCAAGGTAAAAATACCCTCATTCCTTATCGTAACTGCACATACAAGATATCAGATTAAAGCTGAGACTCCACAGATTATATAGGTATTAGTATCATCACTGAGCGATCAGAACTCGCGACAGGGGAAGCAAACACAGACATCACAACACCTAGCTTTACGGAGCATTCACGGGAGATCGTCTCACCTTAGCTGTTATTCTGATCAAAAGTCGTGTTCAATGGCATTAAAACGATAAAACGCGGCTGAAGGTTAATCCATAGGTTAATCCAATGTGTCTGTCACTTTGAAAATGTTTTGATAATCCATAATTCCATTTTTATGAAAAAATCGGAGATTTTATATTAGCTGCTAATGGTAGCCACCAGAGTGTATCGCAGCTTCCGGTTCCGGGGCATTCTGGCTGTGCAGCACACATTCACCAATGGGTAATGTTTAGATGGATTTTAGGAACTTCCCCTCGATTCTATTGGCGGTTAATCAGAGATGTCAATCATCAAAATCGAACGAGGGGGGCCAGAGATATGGAAAATGCACCCAAATGACCCCAGAAGTGGGTTTTTTTCTTCTAAATCTCTCTAAAAAGGTCAAACTTCACTTGTTTTGCATCAATCTTGATACAGGGTACTTATTATATGTTGTAGTTTGGATTCCTAAAGCTTTTAGTCTACTATCCCATCATTCAAGGGTGGTTTTCACTATAAGTAATTTTCTTTTTTTGGACGGACACTATAATTTACATTTCTTTACTATGTTCAATCTGAATTTACTTTAAAATAAAAACATCTATATTTATTCTGACTCTTCTACATCCAACTCACAGGTTTATCATTGCTTTGAGAAAAAAGATTATTAATGTACCCCTTTTAGAAGAGAAGTTATGGTCATTTGTTCTGGGAATGTCATTTTCGAGCCTGAGACCTGGAAAACAGGCTCAGGGCTTAATAATATACCGCTTTATTGTGTTAACTGAAAATTGGCCATTTAATAGTGTTTTATTTGTCAGATAGTTTATAGATGTTTTATCTTCACGGTCAACTGTATATTTTCTACTCTCTAATACCGGTTTATTTCTATTTTGAGATGTTTGTATTTTATAATTGTTTATTTATACTCTTTTAATTTCTAATTAGGTGCAATGCCTTGTTTGTTTTCTACTGCTGCAACGAAAAATGTTCCAATTTGGGATCATATCTTATGTTAACGTTGACGAGCACAGTCATAAAGCATTACATTAGCTGAAAGACAAAGATATCAACTAAATAAAAAATATTTTCCTCAACACAAAGTGAAACAATATATATTTTGCATGAATTGAGGATAAATCAGAGATAATTCTGGATAAATGTTTATATAGGAGGACTATGACAAAAATGAGAAAAACAAATCATAAAATAAAAATGAATGGATGGATATACAGAATTAAAAGATTGATAAACAGCCAACAAGTATCACTGTTGGCAAATGAACCAAAGCTGCTGTAGTGGGGGAACCCAGTATATGTAATAAACCATATTTTGCGGTTGCATTGTTTGAAGCAACAATAATTTGTTTTTATTACGAAGAAAAACATGTTCATCATAATCATTAGCACTCATCATTGCACAGCTAATTCAAGTATTTTCAAGTCCAATCTTGAAACGCTTGACACAATTATTGTTCCTCTTGGTGGAACTTGGTTTAATCACCTCTTACGCCGCATACAAATAATGAAACACCCTAAACAAACCTTTTTTATTTGGTGTATTTCAACTTCAATTTAGTAGAAGAGTTTTTATGTGAGATCACCAATCTTAATACTTATTATTTCTTAATTATTTGATCTAGAGTCTTCCACTTCTAAATTATAATTGTATTAAATGATGGTCTCCCACTCAGTTTCTCCCATGTTCACACACATACTCTGCTTCACTCGTTGTCTTTATCATAATCTTTACAGTTAAACTCTTCACTGTGACAGGTCATGTACCTGACTTCACAAACAGCTGTGACAGGGCTGTCGTGACCTCATCACCCGATTCAGACAGCTGATGTAGCAGTTTAAACTCACTCAGACACACACACACACACACACGCACACACACACACAAACTTAGCCCTGTCGGGGCCTCAGTCAGCATCTCTTGAATGTGGACCACGACTTGAGGTCAAGAGCTGTCACACACACTGATAGCTCCCACAGACAGACTTACTGTATATATGCATTCAGGAAAATACAGTTTATCTATATTTTTATATTTCTTTATCTTTGGAACAGTCAATACCTGCAAAACCGCCTGCAGTATTTGTATTCTTTATTTATCCAAATCTTGTTGGCATTTTTCACTTTAGTGAAATGTCCTCACTTGTATTTTCTTTAAACCAATATACTTGCAATATACTAAGGTATCTCAGACAATGATCTCAGAATGCAGAAACACATACAGTTGGCCCCAACAAATCAAGTGACTGATTTAGGTATTTAACTGTGGGACCTACCATCGTAACTTCTGTGTCTGTTTGAATCTTCACTGATTAGATCAGATTTTAGAGTTTGGTCCTTACTTAGTTTTATAATCATTACAAATGTTTTCTGTAATGGACCTTGCTTCTGCATTAACTCCAACAACATAAAACAAGATTTGAGACAAAAAATCTGCATGTCTTGTTACAGTATTCAGGTTTTTCTGACTGCAAACCGCCAGAAACGATGGGTTTAGGAGTTTATGTTTCTGGGACATGCTATTATACTGTACAAGGAGAAAATGGGTCCGTCATCTACTTTTAATTATGCCATAATTCAAGTGCTGCTGCACTTTGACTTGACTCATTTGGCAGAGCTTTGTGATTATGTTGTCAAAATTCAGGATGGCAAAGTAATGTTTCTTTAACCGTCAAAAGAGTATGATACAATTAAATACAACAGCAGCAACAAGCTGCATATGTAACTTTGCATGCACTGTACATGATATCCCTCCTGCTCCCCTATACAATGCATACAGTTAAGTACAGTTGGCTATTTAAAAGCAGCATAAATCAGATAATGTGAAGAAGCATAATCATTTTTAATCACTGTAATCATGGTTGGGGTCCCAGGACTTCCAATGGGTCAGGTTGGGTTCAGATTAATTTGTTTAAGGGTAACAGGCTACAGGTCTGAAACCTGAGCAGGACTCTGGTTTAGATGATCTGTATATGCATCATGACAGGAAATGTAATGAAATTAAAATCTTCATTCTGTTAATTAGACTGATGAAGGTTAATTACACTTTGCAGGAATTTCCCCTGGGCCAATCTTCTTTAGATTTACATCAAGGATAATTTACAAGATAAGTGATGAAGTACCAAATTAACAATGATTATTCTTTTCTAAATCATACCTTGAGGAAAACTGCCAGACATTACAAGAAAAGTGAAAGATGTCTGTGATGCTAAAGAAGTGCCATTGAAAAGAAAGTGTTTCATTATAACAACACAGCAGCTACTATCTTTGACCTGACAAAGACAAGCAGAACAAATGCATTTATTTGAATTTTATGAGGATACAAATACACACAAAGAGAGAACAAAAGGCAGCTGTATATAGAAGGCTACAGGACATAGTACAAATATGATTTACATAATTGTTTGTGCAGATCTTAGTAATGATTGAATATATTATTTAGTGTGAGTGCAGTTGGAGAAAAAGAGAGAGCCTCACTCAGTCTTCACATCATTATTCACACATGCACATATGTTGATGATACCATTTGCACACAATCCAGTTTGATACTGTAAAACTCACAGTTTACCCACTTTCTTCACTCGTCAGTCACGTAATCAATCACTCTTGTTTTTTCCTCATTTACTCCTTTTTTTCCTCACCATCTTCTCCTCACTCCCACGCTCTCTCCCTCCTCCATCCATCCGTCGATCTCAAGTGGTAGAGTGGTTCGTGTTATTTCCATACAGTTTGCTTAATGTATGCTGATGATAATAGCCTATCGACCTACTCCTCCACACATACATACATTTTCCTCCCTCCATCCATCCTCTGTTCAGACCGGAGGGAGCTGCAGACCAATGAGAGGAGGGGTGGGGGCGGGGAGTGGAGGGCCACTTGAGTGCTGATGGTAACAGTCATCAGCATTCATAGAAAAATAACTTTGTTTCCCGCTGATTTGTAACATGTCCATTTTTACATCAAAATCATTGATATGATTGTATTGCAAGGAAGTTTAATTGCAATCACAAATCCTCTGAAACTTGAGTGGGCCTATTTTGTAAATGATAATGTTACTTAACTTAAAAATCAGTGGTACTAGTTACTCAGATGTGAATATTTGATGGTGTTCTCTGTTTTCTATGGTTATAAATTGAATATTATTGACTTGGTTGGTCAAAACATGCAATGTAAGACATTATGTAATATTTATGTATGTAAATCTAAGACATCTTCTACAACATAAAAAAAGCCACATTTATACTATCTATACTGATCAAATATAGCAATAATGAAATATGCTAGTATTATTGCTAGTTGTATGCTATATATATAAATTATCCACATGGAATATACAGTGAGGGAAGAGACTTATAAACATTAAGGCAGCAAAATTATATTTTAATGCGAAAACAAATAATTAGATTGGCCAAGTTACCTATCTACATATCCTCTGAATAATTCATAAGTCATAATTTACTTAAATGGTAATTTACAAAAAAACATATATAGGTATTACATAAAGAAATGCTTAAAGAGACTCAAAAGTGGATATATAATTTGAAAAGTAAGATGAATCAATTTGTTCAGTATTTTAATAGAATCTGGCCACTACCAGCAGTGGGTCAAGTGGTGTGCTTTTTTGACCATAAGCCATTAGCTCTTAGCTTTTGTCATTATCCACCATCATCCATTTGCTTAGCTATTAGCCTGCCTGCATTATTTAGCTGCTCCTCACACACTGGAAATGACTGAACCTTCTTGACAGAAAAGTCTATCGTGTTCGGGAGAAATGTTACTGGTCAGCAGTCTTTAGTGCCCTGAGGGATCTGTTTTATTGACCTTAAGTAACCATAAGGCAACTATAGTAACTTTTCCCATTAACTTTCCATGTTGTTCTCAAAATGTGGCCATTACAGGGGTAGCAGCATTTTATAATCATTTGCTGCTTTAACAAACATATAGAACCTTGTAAAGTGTGTGGTCCCTGAAGCATTTTGGGAAAAGCAAGACAAGGATGTAACTCTTACATCATGCCTTTTCATTTTTTTTGTCTTTCCCGACTTTTTTGACAAAAGGAGCTGAGACAAGCGTTTTTCCCCCCACCACAACACAGTTATCTGTCAGTTACTCACACACACACACACACACACACACACACACACACACACACACACACACACACACAAAACAGTTGAACTGTGTACATTTTGTAAGTCCTTGTTGATGTGTTTGTATGAACTATGTAATGCATATATTCACCTAATGTCTAAACAGTGATTTAGCATGAGCTAGCACCAATGGACTTGTAGCTTGTTTTGCAGTCTCACGCTGCTGACACACTTTTACATCACCATGGTAACCTCAGCTGCAGAGATAGCCTACTCTGGCAGAGATTGTTCTGGATTAATCGTCTGACGATCCCTAAATGGGGTCATGTACTTGTTTCCAGACATTTTACCTTTTTTGGTCAGGAAAAAGGAGGGCTTCTTTTGAGCAGCATGCAGCTTACATTAGTTTATAAGAATTATCTCTGAGTTCATTTTGATTTTGCATAATGAAGAGATACCCAACCATAAAACCCTCACTTTATTAAAACAGCTCTTAACAAAAATGCTTTTTTTGTATTCTTGCAGATGACTGATGAAGTTTGAAAGGACACAATGGGCGGTAGATATTAGGTTTTAGTGTCGGTTAATGAGAAGTGAAGTCTTTTGTCAAGATTAAACAATGATACAAGAAGAAATCCATTAGAGAAGAGGCAGATTTACAGTGGCTCGAGTGGTTCATGTTGTGTTTTGGCACAGTTTTTGTTTCTTTAATGCTGGCACCAAAGATGACACCATTCCTTGGCATTGCTGTATGCATCTACAGTGGTGAAAGGTTTCATTTGGCTCCTTGTTCCTGAAAATGAACATCTCCAGTGAGGCACTTCAGATCATTTATTCATCCATTTTCTGTTCCTGCTTATTCAGAGTCACATTGGGCAGTTTGTCACAGCACACATAAACACATTTACATTCACCCAAGTGCAGATTACCCTAGATCACTTAACCTGCATGTTCTTGGCCTATGGGAGGTAGCTAAAAGCAAAGCAGACAAGATATCACAGAGATGGTTGGCTTATTAAAACCCATAAGTCAGAGGAGAGGAAACATATTGGTAAAACTAATGAAAACAATCACACTGCAGATTTCGCAGAGGTAAAAAAAAGCAGTCTACTGTAGGTTTAATTAAAGTTTTCTTGGTTCATAGTTGCTGCATAAGTATTAATAATCTTATTGGTTAAATAAATCAATCAATAAGGGACCTTTTTTTTTGCCCCAAAGCAGATAATTACTACAGCACATTGTGTGTATACTGAATGTGAGTGTGAGAGGTTGAGTCAATACTAAATTATTATAATGAGCTAAGATTTCTGAATTTGAAAACTCCCCCCCCAGCCCTGATCTAGTACAATGTTTTGTATATCTTGCAGCTCGCTCAGGATGAGGGCAGCCCCGTCCGAGGCTTCGGTGTGGTGGAGTACGAGAGCGCGGAGCAGGCGGAGGCCGTGCTGATAGAGATGGACCGAACTCTGGTGGGAGGACAGGAGGTCCGGCTGTCCCTCTGCAGCCCCGGCACCACAGGGAGAAGCACCCTGGCTGCACTCATCGCCGCCCAGGGTATGGTGAGTATTGATGCACTGAGCTTTTTATTTTGGAAAACATTGATTTCCTCCATAGAAACATTTCCCTCAATACTCTTTATCACCAAAACATTGGATTTTTCAGGCATATAAACACATGAGCAGACAAAATATATTTTTAAAAAGTTCCTAGTAATTCGCTTTTTACAAGCCTTAGATTGATTGATGGAAATAAGAAGACATGCTGATTGTGATCTAGCGCCAACTGGTTTTTACACATACATCGTTCGGATTTACAAATATAAGATATTCATATACAGTATCCATAAGGACACATTTTTGTAGTGGTCATTAACCAGTCACAAAAAGTAGTTGACTAATTGAGATATCATATTCTTTTCACCAAATAACAGCGATCGACACTCATCAAAAGGTCTGTAATAAAACCATTAATGGAAAAGACCCTCTTAGCTCTTAGAGGCCGTTTACAGATGAGCCAGGATCAGATTGGACAGAACCACGCAGGCTTGTGTGAGCTGGAGATATTGTTCGCCTGAAGTAAAAGCACATTAGCTGACTACAGGCTGACTAGCTGACTTATCTGTTAAACCTCTGGTACACATGTAAGGTCTGGCTGAAATCATTTTTGTAACTTTTGTATCCCTCCTACGCTGTTCTGTGGCAGCAGAGAGGCACTGACGTGATAATTATAGTTCTATAGACTGATTGGGCTCTTCCACCGACTCCTGCTGCCTAAAATACAACAAGTCTTGGCACAGTTTGACACTCAAACACACAGTCATTGAAATAAATGCAGCAAATTGCACAGGATGTAAATATAAGTGATCAGTTCTGGAAAATGATCTGTAGGTGTTACTCTTCATGAGTACATGGATTTAACTGGAGCTGTGTACTTACAGGTACAGCATTTTGATTAAAGCAAACATTTCACCTTTTTGCAATCAAAATCAATTGCAGATGAGTGTGATAAATGGTAAATGCTAGATGTCTTGGTAGGTGGTACATGATATAAAAAACTGTTCGCCAAGTAATTTGTATAAACTCAATATAAAAAATTATTAAAACAAATATTTAGATTAAATATTCTTGAGGGTAAAAGATGTAAAAACATTGTGAAAGCAGGGTCTTGTTGTCACTGTGTTTTATCAATAAATACTTTATGATATCATTATATCCATTTTCCTATTTTCTTTCATCTTTACAAGGAGTCCAGTAAAATATCATGATCAAAATGAATAATGGCACTCATTCACCATCTAAAGGTAATTTGATCAGGTTTCGCACATTGAGTCTATAGGCACAAATTACCTTTTCACATGAAATCCACCTTTATGTTTTATTATGGGTTACATACTGTATAGGGCCAATACAGCTTGCTGCTTTACTCTCATGTGGGGATAACATGTAATATTACACTTATTCAACCTATAAAGGGCTACCATTAGAAGTCATCATTTGTTGCTTTAAAAGACCCAAACTGCTGACGATAAATTTGACACAGTGGTTCGAACCAGTGTGCGAAAATGTATTCATTCTTAATCTCAAATTGCTACACTACCACAACATATTTCTTTTTCTTTCTTTTTATCATCCTGCAGTATTCTCTGTGATTTTATCCCCGACTGTTGCAGAGCAAGAATTATAAGTTATTATAAAATAGGTTGTGCCCTTGAGATGAATGTGTTGAAAATGACAGGTTGAAAAGCAGAGAAGGTAGCGGTCACAGAGTGTGATTGTAACAAAGATAATAATGAAATATTGTATAAGCAGAGGAAAACAAGGCTGATTTGAAGAGGGAAAGAGACATTCAGAGACAAAAGGATTGGTTAAGAAAGAGACCAGAAAAGGGAAGGAAGAGAAAGAGAGACAGAATAGGTTTGAGAGGACTGCAAGGTTACATTCGTACCCCCAGGCTCCTTATAGGATTATTGCAGCGAATGTGAGCAGCTGGTAAAGGAAACATCAGACCTTCAGAAAGAGATCAAGACCTACTCCTGGCTACAGTTCTCCTCTGAGGCGATTTTCCAGTCAGTGAATGCTGAGGACCAGATGGCCTTCTCCTCCCTCCTCTTTCTTCTCCCTCCATCCCTCTCCTTACGCGACATTTCTCGCCTTCTCTTCTTCGCGGCTCCCATACCTCCCTGGCTTGTGTATGTGTGTGAGTGTGTGAGTGTGTGTGTGGGTGTGTGGGTGTGTGGCTGGGTTTTGTGCCAGCAGCTAAACAGACTGATGCACGCTGACATTTTCTCCAGCAAAGAAAAAAGAAATGGGAGAGTGCTCCTACTCTCCCTCCTCTCTCTATCTTCCCTTGAAAGAAGCTGTCAGCTATGACTGGCCTTGTTCGACGCACACACACACGCCAATGTCTCTGCTGTAACACACAAATACACATACTGTATGTTTGCACTAGTCTCTTCCCCAATTGCTGACAGTGAGTCAGACCCGCTCCGTCCCCGTCAGTAATGCTCTCTCTTCAGGATGTGACAGGGAGGAAACAAGGTTGACTTGAGCTGAAGTCTTGCTGTAGCTCGAGGGCAGACGAGGAGGAAATATCACCATCCTGCTAATGTTGTTTTAAATAGCCGTGTCTTTGGGCCAGACAGCGAGTTCTGCCGCCGCACTATCAGGGCTGAAGAGGATCTAGAAGGGCTGCTACATTCAATTTGATGCAGTCTAATCCAATAGGATTTCATTTGAGTCTGTTGAATTACATTTTGCAGCGTAATAACGAGTGATATCATTTATTATATTATTTATTTTATACGCGCCTTACAGTATTTATTTCGATTAAATGCTGAGGTCCTTTCAGTTCCTGGAAATGCAGGTCATTTCAAATGAAATGTAAGCTATATTATCAACAGGGAAAACACACAACATGTGTGATAAGAAACAACATCAGATACACGATGCAGCTAGCTAAGGCAAGGCAAGTTTATTTATATAGCACCTTTCAACACAAGGCAATTCAAAGTGCTTTACAAAAATGAAAGACATTAAGAGCATTAAGAAACATATTATAAAATGGCATTTAAAAACACTCATTTAGCTACAACAACATGTGATGCACATGCAATAACAAAGTAAGTCACTAAAGTCCAAGCAACTCAAAACAAGTAGCTCTAGTACAGACACCTTTCTAACATACTTAGGGTACATTTTTAAAGACATTAACCTCCTTGACATTATAGACCTCCCGCCACTCACTGTCTGTCTCTGTCCTAGCAGCTATCCTATAAAGATGACAAATGCACAAGAATCATCTTTTAAAAAATGTTAATTAAAGACTGTAACTTTACATTTAAAAGTACTCGCAAGACTACAACCATTAGGTAATGTAAGGAGGGGGTTGCCTTTCCCCTTGTTAGCAAGATTACCAAAAAACAGTAGTACTGATAGTTCTGCACACTTTACACTGAAAGGAAGGATATATTATTGTCTTGATTGTGCATTTCCTCGAAGTGATTTCTGTTTTCACACCTAAGCAAGATTGTGGTAGATTGCCACGCTTACAGAAAAAAGTCTCAAGGTGTTTTCTGAACATGATTTAGACATATCGAATTGGCATAGAAATAATAAATTAGTATTTGAAATGTGGCCTTTACTTGTTTACTCTCAATTCTTCTTCTTCTGCTTTGTTTACCACACCTTGTTGTTTCCCGTCTCTTTACCCCCCATGCTGTTTCCCACACAGCTCTGTCTCCTTTATTTTTGTCTCCCAGATTGTTTCCCCTCTGCTGACATCGCAGACATATCCTGTTGATGTAAACTAGTGTAATGATTACTACAGCCATCAGGGACTCCTAATAATAAGATCCAAACGTACTGTTCCCCACACAGTCTCTTTTTCTCTTATGTGTGTATGTGTGTATTTTGTTTTGTTTTCCAGATTCTGAGTAACAGGAAAGGTCTGCTACCAGAACCCAACATAGCTCAGCTGTTGACCAGCATGACGAACCCCGCTGCCCTGCAGATCCTCATGAGGCCGTACCACACCGGGAAAAGAGGAGGTATGTGATAACTGTGCACAACGGTTTGATTCTAGCAATTATCATGATATCACACAACAATCCATAATCTCAGGATTGAGGAAGATGCGGGTATGATTAAGGTGTGTGTTAGCTAGACTGTGATTGATAGTGATAGAGTTGTTGTGTCAGGTTTGCCTAGATATAGGTCTTATGTCGAATACCCAAGAATTTCTGATGTACATACATTATTTTTACAAAGTCTGAATTTATAATATAGCCATTTTTGTTTTCATAGTTTCTTTTAGCCCACTGAATTAAACATAATGACCTTCATCAGACAATGTCGTTGTATGTTCAACACCTTGGGCTATTAGTGTGCAGCAACCTTGTGCTAGCTAGCCCTGACATACTTTATGAAGAGCTGAATAGATAGCAGTGCACTAAAACTTCAATAAACTGTACAATGGAATGACAGCGGTGTGAATGTAAGAAAATAATGCAATAAAAAGGTTGAAGTTGAGGGCCATTCTGCAATATGATGATAAAACGCAGGTCTATATTAACACTAAAGCAATTACCTAAGCAATTTGATGTTTCAAAATATAATATAATCAGAATAACATTGGTTTATGTGTGGTAAGCAGCGCAAAATCACAACAATGAAAGGAAAACTCTCTGCTGAGTGCAACAATGCCTCTGAAAAATGAATTTGGCCATAGTATGTGAATTTGTTTTCAAGTTCTATGCCTTTTTGTTGTAGGAACTCTAAGTGCCACACACCTTCACAACCATTCACTTGACCTCCATGCTAAATTTGAGCCTGGAAGATTGAAAACTTGGCAGGGTAGAAAATGATGAAGAGGCTATGAAATCACGTATGCTGCGGAAGTCTGATCCTACAGCTAGACACACTCCCTTATGGTGCAACTCAAACCTTTAATTTAACCTGATACTTAATCAGATAAGCATGTACGCTGATTGAAAACTTTTACATTTTAAAGCAAATCACTGCCCTGAACCGGTTCGTTTAGGTAGTCTCTTCGCATCTTAGATAATATTCAGAGTCCCACAGTAAAAGTGTGACCCTGTGTTAGGCCTTCTCATATACTGTAATCACCTCTGCGCCGACTTCATTATTTGATGAATGACTAATCAGGTATTAAAATGAAATCGTGTGACATTAGTGGAACAAATGGGAACAGGAAGGGGAGAAGATGGGGAAGGCTCTCTTAAAAAAGAGCACGCACAATTAAAGTCTAAAATTAGGGCCTTGATTAAATGTTAAACTTTCTCCAACTAGTCTGGAAGAAGCTACAATTAGCATCGATGCTTTCATTTTTCATGAGGAGGACTTCAGAAAAGGAAATCACACAAACGCGTAAGAGAGGGAGTGTGTATTGTGTGTGTGTGTGTGTAGGGTGGCATTGCCGGAAGCTGAGAGAAGCCTGATATAAATCCCCAAAAGATAAAATGTTTTTTAAGTGGGAATATTTGCACACCATCCTTAATTTTTTAACAATGTACACACATTATTTTTCCATTCAATAAACATATGTTCTGCAGCTTAAAAGCAACAAGCCACACTAGTTATAATCAATGAGCCAATGCAGAAATACTCCATGGTGTTCAGTAACCAAGAGGTCAGATTTTTCTCTGTCCGCTGCTGATGATTATTCAACGTTTTTTTCCACTCAAGTATTCAGCATTACAAAGAGAACTACACTCGCTGAAACAGTTGCAACAAAGCGTAATGTGGCGATGCTTCTTCTTCCCCCAGACTTGATCTGCATCATCAGAAGAATGAAACTGTTGTTTATTCATTACTTGATTGTTTTAGGAAGAAAAGACAATTCTTGATGCACGAACATGCACAGCGCTAACAATTTTTTTACATTCCTCAGCAGTCAGGCTTTCTCTATCAAAGCTACAGCTTCAGTGAGTTAAACCCACTTTAAAGAGAGGTATAAACCAGCTGTTGTCCCAGAAGTGAAACTATATAAACCGGATTGGAACACTTTAATTGGACAAATTCAATTAGAGTGAAAATTATGAAATATCATGAACAAGAATATTGCAAATATAAATTAAACTGTAGCAAGTAGCAAACTGGAAAACGATGCATAATGTATCTGTTGAAGAACCGTATCATCAGTGGAATATCAACATTAGGCCACTGTAGGAATCACAATATAGTAATATGTTAAACATGCACGAAAAGTCTTAAAGAGTCAAAATAAAGAGATTAACTGTAGAGCAATATTCCCCAAATTGTGAAAAACAACCATTGAAATGCTGAAGCTCGGGGCTGTTCTCTTTTTTTTAAGGAAACTGTCAATACACTTACAAAATAAATCCGGATTTTTCTGCTCCTCTTCTCTCTATTGATTACTTTGTTGTTTGTTTGTGCTTCTTTTCAATTGCATCATACACACCGGAATGAAGTCTAAACTTGGAAAAAGTTATGAGGGAGGCCATTTGCTTGCTCCTAACATAATATCCCAATATTGCTTTACTTGTGCCTGTTATAAAACAGACAGGTGCGGTTTTTTATGTGAAATGGACTGAGTGTCTGACTAATATACTGTCGTTAAGATGACAAAGATTGATTAATGCATTAGTGGAGACCAAAATGTATAAAAGAAAATCACAGACGAGCAATGATTGATGGCTTTATATTTTAGGGAAATACGGGCGTCACGCCAGCCTGCCGTTCCTCAGACCCCCTCTCACCACTGCTCTGCTCACACTGGGAAAAGCACACCAGGTCAGAGTAACAATAACGTCGGTGTGGGATATTTTAGTGTGTGTTGATGTGTTTGTTACAATAATGTCTGTTTTTCTTTGCCTTGCAGAATGCTTTGCTTGGTAATGGACTTGTCCTCCAGAACCTTTTGCATATGCAGCTCGCACAGCAACAGCTTCTTCACATCAAAGACAAACGCATCAGCAGCGTAAGACACCTGTTTGGCGCGTGTGTGTGTGTGTGTGTTGTGTGTGTGTGTGTGTGTATGTGTGTGTGTGTTGTGTGTGTGTGTGTGTGTGTGTGTGGTGTGTGTGTGTGTGTGTGTGTGTGTGTGTGTGTGTGTGTGTGTGTGTGTGTGTGTGTGTGTGTGTGTGTGTGTGTGTGTTAGTGAGTAAGTGTTCCATCATTTGCATAGGTTAGTGTTGAGGGTTAAACATCGTCGTGGGCATGTTCTTATGTGCTCTTACATTTTCATCTTCAGCACTTAATTCATAATGAAACTAAACAACCCCCTGAAAACACGCAACCTAATTGCTTCCTCTCTGTTTTAAAAGGAAGACCTTGAGGTGTTGAAGTTTCCCTCTTCTTTTGATTTGCATATTTTAAAATGTCTCTGATGTTTCCTTTAATTGCTGAAGTGAAAGTTAAAAGACCCTAGCCGATGTTGTTTCAAAAACTGGATTCATATTCCAGAGAACGAGAATACTTTTCTTTGAACCTGCATCAAACCTTTATTTTTCATTGGGTATATACTTCATTGGCTTTTTTTCCAAATGTTTCCCTTTTCATTTCCTATGGCTCTCCAAATAACATATACAGTGCAGAGGAGATTGTACAAAAGGAGAACTATAATGATAATTTAACTGTATACATAAAACATACAGTTAAGTGTTTTGAGTGTCATTTTCACTGTACTGTATGCATGATACTCGAACCCTCATTGTTGTCCCATTCTTTTCCTCCTCCACTCCCTTCCACTGACTTTTCTCTCATGGCCTCCTCTCCTCTGCGCAGGTCTCCAGTCTGCTCGGGGACCCGTCCCGGCTGCTGATGCAGAAAGTGTTGTCTATGCGGCCTCCAGGCCTGGTGCCGCTGGGTAAAGGCCTCCTGGGAGACTCTCCTACTGGTGAGCAGGCGAGCATCCGCTCCAGATGACTGGGTGTCATTACTTCAAACTCATGAGACCATAGTGAGACCGGCAATACGTCTCTCACCAGTGTTTTGTTAAATCAAACTCCCCTAGTTATCTTCTTCAGTCATCTGCTGTTCAAGGGCATCTGGAAACTTGTGATTAATCGGCTCTTCAATAACAGCACCTTATTTCTGTATCATGCTGTTAAACAAAGCAGCTTCTGAGTGTCGCTACTTACTTATTATTTATATCCAGGGCTTAAAATGAATGTGGTAATGATTTTTTGACTTTGAAATGTAGGTTTAACTTGAACTTGTGGCTAATTAAAATGAGATCTTTACAAGGAAATATAAATCAAGTTTATTTAAAACCATTCTAAGCAGACTTTATGGGATTTAAAGACCGACCTTGTGTATACTGACCCACAACTGAACAGGGCTTACAATGTGTTGACTGTACATGGGAATAGCATATGAAAGAGATCTACTATAAACTGAGACACTCTATTTTTTGTAAAATGGGTGTAATAAAAGCAATTCGCCTGTCTCTAACGCTTCAGTGTGTTAGGGCTGCACACATATCGAATGTAACATAACAAAAGCCCACATTTAGCTTTGAGTAATATACCACTTACCAAGCTGAGGCTCATTTCTAATAGTGAAGAGAGTACAAAGGCCCAGTATCCCAGAGAGTATTTGTATTTTCTCAGGTACTTCTCTCTGTCATTAAAGGACCCAGTCAACCTACAGAAGTGTTAAAAAAGAATTTGATGTAAAGCAGCTGGGAACGGAGCATTTTTTAACAATCAAAGGATGTGAAACGCTATGTCAAAGACATAAGCAGTTGTGTGTGTGTGTGTGTGTGTGTGTGTGTGTGTGTGTGTGTGTGAGTGAGTGAGTGAGAGAGAGAGAGAGAGAGAGAGAGAGAGAGAGAGAGAGAGAGAGAGAGAGAGAGAGAGAGAGAGAGAGAGAGAGAGAGAGAGAGAGAGAGAGAGAGAGAGAGAGAGAGAGAGAGAGAGAGAGAGAGAGAGAGAGAGAGAGAGAGAGAGAGAGAGAGAGAGAGAGAGAGAGAGAGAGAGAGAGAGAGAGAGAGTGTGTGTGTGTGTGTCTATAATGTGAAGCTTATGTCACCGTACATGTCTGCTGGGATTGTTAGCTTAAGGCTGGTTCGAGCTGATTCTCTTATTGTGCTCTGGAGGCCATTTGTCACAGCGATATTGGATTTATAATAAGTGTGATTGTGTGTGTTTGCACATTTACTGTGTGTGCGAGCAGCTTTAAATTATGTGTGCTTTTATGTCTGTGTATGTTCCTTTTATGTTTGTCTTTGTGGTAACATATTTTTGTTTATTAAACCCTGGAGTGAGTGAAATATTGGTAGTGCGGAGCAAAGTGCTGCGCTGTAAATATACATGATAAGCGATGATGTATGAGCAGGAAACTCACTCTCAAACATTACAACTGGCTCTGCAGAGACGGTCGAGCTCTCAGTTTCCAGCCTGTCTGAGTGATTCGTCTCTGTCCAGGAGACAGAGACGCTGATGGTCATAAGTGAAAAAAACTCAAGTGTTTATCTGGCAAGTTGATTGCAGCACTATAGCTTAAGCTATATTTCCACTGGAGAATAAAGTGACTTTTCTTATCTGATCCTTGCTTTCATTTCACTCACTTTGCCTCTGTATTTTATGCGTCTTAACCAAACTATGTTCCTCTTGTTCCCTTTACTTTTTATTGCTTACCACCTTTACCTTTCCTTTCCGTCTGTCTTCTCTTTCATTTCGTGTGTTCTTACCTTTCTTTAACTTGACTTTTTGCTTCCTTTTTTCCTTACCTTTCTAAATTCTAACCTCATCCTTTTCATTGTATTTCCTTTCCAATTGCGAATGCTTTTTCCCCCCTAACGTTCCTTTCCTCTTCTCTTTCAGAGTTGGGCCAGGAGTCTGTGCAATTGTCTACCCATAATGCCTCAGTAGTGGTATCTGCAGCAGGTGTGGTGCCATACCTCCAGGGTCGAGCTGGAGAACAAAACAGCAACCATGCTATCTCCACACACCCTTCTGCTTCCTTCTCCTGTGACAGGCAGCCCGCTCCCCCTGGGACCCTGGGCGGCTGCCACCCCCAGGGACAGGGCTACTCCCTGGGCATCACTCACTCAGGCCTCGGCCCGCCTCCACCCAAACCTCCAGGAGGGGTTTATACGTCAGCAGGCCAGCACAGCAGTTCAGACGGCTGCCCCCTGGCTAGCATGGTGAGCACAAAGACACACACACAAAAAAAGGTGTCATACGCTGCTGATGCGTTTGTCTTTGAAGTGAAGAAGCTGTTGCTGTGCGAAATGTATAAGGCAGAGAAAATGTGATATTATTGTAAACACACACTAAAAAAATCCCACACAGATGTTAATGGTATTCTGACCTGGTGTGCTTGTCTATTTTTTAAAATGCGTTAAAACATATGTTAATCAGTGTTTCTGATTCAAACTGATGTAAAACAGGCAACGTTATGTTTTACAGTGTTTTACATTTTACAAAGAGAATCTTGTGAAATGTTCCAAATATGGTAATGATGGCTGACTAGCATGACTGATTTTTTTTTTTTATTGTTGCCCTTTGGACTTTACAATGCTCTGGAGGTATTGTAAATGTTTGGATCACAGGTCAAAAACAACACTAACCCTAGACCACTACGCAGCCATAAATGGAAGTGATGCTGCCAGTTGTATCATACAAATAATATTACATTGCCTAACATTACATTATTTGGATTTGCAGGATTAAAAACGTCTTCAAATGTAATAATAAGGTAGCACACATTTTATAACATTCGCCTGTTTTTGAATGAGTCGCAATGGCCGTTTTCACTATTTCATGAAATGTTATAGATACCCCGATTTAGAAAATAATGAAGCGATTTGTTTGTTGCAGTCCTTCACTATTCTCTCTCTCTACCCATGAACTATGTGTCTCTTGTGGACTGGTACTTATTCCTGATTTAGCCTCATCAGGGCTTCAAAACACACACAGTGAGTGAGTGTATGAATAACAGCCACAGTCCCTTAAGGGCTATTCTTTTGGGAAATTCCCATAATGCACTTCTGTCTCACACATATTTACTGATAAATGTAGAAGCTGTCTACCTTCTGGTTAACTTTTTGCACACACTGAATACCTGTCTCTTCGTGCCTCTCTAAATCTCTTTGCCTCCGCCTGGTTTAAATAAAGCACTGCTATGCCAACGTCATTATCCGTAATACGTTATTGCACAGAGATAATCGCAGTGCCAAAGTTCTTCGGGGAACTGATTCCTGTCCCAGCGCTGTCTTCTCTAAAGAGTCTTTAATGGAGGCAAAGTGTAATTAAACAGAGTTCAATCCTCCCAGGTTTCCACAGCATCTTCAGCCACGTCAGAATCTTTGCTAAATTAAAAAAGCTTATGTCCAGGTTGGTGTGGTTGAAACTCCAAGACAACATGTGGATATAAAGGATGCAAAACTGATGGATTAGAGGTTAAAGGAATGTAATTTGCTTTTGGACTTTCAGCGTGAAGTTTCCATTGACCTGAAAACCTGCTAACTGCATCGTAAATAATACAATTTGTATGTGTTTAGGCAAGCAATGGCCAGGGCTCCCTGTTGGGTGATCCTCCTAAAGAAGTCCGAATGCCCTCCAATCCCTACCTGAACCTGGCCAGTGTGATGCCGGGAGTGGTTCTGCAAGGTGAGCTCACAAACATTACACATTTTCCAGATAAAGGGTCTATTCTGAACCCATTTATTAATAAAAAACTATTTACGTGCCTCAAGGACCACACGTTCCCCCCTTTCAATAAAAATAGTTTTAATTTTAATGGAATTTTAATCTATCTTTTGAGCTGCCTGAAAGTGGTTTCTACGGAGTTTATGGCTTCCTTCTCTTTTTTGAAGAGGCAACGGTGGTCAGCTTGGATTTGCAGCAGTTACTGTACAAATAATTTAAACAGCAATCCAGAGTCATATCAAAGAAATGTGACATGTTTACAGCTTTGCATATGAGAAAGCTAGATTTCCAACCAAAAAATCCAAGCAACTCTTTTGAGGTCTTCCTCCAAAGCATTTGTCCCAAAACACAACAGCATATCACATTTAAAGAAAACACCAAACATTATAGTAAGAAACAACAAAATGGCTATGGTCAATATTAAATGCAAGTAGGCCATGAAATAATGTCATGGTGGCAAAATGAAATAAAGTGTGATAAAACGCAACATTACCTAACTCTTGTGTCTCCTCCTCTGCTGCCCAGGGTCAGTGGGGAGTAAAGCACAGGGAGGCCCGCCTGGCTCCGGGGTGTACGGCAGCCCGGTGGGCCCCGTGGTCTCCCAGGGGTCCGGCTCCTACTCCCACAGCGCCGCAGCTACAACCACAGCCCAATACACCACAGATACCTCCACTGACTACAGCCAATACAACCAGGCCTACACACAGGTACAGAAACAGACTCAACAGAGAAACAAATGTAGAAAGAGGATGATTGATGGATGTTTGTGGGTCTGCTTCTCCACAATTGTGTTAAATGTGAGAGAGAGAGGGATGGTGGCTGAAAAGATGATCGATATATGGATACATAATGAGTGGATGGATGAGAGCAGTAGTGACAGAGAGAGCTGTAAGTAGGGGAGGCAAGGCGCTGGAAGAGATGAGAATGGATATGGATATTTGGACCGACCGTATGAGAGGATTTGGCACAGAGAGCTGTTTCACTCCATCTGTCCCTTTGTCTCTCTTAACACGCCACACTCATCCGTCATGTTGGTCTTCATCTCTTTCTCTCTTTCTCTCTTTCTTTCTGTCTTTCTTTCTTCCTTTTTTCTTTCTTTCACCTGTTTGTCTCAGCTCTCATCATTGTTATGCTTCCTCCAGCAGCAAGTGACATATCGAATATTTTCACAAAGGGGAAAACCACATTTTTAAATGTTAATTACAATCCACTTATCCAAACAAATTAATCCTGATTAGATAACCAATAAAACGGTCAGTTTACTTTTGCTACTATGACGAGACAAAGACGAGTAATGGAGGAGAGCTGTTTGTAGGAATAATACTTTATAAGTTAGAAAGAAAGAATAAAATAAAAAGGGACGTAGAAATTAAGCAAAGACAAGAAAAATCCCGAGCAAACATTCATCTGTCTTTGTGTCATAGGAGGCCATGCAGCAGTGGTACCAGCACTACCAAGCACAAGCTCAGAGCTACAGCGCCGCCGCTCAGCAGAACAACACGGCCACAGACTACAGCAAGGAGCACACACAGGTAACACACACTTATTTAACTGTGTGGGATGTAGCATGTATTTGTCTGTGTAAATCTATGACTCCTCTTTTTTTCAGGGTTCCTGCAGGTCCTTAAAAAAGTTGTTAAAGGCATTCAATGCATCTACAAATATACAATAACGTCTCTCTTGTATTAAAATGTCTTATACAACCTTTAACATTTTTTAAAAAGGCTTAAACCTAACTTGCCTTAAGCTGTAGTTTTATTTGTTACATTTTATTTCTCCAAAAACTAGTTGAATAGTTTGAAATCTTTAATTTTCAAATACACAACATTTGAGAAACTGTTTAATTCAGATCACAGAGAACAGCAGGTGGTTATGGGAGCTCAGAATACTTTCTCAGAAATTGAAGAGATCTTCTTCCTCACTGGAAGTATATTAAAGCTCCCTCTAGCACTCAGTGGCTCTGTGATATTAAGTCTGTTCTAAATTTAGAGAAGATTAGATATTCAGGGGGAGCTAACTCTGATAAGTTCTATAATAAGTGGCAATATTTCCTTACGCTTTTTCAACGCTCTTCAATCCCTTTCCCTGGTTTGCTTTGTCTTATTTTTTAGGGTTTTGACTTTAAATAGCATGTTAACACCTTAAAGATTCAGAAAGTAATGCCTGTTTCTATTATTTATAGTTGATACACATCAATTCCTTTACTTACTAAAAACTTTGTACAATTACCATCTTCTGTCCCAGGCTCCTCCAGTGACCACCTATGGGGATTACAACTCCTACATGCAGGCTGTCACTCAGTACTACTCTCAGCCTGCTGCAGCCAGCCAGGCCTACGTCAGCAAGGTACACACACACACACACACACACACACACACACACACACACACACACACACACACACACACACACACACACACACACACACTCCCCTTCCCAAACAATACATGACCAGCAGAGCCCTCAAAATGTCTTGAAATCATGAGTAAATGTGATCTATAATACCTGACCAGCTCCATATAAACCAGAAGCTCTTTAAAACTAAGTCAAACAACATCCTGCCCAGTAGTGTAAATGATCTGAGCCGCGGCCTTCAGAGGAGCATGCTGGTATTTACATGTTTGTCTTTGACCTCTCTCTAAGACACTGATAGCCTGTTAGAGGGAACACATCACTCTGCACCCAGCAGCTGATAGCAGACAAGACCCGGCTTATCTGCCGCTGTGGAGGCGGGCATGCTTGAAGACGCAGCCAGAGTTGCATTCTGGTCCATTGAGTGAATGTTGGTGGAGAAACAGATATCTCGGAGAAAATGACACGATGGGTTCCTGACATTATTACAGCTTTACACCATATGATAAAAATGCAATTCCGGTGATCGCATTGCAATCGGATAGAGCGTGACCACATAAAAGTGAAGGTGAAAATGTGAGGACGGAATGTAATCCGATCAACCAAAGCACCGTCTGGAAGTGGCAGTGGTTCTCAAACTTTTTTCAATAATGTACTTTGAAAAGAAATTCAGCCAAGTACCCCCTGATCAGCGCAAAAACAATTTGTTAGGGGAAAAAAGCCTATATGTATTTTCTATTGTAATGTTGTATGCATTTGCTGTTCATGTACATTTTTTGTTTTATTATAGTTGTATCTTATACTCTCTTTTAAATATTTTCACTCATGTGTAATACTTGACAAAACAGCTGCTGTGACAATATAATTTCCCAATTTATTATATATTTGTAAAATGACACAATAACATATAACACATTCATTTGTTTTGATTGTAACTGAGTAATTTACTCACAATAAACACAAAAGTTAGATTTTGTAGTGAAACTTAAAATAGCTTCAGCATGTGTTACATATTAACAGATTCTACAGTGAACTAAAGACAGAGAAACAGTAAATTGATTACAATATAAGAGGTTGACACCATGCAGTTTTTGGTGGAGATGTTAATCGTCCAATCCGTTGCATGGTAAGCTGGAAAAGCCCGGAGCGAACACGGAGAAAACCCAAAATAAAAAAAACCAACCCACACAAATATTTGGGGAAAACACCGGAGCGAACCCCGAGTAAATCCCAAAATGATGAAACCCACCCACACATATTTTTTCGGGACAAAACCGGAGCAAACCCGGAGTAAAACCCAAAATGATAAACCCACCCACACATATATACCACCCTAACTTAAAGGAGACCTATCATGCTATATTTGAATAATATATTGTAGGGCCATACCTATATAAGGTATATTTATACGTTTTTTTTTCAAAATACCAAATAGATCATGCATTTTAGCCATGCCTCATTTTGCTGTATTTTGCTCTCCTCCACCCTGTCTTTGCATGCGCTGCAGCTGACCACGCCCCCCTGCAAAGGAGGGGGCCGAGTTACGAGCGTCATGTTACCATGCTGTTACCATGCTGTTACCATGCCACGGCAACCTCTCATTCCCCTGATTGGTGGAGAGTTGGCCATATAGGCGGAGCACCACTTTTGTGACATAGCAAAGAATTCAAATCTGTATCAGTCTGTATCAGATCCGTTGCAGCCCCGTTTTTAGAGATTTGGGTATGGAGGAAAAGAGAGAGGGTTGTGTTTTCTGATACTTGGTGAGTTCCCTGACACACCGGGGACACATATTCATGTATAAAAGACGTACAAAGGTGCATTTTGCATGATAGGTCCCCTTTAAGATCCCACAATAGACCCCACATTTCAATAACCCCCTTAAAGACCCAACATTTCAATAACCCCCTTTAAAGAACCCAAACGGGCTCAGAGTTGCGTCTGAAAGGCTTGCAGATGGCCTTGCCTACAGAACGGAAGAATTTGCAGACGGCTCCTCGCTTTTTTGGTTGACACATCAGGCGAGCTTTGAAAATGGACGCGACACAATTTTCTTCTGACGATACTTCCATGTGGAACATCATGAGCACGGACTCTGCGCAGCCCCAAATCCTGACCAGGTCCTTGTAAACCACCTTGTCGAGGGTCTGAAATGTATCCTGGGTTACTGTGAAAATTTCCCCCTCGACTTTGGCCCACACTTTCTCCAACAGGCACTCAACGATGCCGACTGAGTTTCCAACGCTGTTGTTCACCTTTGCGTTTTTGAAAATCCGTGTGACCAGTTTCTGAACCAGAACCTTGACTTCCATTTTGGCTTTCGTTGACACTGACACTGGGGCTTCTTCTGTGATTGTTGGTGGCGCCTCAATCTCCTCGAAAGCCAATATCATCCTTCTAGTTTGTGTGACAGCGTTGTTCACAAACCACCCGAACACTCCCAAGAAGCGACACACTTGCCTCGTTATCTCACGGTTCACAGCCTCTGGGGGTGGGGCAACTAATATTTTCTTAACTCCTGGGGCAAACTCAGGTATCATCATCCCTCTCGTGGTGTGATTGTAGAATAGTTCTTTGAGAAGTATTGTGAACCCCAGGTTCTTGCCGAGGGATATGTCTTTCATCCTCTGATAAACAAAAACTTTGTTGCAATCCTGGTCTCCATCACCCTCCTCCGTGAGCAAATCATCAATATCGTTATCAAAAGCCCTCATTGAATTCACGCTGCTAGCTCTTGCTCCAGGGCAAAATGTTGCCTTCAGCCCTGACAACATTCGATGTATGGTCAGTTTGGCAACACGTCTGGTTAAAAAGGCCTTGATCTTTCCGCATATATTTTTCTTGATCTTGGGTTCTACTTCCTCAATGGTAGTCATTGAATTGCTCTTTGCTCCCAGACTCTCCTTGATGATGAATTGAGTGAGTTCAGCAATCTCCTCGACCGTGTCGGCTCTAAGAAGATTGCTCTCATTTTGGGTCATACTATCCATTAGGGGCTCTTGATTTTCAAAAACTCTTTTGTAATTATATCCTCGACCATTCTGGATGTATTGCTTCCAATGCTGTCTTCTAACCCGCTTGAGGCGGTCCTCGACCCAGAACTGGCTGAGGTTTTAGGGAATATAGGTACGGACCCTGATCTATTAGAGAGTGCAGATTTGGTCTGAGGTTTTTGAGAGGGTAGACTCGGACCCTGAGGTTTGAAAGACGGTATAGTTGACCTCTGAGGTTTTTGAGTGGGCAGACCCTGTCTCTGAGGTTTGAAAGAGGGGAGCAACTGAGGTTTTTGAGAGGGTAGACCCAGACCCTGAGGTTTGAAAGAGGGTATAGTTGACCTCTGAGGTTTTTGAGTGGGCAGAACCTCTCTCTGAGGTTTGAAAGAGGGGAGCAACTGAGGTTTTTGAGAGGGCAGACCCTGTCTCTGAGGTCTTAGAGGGGCCAGATGACTCGTGGCTCTTTTCCTCGTTGACGTCATCCCCTTTTTGACCATCAGTGGAGTCTCCATAGCCCTTTTCTGTTTGCGTAATCTAAATCGAAACAAACCCTTCATCTTAGCCCCAATAGTTCTCAACATATGGATGGCGTGACCAACCATGACATCAAGTCTGTGGTGGGAAGTGACGTGTTCGCTTTCCATAAAACCCTCAGCCTGGGAATTGCAGCTGACTGCTGACTTGACGCTGGTTACAGCTTCTTTCACCAGCAGCCTGGTTAAACTTGTGGCGCTGGCACACTCAACCGTGTCCTTAATGTCCAGAAATCAGCGATAGTCTGAGGGAGTGTGTTGCCCAGAATGGACCAAACAACCTCCTCAGAAATGATGACATTTTTGTTCTTAATGGCTACTAGTAGGCACACATGCGCCTTGTGGACCGGACATCTCCTTCATAAAACGAGTAATAGGGGGAATAATCGGGCAGTTCGATGTGTGTAGAGGTGTGTGTGTGTGTGTAGAGGTGTGTGTGGCTATAACGAAGCAGCCTGCAGTCGCTCTTTAGCTGTCTAATGAAGGTAAACACAGCGAAGGCTGTGTGTAAAAGGCACAGCTCCACTTCCTACTTTGGCGAACCTGTAACTTTCTTGTGTGCACAAGAACGTATCTCTTGCACACGAGAAAGTAAATCGTGATGAGCAAAACCATGTCACTTGGCCCAGGTGGTTTCCACAGAACGGACAAAACATGTTTAACAACCATAAACACACTCGTACCATCCATAGGTACCGGCAGTCTATCCGCCAAAACAAACTTAAGTTTGTGTCAATCACTTGCACGTCACTTCTGGTATGATCAATCAATCAATCAATCAATGTTAAAGTGTTTCGGGAAATGTTAAAGTGTTTCGGGAAATGTTAAAGTGTTTCGACACTTGTAAATTTGTCTCTAGCTTTGTAAAAGTGTTTCGCATCTTGTTAATTTGTTTTTGTTAATGTTAAATCGTTTTTTCTTTGGTAAAAGTGTTTTGCAAATGTAAATTTGTTTTATAAAATGTAAATTTGTCTCAAGCTTTGTTAAGGTGTTTCACACTTTGTAATTGTCGATTGCACCTCTCAGCCACCGTACTGTATACTGTTAAAAATATGTAAAATTTGAACACTTAACCCTCTGGAGTCTAAGGCTATTTTCTTGATTTTTAGATGTTTCCTTAAATCACCAAAAAAACTAGCCTAAATCACTCTGTTTTTATGTTATGATTTTGTATTTTAAATATTTGTTATGATAATGTTCTCCGATTTGATTTTCTAAATGTCTTATTTATCATTAGGCCCAGGGGTTAAATTGGGCCGGGGCTGTCCGGGGCTAAGCCCCGGCACATAGGACGATGCAAAAATATGTCATATGCAAAAAACGATATGTTAAAACTTTTTTCGTTCTTAATATAGACTATATTTAGGGTCGATATGTGTTGACTTTACTTTAAAATAGCAGATCTCTGTGAGCGGATATAGTTTTTCGGCTTAGTGAACGTGTGTCTCTGCTCCGATCAGGAGCTGCAGCCCACATTTTTGTGTGTACATTAATAATTTAAGATGTAGGCCTAAATTAATTCCAATTTGTTTGTAGTACTTTCAATTTTTATTGTGTCATTTGGTGGCATCAATGTGTGCATTTGATACAGATAATGGAGCAGTTGCTTTAGGGCCTCATATACAGTAGCCCTTAAGGTCAAATCATGAGATCTTTAGCGAGGTGAACTCCGGACATCAGCAGCTCTCTGGCTCGTTCACAGCTCACGTCCAGGTGATTCATAAATCCTGAAACACTCGCCTGGTACGTCGCTGTGGTGATAACATCAGCTCCACTGAGCAGAAACCTGTATATGCACCATATTTAAAAATAGTTTTCTACAAGTGTGTTGATAGGGAGCAGAGGTGGGAAGTAGTGGAGTACAAATACTTCGTTACTGTACTTAAGTACATTTTTCTGGTATCAGTACTTTACTACACGACTTATTTTTCTGACGACTTTTTACTTTACTTCTTACATTTTAACACAAATACCTGTACTTTCTACTTCTTACATTTTCAAAACAGGCTCGTTACTTTAGTTTTAGTCTGTGTTTGGTGGCGTGATCATTAGTATTTAGAGTCATTGCCTATTGATTTTAGTGTTTAGTGTGTTATATAGGTTTTTGTGGTTGTAAGTGGTCAGCAAAAGCCGTTTTTGAACATTAAAGCATGTAAACATGTCACAGTAGAGCAGTGTTTCTCAAAGTGGGGCGCAGAGGCATGATAGGGGGGGCGCCAGAGACCAGGAGGAAAAATTGTTATGACAAAAAAAAAAAAAAATTTAAAAAGAAATTGGATAATAGAATTGTTATGACGTCGGCATGACCGGCGGAAGTTACACTTAGAAACCTTAGAAACCTATGAGGGCGCTGTAGGACACAGGTGTGTAATGTACATTTTGAGGATGGAAGGTCAATAGGCGGCGTCAGGGGGGCGCTAGGGGCTGCTGCAGGTCCCCCTAGGATAGCCATAGCACCCCCAAGAAATGTATGTCTTTTTTATTTTTATGTGTGAAATTCATAATTTGAAAAATGATTGATTCGAAAATAATATGCTATAGTACAGTACAAGTACGTCTGGGTCTCTGTGTTTCATTCAAGCTCGGCTCTGTGTGTGTGTGGAACGAGCCATTTTGTGTGCGTGCGTGCGCGCGAGAGAGAGAGCGCGCACCGGTACCGGAGATTGTTGTTGTTAGCATCTGGTGCTAGCTAGTTACGCTAACGGATATAAGGAGCTTTTTCAACAACAAGGTGGAGGGAGAACTCTCCTGTCAGACTGAGAGGCTCAGTGAACTAAAGGACTCTCTGAGTGTTTAGATAGTTAACTTTAGTCTAAGTTATCTCAGTGGGTCTCAAACGTTTTGGTCACGATTAATGTGAACAATTATTTCCGAGGCACACGTTTATATGATCATTATAGTTATAAAAAAATAAGAGAATAAATGAAAAACAGGTTTGAAATACTATATGACAGTAAAAAAAGAATAAAGTTTAAAAGGGTGATTTGTAAAATATCCATAAAGAAAGAGTAAATCTGTTTACAGTTCTGTTTCATATGGGTGTTGAGAGATGTATCCATAGATCTCTTCATTTTGCTCTCAAAGTGCACCAGATTGATGCATTTAACTTCAATATTTAAAAATAAATCTTCCCGGGGGAGCATGCCCCCGGACCCCTATGTGGGGTCCACACACTACCTATAAAAATAGCACTTTACCTAATGCTGTGATAAGACACACTTTTTTGCCAAATATCAGCATTTTCTTTCTTTTCATTTTTTTGCACAGATTGCAAAGTGGCAAAGTATTATAACTTATTGTTCTAGCAAAGGGATTGCACAATTGTATTATGTATTTTTTTTTGGACCACACAGAATTATGGAGCATCGTTTTATTATCACTGTTCTAGCAAAGTGATTTTTTTATTTTTTTGAAAGGAATGCTCACGTTCATACTGATGTATTTTAATAAATGTTAACTTGGCCCATTACGTGACTATTTATGTTGGGGGGGCCCCTACTTTTTTTTTCTCCAAAGGGGGGGCCTGACAGAAAAAGTTTGAGAACCACTTGTCTAAGCCAACAAATTACAAATATTATCTTTTATTACATGATATTAAATAAATCGGGTAACTTTATCTTAGTAAACATGAAGATTTAAGCCTGCGTAATGCAGATACATTAGTATTTTAATGACAAACTGACTGATACAGTATAAACCCTTGTAAAAGTAGTTAATCAGCTAAATGTTATTATTACATTTAATTATATTTTACCTCTAATTTGATTCCCTGTGCCTCCAGTTCAGTCGCCAGTCCCCCATCCAGGATTAAAGGTCAGTTATTATCACTCATATAAAGTCTGAGACCAGCAGAGGAACCCATTAAAACTTTATTTAAGAGTCCCTGAAGTTATAACCTAGACTTTTACCTTTTTAATTTGTTATTTTAATCCACTGCTTGCTTCATAAAACACAGTTATGTGGGAGAAATACTGATTTTGACTGTTATTTTTGTTCCGGGTACAATAACGAGGTCAAAGGTTGCGTTTAAAGACGCTCTGAATTTCAAAGATTGTTGTGATTAGGTCCACAACAGCACCATTGTTTGATTACTCATTTATTTGTTATTTTAATTATTTAATACTCTGTATATTTCTATCTGTTGCCTAGTGCAATTGTATATTGTAGAGTATTTAAATCTATTCAGTATTTTCTTTGTATTGTGTATTATTTAGATCAGGGCTTCTCAAACTCCGGACCAAGGTCCGGATCCGGACCGAACTGCAAATCAATCCGGACCGAACCCTGTGTCCCATTATAAAAATTAAAAAAAAAAAAATTCTGATTCTGATGTAAATTAAAGTGGACCTATCATGATGCTATATTGGAAACATATATTGTAGGGCCATACCTATACAAAACATGTCTGTGAAGTTTTTTGCTTAAAATACCAAACAGATCACCCATTGTAGCCATCCCTCATACTGCTCATACCCCTCTTTTGCAGCCCTGTTAGAGATACGCGGATTTTGGGTCCTTAGCTTGAAAAAAAAAAAAAGAGGAGGCGGAGCTAATGCCTGATCAGAATTCTACCGGAGATAAAGTTCAATTCTGCTGTGATAAATCGCCATCCTGTTCTAAACCACATCAAAGATTATTTCTGAAACAGTATGGAGCTCAAATGCTTTTTCTCTTGCGGGTTTATCACAAGGTGAGTTCCTTTTTTTATTTCCTGCTTTTTAAACACATGTGCTCTACAGTACAGGTTAGCTCTGAGTGTTAGCAATGTAAACAAAGATGAGATTACGTCCAAAACACGTCAGGCATTGTTTCTGATAGCAATTTTCTGTGGGTCCGCTGCCGATTTGAAGTCAGATCGGCAGCAAATCTGTATCCGCTCGTTGTACCCGTTTTTAAAAGATTAATTAAATAAAGTAGATTAATCCAATCCAATCCAACTTTATTTATATAGCACTTTAAAACCTCCAGACCAAAGTGCTGTACAGAGAGATACATAAAGTATAAAATCACACAGCTCAGCTCACAAAACATAAAATTAATTAATTAATTTGAAATAAAAGATACAAACACAAAACAAACCAGAATAAACGTAACAATTTCAAAATTTAAATGTTTTAAAAAAAAAAAAACATAAAAAAAGATTAAGAAGGTCCACAGCAACGACAACATGAAACACCCTTTAATTTACTGCAACGACATGTCGGGAAACCCCCTCAAGGGGGCCCCATGCATAGCGCGCCGAAACGGCTTCTTAATTTCAGTTTCGTTGCTCCGCTCCGGGGGTGGGGGGGGGGGGGGACTTTACTGGCATTGATCCGGACCATTGACCTTGTATAAATTCACAAGTGGACCTTTAACAAAAAAGTTTGAGTGCCCCTGCCCTAGAGGGTGTTAGGTCCACTCCCCACTTATAAAAATAGCACTTTACCACTGCACCCTCTCTAATCTCAGATGCACCCTGAGTCATTTTGTTCTGGAACCGGGCCTGCATTGAACTGATCTTTTTAATAAGTTGTACTTACAATTTAGTGAGAAACATGGGCTTGTGCTTCACTGAGGATCTTTGTCATTCTGACAGGGAGGCAAACTGCAGTTATTACACTTCGCATTTTGAAATATGTGTAACTCTATTAATATAAAACCCACACTGCTCCAACTTCGTTACTTTTCCTAAAATTTGTATATTTATTTATTTATTGAGTGCTTTACCTCACTGAGCTGACGTTATCTCTCTCAGTTCGACAGGAGAGGACTCTCCCTCTCCTTATTGCTGAAACAGCTTCTAATCTCCGTTAGCTCCGAGCTAGCACCAGATGCTAACAACAACCCTCGTAACTGGTGCGCTGTCTCTCTCTCTCTCTCTCTCTCTCTCTCTCTCTGTCGCTCGCACACTCACACAAAAATGCGCAAACATTTGAAAAGTGGGGGGGACACAAATGGGATTTTGAAAAGTGGGGGGGGACATGTCCCCCCTGTCCCAAGTGGAAATTACGCCCATGCCTTCAAAATAAAAGCGCTTACTCAGTCAATAACAAATATACCTAAAAACATACCAAACATATTCATATATACTGGAGCTTAAAATAAGAAATATGTACTATATAATGTGATCAATAATACTTTAAAACAAACTACGTATAACTACCACATTATAACTGAGTGAATGTAAAACTTAAGGAGTTTCAAAATAAAATACTTTTGAAATCTGATATATGGGCCGTTTCTCAATGTCGAGTAAAGCTGCTGCAGAGCCACTATTTCAAGTATACTACGTCATCGAGTGGCGCCGAATGCTGGGCATTGAAACAGTCCTTCGGCACCACTCGATGACGTAGTATACTTGAAATAGTGGCTCTGCAGCAGCTTTACTCGACATTGAGAAACGGCCATGGGCTATCGTCCTTCAGTTTTTAGATAAGAATACATAAAAAACTGTCAATTATCAAAGACTTATTTCACTCCAGGGTGATAGCAGCACACTCCAACTAGTCAGTTAGAGAATATCAGGATAATCTGATGTACAGTTTCAAAATAAAAGACCTTTGAAGTCTCATATATGAGCTATCGTCCCGCTGTTTTTAGATAAGAATAAAACAAAAACTCTCCAGTATCAAAGACGTATTTCACTTCAGGGTGATAGCAGGACACCTTTTTTTCTAGTTTTGGCTGGTTTCCTTAAAAAAACAAGAAGCCGATGGCAACAACTTAGTGCTATTTTTTCTTTATTCTTGTCTTTATGATCACACATACTCCGAACAGCAAACACAGTGAAATTTAGACCTCCTGTTCACTCCAAAGATGGAATGCAAACTGGCACTTCTCCAGGTACCCTGGTCCTTTTTAGGGGATCCGAACCAGCAACAGACTGAGCTACTGCCGTCCAACAGGCATAACAGACATACATTAAAGGTCACATATTATGCAAAATGCACTTTTTCATGACTTTTATACATAAATATGTGTCCCCTCAGAGTTAAGAGATTTGGAAGGTTTCAGGAAGAATTACTCTCTCTCTTTTTGTCCTGATCCATTTATATAAAAACCTGTCTGAAAATGAGCTGATCAGATTTGGGCCACTTTGTGATGTCACAATTATTTTCACGGTTGTGCAACCATTAGCCAATATCCCTGAATCTCCTTCTAGAGCACCATCGTGTTTTGTTTTTTTTAAACCAATCACTTCTCAGAGGGGCCCGGGGAGTGGCAGCTCATTAGCATTTCAAGCTAAAGATACAGAATCAGCAGTTTTGAAACAGAGGGGTTTACGGGATGCTACAATAATAATAATAATACATTACATTTATAAAGCGCTTTTCCTGGAGCTTAAAGCGCTTACAAGCAAGTAAAACAAAATAACAACAAAAGTAGAAAGTGCTAAGCTAGGTGGAATAAGGGCAAGGGGTTAGCTGATTAGGAGTTGAAGGCAAGAGTGAAAAGGCGAGTTTTGAGGGATTGTTTGAATGATGTGAGAGTGTTGGCGGATCTGACGTGGCTGGGGAGGGAGTTCCAGAGTGTGGATATAACACATAGTGGACAATGCATGATCTGTTTGGTATTTCATGCCAAACACTTCAGAGACATGTTGTATATATCTGAGACCTATAATATATTGTTAGAAAAGAGTATAATAGGGGACCTTTAAGGCATATAAGTGAGCCAGACTGAATGTGTCATCTGTCGACATAAGTATGTCTTATATTAGCAGTAAGGAGACAAGAAAGGCACTTATAGAGCTCAGTCCTCCACCAAGGCTGTATAACCGCCAGTGTAATTCCGATAACGTCTGAAATGTAACGGGCTCTTCCTTGGCCCATGCCTCACCCTCGACCAAGTTTCATGAAAATCAGAAAGTGCTTCAGGAAAGATTGTCTTTATTGTGCTGTTTCTGACTTGTAGTCTCAAGACAGTCAACCAGCTGGCCTTCAATATGTGTTTGTCTCTTCCAGGAGGTGGATGTGTGTAAGCCTCTAGGAGTGTCTCTGCACGCAGTCAGTAACGGCGCCCCCCCTCCCACGGCCGTCCTGCCAGCTGCTGCCGTGCTCCCCGCCTACAGCACCCTGCCTTTAATGCCCGGCTTCCTGGGGGCGCCACACCCTGCGGCCGCCGCACCCAGCCCCGTCACACACCCTGCAGCCCCCGACTGGAACACCTACTACTACGTGAGTATAGAAAATGCTCACTTAATACAGGATGAGACTCTTTAGGTACATATGTGATCAGGGTTGGAAAGTTATAATTCTGAGGTACAATACTTAATAACTTGGATACTCACTACATTTCAAACTCAGGATTTTGAATGAGTATTTTTAAACTGTGGTTTTGCAGCTTTTGCTCAAGTGAAATATATATATATTTCTTCCTTACCTCTTCATCCATCACACTTGTAATAAAGGATGTGACATTTTAGTACCTCTGTGAGTGAAACGGGAAAAACTCTTTTTTGGATTTGCTTCTTTCTCTCTTGAAGTGATAGTTCAGAGCAACAAAATCCAAACATTTCATTTTACAGCTAACCACTTCAGGGTTTCCCCTATGACTGCTGATATTAGTGTGCAGTATTCGTTGTTGACAGTAGGTTGCTGGTGGATCACTGTTCAGATCACTCATTTCAGCAGAAAAAACACTACTGGGAGGATTTAGGTGTAATAAGCTTATCCTTAAACAAAGGCCAAAGTAATATAAAACAGACACCTTTATGAATATGTATTCAATGAGTGGTCTGCAGGAGTCACACAACTGTTGTTTACATTTAAAAACCTAGTTATTGAAACTCATGTATAGTACAAGGATTACTGTTGTTGATTCACAATATAAGCAAACAGAAAAGTCAATGAAAGGATTTTCCTGTGAAGCAGAGACAGGAAGTGTTTATTGCATTACCGGCTGTTGTAAATGCATTACTACCCAAATGATAAAACACTGACGAGGCTCTCAATCCGACTTGACTGCAGATAAAAGCAAGATACATTAGTGACAAACCTTGATGTATAGCATGGGTGGGGAACCTTTTTCCTCTCAAGGGCCATTTCAATTTTTTCAACATCCTCCGAGGGCCGTACAAATTATTGACCTCTGCTTAAAAATACTAAAATCAGAGCCCATTCATTTCGCCTTTCTTTCATGCTGTGCAAAGAAAAAGCAACCCCCTTAATCCAGATATCTTACCATGACTCACGCATGCATGCACGTGCACGGTTGTGGCATGACCACCAAAACAGAAAGATATGGATACAAGATGTGTGCAAATGTGTTTAGTTTCCTATCCATGTGAACATGATTGAAGTGGGGGGGGACCTAACCTCCTCTAGGGGGGTCCGGGGGGCATGCTCCCCCGGGAAGATTAAAAAAAATTGTTTTAAGTTAAAACCAACAATCTGGTGCACTTTGAGAGCAACATTAGGAGATCTATGGATACATCTCTCAACATCCATATGAAACAGAACTGTAAGCAGATTTTCTTTTTCTTTATGGATATTTTACAAATCACTCCCCTTTTAAACTTTATTCTTGTTTATTAATAACAACTTTTTTTACTGTCATATAGTAATTTTATACCTGTTTACTTTATTCTCTTATTTTTTTATAACTATAATGATCATATAAAGATGTGCCTTTACCTCACTGGTTGTAGAAAAAGCTTCTTAAATTCGTTAGCATAGCTAGCTAACCAGATGCCAATAACAACAAAGTTATTGACTGTATGATCAGTATGACAGATGAACAGATCGCCACTGGGCTTTCAACTAAAGACACAGCCACGCAAAAACTGCGGCATGTGTACAGCTCCTTATGGGTACTGACATTTTTGGAAGTGGCGGAGCGGCGTTCTGGTGCTCTCCGTCAGAACTGCACCCTGTCAGACGAGACATATACCACGTGATGACACGTTAGGCTCGTGTTGTGTTCAAGGACCCTGACCTTGGCCAGGAAAAACAGGCACTCGCTTGTTTAATTTTTTTGCGGTCTAGATTTCTTTAATTTTTTTCTTTTTCGCGTGTGTTTATAAATTACCTCGAGGGCCCCCCCTCCCCACCCCTGATGTATAGCATTTCCTTTTATTATAAGTCTATTGGAGTGCTCACAATCCTTTTGGTGCACACTGCTTTCCTTTAGGGTCAAATGCCACAATTTTAAGGAACAGCGGCCGCGGACTGTGTGTGACCTTTTTGTCTGGGTTGTTGCAATATAACCACATTACAGCCTTAAAACACAGTCCTCAAAGTCTAAGGCCATGAAAGCTAATGAGAGAAGGAGAGGAGGAGAGGACTCAGAGAGAGAGGTAGAGATCATCCAGACGCCTGAGCTAAGCCTCGTCTCTGGATAGATTTATATTTGTTTGTACAGACAGCTTCTGTGGCCCTCTCTCAGTGGAGAGAGCAACCTTTACACACAAACACAGGATGTGGGAATTTTTGTGAAATTCACAAGATTATTTCCAAATGTTTTGGAATCTCTTTCTTTAGGCAAGACAAGGCAAGTTTATGTATATAGCACCTTTCAACACATGGCAATTCAAAGTGCTTTACAAAAATGAAAGACATTAAGAGCATTAAGAAACATATTATAAAATGGCATTTAAAAACACTAATTTAAAAGCAAAGATAATAGTACTTTAGTTTAACTCCAGTTTGAGGTGTCAACCAATTTGATCAGGTACTCTAGAAATTAAGACTCCCATATGTTTGACGAATCATTAATCAGCAAGAGTAAATTAAATAAAAGGTCATAGTAAAGTTTGTCTGAAAAATATAGTTACAAAAAAAATTCCAAAAAGTTATTAAACACCATAAAAAAATATTTAAAAATAAATATACTATGACATTTTCTTTGATGTTTAAGAAAAAGTATTGAAGTTTGATGGCATTTTCTTTTTAAATAATTACAATCCAACACACAACATGTGACATCCATCAGGAAGTGAAACAGCAGTAACATTGATCCTTTTAGACATTTAAATATTACAAAACAGAATTTCTTCACCCCTAACTCTTCCCTTCTAATTTCCGTCCCTTCAGAACCAGACACGGGGTCATAAGAGGGAGTACCCTCAGCTGGCGGTGCAGGAAGTGACAGCATCAGACGGCGCCTACATCGGGCAGCACTCCCAGGGCCTTGGAGGGCAGTACGCTGACTACTTTAAGAGGAAGAGGCTCTAAAATGAACCAAACCACCTTAAAGCCTAAAGCTTATGGAGGGAATCCGCTGGATGCCACAGCTCCCTCTAGTGGCCTTTCTGTGGCTGCCATTTTGCATCCCCACAGTAGGTATTGAGTTTAATAGAATTAGGGGTTGCAAATGGCTCAAGTGAAAGTAAGCCATAGTGCTCTTCTTTGATCCTGGCACTTATGTACACACACACACACACACACACACACACACACACACACACACAGAAACACACGCATAGCCACAAACACGGTGTTGCTTTTGTCCTGTTCAAGCCTTAACTTTACTCTTTAACTTAAACTGTTGTTTCTCAGTCAGTGTACTGTACTCAAGTAATATTATCTTGTACATTTTTCTAATATAATGTAAACTAAAGTATACTGTATCTGTACGTATAAGCTGCCTTTGTATCTGCAGCCAGGCGACCTGTCTGTCTGCCGGCTGAACCTGTCAGGTGTCTCTCTCTCTCTCTCTCTCTCTCTTCTCTCTCTCTCTCTCTCTCTCTCTCTCTCTCCGTCTGCTTTCAAACCCGCGCTTTGATCCGTCAGTCGAGCTGACATCTGTTTGTACCCGCTTCATTGTCTTTTCTTTGTATTGCCCAGGTTTCCTCTTTTATATCTCCCCCCGTGGATATTAAGAGTGTGTGTGCGCGTGTTTATGCCTGTTGATATGCTGTTTCTGTAGGAAGTGTCAGCCATTTCAATCCCATGGTTTGGGAGCACATCAGGAAAAAAGATAAAGGGCCTGATCCAATCAAGGCCCTTTATTGTGGTGACTTTACAATAGCTTCCCTTATCGAATGGACCTTCCTTTATAGAGACTGGACAGAAAATAAAAGGCTGCTGTAAATACAGTGTGTAATACAGAATATATAAAGCCATGCGTAACAGACAATATTACAATAATAAACGTTTCCCAGCTCTTTTGAGCGTATTGTACTACACCAATGACAGGAAAACATTTACTGCGTGTACAACCTTTTTTTTTTATCTATACTGTTATATCTTTGTAATATAATATAATAATATTCCAAGGCAATTTATCAATATTGAATCAAATTGTGTTAAATGTATTTATCTGGTTTGGTTTTTAACGTTAAGCCAAATATTAGAAGTCCTTTCTCTTCTATCTCTCTGTTGTAACAGATTGGGGTGTTTTTGGGAAGATCTGTCGGATTGTAACAGAAGCTTTACTTTTATTTCTAGCTGCACTTTGAATATTAAGCCTGCAAGTTTGTCCTAAATCAATTCTACATACCGACTCAAAGCTGTTTTTTATGATGTAGTTTGCACTGTTAAAGTGCCAAAGGAAAGTATTTGAAAACCACTTAGTATGTATTTGAAAAACACGCAAATTGAGCAGCTTTCCAAAGATTGGGGGAAAAAATGAAACGATTGGTTGATAGTTGTGAATCATCTCCAGAATTAAAACCAAACAAATCAATCTTTTGAAAAACATGAATCTTCTGTGTAATTGAATGATGGTGATATTCCAAATTTCCCGTCACTACCAAATATGTTTTTGTGCATTGTTTGCCACAGTATACTATAAAAATACATAGTATACAATAAATAGTTATATATTCTTTTGGTATAGTGTGAGATTGGGACACATTTAATTTCGTTTTTGGGACTTTAGTATCAAACGTTTGTAGCTCCTTTCTTGCTTTTCGCTCATCACATGCGACTATAACGAGCCACTGTGATCTTTTGTTTAGTTTTGATCAATGGGCAGTTTTTGGTTTGTTTTTATAGAGAAAAAGCAACTATTACCTATGATCTTCCCATAGCTCATTTCTTTCCCACTGTTTTTAAAACCTAACAGATAATGTTTGTATGTATACTTTGTGAAAATAGACTAGTTAGATGCTTTGATTTGCTAGAGCAAAGGCTGTGAATTATACTCCATGTCCACAAGGTTTGATGTTGTTCATTTAGGAGAGGGCTTGGTATTTTAATATTACAGCATTGACATTAGCTTTTCTTTATGTGCACAAACCGGCAATAACTAAGGCTCCTTCTACTGTAGAAAGTTGAATGTAAAATGTACATTTTTCTAAATTCCTCACACAGTATTAAACTCCTACGTAATGGTAACAGCTTTCTTTCCCTGTTTGTATGTGTTTCCGTATTCTGCTCTTATCGGATTATATATCACAGAGAAGAGTGCTACTTGCATCGTCATGGCAACAACGCTCACACACTGAAAGCAGGTGAGATCAGATAATGCCAGTACATCAGGATAGTCCAGATACGATGACTGGCTGTAACAGGAAGTGCATGATGTACGCACGGACACAATGGTTATTGTATCCGTGTTGGTGCACTGGGCAGGTTTTTATTAAGGACTAATAAAACAGCTTAACATTAAACTAAAGGTGAATACATATTCCTCTATTATTTGAATCTTTGTCGACTCTTGCTGTCAATTTGACCTAAAAGTGTTTCATTGTTTGTTTTAAGTTTCTAGAGAACCCTTTTAACATGAAACTGTGATATATTTTCAAGCCTGCATCCATATAATATTTTATGGAGGATATGGACAGAAGGAGGGAAGAATTTCAATGCGCAAAGTGTGAGACATTTTATTTATTCAGCTATAATATAAATACAGACAGACAGAGAATCAGCTCCCGATCAACGCCTCTGTGTGCTCATGTTTAGCATAATGGATTTTGTCACCTCTTTTGCATTCAATGCCTCTCGTCCCTTTTTATTGTATTTAGAAGTCTTAATGGAGGATATACAAAAACTAGAATTTACCCATTTTTTTGACAGTCATTTTCATACACTGTCATTTCCTATTTTCCCCCTCATACCATTCTTTCATCAGTGTGAGCAGCCCGCTGGACTCCAGGTGATGGCGCTCACCTTCTCCTCTCTAGAAGAGATATAAATGTGTGTGTGTGTGTACGTGTGTGTGTGTGTGTTGGTGATTCCGCTGCCTCAGCTGTTCACATCCACAGGGTCTGTCTGTCTGCTCGTCTGCTTCAGTCTCTCTTCTTTTTTTTTTGGTGTCAGCTTTTTCTCTGCATACTGTGTGTATTTCTGTATGCACAGAATGCAGAAACTCAGATGAAGTGCAAAAGTACATATTCCCCAAAAAGAAATAGGGAAGAGCTTTTTGAGTGTGTGAGGACAGAATCAGGATTGCCACAAGGAAGAATACTTGGAGGAAGGTCGCTTGACTTGAATGTAGTGCTTTCTTTAAACAGATTCTTAAGGCATCACCACTCAGATTTCGACACACATTGAGAGCAGATCTGAGTGAGTGAAGTGTCACTGTTGAGTCTGTTTTTACTTCCCCAGTGTTTTCCACCTTCTTTTACATTAACCTAAATCATTTTCAGGTACAAAAAACTTAAAAAGTGTTGAAAAAAACCATGTGATTATGTTAACCTTACAACCATCAAGCAGCCCATTCAGACTGATGATGGAGGACATTGGTGAGCTTTGTAAATTACAACTATGAAGAACTACTTTCCTGTTACAGCTTTTATCTGGTGTCCTGTTAGGTTGAGTCAGGCTCTGCGGCATTTTTAGGTTGTTTACAGTGAATCTCTCAAGTTGTAATGGGAATCTTTTGTTACACTCTGATTGACCTGGTGTTGCCGTAACAACCATACAGTTAGTTATGTGTGACCTTGAGGATGTTTACGAGTCATTTCGATGTTATCCTCATCCTGTCGTCTGGATGGTTCTTTGACATGTTGCTTCTAGTTTTCTGTACCATTTCACAAAGGTGTAACAGCCAGCAATGTGTGTGACCTGCAAACATTTTCAGGTTAGCGGATTGTCATCTTTTATTCTGCCCAGCAGTTTGATATTTGATTCTACACAAAATATCTGTTCAGAAAATCCGACCTTGTGTCTGCTCTCAAATCTTTACTTTCGCATTGATTGAAGCTTCTTTTTGTTGTGCGTTCACTCAACACAGTTTTGCAGATAACGAGTGTCAAAGTGGTTTTGGAATCAGTGAATGCAGGCGTGTTTGTTTCTGTGGGTGTAAATCTCTAAAAAGGTAGTTTTAGCAGGTAATGGGGGTGAGGAGAGAGGCTGAAAAAAGAGAGGCAATGAAAACAACTCCAGCTGCTCAGCCTGCAGGGATTTAGATTTTACTTTTCAATATTGTGGCTTTCTCTCCTTCTGTCTGCACACTCAGTGTTTTTATGTCTGCCAGACTCCTGTGGAGCTGTCACACTCCAACACACAGGAAATGTCTCCTGGTATTTCTGTTAGCTGGACTTTCACACTACTTTACCTGGTGTGATCCAAATCAATATGAATGCATTTTTGTCCTTTTGTGCTTCTTACCATACCTCCCGTAGAGTTAATGGCCCTCCTCACAGTTTGCATTTTCCATGAAGGCCAAATGACAATGTGACAACCTGTGGGCAGATATCTGACAGCAGTGTAATTGTACACTCACATTCATAAGGTCACAGTTGGAATCGAGCGTCCGAACCTGTCACAGGATCTGCAAATGTCTCTGTTTAGTGCAGAGTCATCCTGCTACATCTGCACATCTGTTTTCTGCCCAGAGCCCATTTGACTTGAATGAGGATGTACATTTCAAAGACTGCTCAAAAAACCTCTAATTCTTCTAATTTTGCATGTTTTTTTGTTTTTATCAAACGGCACACAAGTACGAGTTAATAATGCATTTGTTTGGGACTATTTTCAGATGTGCACTATCATTATGAATGCATACGTAATGCAGATTGCCCAGTGATATGTTTAATGTTTTTAAAGAACAATAGTGCTCTATAACACAGAAAAACGATCTGTTAATATAAAAACAGAACTTGTTAGACGAACCAATGATATGTGGCTCTTGGTCTTTTCATGGCATTTCTTAATATTAAGAAACATCTGGAATATTATCCTTTAGGTTATCCTTTAAATGAACTTGTAGTGATGACATAAACGACACCAGTATCACAGCTACGTTTCTATTATTTACCATGAGCTTTGTCCTGATTCAGTCTTACAAAACTCAATACTTCATTGATCGTTGGGTCATCCGGGCTTCACACTGGCAATGTGATCTTTTGTTAACTAATGTTGCTGAAACAACAGGTGTTTTAAAACACACTGGTCAGTTATTTACCTTTTATAGATTCAAGCTATCTAGTGATGTAATGAGCGGTTGTTTGGTACTTGTTTGTGGTCCCATTACATCATTTATTTTCATCCCCATGGCTAGCTTGTTGCATGTCGTCATACTTCTTTTGAAAATAAAAGCGTTGCTTAGTTTTGTTTCACAGGTCCTTTTGTGCTTGTAATTCTACTCCCAAATGATTGGTTTTCATTCTCGCATTTGTCTAGTTCTAAGCTTTCAAATACTCTAGTCCTCTTTTTTATTTTTAAACTACCTTTTTAGAAAGATCAAATGATGGATCGATCTTTAATTGGACTGATGTTGCAAATTATCTTTAAACTGCCTCCATTAAATAACATTTTCATTTCTGTCTTTCTTATTTGGGAAACATGGAGTTTAGAGGTTGATGTAGAAAGGATTGTGGTGTTCTCCCTGTGCCACCAACCAGACGTGAAGTCCTCATGATGATTGTACCCAAAGGGCCTGGTTCCCCAGAAGTAACACAGCACAAACCTGCACACACACACACACAGCACATTTATTTTTCTGTGTAAATGCAGATGATCTTTTTTTGTTAATAGTAATATGACATAAAAAAATGCTGTTGGTTTGAAAGGATGCTCATTTCCATCAGAACAGAAAGTCTCATTTGTAGTTTAGTTGTGTTTTCTTCTATCTGTATCACTTCAGGTTCAAATCCAGACTTTTCTGTGTAAACGGAGCGGCGTCTAAGCTTCAGAGCATCGCCATGTTCCAGGAAGTATTCTGCGTATTTCAGTCGGCCTGGACTTCGCAATAGTGAATACTGTGTGTGCGTGTGTGTGCGGATCACAAAGCTTTGCAATACTGAACATATTCCGATTTTTCTTGGCTGTAGATAACTCTAGATTTGCTGTGCTTCTGTAAACAGTTTGTTTGCGTATGTGGATTCTTTTCTGACCTGAAATATACTGTAGATTTTTGCTACATTTTATATCACACTGACATTGCTATTGTTTTACTGTGAATAAGGTATTTCTAGAGCAATTTTAGCATGCCTATTTAAAACTGAAATGAATAGAACAAACGGTTTTCATTAGTTAATATATATTGCATTTGGACTGACGCAGACAGAACACAAGAAACATTGATTTTATTTATTTTTTCCATTGTGTATTTATGGATACTTTTACCTTCCATATTCATATGTTTGTCTTATTTTTGAAAAATATATATTTATTTTTCTTATTTTGAGTAAAAGGAATTGTCTTTTACATTCCTAAATAAAATGTGGACTGAAGCACAATTGTGTCTTTTTTTTGTGTTACAGTTTTTCCACGCTTTCTTCCAACATTCACAGCAAAGCAACTTCACTTTTCTTGAAAGTCTGAGTGAAATGAAACGGCTAAAGTCGAAACCAAAAGAAACTCTGCTCATACCGCTTCACAAACTCGCAGATAAAATACATTTTTTATGAATATTCTGGCATATTGGATAGAAATTACACATAGGTAATTATGAAAGTCACAAAAAGAAAAATATATATTTTGCTGAACATAAAATGCCATGTGAATAATCCATGATCAATTCTTCTCTCTTGAAACTACCATCTGAAGTCCTTGCATATACAGTCCTAACCATGGCATATGGCTCTTTTTTGTTTTTGCAATATTCTGTATAGTATATAGACATTTGATAATATATTGTTTTGAAAGCTACACAAACAGTAGAGAGTAGTGAAGTGATACTGCCCTCAAGTGTCTCTCCCAGGTACTTAGTTTAAGAGTCTCTCAGCGTTCAATTACATTTAGAACATAGAGAACTGATCTACCTCCAACTATAACTCGGTGCAAAATATGTGATGTCTGCAGATTTGAAGAAACCACATGGAAGATAAGACTTAGTAAAATAAAAAGTCGATGTCCTGCTTGTTTGCAGATACAGCTCTTTTACAGAGAAAGTGCTCTCATTTGTGTCCGGCCACTAACTGAATATCTAGTGATCTGTGGAATAATTCCTCGATTCATTTGTCTAATATGTGTGAAAATGAGGAAAAATGCTTTTAACAATGTCATTAAACGTAAGATATCTCCAAATAGCTTGATAGTATAAAACTAATAAAAGCAGAAACTCCCCAAGAACGAAGGGTTTTGCATTATAGCTAAAAAAGAAAAACATCTAATGTCAACAACAAAGTGAAAAAAACATTACTGACTCTTTAAGCCAGTTGTTAGAGACTGCGTCTGCACATCATTAACATAGATCTGCCTCTGATCTCTCAGTCTCTAACTACAAAAATAAAAAATCATGGGATTTCCTCCCGACAGGAGTCCATGAGACATACAGCAATGGCACAAAATGATAAACACATCATCAGTGCCTGTGTGTTAATGCCTGTGTCCATCCATCCAAACAACGACTCTCTGCTCGGCCTCCATCTTCCAAGCGTCCATCAGTAAGAGTCCACATGATTATAAAGGCCTTTGGCGCACATTAAGGAGCAGCGAGTTTGACATTTGTGGCGACGCGGACAGTTCAATCCCTTAGATACACTTGGAAGTCCTTTTGTAAGATATAACGGCACATTTAGCGTGAGCTGCTACATATTCTATATATATATATATGTACTTGTTTCATCCAGAATAAAATGAGGAAACATCGAAATAGAAAAACAAAAATGAGAAATACAAACATAGTAAAATGACAGATGGGACAATACGTTTTTCAGGGTTGTTGAAGGTTTGTGTGAAGCTCTGATTCTTCAGGACTGTCTTTCAGCCAAATGAAGCGACACATGCAGATGCAGATCTGGGTCTGGTCCCGAGTCTGCAGGCAGAAGATAACTTCACTTCCAGAGGCGGTTTAAATGTGGTTCTGAGGCTGGAGCTGCTGCTGCATGTTGCTCAGCTCCTCCACCAGGCGCTCGAAGGTGATTCTCCTCTCCGGCTTGTTCTCCCAGCACTTGCGCATCAGCTCGTACACCTGAGAACAAGAACAGTGTTAGACAACAGGTGGTGGAGATGTAAAAACCTAACAAAGGAAGAAACTGCAGTATCAGCATGTTATATTATACTGCTGCTGCTATAACTTTCTTTTCCTACAGGTTAGTGTATGTCAGTTTGAAGGTGAGGAGGGGCTTTGCATCTAATAATGGGAACGTTTTCAGGGGTTTTTTGCTGACTCCCTAAAACTACTGTATATGCCCTCACCGCTTGACAAGCCAGACAGGCACACTGATCAGTTCTATTTACTAATAAACAATGTTTAAAATCTCAATACAAATATTGATGACGAACGGCCTCCTTTGCATGCCACTGTTTTTGCAGGCTTGTGTCCAGACAACTAAAACTAACCTATATATCAAGTGTACATACATTAGGAGAGTAATTGCTCAGGAAGTCCGTCTTTTCTTTGGTGACATATTTAAATGACATAGTATAATATGACCTTTTTTTGTGGCAAACTATAATATGGCATTTTTATAAATCTTATATGAATGACTTTATATGCCATGAATCAAACACTATACTATGACTCTTTTTGTATTTTTAAGACACAGTTACAATTACTTTTTTGGTAACATTTGACTTTTGTTTCAATGTTTATATACCAACAAATATTATTTTAGGCATTCAGAGCATTAATATAACAAAAGATAATTAGAAAAAAGATGTTGGGGGTAGAAGGAATGAGAGAGCACAAAAGAATATAAAAGTTGCATATTTACTATGATTCTTTTTAAATGAGAGGTAAAAGAGAACATTGCCATTTTGAATTTCTTTTTTGAAACCTTCTTCCCCGTTTCCTCTCCAACACCTAAGACCTAGTATACATAAGAAGCTGTTTCTTCATTCTTTGCTCCTCACCTGTGATCAAACATTCAAACAGTTTTTAGTTTTGCTTCCTTCTTTTACTTTTCTTTCCATTTGTGGTCTAAAGTCTGTATGGATGTTATCATTGTGTTGTCATGGTGATGAGACTTACAGCCTCAGAACAGCCCTCAGGACGAGGCAGCCTCCGCTCGTCTGACAACACCTTCACCAGGCGGATGATGGTCATCTGTCCTTGAGTTCGACCAATCATATCAAGGAAGAGCTACATGGGAGACAAGAGCGAGTTATAAAAGAAACAACGGGCAATGCTTATCAATGAATCGTGAAACATGAAAGTTAAACTCAAGGGCAGATTTAATAGCTCGTTTTTTTCATTCCTTCTTACAGATCTCTTTTTTTAAATGTCCTTGACCTGTGCAGATCTTTAATACTAATTGGCTTCCAGCAACAGTGAAGCAGGATAACAGTGGCAGTTAGAAGCTGGATATAAATGGAAGATCTCCATGATAAACTAAGCTCTTAGCTCCTGGTGGAGTCCGTCGTCTGCCGCGTTGGCCAGCGACTGACACCATCTGCCACATACAAACGACTGTGTGATTAAAGCTGTGGGAAATACATGTCTTATTTTCTGCAAGAGCGCTACAGTATGTGTGCTGTGTATTCATGTTGAATTATCATCCGAGCCTCTTCAAACACACAGCAAGGGATAGATGATGGATGTCTGTGTGAGGGTGTAGAACTGACCGTCATCGGGCTCTTGGAGGATTCGCAGTAGGTGATGAGTTCGTACATGGTCACCCCGAAGGACCAGACGTCTGACGCCAGGTAGAACTTGCAGTGAGTCAGACACTCTGGAGCATACCTGAACAACAACAAAACATGTTAGAAGAAGAGCATGAACAGCTTCAGAGAGAAAAAGGCAAAAACAGCACATTTGAAATGCCATCTTATGCTGAAGGAAACTTCTATAATGTTTTACTTTTTTGGAAATATTTAGAGGAAGCCAATTTGTTGTTAAAAAATGGTTGTGTCCATGCAGAACACACAAATAACCTGGATTACTGCAGTGTACAATCTATTTTTACTCAGCACCTCAAGGGATCGTATGGATGTTTGCTATCAGATCGTAAGGTGTTTTTAATAGAGAAAATAATATCTTTGTCAGATTTGACTAAATTATCATTTTCTTAACCCAACAAAATGCTTGTGAGAAACCAGTAAGAGTATCTTATATCACCAGTATTCCATATATACGCTCCACAGCGTATCACCTTCATTCACATCTTTTAGTATTCGCTCCCCTTCCTTTACAAAGTCTCTTGTAACAATAACATCTCAGTCCAGCCTGAGAGAGTATGAGGTTTGATAACTCCCTTCCCCTCTTGACTCACCAGAAAACTGGGCTGTCGTTCTCGTCTTTGACGGTGTAATATCCCTCGTTTTCCTTGATGCTTTTGGTTAGGCCGAAATCTCCGATCTTCACGGTCCTCTCGTTCTCCACCAGCACGTTTCGGGCAGCCAGGTCACGGTGGATGTAGTTTCGGGATCCAAGATACTCCATTCCCTTCAAATTAAAATAAAAAGCAGGGACATTGCTCAACGTTTCAAAGTTAGAGAAATGCAGTCTATGGGTGATTGGAACATGCAGACATAGAACACAGTATGATGGGAGAGGACCTGCACATGATTTAAGGATGCAAACATTAAGGTTCAACTATAAATCAAAATACCTGCTGCAATACCAGCCTTTGTGTCAGACTCCTGCACCGTTTCCACAATGTTTCTAACGTGTTTCATTCAACATGGCAACAGCATGACATTTTATTTTTTGGCCAGATTTGCAAGAACAGAGTGAGGTTGTCGTTTCTGAAACATTTTGACCAATAAGTTATATGATTTCAAAAGCAAACAACCAGCATCACCAACTCACAACAATCATGTGAACATTTCTGTTTGTTGTTCTTTTGGAAAGCACTTACCACAAGGACGTGTTGAACTTGAAGCATTTTTAAATGATTGGTTATGCTAGGATAACTTTCTTTTTTTAACAAAAGAGGTAGGTGTTGGTTAATAAAGGCTCTCTGTTATTGTCTAACTACCCGTAGAAGATGTACTAGATTGTACAGCTGTAAGAGGAAATTCCCTTTTACCTTGCAGATCTGTTCAGAGTAGCTGAGCAGGGTGCGAGGCTGGTCTTGCTTTTGTTTCGGGGGAGATACTCCTTCAGACTGCCCAGGGGAAGGTACTCCATGATCAGCTTAATGGCCTGACCACCTACAAACAGATTCACACATCAACAGAAATCAGCAGAGTGTAGTCCTTTCATAAATAACAGCTCGTGTGTATTTGGGTGTGTCTGTGTAAGCATTTGGTAAACCCCAGTCTTATGTCTTCTAAGTCTAACACCAGGAGGCAGTTTACCGACAATTACCCATATTCTTAAATATTTATAGAATCCTCGATTGCTTTTTAAACATCTAGATGAAAAGATATTTAATATTAATATCATTTCCACCTTCCTAGAGAGTAAGTGTACTGCAATATGGAAAACAGGTCAAAAGCTTTTCTTTTGTGATTCGGATGAAAGATTAGTTGTCTAGTTTTTTTTCTGCGAGTCGAAAGATTCAGGAAATATCTGCTTAACAGCGGAAAGTGTAATTAATGACAGTCTAGATTTTATCAAGATGCGCAGTCAGTGATTCTGATGAAATGGAATGAGAGGCATCCATGCCTGTTTATTTGGTCTTTGTGTAGAACGTTGGTTCATGCTGGAATAAACTCCTATCACTGAAATGCCGGCCTGGAATTTGAGTATAACTTAAGGACACTAAGCTCTGCCTGAAGTGCCTCCTTCCCTAAAAGCCACACATATCTACATAAGCTGCTCTAGAAATAAACAGTAGTAGCTGGCAGGACCATTTAAAAGAGAACCCACGGTGACACAGATGTTACATGACATTTCAATGTTCTGGAAAGTTCCTTATACAGCTTTAACCTTAATTTTATCTCATGAAGTCCCTAAGTGACACACCCTGAACAGTCTGGTGGGTCATGGGCCAAGTCATGTGATTTTATGTTCCCATAACAACAACAAGATGTCTATGTGCCAGGCTAACATGTGACAGAACTAGCTACATTTCAAAGATAAGTAAGATTCAAGCCATTTAATAATTATAATGCTTACATAACATGTTCTTTATTACATTCAACCTGTTGTGAAAACATTTATTGATCAAATTGATATGAAACAACAAAGATTAATATCGCTGTGACATTAATGTCACATCGGGACATCAACCTTAAAATTGCCATATGTCACAATTAGAAATATGACTATGATCTGCTCAGTTCATTTAGCTGATTCAATGAGATTTAGTTAAGATATTCTATCTTTTTCAGTTCACAGAATGTTAAAACAAATTTCAACCAAAAAAATCATCCTCATTAATTAAGTTATTAATAAGAATGACTTTACCATTAACGCCCAATGTGACATATATGTCACTTTTCAGATCTTAGACACTAGGGGGGGGGGGGTTACTTGTCAGAAATGTGTTCTATGTGGTCTATTTAGTCTAAATGATGTTCCCCATAATTTTCCCAAAAGTAGAAATGGGTCGGGGTTCTTATGGGTTGAGAGGGAACAGTATGAAAAAAATCACCTCTGTCTACACCTAGAATCTAGGTGCACCTTGCTTTTATACACTGACCTTATTGTACCTTAACAATAAAAGCTTGCTCTCTGGTTTAATGTATTAATACAACAACCCTCTGAACCCTGTTTTGAACTGTGCTGAGTGACTCAAACACACAGGTGGATTTCTGTTTGTCTGCAGCTGAATATACATACGTCAGTGTTTCTTTTTGCAGGCACTCTTTTCCTCTTACCTTCCTCCTGGCAGATGCCCTTGTATTTGACAATGTTTTCATGGTAGAGTGCTTTCAGGATGTCAATCTCACTCGAGAGGTTGTTGCTCTGCTCCTCCCGGTTCTCCGGCTTCAAGGACTTCACCGCCACCAGCTCTCCGGTTCTATCTCCCCGAGGATCGTAGCGACACAGCTCCACTTTGCCAAAGTGGCCCTGCATGAGGAATATGTGACATATTTAGGTTTTTTCAGGATGATCATGATCATATAAAATATGAATGCATGTTAACTAGATTGAATTCAATATGAGCAAAATGCATGTGAACTAAATGGTCAGGATGTTTTATTAGATCATTATTGTAAATGTTTTCATACAGGGATTAACACAAAAGCTTAGATACAGCAGGAAGAGTTTACCTCGCCCAGATCTCTGATCTTCTTCAAGAATCTCTTTTCAAACATAGTAGGGTCCACCCCTGTTTGAGGCTGGGCTTTGAAGGATGGGTCTGAGTGATGGAAAAAGAAAGAAATACATTAAACATGCTCCGTAGAACATGTATTGTCTTCAACATAAGCACACTTTTGTCAGAGGAAGTCAAATGTGGTTGACGGTGTTGCAAGATTTTTGGTGGTTATGTAACTACTCTGGTTTCAACACAAATGGCAACTTTTAGTAAAGAAAAATCATAACACAACCAAGACTCATTCTGTATTTATGGTTTAAATAATTATAATATAGTTTATTTGAAAAAAGTTTCAAAATGTAAAATGTTTTGGTGCAATATATATTACAATGTTGTTCGATTGAGGCGATGGTGTTGCATTCTCTAGATTTTTTTATAAAATGGTGGAACAACACTGCAGTTCCCAATCCTGGCCAGCAGGTGGAAGAAGAGGCAGTGTTATGTTGCTATGGGGCCCAGCAGAGGGGCAGATCAGTGATATTGCACCCAGTGAACTTCCTGATGAACATCTGAGTTGAGTAAACAACTTTCTCTCTCTGCTTACTGGGCTGCTGCTAGGTTAGACACAAAACATGCAAAACAGTCGTATCGTATTCCAACTGTAGACAGCTGCCTGCATTGTTTGAGCCTGTATTTGCATTTAACCTGCACACTCAGTTATATTCAACATCAACATTCAAGTTTTGGGGAAAGAACTGCAGAGAAAAAAGGTTTTACCTCATATTTTCACCTACCCCTAACTATGAAAATATCTAACATACATTGCACAGTAACACACATTTCCATCATACATACATTTATCTGGAAGGTTGACTATTTCTCTGACGATAGCCCTGAAGAAAGGTCTCTTCTTGGGGTCGTAGTTCATGCAGTCGGTCATCAGGTGAGCCAGCTCTTCGCAGTCTGGGGTGGCCAGTTGGCACTCCATTACATAGAAGCGCTCTTTCTGCTCAGCACAACACATGCATGTAAATGAGGAGGTGCATAAAGACATGATAATATGATTGTATGTGAGATACCGGACAGAGGAGGTGAAAAAGGCAAATGGCCTACAATAAGAAGTAGGGCAGCCCTCAGATTTTAAGTTAAAGAATGTATATATGATCACACATTGTCATGCCGTTGTTACTCCGTACCTCTGTCAGTTTCTTGTCTTTGAGGGGTTCCTCTCCATCATAGCAGATCTCCCACAGGGTGGTACCAAAGCCCCACTTGTCAGCTGGGACGCTCAGGGAGGACATGCTGTTCACACACTCAGGAGCGATCCATGGAATGCGATGCACACACTCTGCAGAGGCAAACCAAGTCAGCTTTAGCAACTGCCGATCAATCAGACACACATTTGTTGCAGTCCCCTTGTGTCTTCATAAAAAAACCAAAAGATCATTGTTCGGAGATGAGTGAGATACACAGGAAGTGTGAATTCACAGACCTGTTTTTACACAGTTTAAATAAAGCTAGTGTGATGTTTCAATGTAATTGCAATAAGTGTTTCCTCACAGATTACCATATGTGAAATACAGACTTCACCTTTCAACAAGAGTACTTATTGTATTTAAGCGGGTGGTTACATACAGATTATGCATGTCTATTTACAGTATATTGATGGATTAAACGTAAATACAGCAGAGTGTTTATTTTCAACAGTACATTTGAAATGTGTAACTTGTATGGTAGTGTCACATGTACAAGATACATATGATCGTTTACACCAAATGCTAACAACATTCTGGAATAACCTGGAATTAATGGTTGCTGGAATACTCTCACCTATTCATAATACTAGGAAATAAATGACTTGAGTCTATAAGACAGGATAGCTGATTGGCCGACCTCCACGCTTGGCCTTCTGTCTTTACAAATGCTTCAGATGAGGTTGAGATGAAGTTAGTGTATGCAGCTCAGACAGGAAAACCGGAGGACTGACCGGAGGGAAAGAGGAGGAGAAATGAAGAGGGGGAAAAGGACGTGGAGGGGCTGTATGGAGTGAAGGGGGAAGATGGAGAAAGAAATGAAAGCGGGAAAATAGATAATTGATTGTTAGGACAAAAAAAAAAAGAGAGAAAAAAGAGAATGAAGTAAAGTGATCAGAGATTGCTGGGAAGAAGGGAAGTACGCTCCCAGTGGGTTTCTCAGCACTTTCCCCTCTATGCGTTCAATTCAATCTATATACAAGGACATTGATGTGTAACTGGAAGACTGATTGTTCTGCAGAGTAATGGAGGCAAAGGAAGAAATATAAAGAGTTCTGGGAACAAAGAGGGAGGGAGGAGCACTCCCAGGGGCGGGCTGTGATTAACATTTGCAGAGTAACATTTCCAGTCTGTCCTGTGGTTTGCAAATCCATCTGAGCATCCACACTGTTTAAGCACACACGTAGCCGGTCTAACAGCCAAACAGAAACATGAGGCGGACACACGCGAGGAACTGTGCAATCGGAGAAATATCCTTATTCATGTGCCATCTTCCCTGAAACTAGCCTTTACAAAACAAATGAGTCTTAGAGGGAAATGTGCCTGATGCATTTGTATTGATCAAGTGACAAATATGAATACATACCGTACAAAGGCTTGATCGGAAAGGTTCTGATAAAAATAATATTTTCAGTTTTTTGTGGGACAAATGCGGGAACAGAGGACAACAAAACAAGAAAAACAAATCTGACTAATTTCTTCAAGACCATTGTCAATATGTTAGTAGGTGTGTTGTGTTTCACATATTAAATGAAGTGCTACATAACTTTGGTATTTTTGGAGATCTAGTTAGACTTAAAAAATGTAATGAAAATTAAACTGACCATTTAATTGTCCAAATTAAACCTATATCCATGCAGTTGTAGCATTTGAAAGAAAGTGGAAGAGATTGTGAAATTTTCCATGGCAGCAATTTGGTAATCATTTAGGTTTCACTTTTAGTAACCCAGAAAAAGAGAGAGAAAAAGAAAGCAAAAGATAAAGAGATATCCGCACTCAGAGATAGGAGACAGGAAGTTATCCAACTGGCTGTGAATGCTGCGCAGCCATGTCTTTTATTGTCTTTGTGTATGTGTGTGGGTATAGATAGGAACTTTTCTAATGGTGAGGTCGAGAGACATGCCCTTCCTTTTCCACTGTGAGAGTTACTCCTCATAAAAAAACGTACACATCGTGATAAAAATAAACTTCTAAATCTTAACCCCTGAAGACAAACTGGAAGAAGCTAAATGAAGAACTCAGAGAGGGACTCAGAACCACGGCAAGAACCATTAAAGTAGGGATTTTTATGGGATTAAGTAACTGTTATAAATTGTAGTGTATTCTATTGTATGGCATAACATTAGATAGACACCAGTATAATATACAACCCACATATGTTACTACTGTGTATCAAATATGTAATACTTTGTACTAACCCTCTCTGGTGAGTACTGTAATTGGTATTCCTGGGTCGCTGAGCTTGATGAAGGGCCCTCCTTCATCAGCGTCCAGCCCGTCTCTGGCCAGCAGGATGTTTTTAGCACACACAAAGCCATGGACCAGCTTTTTGTCCTCCTAAAAACACACACACACACAATATAACACAACTATTAGACCAAAAGTGAGATAGCAAAGAGAACAAAAAATGGTGCATACGTGGGGTAAAAACACTGATCCATACAGGGCTGTGCTTACATGTTATAGTTAGTGTGTATGTGGGTGTGTCTTTTCCTGTCTTACCAAGTAGCTGAGAGCTGAGGCCAGCTGCATGGCCACCTGGAACTTCCACGGTGTGCTGAGGGGCGTCTGCTGTCTCCTCATAAACAAGTCCAGGGGTCCTAGCTGCACAAACTCCTCAACCATGATATCTGTTACACACAAACACAGAGAGACAAAGGTGTCAGAAACAGCCTTACACTCTCAGACACATTTACAAACACACAGCTCATTAAGGCACTTACTCTCCTGGTTGCGGACACACACTCCATACAGCAGCACTATGTGTTTGTGGGACACTTGTCGCATCATGCTGGCTGTTTCGAAGAAGGCCTGTAGACAGAAAGACAGAGATAACTCGACACAAGGCACACTGCAGAAACTTTTGGTTTGATTTTGAAACAGCTTGCTTCTACTAAGTAGGATATTTCAGTATAGTAAGATGTTACAGAATGGATGTAGTGCTCTTAAGAACAGATACAGGATCTGTGAGTGTTTCTCACCAGTGAGATGTCCCTGTGTCCAGAACCCAGCACCTTCAGGACCACCTTCACCTGCTGGGAGGATGAGTTCCCTCCATTCTCCTCATCCTCCTCTATACTTTTCACCATCAGTGAGCCTGAGTAGATGTTGGTTCTTGTGCCCGGACCAAGGTGCTCCTCCTGGTTCACACAACCCAGAAAAGCATAGTTAGAACCAGTTTCCAAACTACGGCTACTACAAGAATATTAGAGCACTAGCTAAAGTGTGTTGTTAGCTAGGGTTTGAACAAACCTCTGCAAGTACTTACAGAGCAAAACAATGGAGTTGTGTAAAAATGTAAACTGAGATATGTAAATATTTACATAAAATATGCAAGTTCACATAGTCGAAGTAATGTCTGTATAGATCTGAAGTGTCTTTTCATATAGGAGAAATCCTTTTTTTGCTTTTAAATTACATTAAAAAAAAAGAGGATCAAATCTGTTGTTAGGTATAAATGATCCTGTGTGGACTGCAGTAGATTTTTAGGCTGTTTGTGAAGGTCGTCTGTACCACATATACAGCACACTGGAAGATTAAACCGTTTTCATAAAAACAAAATCTACTGTACATTAATTTCAAACCTTCCAATACATTATATGGATGAAAATGTTTGTTCATTATTTATTTGAATATTTGTATATTACATTTACATTCATGCTCTGACCATCATATGGGAGACGTGAAGTTGAGAGGCTGTACCTGTTTGATTTCCTCCTTGAGAATGCGATGGAAGCTGACCTGACTCTCCTGCATGGGAGTCTGAAGCACCGGTTCTCTTTCTTTGGTTACCACCAGCAGGTTAGAAATCTCTGCAACACAGACACACATTTAAAAAGCCATAACAGGATTCTTATTGAAGGTGAGCATACTACAAAGTAATTTTCACAGGGCAATTTTCTAAAACATTAAAGTATTTTTGATTCTTCTTTTTCAAAATCAAGCAGCAGAGACTTGACAGCTGTTTTTGTTAGGTATCGCCTCACAGAGAATCAGACTTCTGCTTCTGGTGTCTTCAAGGTCATGCTGTTTTGAAACTGTCAAGATTAGATTGATTTAAAACAATGCAATGCATTCCCGCAACAACAACGGACTCCGAAACCAATAAAAGCAGAAGTGTATTCACAGCGTGGGGCACTGTCTTTCGCAGCACCTAAAAACAGCAACAAATGTATATGCTACATATGCGCTGGTATCCAGCATGAAAGCACAACAGTGTATACATGTGGTAAAACAAGCTCTTAACTATTACGTCAATGTGGCATTGATGTGAACAGCTATTCGGGGCGGCTTGCCACACTGATTCAGTTTATTTTTTGTATATACAGAGCTGTGGGTGGGAGGATGAAATAAAAATGTGTCTTTGTGCCTATTGTCGTACTATATGTGCTTGCAAGTGTGCGTCTGTGGGTGTCTGATGTTGTGACAAAACCAGCGCACTGTGGTTTAAGGGGGAAGTATCTGCACTCTTCTGTAACAAGCAATCTGGGTCTTTATGCAAACAAAATAATAGATTTAAATGCACAAATAAAACATGTACTCAATGTGGGTTCAAAATAGCAACTTTTTGTTGTCCGTCAGCTAAATTTTCATTATTTATTTACCCTCATTTTTGGCAGATGAGTTATGCAAATCTAGTAGCCTGTTCCACATTTGACCAGTATGTTGCTGCTAAATGGTGCTACTTTGTGCCATGCACCCAATCCTTAACCCGTTTACATAATCCAGACCTAACCATAGTCATTTACTTTGCTCATGTTTATGGGAGAAAACCCATATTCTAGTGATAAGTACACAAACTTGTTCAAACCTAAAACCATGTAGATAGATTTTATGCATCTGCCATTGCATTCCCACTCTGTATTACTTTCCCAACAGTTAAAACCAAGCACAGACCCAAAATATCATTAGTGTAGGAGTATTACTTGTATCATATGCTCAGGATGTGGAGATACCAGTGTTAGCAAGAGTGTGGTATAAAACTAAATATTTTAACAGTGACAACATCACAGCACTTATATCGTTGTTTTAGGCAAATGAAGAGCCTAAACCTTAACCCAAATAGTCGTACCTCATGATAATGATCAACACCACACAACCCCAACAAACGTACACAGCTCAACATCCATGCACACACATCTCCACCTTTCCCTGAGCGGGGGAAACACAAGATCTGCTAGTTTGGCTCCGGAAACCCACATTTACAACTCTCTTCCTCCCTGACACCATTTCACACAGATTGCTCTTGCCTGCTTCAGGTACCCTCCCTTAGCGACAAAAACAAACACACACACATCTTCTATAACAGGCAGCTCCACTCTAGATCCTGTATGGAGGGAAGGTTTTGCTTCATTGACCTCTGTGGGTTATACGGTTCAAGTCTGTTGCACTTCTGCCCCCACCCAACATCACAGGCATGTGTGGTTTGTTAAACGTGTTGCCACACCCAGTGTTTAAGTAGCATTTCACACGATACTGCAGAGGGAAGTGTTGCAGTATGGGTGTGGACTGAGGATGTTGATTGGTGTTGATGAAATTCCTGCTGCTAACCACAATATTTCTTAATCGTTTAATTTTCGTTTTTTTACCCCCGGGTCAAACGTTTAAAAAAAAAACAGGAGTCATATCATATCAAATCTTCTCTAATCCACTTTTGCTACCTTTGAAACCCAGCTTTTGTTATGTTGTTGCTATGGTATTTTGTGTGTATATTTCACTGTCAGCCCTTTTACTTACATTATTTTAAGTTATTAAAGGTCACCTATTATGCAAAATCCACTTTTTAATGTCTTTTATACATAAACATGTGTCCCCTCTGTGTAAAGAGATTCTGAAAGTTTCAGGAAAAAAGCATCGCTCATTTTTGTCCTGATCCATTTATATAAAAACCTGTCTGAAAATGAGCTGATTAGATTTCGGCCACTTTATGATGTCATAACGATTTTTTGGCTTGTGTAACCATTAGCCAATCACCAACCAAGGTAACCCCCACCCCCCATCTCCAATCTCCTCCTAGATCACCATTGTGTTCTTTTTAACCAAATATCTCTCAGAGGGGAGTGGCTCCTTATTTTCATCTAAAGTAACAGAGAATCAGCACTTTTGAAACAGGGCTGAAACAGAGGGGTTTATGGGATGCTACAAGGCATGATCTGTTAGGTATTTCAGCCAAACACTTCAGAGACATGTTTTGTATATATCTGAGAACTATAATATATTGATGAAAAACAGAATAATAGGGGACCTTTAAGCTTAATGAAGTTGCAGTACTGTGTGCTTCTCCTCATCTGGGTATTGGTTAGTGCACATGCCTTTGATTAGTTCACCATGTATTTTTTTTATGTCCATGGCTTGATTAAGCTTACCTCTAGGCTGTGGAGGGCAACAGCGCTGCAGCTGGAACTGGAGATTGTCTGTGCGAAGGCTTTGGCCCTCCAGGTGCACCAGCAGCTCGAACAGAGTGGGCCGGACCGTCTCAGTGCCGTACAAGCGGAACCCAGTGGGGGCCACCTCAATCTGGAAGTTCTTATACTGACGCACAGTACGAGACTCCTTCAGGTCGATCTGTGTGGAGAAAGAGAAAGATTTTATATACTGAAAATAAAACAGCCAATATGGGTGTGATTTTGAGTTTTTGTTCACAACAAAAGAAAACATTGTGATTATATTTGAACTAGGGAGTGTTTTGTCCTTTTATGTCAGTTTCATTTTGAGTTTATTTTCAAATACTGAAATATTATTTCCCTTTAAATATATTCAAATGTTTCAAATACTTTTCAGTTTGTACTTTTAAAATGAATAGTAAGTGGGATAATAGTCCTCAAACATTTGTTGACAATGTTTCTTTTTATATTTAAAATACTAAAAGAATAATAATCAGATATAATACTTACAATACAAATACTTACTAATTATATTAACATTTGTATTTACTTATTATTATTATTATATATTTGAGTTAGGACATATATTTTTTTTTTCTATATTGCTTAGAGTCCAATAAATAATAGACATTTTCTGGTTTTAATGTGGTGATAAATGACAAACTGATTCCTCACACTGTATAAAGAAGTGTTCCCAACCTCAGTGCAGACCACAGTGATGATGATGTACTGGTAGTCGGTGCAGCTCCAGCGCAGGATGTAGGTGCCCTCCTCATTGCCCTCCTGACGGAGCTTTTGGGTGGCGTACTCCGTGCTGGGGAGGAAAAACACAATGGTAATGGCAATTGGTAATACTTAACACATTTTTATATATTATAGGAAATCATACTTTATTTTGTGTGCAACAATAATCTGTTGAAATATCAAATAAACAGTATACTTTATAATTTAATTGTTTGTTTAAAGAAAAATAGCTGTAAACGAAAGGTTTTATTAACTACCAATTTATAATTTCTTAATAATGGTTATTATACAGTGTTACCATTATGAGTAGTATGACTTTCTGTGTCCAGTGTTTTTGTAGGCAAACAAGCACATGCCCATATATACACAGATTCGCAATAAAACTGCCGGTACAAACCAGATGGGTCCATGGCAGCCGTTGTTGATGTTGTGCACCACTGAAGCAGGGGCCACCTCCTTGCACAGGAAGTGATGGGCATCCACTGTCAGCCGGAAGTACCCATCAACGAGGGCCGCAAAGGACAGAGCATCCACCCTAGAGGGCATGTGCAGCTCCTGAAAAGAGAAGAGACGACGAGAAGGAGATAAAGAGAATGAGTCAGTGGTGATGTATGACATTACTCAAATCTTTGATGAAGCATGATATCACTATTAGTCAGAGCTAATATGGTATGTAGCAAGAGGCAGGTTTTGTTCAAGCAGGATGTTAAGTGAAACAAATGTAGCCGTCGGGACACATTAACTATGAAAAAAAGTAGAGGCAGTTAGCGGTCCAGGTTATTAAATTATACGACAATAACCCCACTATGACACATCACAATAGTATTTACTATGAAGTGTAGGTTTGGGGCCATTGTAACAAAAAAGACCCATCAACTGTGTACAATACATCAATTTAAAACTAAATGATTGTATACAATAAACATTTGTTGTAAAAAAATAGAGATGAGTTAATTTTGGAAGCAAGGGGCGACTCCACAACATTTTTCATACAGTGGTAACTTAACCATGGGACACAGTGCTTTTAGATTTGGCCTCACCATCTTCTTGTTGTCCTGTCTGTAGATGGTGACCGTCGCCTCTCTGATCACAGTGTGTGTGATCTCATGGAAGTCACAGAACACCACCCAGTCGTCATTTTTCAGATTTTCATCCAACTTGTTCTTCTTCGACTTGCCCTTTTCTTTGACGATCAGAGGTGTCTATTTTAAAAGATATAAAAAGAAATATAAACACACAAATGATAACAGATAATAAAAATGACAGTATTTTGGTTACTTCATACGTTTTTATCATAATATTGTTCTATAGAAAATGTGTTGTTGTGGCCTCTCAACTATGATATTGATATCTTAATATTTTCCCTATTTGATATTTGACTCGTTTGTAACTTCTAGTTTATCTGAAAGCTAGTGAAAGTGGAGGCAATCTTCTTTTCGAAACTGTGTGTAAAAAAGACAACTGTGTCGCTCACTGTAGCAGGCTTCTTCCTCCAGGAAATGCCAGTGGTTCCACGAACCAGGACCTGCATGTCGTGACTCGTCTCCTTGTTCTGGCTCAGGCTCTGCACTTGGCTCTGGTGGTAGTACCCTGGAAAAGGAAAGCAAACATTATATTGAGGCAGTTACACATGCAACAGAAATGTAAATGCTGCAGTTGTAGGGAACTTAGAGGAAGAAAATACATTTGATTAGCTAATTGGCTTCTGAATATTGTTCTTGCAGTGCTTATGCAGAGACTATTGAAGCCATGGGAATGTCTTATTGTTTAATGTTTGTTTACATTGAAATAGACTCTGATCATAAGTAGGTTGCTCAAGCCATCGAGCTTTGCGTCAGTGCTTGAAAACGTTACACATTGGTTAGCATAATCCAGGCTATGGTGTACTGTGGCTTAATGGGGCATGTAAACATCTTGTTTCTTTCACTTTTGGTTTGTCACTATTTGCAAATACACACACAATGTCTGAGGTAGATTTGGATGTCAACAAGTTCAAACATGTTGTTATTCTTTTTATAGAACTGTGGGCAAGACGCCTCTGCATGTAAACACCAGGCTAACCACAATAGGATTATAACATTATTCTTTTTGTATTTACTTTTTAATATTTACTTTACTTTAAGTTTTTCATCGACATAACTACTCTGTAGCTATGTTCGTATGACAAATAAAGAACCTTGAACCACAAACAAATGATAGTTTTTTGGTAGTGTCCTGGAGAAAACCTCTGAAGTTGGGCCGGATGTCTTCGAGATCTTCACAACACTATGTTAACACTTGTTTAACTTTCAAAAAATCAACAGAGTCAAAAGAGTTCCAATAGAATAGAGTTAACTGAAGATTCAACAAATTACAGTAAACACGAGTCGGTCCATGGAGTGACTACCTTTACAATGTTCACGCTTCTTTTTACACACATCTCTTATCAGTTGTTTTCGCCTTCTATTATGTCCGTGTGTGTGTGTGTGTGTGTGTGTGTGTGTAGCTTACATCCTAGTTATAGTTTAATTAGTGGAGTATCGGATGATCTCAGGTACTAGGCACCAGGAGAGTCTCAGGCTCTCCTTTTTTTGATCTTGACTTTCTCCATTATGTAGGACACCATTATTCCTTCCACCATCTTGAATCCCCCTACTCAATCACATTTGTTTGACATTTCGACTTAGATCATTTGTAATGAAGTTTCGGCCCGAATCATTTTTAATAGTGTTTTAGACATTCTGGCCTAGGTCATTTTTAATAGTGTTTTGACCATGCTGTCTTTATCTGCCAATTCCCTTCCTAACTACACAGGTACAAGGATTCCCATAATGAGAACATTCCACCGATGAACAGTTAGCGTTTGTGTTTCTGAGCACGTATGCCTGCAATGATTAGGGTTGTTATATAATCTGTTCAATACACACAAAGAATATCCCACAGTAGTAACTGTATTTTTTCTCATCATGCTTAATATTTTAAATAGTAATCCTGATCATTCTATCAATCTCTCTCCATAGTTATTATACTGTGTCTTCAACTCTGACGGAGATAATCTTGGTAAACAAATAGTTTCCTTTCTTAGCAATCTATAATCTCCTGTAATAGAACTAGTAAAATTCCTTCTTGAACAAAGACCTACACTGAGCTGTTGCACGCCACAAATCTGGAACGGTGCCTAGGAGCTTTAAATTATGTTAAAGATCTCCTATCATGCTATTTTTAGGCATATATTATGGGTATCAGATATATACAAATATATAAATAACATATTTATGATGTGTTTTGCTCAAAATACCAAACAGATTATGCATTTTAGACATCCCTCATATCCCTCTATTTCAGCCCTGTTAGAGAAACGCTGATTCTCTTTTTATTTCCTGCTTTTTTACACATACTCTCTCCAGTAAAGGTTAGCTCTGAGTGTTAGCGATGCTTGCTAATGTAAACAAAGACCATATTACATCCAAAACACGTTGCGCATTGTTTCGGATAGCGACGTTTCTGATAGGGCTGTGGGTGTAAAGCCAGCCCATATTTCCGATATTACGTCATATCGGACGCAAATCTGGATCAGCTCCGTTGTTCCCCCGTTTTTAGAGATGTGGGTACGGAGGAAAAGAGAGAAGGTTTTACTTTCTGACACTTTGTGAGTTCCCTGGCACACCGGGGACACATATTTATGTATAAAAGACATCAAAAAGTGCATTTTGCATGGTAGGTCACCTTTAAATCATCTTCATGAAATCTTACCATTGTACCCTCCATTGAGGAGATCTCCCTCCTGGGTCACACTGAGGGACAGGGGCTCCTGCAGCTCGCTGCCCAGCCCGCAGGTCAGACCCTCCAGCGTGGCCAGGTACTTGATCTTCAGGTCGTACGGCGTGATGTTGCTGTCCTTCATTGTGCGCTGGTTGAATTCATTGAGGAATTTCTTAAAGACGTTGTTGATGCGGATGCGTGTCAGGAAGTTGCGCCGCTTAATGTTGAGGTTCAGCGACTCTGGGATGAAACGTTTGTAGCTGGAGGGGTGAACACAGAGATGTTTAACTTCCAATGCTTTGTAAAAGCAAAAATACTGTAAAACAAAATACTGTAAATTAGTATTTCAGCATGCATATTTTCTACTTTTTTCTAATGCTATTTTATTTCTATTTGAGATGTTTACATTTTGAATTGTTTATTTCTAGTCTTTTAATTTCTCTAACGTACAATGCCTTGTCTTTTTATGCTGCTGCAACACAAACATTTCCCAAACTGGGATCAATAAAGTACATCTTATCTTATCTTAAAAGTGTTTTGGACATTAAGAAAAATAAAATATGATTTCTCAGAACCTATTGATGAAGGAGTATCCCTCAATAAGCGGGTATTTCACTTCCTGTGTTAGTAAAACTGGTTTTGTGTAGCATTATGTTCTTGATGTTTTTTCAACTTTTTCTTTAGACTTTTGTTTGCAACTAGCAGATTTTTGGAACAACATGTGCATGTGAACAGAGCACTTATCTGAGAGGTGACAGTTGGAACGAGCAGGTAGAAATTGGCAGGATGGCATTAAAAGGCTGCCAATATCATTTTTAGATGTGGATGCTATTTTAAGATCTAAATTATGTTTTGCAACTAATTCCATGCCTAGTCTTACCAAGCTCTGAGTTCACCATGGGGACATTAAAACAATTACACTGGAGAATTTCTGAGCCTGTACTTTTACTAAATGTATTGCAGTGGGACCTCTTTTTCCAAGTAGAGATGAAGGTGCAACCATATAAATCCCATCAATGTAATTTAATTACATATAAAAGATCTTTGGACAATTTTCTTTCTGGCCTCAAAAGGAAAGATTCCTTAAGATGAAAAAACAAAACCAAAGCTAAGATATTCAATATTAAAAGACAACTTTTATTAAACCATGTGCCTTGGTATTAGCATGAAGTGACTGTATACAGGTACCTTATAATGTCAAAAATAATGGGATCAGCTTCCTTCCTCCCTTTACTTTTAATTAAGGACCTGTTTTAATTTTGTAAATGACAACATCAAGCGAGAGCTCAATGGCTTGATTCCTCGAGGAGGCCGCCGTTTACATCATTGTTTAATCCACATACATGCTGATTTTGGAATCGTTATCAAAGATAATGTTTTACCTGATTTCTTGGGAAGCAGTGGGCGAGGACATATCTGTGGTCATGTTCATGTTGTAGTAGGTGATGGCAAGCACAGCCATTCCCAAACATTCATTTTCTATCTCGTGTTGGTCTGCCTCTGATTGAGCGATCCTCAGTGGAACCACGCCTTTCACAAAGTCATGCTGGCCCTGGGAAAGAAAAAAGTATTTATATTTGACAGAGATACACCAAACGCATATAAAGATAAACAAGTTAAAATAATTGTTTTGACTTTGACCAAAAATGATGACCTAATTGAAGACTGCATTATTTGGAAAAAGCAGAAGGATTTCTTATATTTTGGAGATCTAACAAATTAAATTAGGTTTATATTGGAGTAAGGAAACAAACATTTGAAAGAGTTAAAACTTCTTTCAGACTTTTCTGTATGTTTATGGCTTAAAATAATGTATTGACAACAGTGGCTCTAGAATGTCTAATGCTGAACTTTAAGCTGCACTTCCTGGTATTGTTACATTTCCTCTCAGCTGTTGATGTTTTGAAACTGAAGTGTGAGGTTTGAGCTCTTAATCGGAATGATCAGTACATGTACTTTTAGAAAGGAAGAAATAACAAATACAATCTTTAAAAAAAATGTTTGGGTGGATTCCAATTTTTCTTGCTGTTTGGTGTACAAAATATAATTTACACAGGCTACAGCCATGCTTAAAACACTCCTGTGATAATGTACAAATATGTATGTATTTTATTGTTTATTGCTATTTTTCACCTGGGAAAACAGGTAGTCGAGAGAGGCCCCGTCCAGTAAGGGAGTTCCTTCTGGAGTTTTCTTGGGGCTGAGTCCTCCTTTGAGTTTACTGATGCAGTGCCTCCAGACTGGAGACTCTCCTTCAGTGGTGCCATGCCAGTTTCTGAAATAAAACCTGACAGGAGAGATAAAGGGTTAACAGAATGAATACACAGTGTGTGTGTGTGTGTGTGTGTGTGTGTGTGTGTGTGTGTGTGTGTGTGTGTGTGTGTGTGTGGTGTGTGTGTGGTGTGTGTGCGTGCATGCATGCATGTGGCATTACAAGATAACATGAGTCAGTGTTCCTCTAGGCCAGGGGTGCCCAACCTTTTTTGAACCGAGAGCTACTTTTAAAGTTGCCAGTCTGCCGAGATGTACCAGTCCAAATAGAGAGGCGTAGCCATTACTGACAGCCTACTACCAGGTAAATACACACTTCTACTTGTATAAAACTGACCTTTGTACGATTAATACTTCATAAAATACTGCAGATCCTTTATCTTACCTCTTTCTAACCTACACACATACAAGTATTTAACTGAAGTTACACAACAGTGTTGTTGATACAGAGTTGGAGTTTATTCACACGTCACATACTACAGTGGGTAATGTTTTCAAGAAACATTGAACAGTGCTGCCACATATGAACAGGAAAAAAAGACAAGACACTGAACCCTTTCTTTGCCATTATATAAAAATAGTGTTGCTACAAAAGTATAAATTAGGCTTACTAATAAGACAACTCAGATCTGAAGCTACACAGGAATCTGCTGCCAAAGTGCAATAAAAAAGACAAAATTAATAGAATCAAACCCTTTTTTTTTGTGCATTTTAGTAGAGTATAAAAAGAAATGCCTTTAAAATAGGATGCAAGCAACACTAGTTTCTAACCTGAATTGATAATAGACTATAATCATTTAAACAGAACAGATCTTAATGTTTGCATTCTTATACCATTTTGTACAATAATTATAATGAATAAGTTCAAACAAACTAAAACTTACAGCTGATTAATAACTGTATCTAACTTGAGTTTTTATTATATCAAAAACCTGTTGAAATGCTACTGTTATTTTTACTGTCCCCAAAAAGCGCGTCGGCAGCCTCCAGGAATGCTTCTTCCACAACTTCTCCATCTTTGAAAGACTTCATGTGTTTCGCAAGAACGTGACTGACACGATAAGATGCTATGGGAGCAGCCTTGCTCTTGTTGTTGGGCCTGGTGAAAATGGACTGCTGTGCATTTAGCTGTCCTTTCAGGTCCCTCACCTTTTGGGAGCGTAGGGCAGAATTAGGAGGGAATTCCGTCTCGTAGCGTTTGTGCACTGTTTTGAAATGCCGCTCCTAAATTACCCTTCTTCGATAAAGCCACGCTCGCATTACAGATGAGACAGATGGACTTTGAATTGGACTAAACAAAAAATAATCATCCTCCCACTCGGAGTGAAAATGATATATTTTGGGCTTTTTTGCTTCTGCCATAATTGCGGTCTTGTATGCGGACTGTCACTCCTGTTGCCACGGGCAACGTCAGCGAACTAGTGCCCACTGCCCACCAGCCACGCCCCGACACATGGGGTCACGCCAATCACAAAGTGCATTATTCTGGCACAGGAAGATTATGTTATAAGACATTAACGATAAAACAGAATATTGTTGTTCTATTTTTAGACACATCTCGCGATCGACTGGGAATCTCCCCGCGATCGACCGGTCGATCGCGATCGACCGGTTGGGCACCCCTGCTCTAGCCATATTACAAAGTTGTATTCATTTAGTTTGAGTGCAACATATAAAGGTTCGATTTATAAATATGTCGTGCTCTTGTAAACCATGTCTTGTTAATAATGTGTGTTGTCTAAACCAGTGCTTCTCAAACTTTTTTCAGTAATGTACCCCCTTTGAAACATTTTCTCAGCCAAGTACCCCCTGACCGAACCCAAACATTTTGATAGAAAAAGCCTATATATATATATATATATATATATATATATATATATATATATATATATATATATATATATATAATTACAATAGTGATGTTCCATCAGTGTGTGATTTATTAACTCCTTCATGCATGAATTACAACAAACTAAGGATATTCTCATCTTTATGCATGAGACATTTTTTTAAAACAGATTTTTAAGTAATATATGTTTAACAAACCAATGAACAAAATGATATATTATGCAAAAACTATAAAATACAATACACAAATATTATAAACAAACTATGTAATAACACTGCAATTACACTATTTAGGAGTTTTAGGTCCGATGCCTCCAGTGCTCTGGCTGATGTTCTGGAGGCTTTTCGCATCATCTCTTGCGAGGATCTGTACTCAGCAAGTTTTCTCTTGAAACATTCCGGTGGCTTACTAACGTGACACAGGTGTTTGGTGCTGAGAAGTCTCTGGAGGTGCGCTGGTTCATCGAGCTGTTGGCTAGTTTCTCCCCACAGAAAAAACACAATGCCTGGGGCGGGTTGCCGTTTGTTGACGTGAATCCCATCAAAGCATACGCCCCACTCGGCTGCCCGGCAACAACAAATACGCTTACGTCGGAGGGGGGCGAGATTAACCTGAGCAATAACAGTTAATGGCGAGTACGGCCTTAAAAGGTGTAACAAGCAGTAGCGCTGAGCAAAGTGACTAGAACACGACCACACACTTGTAAAAACAGAGAAGAACCAGTTAAGCACCAGAAAAGCCCAAGAACGGATCTTGAACCCTTGGTGGTTCTAGAAATATTTAATATACAATTTTATTTTCTATTTAATTTATTGTACTATGATTATTTTTGTAATCATGCATGGTATTTTTTTAATTAACCTTTTTTTTTTTATCTCACGAACCCCCTGCAGTACCCCAACGTACCCCCAGGGGTCCGCGTACCCCCATTTGAGAATCACTGGTCTAAACAATATAGGGGCCAATGAAAATACAGGATATACCAATGCAATCCCCCCCCTGTCCCCACCTTAACCCACCTCACACACAAATGTGCATATATACACATATACACTCTATACCTCTTCTATATATTGTTTAATGTTCTTGTATTTATTTATTTAAATATCTTGTTTCCTTGTATGTGGCATTAAAGTGGAAGCCAAATTAAGATTTTGTTTACTTGATTTATACTGTGCACATGACAAACCCTGCAGACAGAGGATTAAATGTGACAACAGTGTACAAATATTTACGGAGATTATGATACTGTGGCGGGGCAAATTAGAGTATAGCAGGCTGTCACGGATTAGGTTATTAAAGGAGTCTTATGTCTATTGAAATATTCAAAAACCTCTTGTATTTTTGGGTGAACTACTTTAGACCTTACACGTCCACGAACTCTTTACTAAGTTTTCTTTTGAAATATTTCTAGAGGAGATGACGTATGTTTGATTCCATAGATAATAATAATAATCTATTCCATTTCCAGATCATTTAACGCAGGGGTGGGGAACCTTTTTCCTCTCAAGGGCCATTTCAATTTTTTCAACATCCTCCGAGGGGGCGTACAAATTATTGACCTCTGCTTAAAAATACTAAAATCACAGCCCATTCATTTTGCCTTTCTTTCATGCTGTGCAAAGAAAAAGCAACCTCTCAATCCAGATATCTTACCATGACTCACGCATGCATGCACGTGCACGGTTGTGGCATGACCACCAAAACAGAAAGATATGGACACAAGATGTGTGCAAATGTATTTAGTTTCCTATCCATGTGAACATGATTTAAGTAGGGGTGGGGACTTAACCTCCTCTAGGGGGATCCGGGGGGCATGCTCCCTCAGGAAGATTTTTTTTTAAATGTTGAAGTTAAAAGCATCAATCCGATCTATGGATACATCTCTCAACACCCATATGAAACAGAACTGTAAGCAGATTTTCTTTTTCTTTATGGATATTTTACAAATCACTCCCCTTTTAAACTTTATTCTTGTTTATTAATAACAACTTTGTTTTACTGTCATATAGTATTTTATACCTGTTTACTTTATTCTCTTGTTTTTTTATAACTATAATGATCATATAAAGATGTGCCTTTACCTCACTGGTTGTAGAAAAAGCCCATAACATTCTGAAGCAGTGAAGACAAAAGAGGCTTGTCACCTCAACACAAATTGTTTGTCAGAATTCAATCACTGGGCATATTTCTTCCCTTTTAGGTTTTGACCTGCTTGCCTGTTTTAGTTTTTTTATAATAAAGCTCTTCTTTTCATTAGCCTGTGCTTTTCAACCCTCCTCTCTGTCTCTTCAGCCACACATCTGTAAATACCCTTTCAAGCCCCAACAGCAGAGATGGTGTAGGGCAAAACCCCATTAAGACAACATTCGAAAAACAAAGAAAAATAATTTTTAAAAAACTGAAATAGATGCAGTTAAAAATACAGCAACACATACCGGTATTTTTCTGGCTAGAGCAACATTCCAGGGCTTAACATAGTAACAATTGCCTGCTGCTGTATTTTCTAAAAGCCCCACTGTGTCTGAAGTTCAGCCTCAAGTTCCTATCAACTGGTGGCACCTAATCCCTGTGTTTGTGTTAAACATTTGTTTATGCTAAAGATTGTTTGTGTATCCAGACTTGACCACAATTCTCTGCTTGTTATGCAGAGGGTTACAGCAGAACGCAGGGCAGGCTACAGCATTCAGCACAAATACACACATAGTAGTACACACCACAGTTAGGCTCTATGCACTCGCGCTATTCTCTGCCTTCACTAGCTACTGTCGAAGCAGAGCAAAGTTTAAGAGGAAGTGCAGTTAACACCACAGTAATGTTTTTCTCCTCTTTGCATGAAATTTGGCCTGACATGTCAAATCAATTCTCTAAAGGGGCCTTTGCTCTCTTCAAATGATCCCAGTGAGTCTCAAATATGATATTGCTGGTTAATCTCATAAAATGGTTCCATCCACAGTGTTTCAGATATATTTGGCTTTTTTTCTCTTCTAATCCCCTTCAAAAATCAATCTCTGTCCACAATATGATCTTATGATCATTATGGCCGGCGCTAAAACACTGCTGAGAGAATGTGAATTTGCAAAGGACCCAGTTGCATACAACTAAAGGAGCCCTATAGATAAAATAAAAACATTGACAATATTTCAAAGGTTTAATTTATTCTACTAAAGACACATGTATGTATCCTCAGAGCTAGACACGTTTCTTTCTAGATTCAACATATACACGCCTCACAATATTCCATTATTTAATGATGGCAGGAAACAAACTTTCCTAACTTTCCATGTCTTTTTGGGTCATTGAGTCGGATATTATGTAATACCTGTTATGTATTCACATTTAGTCCCCCAGTCTCCTCCAATTTGGACACAGCCTCTAAAAAGGCCCAAAGGGACAGCTACAAGAGTTCCTAATCCAAATGGTATCCTTTCAACATGGAGGAACAGCACTTCAAGCAAACACATGTCAGCCACCTGAATCTCACTTCTGCTCACTAACCAGATCTCCTGTAATAATGAGAACGGTTGGAATGTAGATGGCTTGCTCCCTCATCACCTATGGTGAAACATAAATCCATTTATAAAACTCACATAGCAAGTAATATATGTTGGCCTGCAGGCTGGTTTGCTATGGCACGCTGTTAGTTTGGTATCGCTCTACCTACTGCTCATCCCACAAGAACGACACATTCCACATACCAGGAGCCAGTTTACAAAGTCAGGACTTAGCATTCCAAAGTACCTGCTTTTGCCTGTGGCTCATCTGGCAAAGCACAGATACCCTTTACTAATGTTGCAGGCTGGGTGATGGGTGTCATGTTTATCAATTTCATATTTCCACCATCTCAAACGTTACACAAAATATGAGGTGGTTCATTAAGGGAAAAAAAGATTCAATTTAAGAAATGACTTAATGAAGTTAAATGGAAGATTGAAAACTCCAGTGTAGTCTTACCTCATGCGATAGTGCAACTTGACACTGGTTTCATCTGTGATGGTGAACTCAAAGGTGGGGGGGTACCATGTGCAAGTTGTCTCATCGTAAAGGGCATATAGGTTATGGCACAAGGGAGAGATTGCTGAGAAGGAAAAGAGAACAAAGGAAAAAAATATCAATATTCGGACCAATTATTGTATCGGGTTTTGGGGTTATTTTACAGCCCTCTGTCCAAAGAGAGGATTTAAGAGCAACAACCAACAATCTACTTATAAGATAAGTGAGGGATCATTTGCAAGAAGCATGTCAATAATCTTACTTAAGCCAACCACAGTCTGCTAACCAGTCAGCTACTAATTGCTGCGTAAAGATGGGAATATGCTATTTCCCCAAGAATGGCACTTAGTATAGTTCTACAATATTTGATGCATAGCTTCAAAACTGTGGTTGCAATTGATTGCAGATTTGAACAACAGAATGGCAGCAGTTAGAGGTAAGGCAGTGACAAATGTTCTCACAGAGAAGATAAGTTCTACTCTGATTGTTGTTGAGTACAGTACATATTTAATAAAGATTAACATTATTTTTAAGCTTTATACAATGTAATTTAAAAGGTGGGAATCTAATATATAAAAATGGTGATAAGGGTAATTTCCAACTGATGTGTCAGATACTATAATCACAGTTAACATTTACATTAGATTGTTCATTACAGGCAATAAACTGAATAAATAAGGAGAGGAGGCACGTCTTGATTTTGCAAGCTAGCTAACAGTTCAGTCACTCACAGCATTTCTTTGCAGCCTCCACACAGAGCTCCAATGCGGTGAAGCAGCCTTTGAAGTACTCTATCGGTTGCACCTCCTCTGTGTAAAAGTGGATTTCCAAGCCCCGAATGGAAGAAGGAGAAGAGGACAGTTGGACCCTCTTACTGGATCTCCTCATCTTCCCACAGAGTTGCCTGCTCAACTCCATCACCCACAGAGTTGGCATTCAGACACTGGACGAGAGGGAGAGACAATGTTAGATTAGGTTGTACATTTAAAGTAAGTTTGGCAACTCAAGAACCAATGTGCGTGCGTGTGTCTGTGTTACAATAAGACAAAATATTGATTCTGAGCTGAGCAAACACCAGAATAGGGTCCAATGTTCACTAACCTGATAACTTATATGAATACAGCGCAGGGCCCCAACACTGATGCAGACAGCACACAGATGTGTCAACAAAGTATAATTACGTCAGCCTGTCTACTGGGAGGATGACATCAACATGGAGGACAGATTGTTGCTGCGTAGTGACTGCGAGGAGTCTGGGCCTCACTATGGGATGGGTCTAATAGTCAGTCTACACCAGCTGCATAGCAAAAGCAGCATGAAAACAGCAGCAGCCCTTGTGTTGACAGCACTCGCACAGCTAAGATGCCAGCATAACCAGAAACAAATATCACTTATCATTACACAGGCATCTATTCAGACTCAATGTCACACACACACAAGCATGTACAAACAAGCATAAAAAGAGGAGAAAATGGGAAAGAGAGATATAAAACACAGAGGGTGACAGACTGCTTGTTTGTTCTGTTCTATTACTATCATGTATTGCTTATCGCAGATCCTGTTAACACCCTATTAGTTATAAAGCTAATCCAAATGAAAGCCTTTTTCTTTTTTTTACCTCAATGGTGAGATTTGGCTTATGTGCCAATCCGCAAACATAACCACGGAGGAGCAAAGTAGTCAGCTTGGGAAGTGGTCAATGTTCTTACACTCATCCTTTTTCTTCATTCTCATGTATTACAGCTGAATTTCTTGCGAAGCCATTTTCAATGAGTCATCTGTCTGCCTTTATACAGCGAGAGTGTCGATCACACAGTGAGGCCATTTCCCTCCCTTTTCTCTCTTTTACTACCTGAATTCAACTTTTGAATGTCACAAAGTAACATTTCTAACATATTTCTTACAAATGTGGGCGTGGTATAATATGAAAGCCATCAGGACACGATAAAAAGCTTGCCAAATACTACCTCCATATGCCTCTTCATTTTCCAAAGAAAGAACAGAATGCACCAAATACCGAAACAATGACTTTATTGCAGATTAATCAGACATTTATTTTTGTAGATAAATCAATTATTTGTTGTCATTCAATTGTAAAGAAGTAGCAAAACATTTGCATTATGAAGCTGAAACCATATAAATTCTTCCATTATCACTTTAAAAAACACTTTTATTTAAATACTTAGTAATGTTATGTTGGCAAGTGGTATAAATATGTGATGACTATAAAACTAAAAACCGTTGTTCTTCAGCCTAGACATGTTATACAGGTGTTGATAGTTTCAATGGACCAGAACTTGTATTCATGCATTATCTGGTGCTAATGCTTTAAACTATGTGTTACATTAAATTATGATATACTGTGAATAACATGTACTATATGTTTGTTGGGTGCTTGTAAATAAATACAACCCCAACAAACAAGCTCTTCTGCATCATTTCATTTTGCATCAGTTTAAAGTTTCCCTTGCCTATTTAAGTCTGAGGTGCATTGCCCATCTGAACAGTTGAGAATTAAAAAAAACAAAAAACTGACGACAAGCCCATCACAAAGACAAAGCAGCTGAAGAAAAAGAAAGTGAAACGAAAATGTTTTTGTTAAAAAACTTCCTTTTTACAGTCAAACATTTCCTAAGGGACAATTATGACTTAAATAGTTTCAACAGGAAACCCTGGCCGACTGCAGCGTATCATAGGTTACTTAGAGTAGGTCTTTATTGAGTTATTCTTGAGGCTTAATTTATTTGACAAAAAGTGACAGCTAAGGTGAAGAGCTATAAACAACAGTGACCATGAAAACAACGAGTATCCTTTTCCATTAACAGGGTTAAAAAAAAACGAGGGAACAATGGCAAAAAATTGCTTTTGATGGGTAGTGCATCAAGCTTTAGCCTATTAACCATTACCATGGCAGTCACATGTTACAGTTACAGTACTTGTTAACTTGCAGAATGAGATAAGTACAGAAAACACATTTAAATGTATTACGATGAAATATCATAGATCAAGCTGCACAGCAGGATATGATTAGCCCAACTTTTACCAGCTGTAACGTTATGGTTGCGGATGTTCAAACTAAAGAAAATGCCTCAATACTTTTATTACATTGTATACTGTATAGTTTTTGGAAACGGACATTACTTTAAGTACACATTTGAAGGCATGAGATGTTACAGACTATTTCTACACTTCTGTATCACTGCTTTAATTTAAAGACCTTTTTAGTAATTCTACCACTGAAAGAATGACATCAGTTCTTGTCTGTGACACTGCTGCTTGTGTGTAGCTGACCTAGAACATTCCCTAAAATGTCTGAGAATCAATAAATTATTTAATTGGTGCGCCATTCCAAGAGCTTTTCTACACACGTTGTTAATGACTCAGCACCGACGTAAGCAAACTGATGGAAAGAGGTGGGAAGTAACCGAGTACATTTACTCAAGTACTGTACTTAAGTACAATTTGAGGTACTTTTATTTCCATTTTATGCTACTTTGTACTTCTACCACACTCGAATTCAGAGGTAAATGGTGTACTTTACCGATTTTGATAAATAATGTGAAATATAATCAACCCTTAAATAAGACTTTAGTTACACCTGAAGTAAATCCACAAGCTACCCTGCAGTATACATAGTATACCTGCACCTTTACCAGCTTTGATAACACTTTAATGCATTATTAATTATGATCAAAATATATAATATATTATTCTGAAATGGACCTTATGCAGAAATTATCTGCATAATCAGTACTTTTACTTTTGGTACTTTAAGTATATTTAGATGCTAATACTTTTTACTTTTACTTGAGTAGCATTTTGAATGCAGGACTTTTACTTGTAACAAAGTATTACTACACTCTTGTACTTCTACTTTTACTCAAGTACATGATCTGAGTATTTCTTGAGAGTTTTCAATAAATTGATTACGTGTCTTTTTTACCAAAAACATAAACTTACAAAGCATGAATGAGTGCTTTGATGGTCAGGAATAGAAAACTCAGCAATCTAATTTCACCATATCAAGAACTTCATAAATTCAAGTCAAAGAAAAACATTGGTGCTGACTCAAGAATGATTGAGATGTGGCACCATCAACAATTTCACTTATTAACGACTTTAAAACAGAACATTTGAAACTGATCCAATTAGCAAATTAAATGTTATCTTAACATTTATATACGGCAATACCCAAGAATTGTACTTATATAAGTAAGTAAAGACAAAAATAATATGTTTTGCCCCACAATGTTATCAACTTAAACATAATGGGAGAAGGGGGGGACTATGTTTAACAAAATGGATAAAAGGAAATTATGGTAAAAACAAAACACAATTTAGTCGTGATTGTATTACCATTAGTCAAAGCCAATTTGTAGTTACACAGTGGACTGGGTAAAGCAATAACTTCACAGAAGCAACTTAGCTATTACAATAAAAAGTGAAGTAAGTAATACAATTTGCTGTTTTTATTTTAAATATCTAAGTTATGATGATAAACAATATCAAAAGGCTGCCCTTTTTCCATTTTATTTAAGTGTTATGTAAGTTCGTGTGTGTGTGTGTGTGTGTGTGTGTGTGTGTGTGTGTGTGTGTGTGTGTGTGTGTGTGGTGTGTGTGTGTGTGTGTGTGTGTGTGTGTGTACCATGAAGAGGCACCTACGTCTGACAACCACAATGTGTTAAACCAATGTATCCTTTCTTGACAGGATTTTGTCTGATATAGTACAATATTTGGATTACACATTTGTATTATCAATTGATCTTTCTGATCTGAAGTATCAATCATTTGTGGATAAGATCCAAAACCATACCAACGTGACTAGAGTAGTAGTAACATTAGATATTCAGTGTATCACAGAGAAAGAAAACCAGGAAATGTTCACATTGTTGAAGATCAAACAAGTGAATATTGCCCTTCGCTTTAGAACGTACTAAAATAATGAATTTCTTATCAAAATATTTGCTGTTTTATTTAGTGACACCTATGATCATGAGCTTTTCCTGTAATGTCACTGGGTAAATTCCAGTTCACAGAATACAATTTCAGCATTTTACATAGGTCCAAATGTTTCCCCTGATCCAAGACATAAGGACGAACAATAGCCTTCACTTTTTCTTTCACACTCGATAAGCAGCACAATAAAAGACTATAGGCGGCTGGCTTATTTATTAAGACATTTCGCTTTCTCCACGAGTGGGCAATATCAAATCAAATTGATGGCAGGAAAAGCCTTGAAACTCTTCTGATGGTGTTTTAGTATTTGACTGTACTTTAATCTCGTGTTAAGATAGTGTCAAACTTATTCATTCACTAGGCCCACGTTTCTGATGGCGTTTGAGTATTACATTGCATCATATTGTACTTTCTTCCTGTAACTCACTGTATGTTCCAAACCAGCCAATTACATTAAATCGCAATAAAACGGCATCACACAGTGGACATGGATAGAGTGTCATGGCTTTCATGGCAAGCTGACGATCGTTGGCTAACATTAGCTTGCTAGCAAGTTATGAGTCTTAAATGGGCAAAGCAAACAAAAGCTAGATGTTTCCCCACTTGACAACAGCGGGTAAAGATACAAAACGAGCCGATGAGTAAAACTATCCAGAACACAGATGTCTTTCTCGATGGGAACATTTAGTAAAAGGTTATTTACTCACCTCGGAGCTTGGCCAGACAGCTGGCAAGTTACTTCCGTTTCGTTCTGTACATTAGACGCTCCCACCAAATTGTAGCTCCTCTCTAGATGGATTTATAAGTATCGTGCCTCGGCTTCTTTATTCCGAAACTTCCCAATAATAATATTCAATATCCAAAAAAAATAAATGTCGACTTTAATCCACGGAATGTGTTGATGGCCGGTAGCTTGAGACGAGAAAAAGCAGCCTCTGTTCTTGCTAACCCTTCCTGACAAGTAACAGCCCTTTCCCGAAAACAACATAATGCCCTTCTGTAGAATTCGGCTGCTGATTGGCTGTTCAGCCCGTCACTCAAGATGACGACATTAACCCTTTGCTGGATTCAGGCTAGCGTGTGTATTTTCATCAGACTGTTCATCTACTATACAGTCTATATATGCTATGAACCTATGGTTTTAACTTGTAAACCCATTCATATGCAAACAATAAAACACATTTAAAGAACACGTTTTTGTGTTATAGTTCACACTCAATTGTTAGTCCAGCAATCTTTAAAGAACCCAGAAAAAGAAATGAAAATGCAAACATCTATATGAGCTTGTAGAATGTAACTGAATACATTTATTCAAGTACTGTACTTGAAGGTGATTTAACTTGAGTATTTCCAATTCCATGTTATGCAACTTTATATGTTTGGGTTTAGCCCCACTACATTTGTCTGACAGCTTTAGTCACTAGTTACTTTTCACATAACTATTTTACATTATCCTCCTGTCCAGTGAAAACCATGTACTTCCAGATTTGTTGATATGGAATGTGTGTGATAATCTGCAGAATTAAGAGCTCATTAAAAGGTTGAGAAAATCCTCCTACTTCTTAAGCTAAATAAACTATTTCAAAACCCTCCTGGAATGGCAAAAAATGCTTTGTAACAAAGCTGAAAATATGCATCGTCACAAAGCTCATAAAAGAGCTGTTTTTCCATAACATCTTGATTGGTTCTCACTGAACAGGGATGCTAGAAAAATATGATGCTCTTGTAAAATATATTGTATCGTTGTAGATTAAAATATCCCATAGTAATAAAGGATTTCAAATGAGCACAAGCTTAAATATGTTAAGTGCCACATGTATGATATTCAAACACTGACAGGCCAGGGAACATATATTACAGAATGAGTAGTTTTATTTTGCAACTTTGAGTACAAGTTCCCACCAAGTTGTACACTTTGCTGATGAGGCATTTGCTTGAATCAGGTTTTAAATGCAGGACTTTTACTTGTTGTGGAGTATCTTCATAGGATGGTATTGATAAAGGATCTGAATACTTCTTCCACCTCATGTCTGCATGTGCATTTGCATCACATAGGCATCTCAATCTGCTGAGAAGTTAAACACAGTTTTTGAGAAGTTGATGTAATATATTTCAAAGGGACAAGAACAAGACAAAATAATTTAACGTAAAAAATATGAAGTACTATAGGGGAACAATTTCATGCAACTTTATGCATCTACTCCACCACATCTTAGAGGCAAATATTGTTATTTTGACTCCACTTTTCAAAATTTGTTTTCCAGCTTTAGACCCTTCTTAAATTACAATCTACCCTTCCTTTCAAGTGATATCTACATTTCTTCAGATTTTAATGCGATTTCTTGTCTGATAAACCGAAGGATTGTGTGTTCCTTTATGGATTAAGAAAACCCCACATTTCTTATATTTGAAATAATCAAATACCCTCTTGGATTAGCCGGAGCTCATAAAAGTGGACTTTTTAGACATGGTTCTAAACAGACAGCATGCTATGATCATAATTTATAGGATGCATGGCTGAAGATTAAAAAACTGAACTCTGATTAAAGTAAGGACAACACCGAACATGCCCAATGAGTACTTTTGATATTTTGGAGATTTTAAATATGTATTGTTACTTTTACTATCTGAATACTTCTTCCACCAAGGACTTTGGACACATGGACTTGGCAGTTGTGCACAGATTCTGACCTCTGCAGGGAGGGTTATTGCTCATTCTTGCCATTCTGTAGGTTTGCACTTGCACGCAAATCGGTGGTTCCTTCCAAGGCTTTGTTTGAGCAATCTAAAACATCTTTGTGATTGTGTTTCCAAAACATTTCAACGGTTAGTAATCCATTTTTTTTTTATGGGCCCTACAGTATCTCTTGCAAATGTGCATAACTGCTCTTTTGGATGAGGTTGTTTACTGGAACCTGAAGCATTGCCAATATAAAAAAAGGGGTTTAGGTATACCAAGTCATGCATCATGACATTATTTTGCATGCCATGTAACATTTGTGTCTCTTATGTAAAGGGACTTTTTCTACGAGGAGGAATCCAACAACATTGGACATACAAGTCAAGGAGGTGTTTGAAAATATGTGACTGAATCTTTCCAGCAGACTCTCTCAGCTAAGTCCTACCATAAAAAAGTAATGGAGTTTCCCTACTACAGTAACTGCAAACTAAAGATCGCTCACAGAGACAAAGTCTATCAATTCACAGGTCTTATTTAAATATTTAGTTCCGTAATATATGACTCTGAAAAGCAGTATACAAACATTTGGAGCAGAAGTTTCCTTCCTGCAGGACAAACCCTCAGGGAGGATCGGAACAGTTTCAGGGAAAACTTACTGAATGAAAACATATTACAATAGTTTAATAACCCAGTTCTTAGGTTGTGTGCAGTGTTTAGTGTCAAGCCCTATCCTTTAGTACTGTTAGTGGACCCCTGTGCACAAAACCACATCAGTACAGCATTTCTGTAAGGTCTATAAGTGTATTTTATGGGCATGGACTGTGACCCTTGTGGAGGAAAGGAAACAACATTCCTACTGTCACAAAAGAAAAACAGGATATAAACGTTTCTTTCTAGCAAAAGACTGGGTGGTTCGTTTTAAGGTAGGGACTTTCCATGCCGCATCCCAGTCAATAGAGTTATCCCCTTGCATTAAAAGAAGATGATATTCTCATAATAAAGTTGGTGTTTTCAATGGTTTTGTTGACTACCCTGATAGGTAGTGGGTTTGAAAGCCTGACCTCACTTAGAAAATAGCTATACCTCTTTTAAGCAATGTTAGCTTCACTTGACGTTTAATGCTTTATTAACACAAGTTATGAATTGCCACAAATGATCAAGATAGCACAGGGTGAGTCAGAAAAAAAAACGCGCATCAAGTCGAGTTAAGCAGATTGAGGTTAGAGTGGGACAAAAACAATACATTTGTCATGACTCTTTGGGGATTTCCACAGTAGCTATACCGTTACAGAAAACAATGTAAGGACAGGTGCAGTGACCTGTGGTTTATCAGACATGAATCAAACAGTGCACTTATTATTCAAAACATGAAAAACATGTTTCATTTCACCATGTTGACATCATATATCACAGAACAATTGTGTTTTGATCTGTGCTATACTGATATCACATATTGAACATAAGATTCTCTTAAACAACAATGACTTATAACAAAATGGAGATGGCAAAATGGAGACAGCAGCTGTCATTAATGTGAGTCATTGTTGTTTCGATCATGTTCAACTATTCTTAGGGGGGAAATATATTCACTTAGTAATGAAACAATTAATAAAAGCTATGTTTCTTTATTAGACTGGATTCACTAAAACGTTTTGAAGTTGTCAGATGACATATAAAGTTTCAGAAAAAAATGACAGTTGCAGACATGTTATTTAGACCACAAAGCACATGACTAATAGATCTTTAGCTCCCTCTGTTGACAACAATGTAGAGCAACATTTTGTGACTACCTTCTGCTTCAGCCTGCAAACCAGTGCTCCCAGAGACGGAAGCTCATACAGTATATATACTAATGCTAAATTAACTTTGCTGGTAATGCTATAGAGAGAGATGTCAGAAAGTATCTAATGTAATGTTAAAACTGATCAGAATGAGCCTACATCCACTCAATAGTTGACTGTTCTTTGGCTATATCCTTCTGTTTGTTTAGGATTCACTGGATATTCAATAGCAGAGATGAATAAAACAAATACAGGTTTAATGAAAACAAACATCACTTTATTTATTTGAGTTACGCAAAAGTTACATAAAAAGTGAAGATAATATACATTTATAGGTTTTGAGTATAATGCTTCTTAAACTTAAAAATAAGACAATAAAAGACTTATAGACTTTTCATTAAGCATGGAACAGTCTACTGGCAGATTTAATGAGGAAAAACATTTTTAGAATAAATCACTTTAGTACTTTTGGATACTTAACAATGAAAACAAATATGTCTGTTTATTAACATACTCACACTTCATTGGTCATTGGTCCTCTGGCTGGTTAGCTGCACGCGGTTTGAATAACTGCACTCGTGTCAAGTTGGCAGCCATCCTTCAGTTATCACAGTACTGTACCTTCGATGGGGACAGCATCAGCACTGTGATAACTGAACCAGGGAAGCCTGACTATTCTAGCAGTCCTTGGTTTCCTCGCGTGTTGTATCTTCATCATTTAATTCTTACAATATAAATACTGTTCAGTTAACATACAATAGCTAATATAAGAACAGATTAGTCTACAGAGTCACAGGGACATCTAACCTAACAATCCTTCTCTGTGTGTAAAAACGTTTTTATGAATATCCTTCCCATCAGTGATTAGCAGCACAGAATATTAAAAGAAAATGCAATATCATGTTTGGGGATATAATAATACCACTATAAAACATTTTTGCAAAGTAGAGTAAAAAACATACAACAACTACTCTCCATAGTTTGATAATGGGAACATTAAAAAACAGTCTTTATGCAGGATAATATGATCCTGATTATCCAGAATTCCTTTATTTATGAACAGAGATATTGGTTCATCAGTGAGTCATTCAAGTGAATGGAGAAAGCTATGTTTTGCCCTTAAATCGGGCCTGATACATGAGGTTGTATTTTACACAAGTATTTGGTCTATTGTGGTAAATAGCACAACATTAGCACAACAATTCATTTGGTACTTCAAATACAGACTCTGATGTTCATTATATGATGACACTTCTAACTGCAAAGGTTGGGCAGTTATGAATAGACACATGCAATGTGTACCCTATGACCTATTGGCTGTGAACCTGTGATTTAAACAAAATGTACAATACTTGCACATTTGGAGGACAAAGATTGCTTTAAAGTATTAAGCATGCTATTGTGTTAAATGATTTCGCAAACTATTTCCAAGTGAACATATTTTCATTATTTTTTTGTTTCCACTGGTACACAGAGGGCTCGTTAATGTTTCATCTCATAAAATAACTAGGGGTACGAATACTTTTTTTCTGAGCCTCTTTCCTGCTAAGACTGGATCGAGACAAACTACAGTATATTATTCATACCAACCACAAGGCCGAGTGACGTCAGACTTGTTTTGATTCCTCTCGCAGGCTCCGCCTCCCTCCGCGCGAGCAGCCTCTCGTGCAGTCCGGTGGCGTCTCTGGCCGACGTAGCGTCTCCTCCTCCTCGCCAGTCCGCCCTCCGCACTTCATGTAAACAACTCCATTATCCCCGCTGCTCAGGGCCCTGGCCAAAACATTTTCATGTCAGAAAAAGCAAAGCAACATTTGCAAGTAACTAAACATGGCAGAGGACAAACATATTGGTAGGGAGGAATGCTCCGTTTGCCTGTAACAAGAGACCCTGTGAAGACAGCGCGTCCATATTGCATAAACCCTTGCATAAACTGCTAACCGTAAAGGTAACAGGCAGTCATTCTGACAAAAGGCTATGGTAGACAACTACTGTTTGACGACAAGAGCGAGGACTGAATTAAGCGCTTTGTTGCTGTTTTGTACAAATAAACAAAAGTTGTCGAAATCCAAACAAAACCGTTATTAATGTCATATCATATAAACAAGCCTACCTGCTTTACCTAGGCTTCATTATAACGCGAGTCAATGCGAAATATAAGTGCAATGTTCGTATTGAATGTTGTGCAGCCAAACGTTAACGCCCAGCATAGCATACACACCCCTTTCTGGCCAAAAACAAACTGCATGCTGTAAAATTCCAATAAAATCCTTTTTTTTTTATTACATCCAGTACACATTAAATATATAACATAAATTTGACTCACTTACCTGACATTTTCCCGTTTAACTCCTCGTGTTTACATGAATATTTTTTATGACGCAGCAAGACCACACAGTGCAACGTGAGTGTCGCCATTTTTTGTTGTTTTGAATTCTCCTTAGCCATGTGACAAAAAAAAAAGATCTTGTAATTAAAAGCAGGCTTCCGGGTCTGAAGACGAAAACTAGTTTCTCTAATCTCGATGCTCAAATAGGTTTATCTTCCGAGTGTTTGTCTGCTGGATTAGTCTGGGTAGTCTGACAGTAGACTGAAGCCTGTGCGCAACATCTGACAGCTCCGATATGGCTCGCAACAAGTATCCGCCCGTCCGCAAATGTTGCGCGGAATGACAGCGACTCATGTGCTTTTCTGCAACCGCTGCCAGCATTGGAAACGTTGACAAATAAGAACCCCATGAACCTTAATAATTAACAAATAAGGCTCTGATTTTAGAGAAATACTGTCAACAAGTGGTGAAATCCAAGAATTACCCACTTTATTAGATATAAGTAACTTTTGTAATTTATTTATTGAAGATCTGAATCTCCAAACATCAAGTTTTCTTTGAATATTTGAAACCGTTGGATAAAGCATATATTGTGTGGTGGGACATTACGGGACATAATAGTATTTATTTACATTGTGAAATAAATAATGTTAGGGATGTGTGACATTGACTGTCGTGCACTTTTTTCTGACTTGTAATAAATAAGTGGCAAGGTAATTGTCTCTATAAAATCTTTGTTACAAGCTGGAAAATGCATTAAAGTTGTCATTATCTGAATTCCCAATTGCAATAGCAGATCAAAAATAACTTGAAATAAGGCTTCCCAAACAAAAAGGCTAGACATAATATTGGTCTCAACCTTCTGCACATAAATGCACTCCCTTTATGATAAACTGGTTAGGCTATATGTTGCAATGAAATGAATTGGCAATGCAGTTTTTATTTTAATTTATTTTATTGTGTGTGTTTTTGCTGTTATGTTGTAGAAAACATACATTTCTTTCTAATTATGAGTAGCCTAGGCCTACTATAAAAAACGTCTTCTTCTCGTCCTCGTATATCTTATTATTTTAGACAGCATTCTCTGCACTTCAAGTTCCTTGTAACCTATGTCAAGGATTATTAGATTTTCGCAGTTGTCGTTGTTGTTGTTGTTGATGATGTACATTACTTGGAAATTCTTTAAAAACTACAGTAACCAGTTTACCCGGCAGTTACTGCGAATCAGTCATCCGCATTTTTACTGGATGATGTGCGCAGAAAAATAGGGCGTAGAGGAGACTCCCCCATTCATTCGCAGACAAAAGTCTCTCTCCATGAAGACGTAGGCGGGTGTAATGTATCCTTAAAGGACCTGCAAGAAAAAAGGAAAAGGGCGTTTTGACTTGATCCGAGCAGGATAGATCCAATGTGCGCATTTAGTGTTTAACAGCAAATAACCGCAGGGTAAAGAGACACGGTGAAGTTTATGTTGGCAAGACAAGTTTAGAAGCACACCAGGCTTTTGACCAATTTGATCGCTCATGCGCGCAACTCACAGGAGTTTTTTCTTTTTTGAATTAGGAGGTTTACTTCCTTCTTTTTACACGCAAAGGACAACCTAACATTTGAGCATCCCAGAGGTTTTACAGTTACACAGGAAGACATGGCCAAGTTATTCCGAGCTGCTATCATGGGTCCTCCAGGATCAGGGAAAGGAACGATATGCAAGAGGATTGCGCAAAGCTTTGACCTCCAATATCTTTCCAGTGGCCACTATCTCCGAGAAAGCATAGCGGCAAATACAGGTATGATGCTTCTGCAAGTTAACTGCTGCCCATACTGGTGTGTCAACAGGAACAAGCGAAGTCTGTGTTTTTATGCTGCGTGTGAATCTTTATCCTAACGTGCGCAGTTTCCACAGTTGTTTTCTAGAAGCTCATTTGACAAATTACCTTTACAATCCAAGCTAAAACACGGTGCATTTGGATGAATACAAACTTGTTTTTTCTTTATCTGATCTTTATTGACTTCAGAAACCTAACTTGGTGATATGCCCAACACCCACAATGACTCAGTATTGACTCCAGTTAAACACTCATCAATGTTTTATCACAATAACTCACCCAACCATGCACTTTAAACCATGGGCGTAGGAAGCATCCTGAATGTGGGGGGGGACATTTTTAAGGGGGGGTGTGGGGGTCCTCCCCCACGAATTTTTTTTTTTATTGAGCAGTATACTCTTTCACATTGAATCATAACAAGTCATACTGAATGTAAATACAACTGACGCTAAAGTAAGTCCCAGTCTGTGACATTGGACATTTTGAAGACTCAAAGTCCCAAGCAGTAGGTAGAATATTAGCTAGTCTATGTAATGTGCACAGAAAATAAATAGTTAACTGAATACTGGGATGGAAATTGCCTATAAGCACTCAGTAAAACATAAACACACACAAAAAGCTTCGGAATGATAAGAAGTATAATTAAAACATAATGCACATTACCATTTTGAGAGAGAGTACCTAAGTTAAAGAACTCAGAAAAGAATCTCTTATCGAACTGAGGCTCCAGTAAAACACACTGACTCTACATGGACATGTCTCTACATGGACATCAGTAAGCCGTTTATGAGTATTATCCCGGTTATGATCATATTGGGGATATGGTGTTTACATGAGCACAGAGAGATCGGGTTATTCATGTTCCCTGTTTACATGATAAATACTAGTAACCTGGCATTTCGATGCCTTTTCTCATCTAAACTATTCAGTATTTGTATCTCTCTATCATGACATAAAGACGAAACTCCTCTCCAGAAGTGAGACGCTTTTGCCGCAGCCGCCATCACTGTTAACTGATTAACTGCTACCAGCTGATGACTTACTTTCCTCTTCTTTGAAAAAAATGTTCTTATGTCCATGTTGTCTGGGGGGAGAAAACATATCAAACCAAGAGATCGTCAGCTTTGATTTTCGCTGTATTAACCATTTCCTGAACATTTGGTGTGTATGCCATACCTCCGCTACCGGCATCGCTTCAAAACTTGTGTGCTGCTTTGTTGCCATCACTGACACGTTTCCTTAAAGTTGTGACTTGCTGTGTCATTAACAAAGCCTTTTTGCTTTTAATAGTATTAGGATTTATAAAATATTAGTTCAAAATGTGTGTTTGTTTAAATAATCCACAGATGCATAAAGTTACAGTCTGGAGTTTGCAGTGAGAGTTTTAACCAGATATGTGCCTTACCAAGTGTTGTTTTTTTTTTTTTTCTCATGGCGTGGGTATATTCAACAGGCCCTGTCCTGGCTTGTTCTTGAAATTCAGCAGCTGGAAGCATCTTTACCTGTGTGTTGTGTATCAGAGGCAGGTGTGCTGGTGAGGAGCTACGTAGAAAGAAGCATGATGGTGCCTGACCATGTGATGACCAGACTGATGCTGCCCAGACTGGAACAGCTGATTGGCCAAAGCTGGCTGCTGGACGGTATGAAATCGTTTTTAAGTTATTAAACACTCAGAGTGCATTGTTTGTACTATATTCCACTGATGCGTTATATGACACTAGCATGATTTATAATATAGCAGCGTCCATCCTTTGCCTTGATCATTGGTACTGAGAGATACATTCTTCCTTGACGCAGCATTGTGGTCAGTAATAACTGTCAGCCACTCCTTAAATCTGATTGGCTTCCCCATGTGCCACCCACATAATCCCTAGACTGATGTGAGCTCACTTAAACAGAAGAACTAAGAATATCCTTTCAAGCGCTGTGTGAACGGCAAAATAGTTTAAATAAATGAAGAAATAACATGGCAGAAAGCTCCTGTTCTCTCTTCAGCCCAGCTCTGAAGCAGTATAATATAATAAAGCGGCTCAGGCAAGCAGTTTCTACCCCTCTGAATGCTTAGAAACATGCCCCCTAAAGGTGCCAAATGTATTGCTCCTTTACTCTGAGGAGTAAGTAAGTGGAAAAATTATCCTACATCTGTGGGTGATTAGTACCCGAGGTACTGACTCCAGTATCAGCAGGTCCCTGTATGCTCTACACTGCTATTCAATTTACATTAGTCATCAGATTTGCATCAGATTCAAATTAAAGATAAAAGATACAAGATCATCGTCATTATCAAGAGGATGCAAATCCTTTCCTGATCTTTATTCCAAGTTTCGAAATGTTATAATTGAATCACATTCAGTGCCAAGTGACATTAGTCAGTCAATAAAAAAACAGGTTTTTCTTTTGTCAATTCTTGTCTATGTGATATGTAATACTTTGTTGTAGTATAATACTACACTTGTTTGCAATGTTTATACAAACAAAACAAGTATTGATGAAATTGCCTCAGAAGTGTGTTAGCTCACAAATGAATAGGAAATGTTTCTTCTTGTTATCTGATAACATTTAGGTTGAGCATTAGTAACATAGATGATGACAAACTTAGCGGATCATTGTCTTGTTCATGTTAAATATTACCCTCTATCTCCAAGTGAGATGCCAAACATTGATGAAACTATTGGGTATTTTGTGTTTTTAACCTTGAAACATCAGCAAACAAATACTTGTTTTTGGCAAAAGAGAAGGGCAAACAAATCCCTCCCCCCTCCCACCACACACACACACACACACACACACGCACACACACACACACACACACCACACACACACACATGCAAAGGCCTGCATTTATTTCAGTTTCAGATAGACTGAGATAAACCCCATGCTGCCCAACAAACTAACATGGACACATTTATGCATGTTACTTTTTAATTGGGGCCTCCCAGTAAATCATTTGTGAGCAGCATGATGCTCCAGTGGTTAAAGAGATATTTAATAGCTATTGACCAAACAATGGAACATACACAGCGATTGCCAGTTTCCACTCTACCACATAAGGAAGCAATAAACAGAAGAAAAACCCAAACATATTTATACCAAAGCATACTAAAAGCAAAAAACAAGAGAGAAAAAGTGACCTTAAAACTAAATGACCTATATTTACAGTAAGCATGCCATGTCAACACCAACCATGCGGATTGATCCTTGAGCAAGACCTTGAATTCCAGCCAACATCTCTGGTGCTGAATTTCTCCATAGAGATCATAGCAATGAATCTCATTCCTAGTGTAATCTACACGTTTTATAACAAAAGTAGACATACAGTAATGCTAAAATATTCTATTTCTTGTTCTGCTTTTATACACTTAATACTATTTTTATTCAAACAAGCATTGAGGATCTAGGGATGGAAATGTTGTTCTGTTGGTCCAGATATGTTATCACAACTATGATATGGTAATACTTTATTGTCAAATATAGTCTGAAATTGTTCTTGCATCACAGCAGCAACTATTTGAAGGATTACCTTCACCCATGGTCAAAGTCTTCCCTGAACTAATAACTGGAAATATTGGAATTTATGTCCTATTCCTGGGTCGTCCACTTATTGTAAGATTGGCGGTTCATTTCCAGGCTCCTCCAGACAGTCCGTATGTTCAAGTGCACTTGGGAAAGGTTTTGAGATTTTGTGTCAGTGTGAGAATGAGCAATATGGCATGTTATATGGCAGCTCTGCCATCAGTGTATGAAGGTGTGTGTGTGGACGATAAAATTGGCGTTTAGAGATGAAGCCCTGAGGGCATGCAGTGGATTTGAAAGGCTATTTATCAATACAAGTCAGTTGACATTAATCACATAATAATGGCGCCATTCTATTAAGTGCAGTAGCAAGCCATGTCCGTGAATCAGCATGCACAATACCAGAAACCTGAAACTGGCTAACCTAAATGGAATGCATCCTTTATTAATGCGATTCATTTCACCTGTGCTTTTCCTGCTTTAGCAACTGAAAATGCCTCCCTTGAAAAGAGTCTTATTAGGTACATACATTCATGAATTGTAATAACATTGGTGACATACTGACTTTTTCACTAGCACTACTAGTAGGTCAAACTCTCAATCTGTCCAACACCTTTTTTTTATGACCAAATCCCCAACAAGCTAAAACGGGTAAAAATTACCTGCTAAACATCAACATTTGTTCACATTTAGCTCAAAGCACCACTTTATTTTTGCACAGCTCTGTTGACTCTTGTCTTGTTATTGCTGGTTATGGTTCATACACGTTATGTAACTGAGCGCATTGTTACTCTACAGTAAGTTCATTCACATGTAAACAATTTGGTTATTGTATCATGGCTACAGACAATGTCAATGAACTTTCATCAAAGTTTAGTTGCTGTCAGCTTATTTATTAGCAATCATTGGAACAGGACATTAACTGTACATAACTGTGACAGGGCCCGTTATTCCTGAAGTTAGTGACTCGCAATGACAATCACAACTTCAAAAACAAACATACCCTGTAAATCTTAAATGTTGTGGAAATTAAAGGTCATATATCAGCAAACTTTTCCTGGACTCTCACCTTCCCTGTTCGTCCTTTGTACTCTGTGTAGGTTTTCCCCGGACTCTGTCCCAGGCCCGAGCCCTGAACAGTTTGTGCCAGCTGGACCTGGTCATCAGCCTGAACATCCCCTACGAGACTCTGAGGGAGAGACTGAGCAACCGCTGGGTGCATGCAGCCAGTGGCCGAGTCTACAACATGGGCTTTAACCCGCCACGAGTGAAGGTCTCAACAAGTGTCAACAGTGCTTCAAATATTCTGCTCTGATTTACTTCACCACAGGATTTGTTTCGGTGTGTTTTGAAGCTGATTGGAAGGGTGGAAGCTTGTCGAATTTAGAGATTGAAACCAGTTGAAGTACAATATCCTAATTAACTACACCACAATCATACACAACAACATCTACACTCCTGCTGTTTGTTATTTAACTTCACAAGTTTCTTGTCACGTTCACTCAGTTGAATATTTGTATCGTTACCTTTCTTTACTCAAATCTCTAGATATCATCTTTTATGACCTATAAAACAAGTTAACAGAGTTCATCACATACATTATAACTAAAGAACAATAAACATACTAACAACACCATGTAAAACATTCATAAAAATCCTGCACTTTTATTGTGTTAAAGTGTTTATATAAATATTAAAACAATTCTGAAGGGGATATTTTCTAGATAATACAGTATTGTTAGTGAAGTCTGAAAGCTAAAACTTTTACATTTCAGAGCCCTGACAGCAAATGTCATAGGTTGTATACAACTTGTTTTCCAATGATTGCATCACTACAGAAAATATGGCACGTGATAAAGTTGTTTTGCTGTAGTTTATTTTGTTTTAAACAGAATGCAGAAATGAAACAGGATGAGGATACAAAAGGAAGGAATTTGAAACCTAGATATTACAGTTACGCAATAGTACCTCTTGTTTGCATTAAACAATGGCTGGAAAGTTCAAGGCACAGGAAGCAACCTGGAGAAATTCCATTACCAATAATGACCTTATGTACTTGATATCTTTATAATACATTTACCCAAAGGATTGTGGTATTGATACAGATGTGAATGTAGGAACTGCATGTGTCTACCTACTGTACAGTGTGATTGCACTGTCCAATCTCATATGCTGTAAGATTTTGAGAGATCTTGAGTTTACCTTTGTTGTATTGTTGAACCTTGTGTTACATATCTCAGGGTAAGGATGACGTCACCGGGGAGGCCCTCATTCAGCACGATGACGACAAACCTGAAGCCCTGCTGAGCAGACTGAGATACTACAAAGATGTGGCCAAGCCTGTCATGGATTTATACAAGTCAGTATATACTAAACTCTTTTTAGCAGTGAAATACCTACATGCAGTCAGATGCTGCACATGGGCAATCAAAGCCAAACAAAGACAAAACATGGAGGTCATGAAATGGATCGTGTGAATTTGGTAGTTTATCCAAACTATTTTATTCAGCAGTCAACTATGAAGTCTTGTATGTTTTTTGATCAATAGTTTTCTATTTTATAACTTAAAATACAATTAAACATTTTGGATTGTCTTAAAAATATATAGACTAATAAACCATATTCTGCCTTTCATTTAATCAATATTTGAATTGTACACATCCTTCCTTTGTATTTGTTCTGTCATTTCTTGCTCAGGTCACAGGGAATCCTTCACGCCGTTTCCGGTACAGACACAGACAGGATTTGGCCTTATATCAACTCCCTCCTCAGCGCCAAGATGCACATACAGCCGTCAGGTGCCTTCCAGACCCAGACACCCCCATGAATGAAAGGAGAACTGGGGGAAACATGAAGAGGCCGCCAAAGGAAGAGATGTGATTCAGATTTCAGGTTCCTTTATTTTGAGGTTTAGAGGCAGATAAGGACTCTGATCAAAACTGTAGTTATCCAATATGTTGTGATTTAAACGACAGTTTTTTTTTCTCTTAAATTAAAGTATTTTAGAGCTTTATTGATTGGGTTGATTGTCTGCATCATAGCTGAATGTTCAAATCTTTCAAGGCAATATGCATCAATACACATTGAATTAAAAATAAAGCGTAGCTGTGGTGACACTAAAGGTTAAGAGAGAAATAAAACAGTTCAAAGATTTAGAAGAGAAGGATTCCCTTCATTAAAGCTCCCCAGTTTCAAGATTGTATCTTCAACAATAGAGGAGTATGGTAGAATATTGAAATACGGACCAACATATCACAGTCCGACATTAAATATGTGATAGTGAACACTAAAATTGTATACACTATAAATAATCTGTTCTCGTTCCACATTTGAATAATTACACGTTAAACAAACGTTTAATAATCAGGCAAACAATATCATATTGTCGCCTCTTTGATTATAGTCATAATTTTGGTGTGGAACCCTCCAACTTATTTTCCAAAGGCAAGTGACTTAGGAGTTTTAGTATTCATGTAAATGTATACACATCACAAAATCACTTTAAAAATAAATAAATAAAATCTCAACATAGATTGAATTGACTCACTGATTCACATCACATATACATAGTGTTGTATCAAAAGCCAATTTTACACGGAAATTAAATGAATCAATTTGGGCTAAAAAGGTTCAGAGTGTGAAATAAGCTGTAAAATATGCAATAATCCTGCAAAGCCATGGCTCATTGTTTGGCTTGATCCGCACAGTATTTCTAGAATATACCTGAAAAATGTGCACTGTATAAACTGCTATTCTATTCTTACTTTTGTACTGAAATGCTGCAGAATAGTATGCACTCTGCAGTTGATAACATGCAGGACCATCTACTGGGCTGGTGCTGGACCTGTCCAATATTCAAGAAGCACTCAACGTCACACTCTGTGGCTGGGATGAAGACCAATGCACAGAATAAAGAGAACCCCTAATGCTGTTACATTTCGTTAAACATGTGGTTGCTTGAGATTTAATTCATCAAAATGTCAGATAGTGGTTCAGAAAATGTTATGTTTTGCAGTGGCAGTTCAACTTAAAGATGGTCACTTTTTGGGAAGCATCACGTGTGTAAAGATTTTATTTCTCAGATTGTTTGAATGTATACATCATTGTTGCAGGGTAGAGAACATGTAAAATGTTGGCTTTGAAGAATTTGTTATTTTTTTAGACAGAAATTAACAACTGAATTAATTATGAAGCCACATTCACCAATGCAGCAACCTATCGCACGCAGATACACATCTTTATCATATTTTTTTAGGTGAATGTTGCCTTTTATCAATGTTTTTTGGTGGCGTTTTTTGGGGTCTGAAAATAGTCGGTGTTGCAAGTAGGTTGAAAACATTTGATGTGGCATACCAAAGATACAAGATACAAATATTTAGCTTGAGTTAGAAAGATGTCTTTGATAAAGCTGGGATGGCTCAACATGCCAGTCAGTGTTTTGGTTTGTACAGTGAGGGGGAGCTGTAAAAATATTTTGTGCGACCACACCCCAGTGCTGTTGTGTAATATGGATTAAGGGCTTTTTTTCTTTCATATTTTCAAACCTTGCTGTCCTAACATGTTACATTCTTAATAAACAATAAAAATATGTCTTCAAATCTGCTGTCATATGTGTGTGTGTGCACAGTTGGCTTACATAATCTTGTACTTGTAGCTAATTGTATACAACATCATTAATCTTCTGTCCTTTACTGTATCCTCATTTTTGGCACTGTTAGTCAGATGATCCATACTAATTAAGTTGGGTCTTTGTAGTTGCTTTCAGGATGTAATACTCAAGTGTGAACAATGGATCATAGCAAGTGGGCATGTAACCACAAGTTGAACCTTAAGTATTACAAAGCTCTGAGTGTTTTGAAAATTAAATAGCAGTTTTTTTTTTTTAGACATATGTCAAGTTTACATTTTGAATACTGTCCTTCCTGGTTGAAACTACAAACAACTTTTTTTCCCACTATAAGAAAAGGCTTTGCCCCTCCCTTCTTGCTCTCTGGTCTTTCCTATCAAGTGAGCAAAACAGGAAGCAGCAGGTGGGTTCACTAATTTGCATATTAAACCTAAAAGCCTAGGGTGGATTTAATGAAGGTTAGGTATAACAACAAACACGTGTTCGAGATACGACTACTGTCTAACTGTATATCTCCTTTCGTGTCCAATACTCTCAGATCTGTAAATAAACCCCATTTAGATCACTTCTGACGTAGAGCTCGATCTAAATCGTTTCAGATTCTCACGGACTAGTCTCATCTGATGTGTTTACCGTGACACAGCACTATAGTACTGTATGTTCATACGTGGACCATAATTTTGCTCTTAGTGTGTCCAAAACCTGTAATGCTACAGTATTGCATTGTAGTTGTTTATTTAGTCACCTATCTTTGTTGTTATAGGGACCTCTACTGGTAGTGATCAGCCGTTTTGTGAGCATAATAATAATAAAAAAAGGTTCGACATGTTAGTGAATATCAGTGTTGTTTTTTAGACTATCGTTTTCTAAAGGTAAACAGATAAATAGATCGGTCATTGCATTCAGCTCATTGTTTAGCTCCATCCTAGGTTTTACCAAGCTGTCTCGCTGAGCGGCGCACTTTCTGCTGTCCATCCACACTACCTTGCTGCAACGCTCATCCACATCATCTACAGATCTACCAATCGCCATCGCTGGACCCAGTTTGTTGCTCATATGCCAAAATGTGATTTATGATGATGCCGTAGCCGTAGCGCATGCTCTGTAAATATACCGATAGCTTATTCGGGAGATACCGGGGAATCCCTGCAGGACTGTGCATCTCCCAGGACGTTTAACGCGTTGACCTTTGACTGGCAGCGAATGACAAATCAAAGGTCGGTGTGTGTGTGTGTGTGTGAGAGGAGTCGGGGTTCAAAGCGCATCTCAACCACGGCACAAGACGCATCTCCTGGGAGAATGGTAGAAAGCTCTCTGAAAGGTAAAGTAATCCGTTTTTTATATGTAGGCTATTATACGTGATTCGTGAGACGTGCTGTATCTTGCATCCCTAACCAGGTATAGAAGCATCATGATGTGTGTGTGTGGATGTTACATAATATCAGCTGCCTCTGTAAATGCACACCACTCCCTCCCACCATTGTGCATCTCTGCTCGGAGGGGTTATTACATTCCCAATTTATGAGAGAAATTCTCTTATAACCCAAATTCAAGGCCTTGCACAAGAGCATAATTAATGACATCATGTGTTTTTTTGTGTGCAGCGGATGTCGATTTTTTTTTCACACATTAAATATTGCAGTCTGGTTCTGTCAATAACGATCGCTTCTGTTACTCAATTATTATAATAAATGTCATCGCCTGGACTAGATTTAATTATCAGTGTGAAGGTTGCCGATTTGATTTCAGCTGGATTTTTCTATCAGCTGATGGAGCGGCATTTCAGGACACAGTTAAAGGCACAGATCACTCCGACTGCAAATCGATTAATAGAGGACAGGTGTTTTATTTTTTACGCATAGCCTCTATAGGGCTATAGTTGGCATTTGTATGTGATGTCCCTTCTATCCTGATTATTAGTATTATCATGATCACTATCTTTATCATGTAGGGCTGGCTCTACATTGAGATGACAGCTCTCTCTTGTTTGGTCCAATAGCCATCTTCGTCAACTCGACTAGCGTCATGCACGTCACGTGAGCAGCTTAACGCAGCTTGGTGTTGCAGGCAGAAATCCACACACACCTTCTTTTATATTGCTGTGCTAGTAAACTGTCAATTGCAGTGTTAAACAGGGCTGGAGTAACTAATGTAAAGGAATTAGAGTATTAGCACCAAAATACTGTATAACGTATTAATTATGCATAATGGCCCAAATGCTTTTTTATGGATGTAATTGGTGCAACATTTAAACTTGATTGATATTGTTTTAGGAGCTCAAATAGACTATCTGTCAAGTGGTAGTGGAAAACTAAGGCATCATTGATGCCATAGTCTTTCTCTGAAAAAAAGAGACACATAGCAGCCAACGAGTAATCTGTCATGTTTCAGTTTTTACCCCACAGAACATGGATTACAGGATCTAAAGTCTCAAAGACATAACCTCAGATTCAAGTCCACCATCTGTTTATGTCAAGGGAGAGCTGATCCAGCAGATTCCTGGATTCTGCTTTAACTGTTACAAGGATAATCATTAATCCTCAATATATCCTTGAGAGTGATGGTAAAAACCAATGAAAATATATGAACAAGGCACAGCAGAGTAAAAGGGAATGTCATACTGCTAAAATGGCTTTGAGCATTGCATTAGGCTATTAGTAATTCTTGCAGCGTCTCTGATGCAAGTGTTGCACCAGCTTTATTGTGTGTTTTTTGTTGTTTCTTGTTTTTGTTGGGTGTCATGCACAATACAATGCTCACAATAATACTTTTGCAATAAGAGGCCCAAGTCTTAAAATATAGGCCAAAATAGTACTCTATAACTTGCAATGTTGCTCTAGTAAGAAGATATCCTTTTTGTACGTTTTCTTTCAGTGTTTTGTTATTCACATTATTATTATAAGCTTTATTTTCTCAGTAAATTTATATTTTTTGTCTTTAAATGACAAAGCAACTTTGAAAAGATTGAAGTAGTGAATGAAGTTAAAACTATACAAATTATTATTTGATTTATCTAGAAGTTGAACCTTTCATGGATCAAACGATGAACAGACTAAGCTCTACTTGCATCTTTGTGTGGCTCCGGACATGTCTGTCTTTGATCGTGGCAGATATTGTTAGGACCTTAAAGCACCTGCTTGCTCCATCCAACACAGTTACACTCACAAGGGCATCAAAGGGTAAATATTGGTAGGCACAGGGGACAGGAAGCTCCATGGCAACAATGTAGTGGCAGCGCTTTGCGTCCGGTGATGGCGGGGGTATCTTTCCTCCCTTTCGGACATTCCGTTCCTGCTGTGCACTGAGCTCCCGTCTGCTCTCCGAAAAGAGTTTCCCAGGCTCATGTCCTCTTTTCAGAACCATGCAGGGTTTCTGTTGCCAAGGGACAAGGCCAAGGAAGGAAGCATGCCATCAGTGGTCAGTGTTTTGTCCTTCATGTATCCACCCTCATTACACACAAATTAGGAGCTAAAATTACAACAATTTTAGATTTTAAATTATTTAATAATATGATATTAACATTCAAGAATGCTATTAATGAAGTACAGAGGAAATCCTCTTTAATTCAGAGTGAGTTTCCATTTTATGACAAACCATGGTAAGTTGTTATGCAAAGTTGACAATGTATTTTCGTCTTTGATATACCAGGGCCAGGCGTCCTTGTTCATTTTATACACAGGATTTTAATGAGAAATTTCCACTATTGGGGGCCTAAACTCATAATTTAGGCCTTGCCAATTTGGTTATTTCACTAGATGTTTTAATGCATTTTGTTCTTACTTTTTAACACTACACAACCATTATCATATCTTCTTAACCATGTACCTGCCACGTGTAGTCATGGTTATAGACCATATCATACAGTCTGCATCTGTATTGCATGCCAGTAGAGCAATGACTTTGGCAACTATTTTTATAACCAATAAATCATATAAGTATTTTAAGGCTACAAGTTTATGCTTTTCTCATTTATCACTAGAATATGTTTTTTGACATGGTTGGACAAAACTAGGAATTTAAACATCTGAAGTATAGGGCATTGTTATGTGCATTTTTCACAATTGTATAGACATAACCATTTTTCTTGAACATATTTGGCAAATCAATCAATCAATCATGAAAACGAATCAAATATGGGCTGGAACAACTGCCATCTACCAGAAATCCACCAAGAATGAGAACTGTGTTGTTCATAACATTTGAGTACCAATCATTTTTACATAGGACAGGAGAGCAAATGTAATGACAATGACTATAAAAGACAAAATGTTATTTCTAATTGTTAAAGAAATTATGTGCATATTGCAAAGCTGATATTCCCATATCAGGTTTTTTTCCATAAAAAATAACATATAAAAGAGTTTAATGAAAAATACACATAAAAGAGTATCAGAAGGACTGATTATAGAATGTGAATAATAGATGCAGCAACCACATGAGAGGATTGAGCGTTGGGGTGGATTTCCCTTTTACTCAGCCGGGGACTAAAGCGTCAGCAGCAGCAGCAGCAGCAGCAGCAAAAGCGTCGTAGTAAAATGCGGTGCTGCTGAGAAAAGAGGAGGCGATAGACAGAGACAGAGAGGGAGAGAGAGAAGGGGGAGCGAGAGAGTGAGGGAGAGAGACCACCGGGCAGGATATTTCTCTCCAGAAAACAGAGGCGACCTGTCGTCCTCTCGTCCCCGGACATGTGGTGCACCGAGCGGCAGTTGTAGCAGCAGTGCTGGCGGTGCTTGCGGTGACGGCGTGGCGTAGCCCTTTACGTCTTTGGAGCTTCTTTTGTCTTTAATTTTCTTTTTTGTGTGCTTCGGTAATGAGCTTGCTGGGGGCCTACAAGAAAAAGACCAGTTACGATGGCTATGAATCTTTGCAGTTGGTCGATAGTGGCGGAGATAGCTTCAGTGTCGGAAGAGGGAGCAGCAGCAGCAGCGGCAGCGCCACCATCGCAGGCTCAGTATCGGCCACCCTAGGACCGAAGGCGGGCCCGCTGAGAGAGGAGGACTGCAGCACCATGGACAGCTCAGGTAACAGACCGCCGCCGGCTACTTGGATGGCATTGTACGCTGACGTGGAGAGTGCTTGAGTAAAATGTGATGACTACGTATTAATGTGGCCTGCAACTGTCCTGGTGTAAGGGTAGCAGTGGACAACACAATGGCTAACAATAGTGAAGTATACTATAATAGCATAATGATGCTAGGCACCTCCTTGAACCCCACTTCAGGGCTCATAGTTGCCCCCAGACTCCACCTATATGGCTGAATTGGGCTAAATGCAGAACGGTTTAGGACTTTTTGTCCAAAATGTCTAAATATGTGTTGCTAACCAGTCCTGTACATAGTCTTAAAAGATGACCAATGCATTTGACACACAGTTCAAACTAGATGTAGTGGTATGTTTTAGATGTGTCAAAAAGATAATGTGAAAACTAAATATGAAAGCATATGTATACAAAATACATTACAAAATACCCAGATAACCTAATTCCATTTCTCATTTACTTTATCTTATGGTCTTTAAGAGGGAAACCGTGTAGCACTAACGATAAGAGAGTACTATTATGCACAAAATACTCTCAGTATACTGAAGTTTAGTCAACTGGCCATAATGGATAATAAGCTTAATGTATCCAATTACAACTTCTATCTGTTTATCATTAATCTGATGGCAAATCCTCATGCTTTATTGAATTCAGTCATAATTGCTCATTTGATATGACACCTTATTACTAATTGACATTCTGTCATCTGTAAAACACTCCTCTGCACTGCTGCCACGGTAAAAAAGAATCAAGAAAGTAAATAAAAATCAAATGACATTGCTTTCATTAAAATGATTACTTTTTACATTTAAACAGGTCTACCATTTACCTGTAGACAGTGAGGAATTGGCAAATGTTATTGGTTCAAAATCTGTTTTTATATCATAACGTATTGTGTAATTTCCAATGAGAAAGGGATTTCCCCCCCAAAAAAGCACTACTGCTTATATGCATTAAATATAATTATTGGATTTGTAATAAAGGAAGGATAATAAGGAAGTATTTTACTTTTGGTATTTAACGTTTAAGTCTGTTGTGCCTTTGTGCAGTGCTCTGTGCAGACAGCCAGCCTCTAGGGATGAACAGTGGTGTGAAACAAAAGAAGCTGGATGAGGAGGGTCAATGAGGAAAGGGGATTGGGTTTGGTGGAGGGTGGAGGAGGGGGATCAAGTGTCAGATGTCTGTCTGGTTTGCAAGGCCTTATGGAGGGTCTCTTTCATGTATGTGTGTGCCTGTACCTGTCTATGTATCCATCTGTCCAGTTCACACACAGCCTGATACTGAGGGCTAAAGGTTGGCACTCTAGACACATTCATTGATCTTTCTGGAAAAGCCCAGAGCTCTCTGTTCTGCTGATGCCCCACTCTCTCACTGTGGCCAGGCTCTCTGCTGTATTACCTGATGGAGACTGTACCAGAGCCTCCCTCCTGGTGTCTGTTTTAGCACTGTTTGTCACTGTAACTGGCTCAGCAGTCTGCACACTCCCACATCCATCTGGCCGCAGACACAGAGGCACACAGACTAGTGAACACATTCACACAGATTTGCAGAGAAATAAATACAACATATAATACAGACAAAGCGTGTGACATACAGTACAGGAGAGCATACATTTAGAGAGCAAAATTATAATTATTTATACAGTATCATCAGGATGGTAAACAATACAGTTAGGAAAATTAGACAATACAAAATAGTAGACCAGTTTCATAATGAAAGGTAAAAAAAGAAAATACTGTTAAAAGATAATCAAATCAAGTCCAGTTATTTGAAAAGGATTTTTTTTTAAAAAACAATAATTAAGTTGACTATATGACCAGGTTTTTTAGCCGACCTAGCCCAATGTTATCAAGTTAGAAGCTAGCTATTTTATATAATCTGTCCCAATGAGATCCACAACAAATATAAGGATTCATAGGGTGATTGTGACAAGAGAAAGAAAACATGAAAATAAAACTCAGATATAACTTAGTGGAACTTCCGCGAATCCTATTTTATAATCTTAATCTTGTTTCTTGTGAAATACTGGAATGTTTGACCTCTTTTGGTCCCTTACAGTTTTCTTCTTCTTTTACCAACGTGTCATGTAGCATGCATTAGTTGGCTTGCCATTGAATGCAGTGGAATCTTCCTCTGGTCAAGCTGTTTAGTAGAACATTATTATTCACACACTTCTTGTCTCATCAGCAGCATCTATATTGAGCAGGTTGGAGTCCTGGGTTTAAGGTGCAGTCATTCTTCTCCAGGACACAACAAGGCCCGGTGCAGTGTACAGTAGCAGCACTGAGATACAGCCATGTGCAGTGTGTTTGCTGGTCAAGCTTTATTTGTGTGTAGTGCATCCATGTGTCATTCACACCAACCAAGATATTGTTGGAGGAATAATTGTGGCTCTCCCTCTCAGCTGTTTATATTGGTGAAAGCAAAAATATGCATTTGAGGAGGGTGGATGTATTAGTGGGTTTGGTCCCATTTTTTTACAAACAGCTCTCTTTTTGAAGCACGCGTGTTCCTTTACAAACCAGATGCCTCTTTACCTGAGCAAATATCTGAACATGATTGGCAGTTCCAGGTCGGTTTTGATGCAGAGCAGGATCCAGGTTTCCCTAATACGTCGCGTCATGCTCACCAACTGGGGAATTTGCATAGTAAGGAGGTTAAAAATAGATAGGAAGATTGCTATCACTCTCATGTATGTACAGTATAGATCTAATTACATCTTTCAGCTGGTTTACTTAGATGAGCATTGGGCTGGAAACAGGAGGAATCAGTTAACCTTGATAGGTTCAAAGGTAATAACATTTGCCTTCAGACTTTATTTTTTAATCTGGATTAATTAGGTTAATTAATGTTCTTCAGGGGTGCTGTTAAGTGGATTTTGTTACTTTTAGACAGAGCCATATAAGCTGTTTTCCCATGTCTTTTTACAAAGCTATGCTAACCAGCTTGTGGCTGTAGCTTTATATTAGTGTGCAGACAGGAGAGTGATATTGATCTACTAATCTAACCTTCTGCAAATTAAGGTTAAATGGTGATTGTATGGCATTAGTCCAGGATGCAATCAACAAATTAACAACTTAGAAGTTAAATACAGTCAGCAGTTTAGCAAATAAACAACAAAGAACATGTTTCTTATTTGCGAGCTTTGCAGCATGTTACCTTCCCTTTATTTTTCTCTTAAAAAGCGTTGACAGTTTATGCTTTATGGATAAATAAAGATGAAATGTCTGTCTCAAAAACAGTTCAAAAGACAGTTCATCTTTGCTACACAGTTCTACAGGATGTGAAAAACGAGGCTGCTGTCAGTTTAGGGTTTCAAGGTTTAACAGCAAAAATGTGACGACAGTTGTGCCGCACTAGACTTGAAATATCTTTTGGTCCTTTTTATGATGTTCCTCCACTCTCCTGTTTCCATGTAAAAATGTCATACTGTAACTCCGGCTTTAATGTTGTTTTAGTTCTCTTCAGTTAAAGGTGGGGTAGGTAAGAATGGAGAAACCAGCTCGAGTGCGCTAGAATTTGAAAATACACAGCCGGAAAAAATCTGCCACTTCCTTACAGAGCCCCTCCTCCAACACACACGAACACGCACATGACCAATGAGGGCACGAGATAAGTTTGTGCACAGATGGAAGGCTGACAGGCAGGTAGGCCATCCAGTTATTTTAGCCGGGCCGGCTAAAATGATTGGTCGTGCTTTTTACAGTACTACGACTTCCACAGATGACATTTTTTTATGGATTTTTTGTCAAAGCACTTAAGATATTCATTGCTATCGGGATGTTAAGAGCATTCCATGGAATATAACAAAAAGTGTATCTCGAGCCGGTTTCTCAAACTTACCTACCCCACCTTTAAAGTATAACTATAATATACTATTTAAAAAACTATGATAAAGGTGATGATGAGGCTATTTTTTGTAATGTTTTTATTCTCTTTGTTTATTATCTGTTGATGTACAGAAGTCATTTAAAGGGTCACTGTACTTTTATCAAACTGAAGACATCTTATCCTATACTCTTTTTCATATTAACAAAATAAATGACACTACAGTTCCCATGATGCAATAGCTTACGTCAGATCCTCCATGTCTAGAACTGCACCACTGACATTTTTATAACCTTCAAACTCCACATCTCAAGTTCATATAACACTTTTTGAGTGCCTCTTCAGTTGACAGGAGTTTTCTTGTATGCATTTGGCAAAGCACCACTTGAGTTTTGGAATTTCCAGGGGATCATATGCTGTATAAGTTTAACAAGCAGGAGCTTTATTTTTTTCAAGAAAATATGAATCCCCGTCACACATTTCAGTGCCTGTGAAGTGAGTCAAGAGAGTCACATGTTGGGAAAGGGATGGAGGGATTCAGACATGGAAAGAGAGAGGATTGGAGGGATCAAGAGTAGGCAAGTAGTGAACGAGTAATAAGCAGTGACTGTTTATGATTGATCAGGAAAGTCGTCCAAGCAGCCAGCTGATTTCCTAACAGACGGTGTTTGTAATGTCTTTGTGAGTGTGAAAGTCAGCTGTTAAAATCCACCAAAGTGTGCCCCTCAATTGTTTCACAAAGGTTATCTAACTCCCAGAATTGGTATACCAGTAATACAGATATATGAAGAGGAGGGATAGAAAAAGAGAGAGAGGAAGAGAGAAAACCTTAATTTTCCTAAGGGGTGCTGATTAATATAAGATTCTTGGATCTGTTCCAACCATCGACTGGATATCTAAGGTTCAAACATGAGTCAGATCACATATCATGGCTAAAAGTAAGATCTCATACATACACATACACATACACACACACGGACACAAAGTCCAGATGGTATGCATTTATTTGTGTGTCTCTTTTGTCCTTGTGTCCATCATTCCTTCACATCTACACATTAATGTACAGTGACTCATATTGCCTCAGTAAGTAGACCCTTGACTCCTACGGATAGTGTTGAAGTGTCCTTTAGCAAGCCACTGATCCCCTCTTACCCCTTTTTCCAAAAGTCTATTTTGTTGCCATTTACATTAAAGTGTGTCTCTCTTTTTTGCATCCTTAGTGTGTGTGTGTCTGAGAATGTTCTTCTTAATTTCTGAAAGTTCTTTTGTCCCCAGAAATGGATGCCAATTATGGCGGAGGACTGTTGGATATGGTGAAGGGAGGAGCCGGCAAGTTCTTCAGCAACTTCAAGGACAACTTGAAGGACACTCTGAAGGACACCTCCACCAAGGTCATGCATCAGGTGGCCACGTAAGTTACCGCTTCATTATGCACATGAACTGCACTATGGCTTAGCACTCACTGTTACTTTCTGCCATACAAAGCTTTTGTTTTGGTGTCCCTGTTTGTCTAATTACACTATGTGATCAAAGAATTGTGTACCTACATTTAAATCTGATGTTTCTATAAAAGTGCCAGATTTTTTCAACTTTATTTAAAGTGTAGATTAGCAGGCATTCAATGTATCTGAAACGCTTGTTATTGATATCGTATAGTCTGGCATAAGGACTAATCTCGTTTTTTACGAAAGAAACCCCATGTGGGAAGCGATATTATAACATTTGGAGTACTTTATAAAACAATGCAAAACAGTCACACTGCACAGCGGTGGACATTTTAACACATCTTGACTCTTGTCAAAGTAAGAGTAATGATCAAATGTTGTGACTTCTAATGTAGCGTTGTTTCAGCTGTTGATTACATTGTGAAGTAAGTCTGGAAATAGCTTCAAAAGTGAAAGAGAGCAGTGTGGATGAGAGGAGGGAAAGAGGGAGGCAGCAGAGTCTGACACGGCTCGGTCGGCCCAGTGTGTTTGTGCACAGGCATCTGCACAGGGCAGCACAAAGGGGCCTCTGTGCTGGCAGAAACACACAGCTCCTCTCTGACTCAGCAAGTTTGACCGTTGTGTCTCCCCTCCTCTGCTGCTAACTTCTCAACAAACTCCCACTCTTCTGTCATTCCGTCCCCCGTCGTTTTTCGGCTGTTTTTCACCTCTCATCACATTTCCTTCTCGCCTCTCTTTGCCTTCTCCTCTCCTGGCTGAATTATTCATGGTGGTTCATTGTGCCAGACGGCCAGTGCACTGCTGATACAGAAGGATTCATTTCATTAGGGCCCTTTGTGTGTGTTTGTGTGTATGTACAGTATGTGTGAGTGGCTGGTTGTGATAATGGGGTGGTGGGAGGGAGGCCACCGTGGCAGCTCACTAAAAGCCTCAGAAAGGAAAGGTACATGGGCAGAGGTAGACTAATGTGTAGTTTAGGGCAGTACACTTTGAATTAGTTTTTTTATGATCCCCTTTCTACATTAACTATCCAGCTGTGATCTGACACTGAGAGTTGATCATGCTGTTGTTTACATCATATTTAATACATTTATTCCCAGATTGAAGGACAGAAAAGATGAATCTAAAAACACAAGTTGTTTCCAGAGGTAGAGGTAGCACTATATGCTTTATTGCCCTCATAAATAAATCAACACGCTGTGAACTGAGCTACCGGCTGACTATCTAGTAGATCTACAGAGCAGCTTCAAGCATGCTGGGTGGATTATATAGACGTAGTATCATGATTTTTTCCTGCGCCAATGACAAGTGCTCATTGACTTGTCATTGGTGGCTTCCCTATGTTGCTCCATGAACCAAAGTCAGCAGTTGTTTAGAGAGATATGATAAAGAGATGCAGGATCTAATGATTAATTCCTATGAGGTTGGCAGCACTCTAGCACTCTGTAAACAAGACTGCTCCATCTGTCTCTTTCTAATGTTTTTATGTTCTAATGTCCTTTCTCGCTTATTTTATGTTATTATGTTTATACTTTAGTCCACCTTTTAAAATTTGAACAATTTAAAACTACAAATGCATACGTGTAATATGAATGGGGTTGTGTACAGCTCATTGTCTCCCTTTTACTCTCTGCAACTCCACTGTTTTTATTGATAAGTTATAGTTTGTTGTGGCCTGGCCCTGATTGTTATTGTATCATTCTTTGTTTACCCCTTTGGCAAAATGTCTCGAGATAACATAATGTTCTGTTTCATATAGAAGGGTATTTTTTTGCCGCTTGAAGGTTTCCTATGCTAGCAGACTTTCTTTCAATTTAATGTGTGTGTCTTAAACCAACTTTTTCGTCCAAGTTTATCATGTATTCAAAGACTTCAATGAAAATTCCCCTGAGCAAACTTGATACAAAACAAAATCCCTTAAGCTCAGTTATTAACCAGTGCCTCCACCCCAACTCAATTTCAATCGCTCCTCTCTGCTTCCCTCTCATCTATATTCCAGGCAAAGGGCTGAAGCTGAATTATTTAAAGCAGCCTGCTTGTTTGTTTACCTGGCTGAACAGAATTTTTGCAGGAAAACCTATCCGTCAACAACGCTCAGCTGTGTGTTTTCCTCTGTCTGTGAGAAACACATGGGTGATGTGGTTTTGTGAAAGGCGCAGTGTCCTAAGTCTGCTCCCAGACACCCTGCAACGCCCCCCACCAGACACACATTCATCTCTCTCTCACTTCTTATTTGTCATTTCATTAGTGACTTTTTGTCAACCCAATTTATTGGTTGCTATTTTCTACTTTAAACTGTCAATAACAATGCAACAATAATGTAAATCTATAATATAAAAACGGCAACACAATGAAGACGTTTTGAGGGAAGTATGGAGGGAATGTAGAAAACTCCAATCTAATATCCACTGGGATGTAGCCCACTTACACTGTGTTTGTTTGAGTATGTGTGTGTGTGTGTGTGTGTGTGTGTGTGTGTGTGTGTGTGTGTGTGTGTTTGTGTGTTTATAGTCACTTAAGATAAGTGGAGACCTCTCTGCTGCTGTAATCGGGCCTAAAATTGCTTTGATGCTTGTAATGTTTGCTTTCTAGTAAGAACCATAAACAACAGGCACTGTGGTGCTTGTTGGTATCTCCTTTTGTGTGTGTGTGTGTGTGTGTGTGTGTGTGTGTGTGTGTGTGTGTGTGTGTGTGTTGTCACTTTACCCTCATGGATGTAATTACAGGTGTGCTTGCTAAACACACCTTTTCCAATAAAAGGTTAAGGACAATTGAATTATAGTGATTACAAACAAAGTGAGATACCACCAACAAGAAAGGTATATCAAAGGTAGAATGTAAAAGTGTTCAAAAGAGAGATTGACTTTATTTAAATTACTTGCATTATTGATATTGCCAGTTATAATACACATACTGTAGAGTCAACATCAGTGAAGGTAAGAAGAGTCAGACACATAACACATGCTTAGAACGTGTACATTGGCCTCAGACAGTATCGTGGCTACCTTGATTAACAGAAAGGAGAAGATTCCCCAGTGTCAGCTTTGCCCTTCTTTCCAGTTGTGTCCTTCCTGACTATTTCATTTCCTGCACCGCACCTTGCAGTACATGTTAATTGGCTGCAGCTCTAACTTCATGAGATCAGTGAGGCTGCTCATTTGCATACTTCGTGACTATTGGCCATCACCTTTTAAACCTACCTGACACTTGACCTAATCTCTCCTTTAATAGCCAACAAGCTATTTCCGGAGATAAGTAGGTAAAACTGCAGATTTGTGGAATATATTTCTAACAACATAAAACAAGGAAATTAAGGCAGTTTCTACAAATACTCTTCTTTGTATTTAGTAACATCAATTTAGGGTTAGGAAAGGTTATCTGTGTACTGGCCTTAATATGAGTATATATACAGTCCAGATATTCACCTTTAATGTCAATATGTGAAACTTGCAGGCTGCATTTTAACTGAACTGTGGTCAAATGACTTTAATATGGAGGAATTACAGACCAAACAGCTCTGATGGCTCAGTTTGTTATATTAGCTGCTGTCTTTAAGTAGCAGTGCATTACATAACCAGGTCTAGGAATGCATCAGTGCCATATGGCACTCCTCCATGACCACACAGAGGTCGTTGGCCCTGATCAGCCCTGCTAAGGGGATTTTCACAGTAGCCAACAAGTCAACTCAATTTGATTCACATTAGCCTGGTTTTGCATGATAATTGCAGGAAAGCGGGAAGCTGAGCTATGTGTTACTGCTGGGTACAAATGTTTTTGAGAAAGAATATAAAAATGTACTTATATTACAAAAAATAAGACAATTTTCCTGCAGTCATTCACTTCCATGGCGCAGCAGCAGTGGATTAGTTGTGTCTGCACTGCAGCTGCTCTCAGAGTTTAAAAGAAAACTCCATATGGAACAGCTAAATTTAGCTATAAAAGGCAATGGTTCTCAATTGAAGAATTCACATATGGTACCGCTTTGATCCTGGTCAGTGCAGCCTAATGTGGGGAAGCATCTGCTCTGAAGCATGCTGAGGAGAATAACTTGTGTATACATGACATGTAGCCTGATGCAGAGGTGGATTGACCTTTTACATGCTCGGCATGCATTGATTTCCTCTGTTTGATAAGATATGTTTCAAGGATAGAGCATCCTTTGACTAAATGCCTAAAATGTGTGAAAACCACCAACAAACGTGTCTGCTGTTTAATAGTTTACCTGCAATAAATGTGTGAGTTGATATTTTGTCATGTCAAGTGCATGGACAAACATTCAAAATAATCTTCAAATATGTGTTTCTTTGTTGCAGGTACACAAAAGGGGAGCTAGACATTGCCTACATCACATCAAGGATCATAGGTAAACATATTTGGTTTTACGAAATTGATTTTTTGTGAGCTGTGCGTTTGGATAATCTCTTCACAAGAAATAATAAATCAGAGTCCAAAACTCTCAATTAAAAATAATTTCACTTTAAAGACATTGAAATGTTACAATTTGAAGTAATTACTAGGAGAAAAAAAAACTCCCACGACTTAATGATCAAGAATCTGGTACATAGATGTCTTACGTTTTTTTAAATATTTTAATCAGCAAATATTTGTTTAGGACTATGTTCAACCCAAAAACTTTCATTTGATTTATATTCAAACATGTCTAAATGCTAATTAGTGCATGGACATACATGGCTTAAAATTGTTTGGCCATTTCCAAATTCTCAGAGTTAAAAGCTTAGGTTCTTAAAAATGTATAATGTAGAAATGCTTTATAGATGATAAGCTAGACATGTGTCATGTGACCCTGTATTAACTTACACATAAGCATAAACACATTCACAGAAATGTCCCTTATTTTGAATACTCACTTGCTTCTAGTTCCACATGCGTTTGAGTATGAGTCCTTTGGAGAGCATAGTCAGCTGGACAATTGTCCCCTGAGGGCTTCTATCCCACAATGCTTTGTGTGTGGCCACGGATAGTCGTGTGTCAATGTAGATCCACTCTCCACATTTCAATTTACTTATTGTAGAATAACTGTAGAGAAGAATTGAAGATGGACATTGAGTGTGAGGCTATTATCTACATTGTGTATATAATCATCTGCAACAGTGCATTAAAACCTGTTAAGCCCCAAAACGCAACATCTTGCAAGAAACAGCGTCTGAGGGCTTCTTAACATTTAACAAACTATGAATGTGTCATATCCACTTAATGGGAAGAAACTCAGCTAACTGACGATATGAACCATTTTTAGTTAAACGAAACACAAGTCTAACGCCAAGCCTCTGAATTAGCCCTGCACTTAGCACAGAACTCACCGTAGAAATACTTTATTACTTATCGTATCTGCACAAACAATATATCAGCTAGCAAGCTGAGATTCCACAGATTCCAGAAATATAAGTATCATCACTGTGCGATCAAACCTCGCGGCAGGGGAAGCAAACCCAGACATCACACAACGTAACTTTACGGAGCAAAAACAGGATTAGTCTTACCTTTGCTGTTGTTCTGATCAAAAGTTGTGTTCAATGGCATTAAAACGATAAAAACGCTGCTGAAGGTTAATCCAATGGTTAATCCAATGTGTCTGTGTCACTTTGAAATGATTACTGATAATCCATCTTCATATTTATGGCAATTTCAGTTTTCAGAGTGTAACGTAGCTTTCGGTTTGGGCAAACTGCGTGCGCATCACTCTCACTCCTCATGGTGTTCGTGTATGTGGACTTAGGATCTCCCCCTCGATTCTATTGGCTCTAACGGTTAAAAAGAGGTGTCAATCATCAAAATCGACCAATGGGTTCCAGAGAAATGGCAAATACACCCAAATCCACCCAAATGACCCCAGAGGTGGTTTTTTTTTACTAAACCTCTCTAAAAAGGTCAAATGTCACTTGTTTTGCATCAATCTTGATACAGGGTACTTATTACATGTTATAGTTTGGATTCCTAAAGCTTTGAGTCTACTATCCCTTCATTCAAGGGTGGTTTTCACTATAAGTAATGTATAAGTAATTTCTTTTTGGACGGACACTATAATTAACATTTTTTTACTATGTTCAATCGGAATTTACTTTAAAATAAAAAACTTCTATATTGATTCTGACTTTTCTACATCCAACTCACAGGTTTATCCTTGCTTTGAGAAAAAAGATGATTAATTTACCCCTTTTAGAAGTGAAGTTATGGTCATTTGTTCTGGGAATGTCATTTTCGAGCCTGAGACCTTAAAAACAGGCTTGGGGCTTAACAGGTTAAACTCTTAATTTTTCTACTTCTTATTTTCAGTGATGACCTACCCAGCAGAGTCAGTGCAGATTGGCTACCAGAACCACGTTGAGGACATTCGCTCCTTCCTCGACAGTCGCCATGCCGACCATTACACTGTCTTCAATCTGTCACAGCGCAACTACCGCGGTGCCAAATTCTCCAACAGGGTGAGTTTGATTCTGCCTCATGAAGCCATTACAGATTTATTTGTTTTTGATATAAATGTAGTTATTGGTAGGTGCATCTTTTTTTCTTAAGATTATTATCAACACTAGAGTGAGATATGAGAAGTTTGACGGCTATTTTTGGTCAGCTAATATTTAACGTCGGGCCATCGCTACATTTGTTTATAAACGATGGAAGCATACAGAAAGAAGTCTCTAATTAGTTTTCCCTCTAATTTTAATCTGCATTAAATCATTTTTCACCCACTCGGTAGCAAGTTGTGCCAAACCTTCAGAGAAGTATCACTTCTGACTCATACTCTGTCACACCCAACAACTCTACAGAGTTATTTTAGCATCCGCTGTACGTTAACTGTCCAACACCAAACAGCAGACAGACTGTTTTTAACAAACAAACATTTATCAGACAGATAATTCCTCAGGAGTTAATAGAGGCCTCTTACATAAAAAGTGAATATTAGACTTCATGTGAACAGAAACCCAATTTAAAATGAATAAACATGCTTTGTGTATTTTGAATTTTCCAAAATAGTCATTTATTTTCCAAAAAGGCAAAATGTCATGCAACTATCATATTGTCCTAAACATGATATATTCCTTTACTCTACTGACACCTGGCAGAGCATGTGAGTGTAGCAGCCTGAAGCAAAAATGATCCCCACTCCACCTCCCTCACATGCCGGTAAAACATTTGTGACGCGTTACATTTGGTTCTCTTCTACACAAATGCATTGTTGCATTTGCTATAGCTCTGTTAAATGGGCTGGATGCTACTCTACTACACAGGAGCAACATGCAAATAAGATCACAGTCTTCAAAAATGTCTGTCAAACCCCCCACAAAAAAAAATCTAAAATGAGGAGGAGTGGTATCTTTTGAAAACAAGTGGAATAGTTCCCAGTGAATATCAAATAGTGCTTACATCACTTAACTCACCTATCATGCTTTGAAAAATGAGGAGGAGTGGTATCTTTTGAAAACAAGTGGAATAGTTCCCAGTGAATATCAAATAGTGCTTACATCACTTAACTCACCTATCAAGGTTTGGGGATGTACTCCATGATATTATTACAATATCCGCAATGAACAAAATACAAATTACAATATATACATTTATTTTAATAATTAGTATTGTTTTTGAAATGTTCAGTCCAAAACATGTAACACAGCAGCAATTCAACATGCATCCTTTACATTGTTAACTTCAGGAATAACTACTTGTCTTTGGATAAATACTTAATTTATTGGTAACTACTAAAAGTGTTCCAGCTACTGTAAATCTCCATTTACAAAGCAAGATTTGAATCTGAATGCTCTATTTCTATTATTCTATCCCATCTTATGGTTATGACTAACCTCAGCATAGGGTCTTTGGTTTGTGTCATTTAGCATTTAGCACAGATTGTAGGAGTAAAATATCTATAGATTGCCACTGCCACCCTCTGACAGAAAACATCCCAAAAAGCTGAAAAGTCAATCTGTGGCGTTAACACGGCGAATATGGCCCCCTGTCTGCTTGTGGAGGTCGCTATATCTCTCACATATCTTCCTATTTCTTTACCTTACTTCTTCCCTCTTTCTCCCTGCCTTCATATGCTTGTTTACATTTGCCTCCTCTGTTTCCGTGTCACTGCCTGTTTCCCTCATCTCCCTATCTTATATTTTGCTCCAAATTCTTTCCAGGTTTCCGAGTGTAACTGGCCTTCTCGTCAGGCTCCCAGCCTCCACAACCTTTTTGCTGTGTGTAAAAACATGCACAACTGGCTCAAACAGAATCCTAAGAATGTGTGTGTCATCACCTGCTCGGTAAGACGATGCTCATCATATACATATCATACACTTTTTTCATATTTGTTCATCGTTGGCCTGACATTGTGCATTGCCATTTAGTTTAGTATAACTGCATAAGTAAGGTTATCTTACTATGAAGCACCTGTTTGGGTTGTCCCAAAATACATCTCCATGTTTTTCAGGTTGTGTTTTAATTGACTGAATATAGACAGACACATTAAAACTCAAAATCAGTTGATTTCTAAGGTATTTTAAACTACAGTGTTTCGTGCCACATACATTTAGTTGTCAACGCAAAGGATTTGTCATCTTGGCTGTGTCATTATATAAAAAAGCACTTTTGAGAAACTTTAGTCTTGATGTTAAAAATATCAACTTAAATCTAAAAGGGAAAACGGGTATAAAACATGGTGATTAAAATTGGGACAGTAAATAGCATAATAGGGCCCCTTTAAGAAAATTATTCAAACTGTTGTTTCATACAGTTTCACTTTTAGTAAGATGATAACCCTTTAAAGCTTTAAAACTGTCAGGCATATTTCAAGCACAGCTTAAACCCTAAATACAAATGTTTCGCAACACAATCACTGATGAAGTACTCAATGAAACAGGTCTTTCTGTCTGTTCTAAATAAGTGATAGCCACACTACACTGGAATGTGGCAAACAGTTCCAAGTTACATAACTTCCCCTAAACGGGTCCATCCGTTTTTTTCTCTGCTCCGGATCACAAGAATGTTTTGTCCCCCTGTAACCTTAAGTGAACTCAGAGAAGATTTATAACATTGGCTTCATTCAGAGGAACATTGACTTCATTCAGAGGGAAAAAAAATCTACTACAGGTGTTTTTAGAGTTGGTCTGTTTGGACACGTCTTCATTGGTATTTTTGTACACTTATGTATTAAATGAACTTCTTTGTGCTATGACATACGTAGGCAGCTTCAACTTTAACAGTTTTTCACAGACCTGTGTCTTGTCTGAGATAAAGTCACAATGTTCAGTGGCTGGATCTATTCATGGCCCTACACGCTTGCAGGGGTTCAATTGCATGGCAGAAATCACCAAACAGTATATTATTGAAGCTTTAAAATATAATAGCTACCCAGCATATCATTTGCTTTGTGTTTATAGGATGGTCGGGCTCCCTCGGGTGTTTTGGTTTGTGCCATGTTCTGCTTCTGCCACCTCTTCAACAATCCAGTTCCTGCCATGCAGCTGCTCAGCGCCAAGAGACCAGGATCTGGCCTGTGGCCCTCACACCGCAGGTCTGTTTCAACGAATATACTTTATATGTGTGGGTGACAGAGAATTAGAAATATAAAAGGGGAAAAGAAGCAAAGGAACATGGGAATAAAAAATGTAAGACGAAGTAGGAGAAGGGGGGATTGCTTTTTTACCAAGAGATTACAACAACAGTTTTTGAGGTTCGTAACATTTACTTAATCAGCAGGTTATACCAAGAGCTGGCCGCCCCTCAAGGAAGGACATTTTAATACCCTGCCAGCCAGTTCTGTATCATTTATCAGTCCTTGTTAGAGTTTCAGTGCAAAATGAATAAGAGTTTATGGAAATGGCAGCAATAACTCATCCTTATCGTACACACATAACAAAACACAAAGTGAGGCATTTGACATTGAAAACTAACACAGAATTTAAGCGATTATCTTTCTTTCTCTCCATGCAGGTACATAGGCTATGTGTGCAGCATGGTATCGGAGAAGCCCAGTCTACCCCATTCCAAGCCCTTGATGATCAAGGGTCTTACAATAAGTCCAGTACCCTGCTTTAACAAGCAGCGTAGCGGCTGTCGGCCTTTCTGTGACGTCCTTATTGGAGAGACAAAGATCTTCAGCACTGCACAGGAGTACGAGAGGATGAGGTAGGGGCAGCACTATCTTATTTTAATTGTATAAGCCTTAAATAGGAATCTATACTTGTATTTATGATACATTTGAAGGTATAATCACAGAGACTTACATCATGCTTTTCATTCCTTATGCTCCACTCCCATCTTTCTTTGTCTCTCTCTAATATGCCCATGTTTTTTTCCCTCCCACACACTCTTCATATCCAGAGAGCACAGGATCCAAGAGGGTAAGATCGCCTTTCCTCTAGGTGCGAGTGTGCAAGGCGACGTCGTTGTTTCAGTGTACCACATGAGGTCGACCATCGGAGGACGTCTCCAGGCCAAGGTCAATTTCATTTGCCTTTTTCACAATGATAATGTTGTTTGCACAAGATATATTGTATTGAACTATTATCATCAAACAGTCTCAGGATGGGGCTGCTACTCAATTGAACATCTTTGCAACCAGTCACAGACACACAAACTGTTAAATATATTAAGACGATAGGTAAATTGTTGTAAGGAATTATTGCTAAATCTATGAAAATAGATGTATTAAGGATTGCAAAACAACATGTGATACAACAATGCATTTGACTATTGATGCAACTAAGAATGGTACACTACAAAAGCACATGGTCCAAGCATTTGATCTGCTGTTATTAGGTTTCCAACACACAGATCTTCCAGATTCAGTTCCATACTGGCTTCATTGCTCCTGGTACCACCGTGCTAAAGTTTAGCAAGTAAGGACTTTTTTTCTATTTGATAACATATATGAGAATGGAAGAAAAAAAACCCTGCTGAGTACAGTCTGTTTTCCCTCAAACTCTAACAAACATACATTTTCCCTGTCAGACCAGAGCTGGATGCATGTGACTCTCCTGAGAAGTATCCCCAGCTTTTCCATGTGATACTGGACGTGGAAGTAGAGGGGGTGGACAAGCAGAAAGACCTGACGCCGCCTTGGGAGCAGTTCCCCTGTAAAGACCTCAACCCCAATGTGCTCTTCTCCTGCCACCAGGAAAATCAGGACGCCCTTGCTATCGCTGGTAACGTTGGGATGGGTAGCTTACACTGGGTACTAAACTGCCTCTGCTAATTTGAACTGCACACATTTTTTTATCAATAACATAGACATACTGCAAAACACACTTTAGATGGGAAGCTATGCTCCATTAGCTTTTGTGTGTTATTGTCTTTAATCAGCCTTTCTGAAAAGCTCTATCATAAAGATATTAGGGTTTTCTGTTCATAGTTCAATACTGGCTTGGCAACTAAATGCTTGTCACATAAACAAAGATCAAAATGGAGATGATATTGTTAATTCAATCACAACATACTATCTCATGGTTCAGATAAAAGAGCTGTACTGTGGTAGCTGTTGGCCCATTTGTTAAAAGGTCGTAGATCTTTATTTAGGGGACGAAGATGTTACATTTTACAATCAACTATATAATTAGAAATAAAGTCAATTAGTGGCTGCACCAAAAATATGGACCTGTATCAAGTTTCAGCTCACAACCTCAATGAGAAAACACAAGGAGTAACACAAGCTAGCAGGACACCAGCTAGCTTGGTTTACATGCTAGTTAGCTAGCTAGTAACCTTGCCCGATTTTTGTGTAACATTAGCTACATGAATTCCTGTGGAACTGTACACAGTATACTTTATCTTGTTAACATAACATTAGGACACTTTTTGTCTTTACAGTACTTGCTTTACTGGTTAGAGCTTCCTAACCTGAATGTGATGTAAAATCAAAGTAGTTCATTGCTAACGTTTAAGCATTAGCTACTTAAAAATAATCATAACCTTAAGGTAACTCTGATGCTAGCCAAACATAGAAAGTCTATAACTCAGACTTGTGCCCACAGGGATAAAAAAATCAACTGAATAGCCTAATAAATAATCACTAAACCACATTTACATATATATCATACATTAACTTATACACACATTGTTCTGTACAAATGTTTGAGCTGGTGCAGAACTGAAGAATATCACGGATAAGTTAGGAAAATAATGTAGCTATATAACCAAAAACACAAAAGCTCACACTTGCATGCATACACACAAACACACTAATTAATTAACTTTCATTTTTGTTCCTACAAGATGAGATGGAGGGATTGGATCTGGAGGGTAAGACAGTAATGGCGACCACAGACCTGTAGTTACCCTGGGATGAGTTCAATTCAATCACATCTACCAAAAAAATCTAGAGGGATCATTGATCCTTTTAACTAATTCATATTCTGTAATTGGAAAAACACTTGACTGTTTCCATTTAAAACCTGTATTGATTGAATTGAAATAGACCCCATACTTGTTCAGTTTCTGGCACAGATACCCATCACCTGGGTATCTGAATACATTAGGCCTACTAGTGTTAGTAATTCCCCTTACAAACATCTCCTAATTCCTTGTGGACCAATCTATATTCTCCCTGTATCCAGAAAAATATTGAGAAACTGGGTAAAAAGCGCCCAGTGCAGCTATAGGTGGGAAAAATGTTAAATGTTCTATCAAAGTGAAAAAAAATAGGTAATAGTAGCTTAGGTTTATAGTCATACTGCCCAACCCTTCTTTTAAAGCATAGTCCATTATAGAATACAGTATCAGCAGAATTGTTGGTGCATGTAGCAGAGATTACCTATGTAATTGCCCATTATTCCTTCCTTTTTTTCTCTTAACCTCCTGTATATTTCTGTCTTTGTTACCCCAATTAATTTCCTTGGTCTGTGATATTTCTCTTTACTTTCACCCCTTGACTCTTTCTCATTGGGATATTAAATACATTTCCTTTGTCTCGTTCTTTCTCTACCTCCTTCTTTCTATGTTTCATCCTCCTGCAGAGCCAAGTCGGCCTCAAGGAGGTGCAGAAGGTCGGGCTCGCGGCGAGGAGAGCGAGCCCTCGGATGATGAGATGCTGTCTCTCTCCAGCCAGCGAAGCAACGCTGAGCACGGCCCCCCAAAGACCCGACCCCCCTGCTCCAATGCCTGCCGCCCCTGCACCTGCAGAGGAAGTGGATCTTCTTGGCCTCGATGGGGCGGGGATCAACCGTCCTTCATCTCAGCCCCCGTCCGCTGCAGCCGCAACAACTGACCTTCTCGGGGACTTGTTCGGGGGCCCACCCCAGCCAACCAGTGGGGGGTCATCTGCCCAGTCCACACCACATAAAGTAGTCCCAAACACTGCCTCGCCATGTCCCTCACCGGCACCAACAGGTGAGATAACTTGAAGTACATTTCAATGAAACAAATATTCACATGTGATATTGCAATTAGACTCCTTACTACAAATGTGGGGTTTATTATATATCCTAATATTGATATTGTTACCTACAGTATGAATGAAATTCCCTTCTTATTCTTTGTCGCTCTTAACCACATTATACAGTATGATATGTGGTTAAATCTTCACATCTCATGGTTTTCAACAGAGTGTAATTGGAACATAAATTAAGATTATTTTGTCACGCTTACACAAGTTTATGAATTAAAACGGGGTCATGAAAATGAAGGATCAAAAAGTAGGTTCTTAGAAGAAATAAATCAATTAGTAGACCTTCGGAAAGTAAGAACAACAAAGTTTATTTTACAATATGTAATGAAAACAATCAAAGATTTATTGGAAAATAGAAAATGCTAGATGATAATTACTCTTTTGTCACGTAAAAAAACTGTTAGGATAATTTTTTAAATATATACTATTCAAAGAATTCCAGTAACACTACACATTTAAATTGCAAAAAGTAATACATTAAAGGTCCCATGTCATGCTTTTCCGGTTATTACCCGTCCACTTGTGTGTTATGAAGGTTTCTATGCATGTAAATGGTCTGCAAAGTCACAAACCCTCAAAGTACACCCTGTAGCGAGTAAAACTCTAACACAGAAAATACTTGCTATGCTGCCCCAGAACGCCTCGTTGGAGATTTCTCTTTTCCATTGTTTTCTTCCTGGGTACAGTGATGTGCCCATACCCAAATGGACCCATTGGTACAAATGGACCAATCCGTGGAGCCGTTATGTTACGTCCGCGGAGCCGTTACGTTGGACAAATCCGCGGACTTCCTCACACACACACACTCAATCTTTTCTCAGCTGCAGCTCCGCCGATTTCTCCTCCCTGAGACGGCGGGACGCGGCGAGGCTTTGAGTCGGTGTGTGAGCACACACACAAACTCCCAGCCAGGCTGCGGGTGTGTGTGTGTGTTCGGGCTGGGTTTCGCTGTGTCTCGCTGTCTCGCAGATGGGCTCATAGGGAGGGGGGGGCAGGAGCTCCAACAAGCCGTTTAGGACAGAGAGTGAATACACATACTATACAGAGATGCTGTATGAGAAACCAATGTGATTTTGGAAAATTGCACAATATAAATCTATTTTAGTAGACCTCAACAATGGAATTATGATCAGTAGAAATGGCCATGACATGGGACCTTTAAATGAAACAACATAAACTAGTTAGGCTATGTAATTTAATAGAGTAACAGAATAAGATTATTTTTTTGTTTGTTTCCCTCAGCATTTGATCCCTTCGGGGCAGGTCCCATGCCTAAGCCTCAGGACATGATGGGTTCATTCCTTGCAACAGGTAACGTGGGGCAGCCAGACCCCTTCCTGCATGCTGCTCGCTCTCCATCACCCACCCTGCAGCCTAAAAGCTCGGGTAAGGCATGCTTCTGCTGCTGAACACTCTCACAGCATTTTATATTTAGTTGAAGACTCCATATTAAGCTAAGGCAAGTTAGTGAGTGTCTGCTGCTATGCCTTCAAAATGTTTCCCCAAAATGCATGAGCCTGCACTGTTATAAATGTCTTTTTCCGTTCTCATAATTTTGCACTTCTCATTGATTATCACACGCTTGCTTGCAAGAGTGAGCCTGTATATTATTGCTGCTGTATGTTTGGAAATTATTATGTTTTACAAGTGTTTGAAGCATGTCTGATTAGTATTGCATGCAGATTGCACAGGCTTCATGTCACCCCAGCACTTGTGATTTATGTTTCTATGAAACAACTTTTTCAGCCTGCTGACATTTCTTGCGATTCAACACTTTCTACAGAGGAGTCTGTGCATAATGAATCAAGACCAGAACATTATCAGTATGCTTTTTAATCTTTGATGTATATTGCTAATTCTAAATTTACAGTAACATTTAATGTACATGTTGGCCTGAGCCCAACCTTAACTTGCACTAATGCTTGTAAAAACCGGTCTGAACAAGTCTTATAAATATTTAGTAGAATTTGCACTAACCTTTATATTTTCCTGTAGGCCGAAACTCCCCCGTCCCACCAAGCAACCCAACCGTCAACATTCAGCAGCAAAATGCAAAGGGAGGGTGGGATTGGAACAGACCCGCTACTACAAGCACAGGTAGAGACCAGTAACACACACACACACACACACACACACACACACACACACACACACACACACACTGAATGTTCTGTTACTTAAATCGAGGGAAGTTAATTTCGAGCCAATTTGTCACTGAAAAAAAAGATACTGAAGAGTAAAAAAACACTCTAAAACGTATATGCATTGTTTGTTGATTTATCCAGGAGCAGGCTTTAGTATGGGAAGTCGGTCAGCCACTACGAGCCCCACAGGCTCAGTCAACAGCACCCCCACCCACCAATCCAAGCCAAACTTGGACCCATTCGCTGACTTAGGCAACCTCGGTGGAGGTCAGTCACTGGAAATTTGCTGAAGCCCAACGCGACTCTCTGATATTTTTATCTCATGTCATTATCTCCGTTTTTTACAATTGCAGGCTCTGGCTTCTCCAGCAAACCGACCACTCCTACTGGGCCTACCCCTTCCATCCCTCCCATCCCTCCCATCCCTCCCATGGGCTCCCCTTCCCGACCACCCCCGTCTCCCCAGCATGCAGAGGGGTGGCAGTCCAACCCAGGAGCAGGCTTCCCCTCGTGGCAGCCAGGTGCTGGAGTTGGCGGAGGATGGCAACCCCAAGGACCGGGCCCCGCCCCGCAGCCAAAGCCCAGCCCCAGCCACACCCCCATGCCTCACGCATCGCCCGGGGGCCGACCCAACTACAATGTCAGCTTCTCAGCAATGGGAGGGGGCTCGCCCAGCGCAGCGGTTAAAGCACAGGCTAGCATGGGTAAGCAGGAGAAGGGGACTTGGATTTGATACTGTCTGTCATTATGCAGTTTGCTCGGAGTTTAAAAAGTTTGGAGTGTGTTTAATTCTTTATGCATGAGATATTTAACATTATTTGCCAAAATGGTTCAAAATGAATGTACTATTAAAAAAAACAAAAACAAATACTATATTTAGAAGAGAGAGCAGAGAGGTAGGTGTAATATTTAGACTTGATTTCTGTATACATTAACCTTTTGATGCTGTAGAAATGGATCTGCCAGAAAGAGTTTCACAGTACATTGGATCTAGTTGTTCAGAAACATACAATAAGTGACGGATTATCTTTAAAAGTATGTATTTTTGACTTCTGTTTGTATCCCTGTGTGCCAGGTACTAAGCCGAAAGTCGTGAATGCCAACTTTGATGACCTGCTGTCTGGTCAGGGCTTCGCTGGGACCAAAGAGAAGAAAGGGCCCAGGACTATAGCAGAGATGAGGAAGGAGGAGATGGCCAAAGAGATGGACCCTGAGAAAATAAAGGCAGGTTTTTTTCTTAAGTTTAATTGAGTTACATTTGGTTAGTCATAGAAACAAGTGTTGGTTTGTTTATTTGCTGTCAGAGTTTCTGTGAGTAACTCCATAAAGTCATGTGACTATATCCGAGGAGAATTATGGTTTGACATCAGTTCACTAGGTTTTTATCATAATTTCATTTAGTTTAGCTTTGGCTGTTAAAGCCTTTCTGGTTGTTTCAGAATGAATGAAGCGACCAATATAGGTCTCCCTCGATGAAACTTTGGTTCCCCTAATATCTCCTTCAAAAACATTTCACCAGAGCCAGGAACCATCATCAAAGCATTTCTGCTAATAATTGTCCCAAATCTTGGCATCACTGGCTAATGGCCCTCCCCTCTCTCCCTGTTTGTGACCCAGATTCTGGACTGGATCGAGGGGAAGGAGCGTAACATCCGCGCTCTACTGTCCACCATGCACACGGTGCTGTGGGAGGGGGAGACACGCTGGAAGCCTGTAGGCATGGCTGACCTGGTCACGCCAGAACAGGTCAAGAAGGTCTACCGCAAAGCAGTCCTGGTCGTGCACCCAGATAAGGTGAGACACATGTGTAGTGGACTTCATAATAATAATAATAATATTAATGATGACTGAGAAGTGAGGATATTTACTTGTATGCATGCTAGGAGATACAGTATGTAAATCCCTCTGTCCCTATATCAAAGTTCTCTTCAATCCGCCCTGTTTTTATTGACATTTCTTTTCATTGTTTGGGGCCCCACAAACTCTATGTTCCCTGTCAGAAATACATACCGTATATCCTGCTCTTTTTGTTAAAACCTGATACAAGTTTTGAAGTTGTAACCCTTCCCCTTGAACCAACTTGATCTGCACAGCCATGACAACAACAACAAAAATAATACTTTTAGTAAAAATATAAAAAAATGTATTGCTAAGTGTTTTTCTAGCACCAAGGACACAAAACAATCAAATAATTAAAAACTAAAACATTAAAATAAAAAGCAACAAACTAGACTTTATAGATACAGATGCAAAATACAAGTAGTAATACAAAATTACTGATTTGTTTAAAATGTGACAACTGATCATTGATACACATTAAAAAGTGTCAAGGATAGCATTTGGAGGATAAACTATGTTATTGTGCACTTGTGTGTAAGCTTCAATCTTTGAATTGAGTTGGGTACTATGATTGATTCTTTTTTTGATGTTCTTATTTCTTTTGAGCTGTTGTATATCTGTAACCTTTTATTTGTACTGTTGCCATTGAGACAATCAAGTTTGGCAAAGGCAAAACATCACTCATTTGGATATGGCTAGAAGAGGAGAAGTGTTCAGGTTACTCTCCTGTGTGTTACCGCTTTCTCTTTCTTTCCCACAGGCCACAGGACAGCCCTATGAACAATATGCCAAGATGATTTTCATGGAACTAAATGACGCCTGGTCAGAATTTGACAGCCAAGGACAAAAACCCCTCTACTGAATAAATTGTGAGAGGAAGTGAGTGAGAAGAGGATGTCCCTCCTGATTCTGTCGTCTAACCCTCCTAAAAGTGTGTCACCACCTTTGGTCGACAGACTACAGCTCCTCCTCCAACATCGCCTTTATACCTGTGCTTTGACCCATATCTCTCTTCTCAACAAACACAGAACATCCAGTCGATCTACAAAGACAGTAAAAGACAACAAAACTCCAGTGACTAACAGTGTGACTGCTCTAATGAACCTACCTACTGAATGTTTGTGGTGCAACATTACCCTCCCTTGTTGAGTGTCTTTAGCCCTGAAACCAACCCAGCATTCAAAGCGGAGTCACCGGGACGTCTAGAAAAACAAAATAAATGCTTGATTCAGAGGAGACGTATCAAAAGTGACAAGAGACGGTGGACAACCAAGATTAGAGAAAAATACATCAGGGAGTAAATTGAGCAAGCATGTCACAGACTGCTTTTAAAAAGGGGATTCAGGTAGTCTGTAAGGCACAAGTAAGCATTTAATATCAATTTAAGCCACTTACACACAAAACATTGGTTTTCCATCCAAAATAGGGGTGGTTGGAAGTACAAATTAACAATCGTTCACATTTAAAAAGTGCAGAGAATAATTACAAATTGCTGACACTGCTTCTGATTACAGGTCGGCTTCTTAATTATCTTAAAAATGTTAACTGCTGACAGTGAATGAAAATGAAAATGAAGGGGCTCTTCAATGAAAACACAGATCAGGAGGCTGCTCCCAACCTTATATACATATAACAGATTAACACTATGGTGTTTTGACTTTAGGTGAATGATTCTTGATGTGTGTTCCCATGTTTGCAGGGAAACGAGGGTTATATACTGTATTTTGGGATTAGCACATGTACAGATCCATACCTGAAGCACCTTGAGGCTTCACACTCATACAGTCACATGTTTTTTTGCAGGCGAGCTGTGTGAAAGCACAAACTTTGCTCAGTGCACCTTTGAAGGAAAGCCATTGTTATTTATTTATTTGTTCATTTTTGTTTGTCTTTATCTATTGTTTTAATGTGTCAGGCCTGCTAAATTATTTTTGTTAAATTTAACTGCACATGTCAGATAATGTATGTAAAGGACTTGTTTGGGTTATTTGCGGGGAACTGTTTTACTCATTTACTGACAAAACACAGGAATGTCTTCTGAGACTATATCAGACTATGATAGCCTTTATAGTCTGCAATAACATTTTCCAAACAACAGATGTGGAAATATCTATTACAAATGACATTTCTATTCAAAGTCCCTAAATTGCGAGTCGCAGGATTGAAAATGTTCTCATACTGTAGAATCATATGAGGGAATTAATGAGCTTTAGTGAAACTAATTTCTCTCAAATCGCTCGTATTACATATCTGCTGTTATTTCAAGACTTATATCAAAACACTGATTTGCAGTGATTGCAAAATGTTTTTTAAAATTACTTGTTATGTATCTTTGTTTACATTGGTGAGACATTTACATCACAGCACTGACACTTTTATTTGTAATTATCATGCAGCTTTTTGTGTGCTCTTGAGTTCTACTGACACGCTTTCATATCAAAGGTAACGGAAAATGTTGCATTTTTTTAATAGTTGAATTGATTGATTGAATCTAAAACAGATTAAATTCTCTCCATATAGTTTCAATAATATACTGATGTTATTGTTCTTCTGTACGATAAAAACTGTAATACTGGTGTTGTCATTTTGTGTAGAAAGTATTATAAAGTTCTGAAATTAAGTCCATCGGCAAATGGCAAACATATGCAAGATAGAGAATACTTATGTACTCATTGTAAGTTGAAACTGAATCAATTCTCAATTTCTCTGACATTTTATTTACAACATCCTTACCTTACAGCTTCGAGTGATTGACAGAGCTCTACTGTAAACCCCTGTTTAAACTCAATTTTCACAAAAGCTAATAAGGCAGAATATCTACCGAGACATGTTCATAAACCGCTCTTTATATCATTACTGTTTTCATACTCTCTGGTTTGGAAATCCTTTTTAACCGTCATGTGGTTTATCTCCCTTGGTTTGACTTACCCAAGACTCCAAGTTTGTTCATGTGTGTTTCGGACTTTGACTCAATACTGAACACTGGAAATAAAGTATGACTTCTAAAGTGCTGTTTCTTCAACTGGGTTTGGGACCCAGAATGGATTACATGGCAGAGCTTTTTGGCTGAAATACATCGCTGAACAAGACTGGGTCTCAAGGTGAAAATGTTGGACCCTGAACTCAAGGCTACTGCTTGACCAGACGCAGGAAGTGTGTAGTGTGTGCTTCTGTGCTCTATTTACACTGAGGAACTACATGTGAAATAACCCTCATAAGCTCCCTCGCTGACTGAACTCTTTACCTGCAATCTATCGGCTATGTTAAAAAGCTAAGCTCTATATTGTAGTCAGTGGATGTGTGTTGTTTGAAATTGTGGTGCGTATGGAAGTGATCCGATTTGGACACAGACTACTGTACGTTATGTGTTTGCCTGTCTGCTGTAAGTATTACTAAACTGTGTAAAAAATTCTGTTCATGTTCTGTTTACCAATACATGGGATGTACATAATGATCAAGTGCAGTGCACAAAAATAAATAGTCAACAGAGAACAAAAGCATCCCTCTGCAGGTTTTATTGTTTTTTCTCCTTTTGAACACTAGAGGGTAGCAATGAATAACAAATGAGCTTCATCACTGCACTGTGCTCATAAATGGAACAAGTGCGTACATTATTTAACAAAATAAAAGTACCAGTTCAACAATTTTAAAATACACAAATACAAGTAAAGTCCTATAAAAAATGTGTTCGTATTAACTACTTTTTACTACAAAATACACATTAGTACTTCTCACATTATGGACTTTTTTCCTATTTCTGGATAGTTTTACTTCTAATAGTTATTGAAATAATACCATATGATAAGTTCTCATTCATAACACTCCGTTCGATGTCTCACTATGGGATGCGCCTCAACGCGTATGCATCAGAAGCATCAATCTCATTACGCCAATCCTGATTGGCTGGTGATCTTGACGACTACGTCAGGGAATCCACCCACCCTTTAAGTAGCTTGCACTACGTCGCAGCGTCATTCAAACACCTCTTCTCGCTTCGGAGCACATCTCAAAAATATCAGTAGCCGGGCTGGCTTAACTGTCCACAGACTGAACCACAAGCTAACCTTCGGTCGCCGGACGCTTGCCGGCTAGTTTTGCTTCGCACAGGATTTGATTTATTAACAACCAGTTATATAAAATCTGCCCGCCGTTTTTTCTTCCTAAATAACGGTAAGGTTTTGTTTTTTCAAACGGTAACATACCTGTTACTGGTTTGTCCCTCCTCGTCGACACCCCGGCGAGCGAGGATGGACCCTTCTCTCCTCACACCAGAGGAGACGGAGGCTCGGAGGCTCGCTCTGCGGCTGCGGGTTCAAGATTTCGGCACGGACTCACACCAGGTCTGCTCGTCCTGCCTCGGGCTGAAACATGCCCAGGAGGCTATCGACGCCCCCGGTCGTGCGGACACTGTGCCCGCTTCACCACCAAGAGCCTCCGCCGACGGCTAGCGCCAAGCTAGCCTGTCGGGACAAGACCCCTTCATGCCTGTGATTTGCCGCCGGCAATCGAGGCATGGTGGCGACCGCCGCGGGAGTTGAGCCCCGCGCTGTGTCAAGCTGGGGCTCAACGGCGGCGGCAGCCGCGGGAAGGGAGCCCCGCGCTGTGACAAGCTGGGGCTCCCAACTGGACCTCACCGTGGTTCCACCCGCGGAGGATGTCCTGGAGCTGGATTACGTGGAGGAGGATGAAGAGGATACCTCTGAGTTCCTTTATCCGACTCGGACGAGACGAAGATGACATCTTCGTCTCGTCTGCTCAGGCTGCCAAGCCGGAGGCGGTGTCCGCTCCCCCAGGCGAAAGCGCGCCATCTTGCCCCGCCTCAGCATGGACTTGCAGGCCGTGTGCCAACGCGCTGCGTCCAGACATCCCTTGGCCTGAAGTAGCCAAGGAGACCTCCAGTCTCGCTATGAGGGAAAGAACTTGCCCCAAGCCGCGAGGCTGACGAGGCAACTTCTCCCAGTTTTCCAGAGCTGCTGGACGAGGTGTCTGTCTCGTGGAGAGACCGCCCTTTCAGCAGCAAGGCCCCAATCCAGGGAGCCTCCTCTCTGGACTTTGAGGGCATGGAGAAGCTCGGCTTGCTCCGCATGCCGCCTATGGAGCCGCTTGTGGCAGCCCACCTCCAACCGCGGCTGTCTCGGCCTAGCAGGAACCCCACACTGCCGACGAAAGCGGACCGGTTCCAGTCAGCAATGACCGAACGGGCTTACAAAGCGGCAGCTTTGTCCGTCAGGGCGCTCAATGTCTCTCGATGCTGACCGCTTACCAGGCGGAGCTCTGTGGACATGACAACAAACCTGAGCCGGCCGTGTGGGACGAGATCACAGCGATCACGGACATTTGCCTCCGTGTGCAGCGCTGTGCAGTCCAGGCCACGGGCAAATCGCTGGGGATGATGGTGGTGCAGGAGAGAGCCAGGTGGCTTAACCTGACGAACCTCCCGGACCGGGAAAAGGAGGACGTATTGGACATGCCAATTGTCCCCGAGGGCATATTGGCACCGCTCTGGCTTCATGCAGCAGCGGTGTGAGGCCAAAAAGAAGGAGGATGAGGCTCTCCAGCTTTGCTTCCCCGAAAGGCCCAGCCGCCGCCTCCAACGGCCCCGCGACAGACCTTCACCAGGCTGCCTCGTCCTTCCCATTCAAGGTCCCGAACGGCAAAAGCCACAGCCCGCCCCGGGTCTCCCGCCCAGACACGAGGCGAGGACGAGCTGGCCAAGAAAGTCCCCGGTCCGGCAGCAGCCGCACAGGCGCAGCCGGCCCAGACCTTCAGCCATCAGGTGAGGAAAAGAAGAGAGGGCAGCCTGACAGCCTTCCCTCCTCTCCTCGGGAAAGGGCTGGAGGTTCCCTGTTTTCAGCCCTGGACCGTGTTCCACACGTGTTCAAAGCCCATGTGTTTCCGGGGTGCAACCACGCCCCCATCTTCCCGCCGCCTCGAGTGATGTCAGAACGTCATCCTCCAGTTCGCGCCATGAGGGAGATAGACTTCACGCAAAGGCAGCAGTTCCTGCTGCTCGTTCAAGTCACACAAACACATGTCTTGTTTCAAATAAAAATTTTCCACTGTCGTTTCCAGGCTTAAAGCCAAGGGCGCAGTCAAAAATAATGAAAAGAAAAACAATGAAACAATAAACAGTCAGGTGACTGCTCCGCTTCTGAGAGTGGCTGTTGCCTCTCTCGGAATGCGGACGGTGACCGAGTCTGTGAACGCATCATCGCGCGCATGCGCAGTGTCGACCGAGGTTGTCAGCCTGGGATGCCACCGTGTTCAGACACTAGAGGGCCCCATAACACAACCAATAAAGACACAGAGTGCAAACAACAGAGAATGATCACGTCTCCACTCGCTTGAGAGCGAAAGGTGGAAGATGCTCACATGCTCTGCTTGGGTTTTCAAGACGATATCACGGGGCTACAGACTCCAATTCGCTGTCACCCCCCTCACTTCTCGGGCATTGTGCATTCACAAGCCCGGGGAGCGTCGGCTCATATTCTAGAGCAGGAGATTCTCTCGCTACTAGAAAAGAAAGCCATATCCATTGTACCCTCCGAACAGAGTCAGAGCGGCTTCTATTCCAAATACTTCCTCGTTCCCAAACGGGGAGGGAACGGAATTCGCCCTATCCTGGATTTAAGGGCTCTGAACAAGTATCTCAGAAAATACAAATTCCGGATGCTCACTCACACATCTCTGCTGCGTCTCGTACGTCAGGACGATTGGTTCACATCAATCGACCTGAAAGACGCGTATTTTCACATCCCAGTATATTATCCACACAGGAAATATCTGAGGTTCGCTTTTCAGGGTGTCTGTTACGAGTACAGAGTGCTTCCCTTCGGTCTGTCTCTCAGCCCACGGGTGTTTGTACGATGTACGGAGGCAGCAATAGCCCCGTTAAGACAACAGGGCATTCGCCTGGCAACCTATTTAGACGACTGGCTCCTTCTTGCACAGTCGGAGCAGGAGGCTATTACGCAGACGAATACCCTCGTGAAACACCTGCTCGACCTGGGTTTGTAATAAACACAGAAAAGAGCATGTTGTCCCCAGCCCAGACTGTACTCTTCCTGGGCTTACGTCTAAATTCGGTGCCCTTTACAGCCCGCCTGTCAGCAGAGAGAGTGAAAGCCTTCAGGGCTTGCCTCGCTCATTTCCAGCCACGCAAATATGTTCTCTTCAGATCATGTCTGCGGTTACTGGGGCTCATGGCGTCAGCCATCCTGGTGGTACGACTGGGCCGCTTACACATGAGGGAATTTCAGCGCTGGGTAGCTGCCCTCAGACTGGACCCCGTGCGTCATGGCGCGCGGAGAGTGATGGTCACTGTGGAATGCGTAATGGCACTGCGCCACTGGCTGCACCCGACTTTTCTAGTACGGGGCCTATGGGTGCTGTCCTATCGCGGAAAGTGGTCACCACAGACGCATGTCTGACGGGCTGGGGGGGTATATACGAAGGTCGACCTGTGAGGGGTCTCTGGAGCAGAGACCTCCAACGGTCACACATAAATTATCTGGAGCTTTAGCGGTGTTTCTCACCCTAAACGCTTTCTGCCTTTTCTCAGGGACATCATGTCCCGTGAGGACAGACAACACGACCACAATATCGTATATAAACCGTCAAGGGGGTTTGCGTTCTCTCCAGTTACACATGCTGGCACGCAAACTGATTTATGGAGCTGCGGACGTCTCCTCTCTCTGAGAGCAACGCACGTACCGGGAGTGATGAACCTCGGGGCAGATCTGCTGTCCAGAGGTGCACCACTATATGCAGACTGGACTCTACATCCAACAATTGTGAGTCAGCTGTGGGTGCGTTACGGCCGGGCCGCGGTAGATCTGTTCGCGTCAAAAGAAAATGCTCAATGTCAGCTGTTCTTTTCAATGCGCGATCTAAACGCACCGTTAGGCGTGGACGCGCTCGCACACGTTTGGCCTCCGGTCCTTCTGTACGCGTTCCCACCCCTGGCTCTAATACCCCAACTCTGGCCAGAGTGAGAAAACATCGCCACACACTGATCCTAATAGCTCCGCACTGGCCTGCAATGTACTGGCTGGCGGAGATATATCAGCTGCTGTGCGGGCAGCCGTGGCAGCTCCCGTTACGCAGGGACATACTATCTCAGGCGGGGGGGACGATTTTTCACCCACACCCAGAGCGCTTGGCACTATGGGCCTGGCCCGTGAGTGGTATAATTTGAGTACAGTGGGGCTTCCTCAGAAGGTGATAAACACTATTCAGAGTGCAAGGGCTTCCTCCACCAGGTCTCTCTATGACTGTAAGTGGAGGGTGTTTGAGGAGTGGTGCCTTCAAAAGGGACACATCTCTTTTCAATCCTGTCGGTGTGATTCTATCATTTCTACAGGACCTGATTGATAAACACAGAGCTTTCTCTACGATTAAAGTGTACCTGGCTGCTATTGCCGCATGCCATGTGGGCTTTGAGGGAAGGACGGCTAGCCAACATCCCTTGGTCTGCCGTTTTATGAAAGGGGCTCGCAGGCTCCTCCCTGTTTCCAGGTCACTGGTGCCCTTATGGGACTTGGCAGTGGTTTTAGATGGGCTCACTCGACCTCCATTTGAACCCCTGGAAGAAGCTGACATAAAACACCTGTCACTAAAGACAGTGTTGTTACTGGCTCTGGCATCTGCCAAGCGAGTCAGTGACATTCACGCGCTCTCTGTACATCCTTCATGCACTCAGTTTGCCCCGGGGAAAACGAGAGTGTTGCTGAAGCCCAACCCTGCCTTTGTGCCCAAGGTGGTTGGCTCATGCACCCCCATTGACCTTGAGGCATTTCCTTCACCGCTATGTTCCTCTGAAGAACAGCGGCCGAATTTGCTGTGCCCAGTTCGTGCTTTGCGCACCTATATGGACAGGTCAAAAGAGTTTCGATGCAATGACCAACTCTTTGTATCCTGGGCTAACCCTCATAAGGGCAAGCCCATTACCAGGCAACGGCTCTCCCACTGGAATGTGGAAGCGATAGCTCTGGCTTATAGGAGTCAGGGTTTGCAGGCACCAACGGGCCTGCGTGCTCATTCTACTCGTGGACTGGCTACATCCTGGGCTTTGTTCAAGGGTGTTTCCATTCAGGACATTTGTGCAGCGGCGAGCTGGTCTTCACCGCTCACTTTTGTCCGCTTTTACAGACTAGATGTCTCTGCTCCAAGTGTGGCCCGTGCAGTGCTGGGCCCCGTGTTGGGACAGGGTTCTACCTGTTAAGTACTGTTTTGTTTTGGTGATTTTCGAGATAAGCATGTCTAGCAATACAGGAGTCTCAATATCCCATAGTGAGACATCGAACGGAGTGTTATGAATGAGAACTATAGGTTACTAACGTAACCCCAGTTCTCAGAGTAACATGAAGTGAGATGTCTCACCAGACGGCCCTTCTTGCTGAGGCGAAGCGAGAAGAGGTGCTTATTTTGAATGACGCTGCGACGTAGCGCAAGCTACTTAAAGGGTGGGTGGATTCCCTGACGTAGTCGTCAAGATCACCAGCCAATCAGGATTGGCGTAATGAGATTGATGCTTCTGATGCATACGCGTTGAGGCGCATCCCATAGTGAGACATCTCACTTCATGTTACTCTGAGAACTGGGGTTACGTTAGTAACCTATAGTTCAGAAGGATCTGAAACCCAGACCAGACACCTTCTTTTTGAAAATAATTTAAAGCCGAATAGATTGGAAACCAAAAGTTTTAGATGTTTTCATACATTATATTTTATAAGCTTGTAAATGTTTTAAATGTAAAATCTTAATCTGAAAATGAACTACTGATGTTTGCTGTCAGAAAATGTATTGGAGTAACACACATTTGGAATATGTACTTGACAGGCAGTAATATCAGTTGAAAATGATATAGACCTGCTGATCAGTCAACTAAACGATTGACAGGAGAGTAATCAATAATATATTTTTTTAATTGATTAATCATGATCAAACATTGCTAATAATATTTAACTAAATGTATTTTGGTCATTTGTCAAGACATTTAAATAAAGAATATTGTCGGTAGATTGAACAAGGAAAATAATGGTCAGTTACAGCCCTTCAGTCAATGTGACTCTAACCTTATCCCTTTGCAAATGTCTGCATTACTCTTTTTTTATCAGTGCAACCAAACAAATACTGACTAAATCTGGGAGTTGACCTTTCTAAGTGGATTGGCAGCATTTTAACAATGATGATCCTGAAATCAGATATATTCTGCGGTACAATGCTGCTGTTCACGACTGCATCTCCTCTCATATGTTACCAGTTAGGGATTTTCTCCCCACAGCAATGAGATCCGGGAAAAACAGGAATGCAGTGTCAGTGTTTGACTAGCCAGGAGGAAATTTGGGGTAATTGAAAATAACCCCTCTAATCAGTGATTCATTCTGCAGTATTCAGTTTTTCCTCCTCTAGAGCGCACTGCTGACGCATTTCCTGAGGCAAAGACATTGGAGGACCATTTGCATGTTTCACGATATATTTACACCATTAGACACACACACACACACACACACACCACACACAACACACACACACACACACACACACACACACACACACACACACACACACACCACACACACACACACACACACACACACACACACACACACACACACACACACACACACACACACACACACACATATTGGGACATGGAAGTCCTCTGGGGTAAGATGATTGCCAGTATGCAGACTGCAGCTGCTACTTACAGATTCTTACCTTAAAAGTGAGAAAATTAAATCTTTTATTAAAGTAAATGAAAAACTATTCCTTCCTGTCTGTACATCTACATTTTTATTGTAGGGGCTGGGAAAAATATTATGAAAAATATTAGCATTATACAAATAAGCTGACTTGAAAGATTCTTTCTATTTTTAGGTCTGTGTGGTACATCATTTAAAAGATTACTCATTATATTGTGTTGTGTCTGCCTGCCCACTAAAACATCAACTTGATTTCATCTTGTGGGCTTATAAACCACTGGTGCTCTATTGTATTTAATGAATGTATTATTTAGTGGGAATGCTGATACAGTATTCCAACTACTTGTTCTTCTACGCACAAATTCTTTATTTTTATTAATCCGCCTTTTTTTTTTACGGCTCTTCTGCTCCCACATTCCACATTGCAGAAACTCCGTTCAAACATCAAAACGTTCAGCTCAATCAGGAATCGATTGCTATTACTTTTATCATTCATAACTTTCATAATTCCCGAGATATATCCCATAATTCATCACATTTTTAACATGGAAGTCAATGGAGAAACTCTTCAGACTTGAAAAATCTTCATGCGACTAGTCTGCTTCAATATCATACAATGCCAAATTATAGGCAATTATACATCTTCAGTAATGTGTCAAATCTTCAGAGAACACATTTTTCTGTAGAAAACTTCTCACGTTTTTTTTCGTTCTTTATACAGAGTAATAAGTCGCAACTCAGAAACCTCATTCCAACTTTAAAATGTAACACATCTTTCTGACATTATTCGTGTTACACAACTTTGAAATCAGATTCATACTTTTAGAGATATTAAACATTGTTCAGACCTTGGTAAAGAGGCCTTCTTCAGATTTAACATTAGTGTGTATTGCGCAGCTCGTTAAGGCTAGAGTGCGTGATGTCACAGCTAGAGTGGAGGACAGCTTGAAATTCGCCTTCATATTTCTTTTTAAACCTGCCATAATTCCCAAACCCTACACTCCTGAGAGATCATTTTTCATGAAAAACGTAGGAAAACATCTCGTAGCTTGAAAAATAAAAATAAATTAAGCAAAATAATTAAACAAAATGCCTCTTGAGGGCATGGAGTGACAAAAACTTTCAACATGTCTCCATTAAGAACTATTGTAAATTCAGGCTGATCTTTCCTCAGAGCAGCAGCCGCACACCTTTAGTTAATCTACCAAAAAGGCCACATTATTGACCCGAAAGTATACAAAAAGCACACTTCAGATGCTCAGGGTCCTTGAGATGCTTCACGCGTTGACATTTTACTGATATCTGTTACGGTTCTTCAACAAAACGTTCACATGTAAGAGGTTTATCTCTCATTCAGAACAATGGAAAGGATCTCCTCTCACTGATTACTGCACATCACCATGGAAACCTTTGATATCTGGGCTCAAGCACAGGTGTTTCATAACGTCGTTACCTCAAACATAAACACCTGTGTGATGGAACACGATGATGTCATAACTCCAACTGACATGCTCAGAACGCCACCAAACATCACATGATGGTGGCACTGTGGCCCTGAACAGCTCTACATCAAATCAGATGTTACGTAATGTAGTGTTACTATGGCAACGCATCCCTCGCCATAAAACACGATGTCGCTGTAACTCCAATGGACACGGTCCAATCGTCCCCCAATCTTCACTTGTATATCACCGGTCCATGCCTCAACAGCTCTACGCCAAATCTGAGATCTCACCATATGCTGTTTCCATGGAAACGCATCCCTCGCCATAAAACACGATGTTGTCGTGATACCTATGAAAATGGTCTAAAACAGCACCAGATTTCAGATAATGGTTAATGGTCCGGCCCTCAACATCTCTATGTCAATTATGGGGTGTCATCATATGCCGTTTCCATGGAAACGCATCCCTCGCCATAAAACACAATGTCGCTGTAACTCCAATGGACACGGTCCGATCGTCCCACAGACTTCGCTTGTATATCACCGGTCCATGCCTCAACAGCTCTACGCCAAATCTGAGATCTCACCATAGGCTGTTTCCATAGAAACGCATCCCTCGCCAAAAAACACGATGTTGTCGTAACTGATATGAAAATGGTCAAAACACCAACAGACTTCAGATTAGATCAGATTAATGGTCCAGCCCTCAACATGTTGTGACGACCTCCGCCTCACTGTCTCTGCTGGTGTGTGTGTGCCTTTTTGTGTGTGTGTGTGTGCTTCTCTCTCCCTGATTGTCTCCAGGTGCAGCCTCTCCCCAGGTGCTCTCAATCCAATCAGGACCTCCATAAAGGACCTGAGGAAGGCTGCAGTCTTTCTCTCTCTCTGGCCGGAGGACGTAGGACGAGGAGCAGCCAGGAACAGCCAGGAACAGCCAGGAACAGCTGACCTCCTGCCTAATGGATTGTTTTCTCCTGTGTTGTTATCCTGTAGGGTGAATAAAACTTCTCTTTTTCTACTCGCGCCATCGTCTCCATCGTGCGTTTGTTGTGGCTGAGAGCCAAGCCATGACAGCTGGGGGCTCGTCCAAACCGGTAAGATAAGCTTGTGTGTTTGTGAGTTAGTTCGTTATTTTGTGCGGAGTTTCTCCTGATAGGTGGTAGCGACGGTTCCCTTGGGATCGTTGTGCGGGGTGTAATGTTGTGGTGAAAGTGGCTGAAGCTTCGGTTTGGGGGCATGGCCGTGGTCGCAGTATTTTTGCTAGCTTGCTAGTCGCTTTGCTCGGCCAGCGGTCTTTAGTGCATAAATACCCGCCGCAAGTAACTACATGAAGACTAGGGAGGAGATTAGTTAGCGGGTGTCGTAGTTAGTGGGGAAACTCCAATCAGTTATTTTTCTTTTGTCTCAGTGTAAGCTCCGGTGTTGCGTTGTAGTATGGCGGATATAGACGCGTTTATCAGGGCTCCGTCTCAGGAAGCCCTTGGAAATTTCTCAATGGAGCAGCTGCTCGTTATTGCGGAACATTTCTCGGTGGAAGTCGTTGGCGATAAGAGGCTAAAAAGCACTATAAAAGCCTCTATTGTGTCGGCATTACGTGAAACGGGAGTGTTTCCGGCAGAGAAAGAGGGGGTGGTAAAACCTCTGTTGCAGGCTAGTTCACTGTCCTTTGAGCAGCAGAAGGAGATGTTATTGTTGCAAAAGGAGATGTTATTGTTGCAGCTGAGTCATGACAAAATGAGGTATGAGATGGAGTTTGAAAAGGAGATTGCAGTGGAGAGGATGCGGCAGGAGACTGAGAAAGCCAAACTTGATATGGAAGGACAGCGTCTTTCCATGGGCAGAGATGGTGCGGTGTTGGGTGAGTGGCACGGTGTACAGGTGCCCAAGTCTCCTCAGCGGTTCGATGCTAACAACTTGCGCTTGTTACCGCAATTTAATGAAAGTGATCCTGACACTTTTTTTTTGCTTTTTGAACGGGTGGCTAAAGCTAGGGATTGGCCGGATGCAGACTGTGCCCTGATGCTTCAGTGTGTACTCACAGGAAAAGCACAGTCCGCATATTCCGCGTTATGTTCGGAGGATAGCTCTAGCTATGTTAAAATAAAGTTGGCGGTGCTTAGAGCGTATGAACTTGTTCCTGAGGCTTATCGACAGCGTTTTAGGTCCTTGGAGAAAAAACAGGGTCAGACTTATGTGGAAATGGCGAGGGATTTGTCTGTTCATTTTAAACGTTGGTTAGCTGCTCTGGACATCACTTCTTTTGACAATTTGGGTGAACTCATGATTTTGGAACAGTTCAAAAACATCCTTCCTGACAGCATTGCGACCTATATAACAGAACACAGGGTAACTTCGGCATCCGAGGCTGCAGGGGCAGGTTCGGAGGGCGCGCTGGAGATCTACCTGTGTTTGGGGGAAGTGGAAGGGCTGTTGATGTTGGGTCATTGGGGATGGATCCAAAGAAAGTGGCTTGGGAGAAATCTGAGGATACTTGTAACTATTGTCGTGAGAAAGGCCATTGGAAACCAGATTGTCCGGTGCTTAGAGCAAAATCCAAGGGAGGAAGATTTGTGGGTAAACCAGTTGCGTTCGCTGCTCCTGTGAGTAGCTGCTGTGTTGACGAGGTGCTTACGGACCACTTATGTGGACCTGAGGTTCTGGCATCCTATGCTCCTTTTATAAGAGAGGGTTTGGTGTCATTGGTAGGTAGCAATGTCAAAATTCCAATTTAAAATTGAGGGATACAGGTGCATTTGACTCTGTTCTGCCTTTGTCTGAGGAAAGTGACACGGTTCGGACTCGGGGGATGGGATTAACGGTTTTTCCTGTTCATAGGATGTATCTTGACTGTGATCTTGTTAAAGGGGATGTAGCTATTGGGGTACGTCCGGCTTTTCCAATCGAGGGGATACATTTCATTCTGGGTAACGATTTGGCAGGTGGTAGAGTCTGGGCTGATGGTCCTTCTGTGTCGTCGTTAGTCACTGGTGGTCGGATTGAGTCAGGATCTGAGAGGCGCTCTACAGTGGTGCCAGACGTTACGGCATCGTGTGTGATCACACAGTGGTACACAAATATCTGTGTCTGTTAGGAGATACTCCTTCGCAAACTGACTGGGCTGAGCATGATATTGATGTTGGGGACGCTCAGCCGATTAAGCAACATACATTTTTATCGCATGCCACCAGTTAAGCGCAATTGGCTGGATGCAGAGATTAATTACATGTTGGAGAATAAAATTGCTGTCCCATCAGCATCTAGTTGGGCGTCTCCATGTATTTTGGTACCAAAGCAGGATGGGACACCTAGATTCTGTACTGATCTAAGAAAAGTGAATGCGGTGACAAAATCTGACTCTTTTCCTTTGCCACGGATGGATGACTGTATAGATCAGGTGGGGTCTGCAAAGTATGTTAGCAAATTTGATTTGCTTAAAGGGTATTGGCAGGTCCCCTTGTCCAAGCGGGCACAGGAAATAGCGGCATTTATCACACCATCTGGACTTTATTCATATAAGGTAATGCCGTTTGGGTTAAAAAATGCTCCTGCTACGTTCCAACGTTTGATGAATCGCGTGGTGTCGGGTTTAGAGGGCTGTACGGTGTATCTAGACGATTTGGTAATTGCAGTGATACTTGGACTGCTCATGTTCAGTACATTGAGAGGTTGTTTGAACGGTTGGCAGAGGCACATCTGACTATTAATTTGGCCAAATGTGTCTTTGCAAAGGCAACAGTGACATATCTTGGCCATGTGGTGGGTCAGGGTTGTGTGGCTCCAGTTCTGGCCAAGGTCAGAGCAATATCTGAATACCCACAGCCCACAACCAAAAAGGAACTCCAAAGATTTTTGGGTATGGTTGGTTACTACAGGAGGTTCTGTGAACATTTTTCCACTACAGTGTTTCCTTTGACTGAACTTCTTAGGGCTAAGGAAAAATATACTTGTTCGGTCGACTGTCAGAGAGCGTTTGATAGGGTTAAGTCTCTGTTGTGCTCCTCTCAGGCGTTAGCGGCTCCATGTTTTGATCGTCCTTTTAGTCTCCAAGTAGATGCAAGCCAGGTGGGAGTCGGTGCGGTTCTGCTCCAGCTTGACAAGGGGGGGGGGGGAGACCCGTCAGTTTCTTTTCAAAGAAACTTAACAGCTACCAGAGGAATTATTCGGTGATTGAGAAGGAAGCGCTAGCACTCATTTGGGCGTTGCAGCAGTTCACTGTATATGTGGGAGCAGGAGGACCAATTTTGGTTTACACAGATCACAATCCCTGACCTTTTTACATTCGATGAAGTGTCCCAACCAAAGACTGACGAGGTGGTCTTTGTTTCTTCAGGCTTACAACCTTGATGTTAGGCACATTAGGGGGTCCGACAATGTTATTGCTGACGTGCTGTCACGTGCCCCATGGCACTAAGTAATTGTTAGTTGGACCGTAATGTGTATATATATATATACTGACTGTCATACTGTGATAAATCTTTCTCGCTCTGCCCATTCTTTTTAAAAAAAAAAGTGCTTCTCACATACTGGTGTTGCTAAAGGTGTGGCTGGGCGCTGAAGGCGAGGATTGCTGTGTGAAGGTGGTGTATTTTCATTGGGGTTCTGGGGGAGTGCCATATGTGTGGTTTTGTTTTCCATGACTTTTTGGTTTGGTTTGGAATGGGGTTGGTTGGTGGTGACGGTGGTCCTGGGGACACCGACTTTAAGGGGGGGGGTGTGACGACCTCTGCCTCACTGTCTCTGCTGGTGTGTGTGTGTGTGTGTGTGCTTCTCTCTCCCTGATTGTCTCCAGGTGCAGCCTCTCCCCAGGTGCTCTCAATCCAATCAGGACCTCCATAAAGGACCTGAGGAAGGCTGCAGTCTTTCTCTCTCTCTCTGGCCGGCGAACATAGGACGAGGAGCAGCCAGGAACAGCTGACCTCCTGCCTAATGGATTGTTTTCTCCTGTGTTATCCTGTAAGGGTTGAATAAAACTTCTCTTTTTTTCTACTCGCGCCATCGTCTCCATCGTGCGTTTGTTGTGGCTGAGAGCCAAGCCATGACAATGTCTATGTGCCATTAGTAAATTTTCCTCAAAAGCTGTTGCCATGGCAACGCATCCCTTGCAATAAAACACGATATTGCTATAACTCCTATGAAAAGTGCTAAAACTTCACATGTTCGCTAACAGTCCAGCCGTGAAGACATCTACGGGACAGTTTTGAGATTTCTTCAAATGTCGTTGCCATGGCAACACAATGCTCGCCATGAAACACGGTTTTCTCATAACTTAAGTGAAAATGCTCCAAACAGCCCAAAACTTCACAGGTTTGGTAACAATGTATCCATCAACATATGCTTGATACTTGAATATGCTTTAAGAAAAAACAGCCTTCATCACAGCTTTCAATATATAGGGTTTCATTTATTTTGTTACAAAAGCTTATTCCTTAAAACAGAAGCCTCAGATTGCTTATAAGGGGAAATATGAAGGGTATATTTCAAGCTTACTATGTAATTAAATGATTGGGCTTTTTTATCAACTAAGATTCGCTGAATTTATTTGAAAAACTAGACTTAACACATGAATACTGTGTAATATATTTGTACATATATATTTAAGAAGTACAACATAAGACAAGCACAAGTTTCATGTGTGGGCCATATATCATTGTACTTTTAGAATTTGCTGAGGGCCATTTCAAAATTGATAACGGACCACGGTTGGCCCCCAGGCCGTAGTTTGGACACCCCTGCCATAGAGCTACATTGCAAGAATGGTTAAGACTCACTCGTTGGGGGGAAACAGGAAAGCAAGTTAATTGAAAATCCCTTGCATCCAGCTATTTCTGCCAAATTCTCATTATATTTTTCAGTGGAAAGGCTGATGGAGTCCATATGATTTTTCAAGTGCTCTCTGGCCTCAGCAACATTGTATCAATTTGCCCATTACCTGCACTCCTCGCTCTACTAATAACTGATTAAAATGCAGCCTTTTCAAATGGAAATGTCAATGCAGATGCAGTCACGTCATTCTCAAAGTTTTGGGTTTCTAATGTAAATTAATATATATATTTTTTTATTTTCATATATCTGATATGCCAATGTAAATCCTGAATTAAAGCCATTCATGTGTTATTTCTGCTAAAGAAGAACATTTTTATAATGTTTTTTAATAGAATAGCTGTTGCTCTTAGTGCTGACTCAATCACTTTTCTTTCCTCTAAGTTCTGAAAGATTGACTTTTCAATACTATTTCCACACATAGAACATCCTTCCTCTTCCATAATTTTAATGGTGTAAACATGACTCATTTATTTTTATTTATTCATTTATTTAACAGGGACAGTGCACATTAATGAACATTTCTGTAAATGTGCCAGAGTTAGCCAAGAGGCTATTTTTCATCTGTAGTCCCCATGAGATCCTCTCATTTCCCAACCACATACTACTAACTGGCAGTGGTTTAGTCTGTAAGGTTTTGCACTATGGATCGAAGGGTCACCGGTTTACGTCCCGATCGGACCAAAGATACGCAGTGTGGACTGGAACTAGAGAGGAGCCAGTTCACCTCATGGGCCACTGTCGAGGTGAACCCCCAACTGGTCACTGGTGCTGGCTAGACAGGCTGCCTCTCCGCTCTGGATCCTCTCAACTGCATGTGCATGTGTGAATATAACTGTGTGTATTTGTACAACAAACTGTATTCAATGTGCATGTATATAAAACAGAGTGGAAAACTGAATTTCCCCCTCGGGGGATCAATACATTTAAATCGTCTTCTTCTTCTAAACTTTCGTTGCTGCATGTAGTGACTTGATGAGAACATTTTGTACCATGTGATGCAATGATCGTACTGTAGGATGTTGTTGCATACGTGTGTTGTGTGTCTGCATGTGTATGTTTGTGTGTGTGTGTGTGTTTGGCGAGCCTAGACACAAAAATTACTGCCCGAGAATGCAAATTTCACACTTGAAAAAGAACATTTGATTTATTTTCAACTTTGCCTTGGGCCTTTTTGCTTTGCTTTTTTATCAGAGATGAAAACAAGCAACAAACACGGAGCTGATTCACTGATATACAATGTTTATACACTGGATGATCTCTACATTATTTGGATAAAGGTGATAAAGTCTATCGGTAAATTCCAAAACATTCAGGCCTTTTTCAAAAGTCCTCCTTTTCAAACAAAATATCATACTAACTAACAGTAATGGCGCGTTTCCATTACAGCGCGGAGCCCGGCCTCGCTCGGCCTCGCTCGGCCTCGCTCGGCCTCGTTAGGCCTTGTTAGGACCAGCTCACTTGATGGCGCGTTTCCATTACAGTTTAGGAACTGGGGCAGTAACTATAGTAACGCAGTGTAGGCGGAGCGATCGGCTTTTTGGTGGGCGGAGTCACGCTGCTTAAAACTGCCGTGACGACTTATTTGTTAGAAGTGAGCTTTAGAACAGATAGGGACACAACGCTTTCAAGCAAATAACAGAGCGTTAGAAAAAACGTACCATGCAGAGACTCCAGTAACGCCGTTGCAGAGTCCAGGCCTCCATCCCTCCCAACGCTAGCCGGTCTATGGCCGTAAATGGTGTCCATTAGCTCAAACCACTTCCAGTTTTTCCTACTGGCACCACTCGTGTTGTTATTATCTTTGACCAAGCGATATTCACTCTTCATCTTTTTGAGTTTTTCCCTACACTGCACGACAGTCCTCGAGTAGCCGCTTGTGGACATCTGTGTAGAGACCTCCTGAAATACTTTAATATTGCGAGTTGTCCCGTCGAGCTCCCGCTGGATCTTATCATCTGCAATGTAATGTAGGAACGTCGTCACTTCCTCGACCAACCACTAGTGATGGCAGTTTGACACTGAAGCTTCGAACGGAGCTTCAACCCTGGACTTCCTTTTCCATAGAAGCAGTGATTCGAAGCTTGCTTCAAATCACGTGACATATGACGTCAGAAGCAGCAACTGCTTCAAATCACGTGACATGTGACGTCCGAACCAGCAACTGGTTCATTTCCTGAATGAATCACTTGACTGGTTCGCGGTCCAATCACGCGATTCAATGCACTGCCTCGTCTCTATTCTGACAGGTGACAGGTTGAAACAGTTTCGAATTTGAGCGCTTCAACACTTTATAACCGCTCTAAACAATGCGCAATGTGTGGGTTGTTGTCGTAGTTTGCGTTGTTGCTGTTGAGTTGTTGTTGGTATTGCATTTGAATTGGATCATTATAGAGCAAGCCAGGAGAAAAGATAGGTCGTTCTGGCTCGGGAAACACTTCGAAATCTGGAGAAGTTGTGAATATGGTTTAAGGAATAGATAGCGCAGTGGATAGAGCCGGCGGCCCGAATGCTGCGATGTCCTCCGCGCAGCTGGTTTAAAGCTCGGAACGGATGAACTTTTAATCATTGCTTTTCAACTTTAATACTTTAATAACTGATAAAAGGCCCTCTCCGCCCAAAAAAATGTCCAGCACTCTCTAGTCTCTTCTCAATAACCCAATACACACAATTATCAATCTTTAATTGCAAATAGAACATGATATTCAGTCTTAGTGTGTGTGCGTGCATCGAATATTTGCACTTTTTGCACTTCGCCAGGAGAGGTCGCTGTAACTGAAGCTTCGAGAAATGAACCTATTTCCGACACAATTGTCCAAGTGGTTCGATGCTTCATTCAAAGCTTCATTTTGCCATCACTACCAACCACGGCGTGCTTTTCTTTGCCATTTTAGCTCCTCTGTTGACAAAAATGCTGTTTATAAAAATGCTGCAAGCTTCGCTATATAGAGAACCGCAGTGACGCGTCCTAAAACCCGGAAGTAAACTTCTTCCGGTTCCATCGTCAAAAAACAATGCAATTTCTCCATAGGGTTTTGGAAAATAGCTCAAAATAAGGTCTGTGGTTGAAACACATTTAAGAGAAGGATCACGTTTTGTTCAGCCAGATAATCTCCACATATCTACGCTACTTTTATAATTTTCGAATCATAAATCTAGTCGCCAGAAGCAAAATGCTAACGTTATGCTATAAAGGAACTACAAGCTAGAACGGCAGGGTCGCACTACTCAAAGTCACGCCAACTTAAGATCGCCTCAACTGACTATAAATGATGATGGTCAGATAAAGATATAGATACTAAAGATACTTAAGATAGGCATATACTCTCTTTCAAGCAGAACACAGGGGGAAAGAAATTTAGCGGGAGTGTTTACGTAGTCGGCGTAATGACGTACAACGGCCTCGACCATTTCTGTAGTCCACTAATGCCACTTGTTAACAACCATCGTTTTTCCGACACGTAAACTCTTCAGAAATCACCAGCGGGGTCACTGCTGATGTATTTAATGTGGTAGAACAAAACGTGATCTATCTCTTAATTTTTGTGTCAAACACAGACCTTATTTGGAGCTATTTTCCAAAACCCTATGGAGAAATTGCATTGCTTTTTGACGAAGGAACCGGAAGTGGTAAAAATGCTAACTTACTTCCGGGTTTTAGGACGCGTCACTGCGGTTCTCTATATATATATATATATATATATATATATGCGACGCTAGGGATTATCTCGCGCGCCGATTGTGACGATTCTCTCTGACCAATCAGCAGTCGAGAGTGTTGACGTCACAATTTAGCCTGGTTGTTCCTGGCCCTAGAACCACGATTTTATGAGGCCAGAAAAACTGTGAATTAGGACCCGGCCGGCCGGTACTAGGCCAAGTGGAAACGCAACCAAAGTCGGGCCGCTGACGTCACAGCCCTCTTAAACCGGGCTCCGCGCTGTAGTGGAAACGCGCCATAAGTGTACAATGGACTTTCGATTCTACCCTCCTATCCTTTATTTCTGATTACTTAGCTGACTAACCTGTGTTTGATGGAATATGTGCAACGTACAGATTTTGGAGGGTTACTTTAAGAATGTATTCCGCAACAATTACAATTTTTTTTAATCAGTAACCCCTAGTATCACTGTAATGTAAACTGATTACTTAACGTTACTTTTGGGATTACCTTAAAGGTCCCCTATTATACTGTTTTTCATCAATAGGTCTCAGATATATACAAAACATGTCTCTGAAGTGTTTGGCTCGAAATAACAAGCAGATCACCCATTGTAGCATCCCATAATTCCCTCTCTTTCAGCCCTGTTTCAAAAGTGCTGATTCTCTGTCTGTTACTTTAGATGAAAATAAGGGGCCACTCCCCACGCCCCTCTGAGAGATATTTGGTTAAAAAGAACACAATGGTGCTCTAGGAGGAGATTCAGGTAATAAGGTTGGCGGTAGTTACCTTGGTTGGTGATTGGCTAATGGTTACACAAGCCAAAAAATCTTTATGACATCATAAAGAGGCCAAAATCTAATCGGCTCATTTTCAGACAGGTTTTTATATAAATGGATCAGGACAAAAAGTGAGCGAATCTTTTTTCCTGAAACTCTCAGAATCACTTTACACAGAGGGGACACATGTTTATGTATGAAATACATGAAAGGGTGCATTTTGCATGATAGGTCCTCTTTAATATCAAATGCTATGCAATGCAAATTAATACAAGTGAAAACTAATATCATTAAGATGGCATTTACTTGTAGTACAGTTCATGTATTCTGTTAGACAACAGAACAATGTCACCTTAGAAAAGAAGAAACCAAGATATTTGGTTTAAATAAGAAGATATTTAATTTAAAGAAGAATGGAAGTAACCTAAATGAAAAACCCAAAAGAGAATTCAGCCTTTTTGAATTATTTTAGTGTCCTGACATGTAATCCCGTTACATGTAATCCGTTACTCAACCAGTAGGTGTTGTTTGAATTTGTAGCTCACTTTGGGTTACATTACTTACAGTAAGTGACAGCTCTCTGCACAAGTGACGCATGTTTATCAGAACAACTGTGCATGTAAAGGTCAGAACTGCATTGAGTTTCACATTAATATGCTGTAGGTGTCGTGCAGGTCAACGTGTCAGTTTTGGGATCTTGCTGGCAGTTTAAAAATAGTGGCGTCCCATTTGGCTCTGCCACTTTACAGGATTGTTAAATGTAACCACAGCTGTTATGGAAACCAACAATGGCACCATTATAATACATTTTACAATCGTTTAAAATAGAAATGCTGTTGTTGGGGTTTGTTGCCATTTGCTTCTTAAACTATATTTGCTCATTTAGATGTTGGTCTCACTTCCTGTTTTGAGGCAGGTGCGGCCACATTTTTCAGAGTTTCTAAATTGCATGATGGAAGTTTATCTTTCATTTAAGAGCCCTTTATTTGGCCAAATGATAAATGAATTTACTTTTTTGGTATCAATCAACTCCTGTAGGAAATAACACACTCCTTAATACCTGAAATACCAAAACATTGAGCTGAAAGATGCTTAAATGCTTAGGGGAACTTTAGATAATTATGTGTGGGTTCATCACAGGCAACTTCTTTACCTTAACACATAAACATTTAATTGGATGTTTATATACCATTTTTTGTTAAATTACAGCAGTTTCAAGTTTTGTGTCCTTTGTTCATTCACTCATCTTGCCATGATACTCAGGTAAAGATGTATTTCTCACTCATAAAGCAGCATGAGGAGAGTGTGTTTGGCCTGGTCAGGATCAAGGGCTGCTGTAAATGCTGTGGCATTGCAACCCAAAATCAGCTTTTGGCTTGAGTGCGTCAGACGAGTTATGTGTATGCACTGATTGTTGTTCCTAACAAAACAGTGCATACAAACACACACGCACAGAAAACCCCTTTGTACCTTGAATAGAGGGGAAAATTAAAGGCGACCACTGACAGAAGGTTAGGCTTGTCACTATGCTCGTGTTAATCTAAGGCTCTCGGGAATCCCTTTCTCAAAACAACTACAAAAATACACATCCAGTTCATGTACAAGAACATAAAAATAGATATGATTTTTATCCAGTAAACTCTAATCCTCATCTACATTTACAGTGCATACACACCTGCATAGAGACGGATTAGTGCAAACCCACACATGTAACATTGTGGCCTGTGTGCGGTGTAGTGAGCCATTGGTGTGTATCCTGACACCGTTGGTCAGAAATAGCCCCTCATGCCTGGAGACATACTGCTCCCCATAAAGCTCTCTGTTTGCTACAAATGTGGAGGATATCAGCTGGAACACAAACATTATTTCCCATGGTATACTTTAAAAGATGTGCAGTTGCGGTGTAGCAGGTAGGTAATTATTCTCAATATTATATTACAACATTACATAAGGAACAGGAATGACACACAAGTGCCCACATTGACTCACACCTCATTTGAAGTTGTCCATTTGTAAATGTGTTTAATACTGAGTCATTGGAGTTGTTGTAAATCATCTACAATAACACTGCAGGCACAACCATGTCGTGGCTTCTGTCATGTTGAGACAGCAGTTTCACCCCCCTCAGTCTCTCTCTATTACTTTCTCTAACTATTGACTCCTAACTCTTTGTTGCAGTCTATCTGCAGTTTTTCATTTCAACGATTTTGCTTCAGATGTTAATGATTCAATACAAAAAGAATCACAGAGATCATGATAGTTTTTCCAATCTTTTCACAAACTAATGACACACAAGAAACACAATTGACCTGCTCTTCAATTCACAAGTATTTGAAGCGCCACCATGTTTTTTTCTGGTCTTTATTGCTGACTCAGAGCTTAAGTCAGGATGTGTTTAGCCTAGCTTAGCACAATGACCTCGGGCAGGGGAAAATAGCTAGTAGGGCTCGCTCCAAAATATGCATAATGGTTTACCAATATTCTGAAAGCCCGACTCTGTTAAATATTGTTTCTTTCATTTGTACCAAAGCAATGTTTAAAAGCTAATGTTAGCCAGGCTAGGCTACGTCTGCTGGCTCATACTTAACGGACAGATCCAACGTTTATTTTGGAGCTCATTTGTCTTTGATATCAATCTGCCATTGGTTGTAGACTCTTATTTGAGATTTAAAAAAATGTCTTGTTACAGTCAAAACTATTCCTTCTTGTTCCGTTCTGGGCATTAGTTTGAACGAGGCCATGTTCCTACAACACTAAACAGCACTCAGACTGCATTATTTGAGATTTTACCTGTGGACACAAACACATTTCAGACGAGCCTCTGGCTAAGGGTGACCAGTTTTCCTTCGATCGACAGTCTAGTGGTAGTTTCTCAGACGTGGAGACTCAGGTTTTTCAATCTGTGTCATAGCTAACAGCCAAGGTCATTTAACAGGGGGTATTTTTCTGCCATTTGACCAACTGATTTATTTAAACAAGGAACGATGGCACTGTGATCACCATGGTAATGAGGGAATTCTGTAATGTGCTATTTGCTCAGATTCACCAAAGGGTGAAATTACACCGGATCTATGTGTAAGTGATTATTTAAGTCATGCTGTTGATCTTCATGTTCACACTTAAGGCTGCAGTGACCATTAGGGACAATCAGGTGTCATCCTCAGCAACCTGAAGGGCACTTAACATTATGTAGTAAAAAATATAGACAAGTGTGTAGCATTTAAGATGGACACACATATACTTAATGGACAATTGATATTTTGGTGAATACACTTAATATTTTTTGAAGAGAATGTTAATTTTCCTCTAAATATTATTCCTTTGACGATTTCAAAAAATAAATAAGAGGGCTTAAGAATTTCTCGACCAATAATTATATTCGAAAAAAATAAAACAGAAATGCTTAATTTAGTTCCAATTTATCAAACTTTCCTTCTTAATAAATATGTAAGCTCATTCTGATAAGCTGGGACAAAACATGTAATAAACATTTGTTGAATTTCCTCGAAATATAAGCTGCATTTAAATGATAACTCAACTTGCAGACATATAATTGGATGGCTTATAAATAAAACCCAACATTTAGCAATGTTTGTATTTGTAGTCTTGTGTGTAGTGTAGCTTTGACTGCTTACCACAGTCACACTTGAATCCTGTTTTACATTCATATTCAGATGAGTTAAAAATGTATTCATCAGTTGCTGTGTCCATCGCTCCCGCCATGTAAAAGCACTCACACCCTTCTGTTTCTCTTGCAATAATATCCCCTTATATGTTATTCAGGGTGGATTTTCATTCTGTGCTGTGATTGCTTAAGGTAACCTTGTTTTTTAAAGAAACACGATTCAGAAAAAACATGATTCAGAAAAACATTGTAAGGAACTTCAGTACACTCAAATGACACTTCCCGTCCAGTCTTTATGGCCTAAGAACTTTCATTCAGAAAAATACAAAAGTTGATCTCGCTCAAGCTGCCAAAGTGATGCTCTCATCACTGCTGAGAGGATGCAGAAAGGTAGAGATCAGGGGTGTGAGTCAGAGACAGAGCTGCCTGAATCATTACCTGCTGCTCGGCTGATGCAGACTGCTTCAGCGTGAGTGGGCCCTGTATGTGAGTCCTGAATGAGAACACCAACTCACACTCAGACACATGTGAAACATTAAACTCCCCGTGGCATAGTATGAAACCTAAACTTTACCTTTCTGAATATTTCTGCTCACTTAACTTTCTGTGCTGTGTGAAATCATAATTCTTCCTATATATTTCTAAACAAATCTTTTAGAGCATTTATTGCTCAGACACTTAGTTGCAAAAGTTCAATTGGTGCTACAGGTGCTGGTTCGGTAATACTATCATCTATACGCACATTTTGGTATACCTGTGCCATTGGTGTCGACTGCTTAAATGTACACTTCTTAGTTAGTGCCTTGAAGGTCACCTATTCTGCAAAATCCACTTTTTAATGTCTTTTATACATAAACATGTGTCCCCTCTGTGTAAAGAGATTTTGAAAGATTCTCTCACTTTTTGTCCTGATCCATTTATATAAAAACCTGTCTGAAAATGAGCTGATCAGATTTTTCCCACTTTATGATGTCATAACGATTTTTTGGCTTGTGTAACCATTAGCCAATAACCAACCAAGGTAGGTTAGCAGCACTGATACAGCCTCCACTGTGTGACCCCGCTTGACTACCAATATATTTCATTATTTTGCTGCCTGGGAGCCAACGTCTCATCAGGTTAAAGATAATAAAATCTGATGACGCACATGCTTGGTATTGGGATGCCTCAGCACTTTTCTCCTCAAGCCTTTCTCTCTAATTCTTTCCATATTTGTTATTCCCCTGAAAGATGGAAAGAAGAGATAGGGTCTATAGGACAGTTGAATGTGTGTGTGTGTGTGTGTCTGTGTGTGTGTGTGTGTGTGTGTGTGTGTGTGTCTATTCAGATTCAGAAACAAGTTGTGGATTTTACTCCAGGGAGAGACTATGATTGTGATTTTAAGAGTGACTCCATCATGCTCTGATGATGTCAATAAGTTCAATAGGGCGCTGTCTTTTCATCGCATCATTGTACACACTCTGCAGCAGACTGTGTGCTGATGGTTGTTACTGTCAGAGTGTGTTTAAGACAGACAAAGGGAGAAATAAAGAAAGGATGATGAATAACAAATGCTTGCCTCACCCCTCAGGATATTTGCTCTGGTCTCCGATGCTATGCTTTAGCAAGGAGTGTCACTACCAGATGTTATCCACTCACATCTGGATCCAATGTGTTTTTCTCACATGTTGTGCATCCACAAATTCTCACAACATCTTTTAGAGTTTTTTGGGCAATTTGTTGTGGCAGCCCATATTGTCACTAATATTATTATTAACATATTAAGCCTATTAGCTTTGGCTCCCTCGCTAACTTCTGTGAGACCTTAGGGCACGCACGCACGCACGCACGCACGCACGCACGCACGCACGCACGCACGCACGCACACACACACACACAAACACACACACACACACACACACCACACACACACAGTGGTTGGGTTGGGCAGGTTTATTGGAAAATAAGTTGTGTTGCAACATACAGACAAACATCCATGAGGGTAACAGGAGGTCGCGAGAAGAAAATTAGAAGTGAAGGAAAAGTACTATAGTAAGTTATTTTGACTATTTTTTAAAAATATTAGAATTGCAATAACATCTATTGGCCCATGTTTGTTTAGTGATAGGAACAAAATGCTAATGTACAACACTGTTCATTTGTAGACTTGTAGGGCTGTTCTACTTGTGCTAAAATGTGTGGAGCCCTTAAGGAAACAGTGCAAAGCAAATATCATCAATTCTTTTATAAGAACAATGTATCAAATGATGAAAATAATCCGAAAGTGGTCGTTAGTGATAAACGTACAGAGAATTTTTAACCAAATCGGCAGCTCTAATTTACAGAGCTTTAAATCAACCCTGCTGCAACTTCACTGTTTTGGATCACATTGAACATGACAAATCATTCTACACCCTCAAAAACAGTGCCATGGCTTCTGAGGCACAGTATTTCCTGCAGAGCTTGCTCTCTAACAATAATCCCTCACTTGATTGTTTTACGCACCTATTTCCTTCCTTTCACAAAAGAGCTCTCATGTAATAAGAAAAGATACAAATGCACAGCTTATTATGAAATATCAAGTTACATTGTATCCTTCAGTGCTCAAATAAATTGAATCTGCAAGTAAAATACGTCGCTGCCGTGAAAATCACAAGGTCTCTTCATTTAAATATAAATAGAATAGGAGATGAGTTAAGAGATAACATCATCATAGGTGACATCGATAACATCATCATAGGTGACATCATCCCGAACAGTCTGAGAGCATGACATCATCCTCTTGGTATGTAATCCCCACCCCCCCCCATCCCCCACGTGAGGATTTTCTTTTTTCTTGTGTGCAGAATCTGATTAATTATTCAGGAGTGGCTTCCCTCTTGCCACGACACTGACACAGGGCCGGCAGGATGTTCCTTTGAAGAAGTCAACAATAATGACTAGGAATCATGTGTGCAACACTAAATGTTAGTGACAGGAATATATGAACAACATTTAAAAACTAGAAGATCAAATGAATGATAAATGAAATGGCCAAAAATGCTTCCACATACAAGGCATTTGACTCTGGTGACTCAAGGTCTGATTGTGCATAAATGAACTTTATTGTCCTTATTTATATTCATTTATGATCATACTGCGATCTCTAATTATTACAAATAATTATCATATTGTGATCCATTAGAACAAATCAATTACAATATAACAGTATACATACAAAAAACAACAAGTGCCCTTAAAACAATTCAATAATAAGTATATAAATAAAAATGTGTCCCTCATACAGCAAAGATTAAATACAAATTCGTTCTTAAATAATATGGTATAACATTTTAAATTAATAACAAAAGCAGAGCAAACAAATATTAGGTTAGGTCATAACTGAAATGGTAATAAGATGGCAGATTAGATTTTATTTAAATAATATTCCTATAAGGTTTAAGGTTAACTAAGACATAACGTTTTAACTGCAACATTCAGAGGATGTTTTGAGGATGTTATTAAGGCCTGAGATGACAGAAAGTGTTTTATAAAATGTTCCTTTAATGTGATATGTTAACAAAGGTGGAACGTTTTGCCTGCAACATTCTAAGGATGTGTTTTGGACGTTGTTGGGGTAACACATTAAAGATGTTCGTTATAAAATGTTCCCTCAATGTTACATGGTAACAAATGAAGAACATTCTCCAAGCAACATTCTGAATATGTTTTCAGGATGTTATTGAGGCCTGAGATGACAGAAAGTACTTGATTATTTATATCTTTACATGAGTATTTCATACCAAGAGGATGATGTCATGCACACTGTTTGGGTTGATGTCATGGGAGGCAATGATGTCATCTTCTCCTTTTAAATGCATGCTGTTGTAGGTGAAGCTGCTGCTCACGCTCTCTTTCACATCCCTCTCAGTGATCCCTGTACCATACATTTCAACCTAATTTTATAAACTGTGTAGCAGGCTATGAACCTCAAATCTATCTATCACTTTAAGACTTTGCTGAAAGGGATTGAAAATATTTCCAACAGGGGAATTAAGGGCAGGTGAAAGCGCTTTAAGGATCAAGGTCTGCAGTAATATGCTCTGGCATTTGTGGTTTTTTTCAGTCTATTCTAGAATCCAAAATATGTTGACTTTCTGAGTAATATTGGCAATAAGTTAGGCCTGTCCGTGTGTTTTTCCACTATGATTAATAGCTTCTATTCAAACTTTGTTCTAGTTTAAATCAGGTTCCAAGTGCAGCATATATTTTTGTTTTATTTGAATATATTCTTAAAATAATGAATCTGCTGACACTGTGCCAGTTTTCTACTTATAATCCGGTATGCTGGCACCACAGAAAGCAGCTGACACTGGCAAATGTTTGCAATCACAAGTCATATGACTATAACATGACTTTAATTTGCAAAAGAACCAACATAGATGAAGAAAAAACTATTTTGCTTGCAGTGTCTTTACTAACGTTCTCTGCTGCTGTGATAGGGATTTTGGATGTGTGTGAAACCAGATGCTGCCAATCCCCAACAGTCACTGCAGCATTCAATGACATACAGTACCAGGATGCCGATAATAATGAGCATAATCCATCTCTATAAAGACCAGTGTTCTGTGAAAGTAAAGTGATGCACCTTCATCATGACGCACAGGAAGGAATTCAATTTGAATTTGAAAATGAATCTCCTCCTCCTTAAATGTGGCAGGCACACAATGACGCATCCTTTCTACGTCATAAAGTTTGATAGTGACTGCAGGTAGTATCTCACTCCAACGCTTTATCTCTCTCTCTCTAGATTAAGTCTCTTGCTGGAGGCTTACCCTCATTTTAAACTGCTCAATGCCTTACATTAATCTAACCTCAGCCTAGTCCAAATGCCAACCTAATCAGCATATTGGATTTGTGTTTAGTGCTTCTTAAGCCCAAATATGGTGACCAGTTGGGTCCTTTTTGAAGTTTTCCCCTTATCTGTACAGGTTAGATGAATAGAGAACTCTCAATCGCCCATATGTGTGAAAAAAAGGAATTAATTTATAGCTCAAATTAAGTCTAGCCTTAAAATTAAATGTTAACCTTGTAAGGAGTGGAGTTTGTCCTCAATATGGTTCTTTCTCACAGCATCCATTTGCAGAAAAGCATTGTTCTTTATAACACTAATGAGGGCTCTGTTATTTTCAATTCTTCCAGTGAGAGAGACAGTGAGCTAGCGTGCAGCATTACTAGGAACCTTTAATCAAAGCAGCTACGGTAAATGGAATTCAGCCATCTTTAAAGGTCCCATGTTTTGGCCATTTCTACTGATCATAATTCCATTGTTGAGGTCTACTAGAATAGATTTACATTCTTCAATGTTCCAAACTCACATTGGTTTTCTCATACAGCATCTCTATGTGTATTCACTCTCTGTCCTACACGCCTTGTTGGAGCTCCTGCCCCCCCCCTCCCTATGAGCTCAGTGTTCTCTGATTGGTCAGCTCGCCCACTCTGTTCTGATTAGTCAACCACCGTTACAGCTGAACATCAGTGTTTATGTTTTACAATGGCGTTTGTTAGCAACCAGAAAATGACACCAGTAATGACAAACAGATGAGAATGCTGCGTGGGGTCTGGGTGCCGTGTTGGCGGGACGTTGCGGGGCTCGCTGGTCCGCCCTGTGGGGCTCGAGGAGTGGACAGTGTGAGGTGGATTACTGGTGTCGTTTCCTGGTTGCTGCGTGGGGGCTGCGTGCCATGTTAGCGGGGCATTGCGGAGCTCAGCCTGAGCTCCGCAATGTCCCGCTAACATGGCACTTGGTCTATATCCAGCATCCATGGAAACACAGCGGGAAATCCACCTCACACTGTCCGCTCCGGGAGCTATAGAACAATAGGCACACCCTCTGCCAGGGTAGACTCCTGAGCTGCTCGGGAGTCCACCCTGGCAGAGGGTGTGCCAATTGGTCCATTTGGACTTAGTGACGTCAATAGGCCCCGGAAGAAAAAAATGGAAAAATAAAATCTCCAACGAGGCGTTCTGGGGCAGCATAGACACGTCTTTTCTGTGTTAGAGTTTTAATCGCTACAGGGTGTACTTTGAGGGTTTGTGACTTTGCAGACCGTTTACATGCAGAAAAAGCTACATAACACACAAGGGGACGGGTAATAACCAGAAAAGCATATGATGGGACCTTTCATTTCCATTTGTAACACCCACTCCAACCGTATTGACTGTCTAACCACAGCATACCAATAAAGTATAATGCATTATAAAAGGTATGGGAGTGTATATTAACACCTCAACTTTATTAGAATACACTTCAGACAGAAAAGCTGCTAGCTTGTATTCATTATATTAACTTTGCCTGACAATTACTGTTGCTAACGTCAGTTTATGAAATGTACGACAATGACAAAAATGCTATCTGTCTGACAACCAGGGATTTACTATTGTAGTTATATCACATTTAAATTAATTATTTATTCCATATGTTGTTGCATAGTCATAATTGGTGCAGCTCCCAGGCCTTGGTACACACATGCAGACAGCTATTGATAAATCCAGCAGCCAGGTGTGTTGGGAACATTGCATTTAACCTTCTTGTATTGATTGCGAAAGAACAGAGAGCTGGTGGACCATACTTGAATACAAACCTTAGTAAAATAGATGTGCATCGGTCAATGTTTAGCACTGCACTCCCCAAGCTACAAGTGTGAATAGATAGAACTCAGTTGTTTTTTATGTTTTTGTTATATTTTACCCTTAACAAAATCGGTATATTTTCCTATGAAACTGCAAATCTATTAAAGATTGGGTTGTTGAACTAAGCACAAATAAGTGTTGATTTAGTCATCCTTATTTCTGAATGTCCACCATTATTCTCTTCACGCAAACAAAACCTGTGTTTTACATTGAAGTGAACTTAAGTGTTTGTTCAGTTCTATACTCAACATCTGCAAATTAAAGCAATAAGTTGTAATTGTAAACATATATGGGAAATATCAGGCAGCATAAAAGTTCTGTTTTTTCAACTGGTGTGCTTTGTAAGTTAAACATTTTGGAAGAATATAAAAAGGAAACACACAATTCAGGCCACAGCGCTCGTACAACTAAATCATGTATCATTCACTCTTCTATGTTAAGATCACTGTAATACTAACACAGACATACTTTCCGTTTGAATAACACATTATTAACTGAACTGATTGTTGGCATTTGTAAAAGGTTTACTTTGTGGTGTGGCCAAGGATCCACATCTGGATGGAGAATTTATTTCCCAGATATAAAATAGTGGGGGTTTAAAGAGGTAAACTGTCAGCCAAAGCCTGCATAACACTGTGAGACATATAGACTGTTTACACCTGTGTTTGTCCCTGTTTCACTGCAGTTACCCCAATAAAAATAAAAATAAATGTGTTGTTTATTGACATGAGGAACATTTGTGGGGCTGTAGTTTGGTCTAACTGACAGAAGCATTCCAAGAAGTCTGTTCTCATTCATAACACTCCATTCGATGTCTCACTATGGGATGCGCCTCAACGCGTATGCATCAGAAGCATCAATCTCATTACGCCAATCCTGATTGGCTGGTGATCTTGACGACTACGTCAGGGAATCCACCCACCCTTTAAGTAGCTTGCGCTACGTCGCAGCGTCATTCAAACACCTCTTCTCGCTTCGGAGCACATCTCAAATAAGAATATCAGTAGCCAGGCTGGCTTAACGGTCCACAGACTGAACCACAAAGCTAACCTTCGGTCGCCGGACGCTTGCCGGCTACATTTGCTTCGCACGGGATTTTTCATTTTAACACACCAGTTAATACCGAAATCTGCCCTGCCGTTTTTTTCTTCCACAAATAACGGTAAGGTTTTGATTTTTTCCCACAAACAGTAACATACCTGTTGCTAGTTTGTCCCTCCACGCCGACACCCTGGCGAACGAGGATGGACCCTTCTCTCCCTCACACCAGAGGAGACGGAGGTTCGGAGGCTCGGCTCTGCGGCTGCGGGCTCAACATTTCGGGCACGGACTCACACCAGGTCTGCTCGTCCTGCCTCGGGCTGAAACATGCCCAGGAGGCTATCGACGCCCCCGGTGCATGCGGACACTGTGCCCGCTTCACCACCAAGAGCCTCCGCCAACGGCTAGCGCGCCAAGCTAGCCTGTCGGGACAAGACCCCTTCATGCCTGTCGATTTGCCGACCGGCAATCGAGGCATGGTGGCGACCGCCACGGGTGTTGAGCCCCGCGCTGTGTCAAGCTGGGGCTCAACGGCGGCGACAGCCGCGGGAAGGGAGCCCCGCGCTGTGACAAGCTGGGGCTCCCAACTGGACCTTACCGTGGTTCCACCCGCGGAGGATGTCCTGGAGCTGGACTAAGTGGAGGAGGATGAAGAGGATACCTCTGAGTTCCTCTTATCCGACTCGGACGAGGACGAAGATGACATCTTCGTCTCGTCTGCTCAGGCTGCCAAGCCGGAGGCGGTGTCCGCCCCGCCTCAGCATTGACTTGCAGGCCGTGTGTCAACGCGCTGCGTCCAGCCTGGACATCCCTTGGCCTGAAGTAGCCAAGGAGACCTCCAGGTCTCGCTATAAGGGAAAGAACTTGCCCCAAGCCGCGAGGCTGACGAGGCAACTTCTCCCGGTTTTTCCAGAGCTGCTGGACGAGGTGTCTGTCTCGTGGAGAGACCGCCCTTTCAGCAGCAAGGCCCCAATCCAGGGAGCCTCCTCTCTGGACTTTGAGGGCATGGAGAAGCTCGGAGGCGCTTGTGGCAGCCCACCTCCAACCGCGGCTGTCTGCGGCTCCTAGCAGGAACCCCACACTGCCGACGAAAGCGGACCGGTTCCAGTCAGCAATGACCGAACGGGCTTACAAAGCGGCAGCTTTGTCCGTCAGGGCGCTCAACGTCTCCTCGATGCTAACCGCTTACCAGGCGGAGCTCTGCATTTGCCTCCGTGTGCAACGCTGTGCAGTCCAAGCCACAGGCAAATCGCTGGGGATGATGGTGGTACAGGAGAGAGCCAGGTGGCTTAACCTGACGAACCTCCCGGACCGGGAAAAGGAGGACGTATTGGACATGCCAATTGTCCCCGAGGGCATATTCGGCACCGCTCTGGCTTCCATGCAGCAGCGGTGTGAGGCCAAAAAGAAGGAGGATGAGGCTCTCCAGCTTTGCCTTCCCCGAAAGGCCCAGCCGCCACCTCCAACGGCCCCGCGACAGACCTTCACCCAGGCTGCCTCGCACCCTTCCCAGTTCAAGGTCCCGAGACGGCAAAAGCCACAGCCCGCCCCGGGTCTCCCGCCCAGACACGAGGCGAGGACGAGCTGGCCAAGAAAGTCCCCGGTCCCGGCAGCAGCCGCACAGGCGCAGCCGGCCCAGACCTTCAGCCATCAGGGAGGAAGAAGAAGAGGGCAGCCTGACAGCCTTCCCTCCTCTCCTCGGGGAAAGGGCTGGAGGTTCCCTGTTTTCAGCCCTGGACCGTGTTCCGCACGTTTCAAAGCCCATGTGTTTCCGGGGTGCAACCACGCCCCGTCTTCCCGCCGCCTCGAGTGATGTCAGAACGTCATCCTCCAGTTCGCGCCATGAGGGAGATAGACTTCAACAAAGGCAGCAGTTCCTGCTGCTCGTTCAAGTCGCACAAACACATGTCATGGGTTTCAAATAAAATATTTTCCACTGTCGTTTCCAGGCTTAAAGCCAAGGGCGCAGTCAAAAATAATGAAAAGAAAAACATGATAACAATAAACAGTCAGGTGACTGCTCCGCTTCTGAGAGTGGCTGTTGCCTCTCTCGGAATGCGGACGGTGACCGAGTCTGTGAACGCATCATCGCCGCGCGCATGCGCAGTGTCGACCGAGGTTGTCAGCCTGGGATGCCACCGTGTTCAGACACTAGAGGGCCCCATAACACAACCAATAAAGACACAGAGTGCAAACAACAGAGAAATGATCACGTCTCCACTCGCTTTGAGGAGCGAAAGGTGGAAGATGCTCACATGCTCTGCTTGGGTTTTCAAGACGATATCACGGGGCTACAGACTCCAATTCGCTGTCACCCCCCCTCACTTCTCGGGCATTGTGCATTCACAAGCCCGGGGAGCGTCGGCTCATATTCTAGAGCAGGAGATTCTCTCGCTACTAGAAAAGAAAGCCATATCCATTGTACCCTCCGAACAGAGTCAGAGCGGCTTCTATTCCAAATACTTCCTCGTTCCCAAACGGGGAGGGAACGGAATTCGCCCTATCCTGGATTTAAGGGCTCTGAACAAGTATCTCAGAAAATACAAATTCCGGATGCTCACTCACACATCTCTGCTGCGTCTCGTACGTCAGGACGATTGGTTCACATCAATCGACCTGAAAGACGCGTATTTTCACGTCCCAGTATATTATCCACACAGGAAATATCTGAGGTTCGCTTTTCAGGGTGTCTGTTACGAGTACAGAGTGCTTCCCTTCGGTCTGTCTCTCAGCCCACGGGTGTTTGTACGATGTACGGAGGCAGCAATAGCCCCGTTAAGACAACAGGGCATTCGCCTGGCAACCTATTTAGACGACTGGCTCCTTCTTGCACAGTCGGAGCAGGAGGCTATTACGCAGACGAATACCCTCGTGAAACACCTGCTCGACCTGGGTTTTGTAATAAACACAGAAAAGAGCATGTTGTCCCCAGCCCAGACTGTACTCTTCCTGGGCTTACGTCTAAATTCGGTGCCCTTTACAGCCCGCCTGTCAGCAGAGAGAGTGAAAGCCTTCAGGGCTTGCCTCGCTCATTTCCAGCCACGCAAATATGTTCTCTTCAGATCATGTCTGCGGTTACTGGGGCTCATGGCGTCAGCCATCCTGGTGGTACGACTGGGCCGCTTACACATGAGGGAATTTCAGCGCTGGGTAGCTGCCCTCAGACTGGACCCCGTGCGTCATGGCGCGCGGAGAGTGATGGTCACTGTGGAATGCGTAATGGCACTGCGCCACTGGCTGCACCCGACTTTTCTAGTACGGGGCGTGCCTATGGGTGCTGTCCTATCGCGGAAAGTGGTCACCACGGACGCATGTCTGACGGGCTGGGGGGGTATATACGAAGGTCGACCTGTGAGGGGTCTCTGGAGCAGAGACCTCCAACGGTCACACATAAATTATCTGGAGCTCTTAGCGGTGTTTCTCACCCTAAAACGCTTTCTGCCTTTTCTCAGGGGACATCATGTCCTCGTGAGGACAGACAACACGACCACAATATCGTATATAAACCGCCAAGGGGGTTTGCGTTCTCTCCAGTTACACATGCTGGCACGCAAACTGATCTTATGGAGCTGCGGACGTCTCCTCTCTCTGAGAGCGACGCACGTACCGGGAGTGATGAACCTCGGGGCAGATCTGCTGTCCAGAGGTGCACCACTATATGCAGACTGGACTCTACATCCAACAATTGTGAGTCAGCTGTGGGTGCGTTACGGCCGGGCCGCGGTAGATCTGTTCGCATCAAAAGAAAATGCTCAATGTCAGCTGTTCTTTTCAATGCGCGATCTAAACGCACCGTAGGCGTGGACGCGCTCGCACACGTTTGGCCCCCGGTCCTTCTGTACGCGTTCCCACCCCTGGCTCTAATACCTCCAACTCTGGCCAGAGTGAGAGAACATCGCCACACACTGATCCTGATAGCTCCACACTGGCCTGCAATGTACTGGCTGGCGGAGATATATCAGCTGCTGTGCGGGCAGCCGTGGCAGCTCCCGTTACGCAGGGACATACTATCTCAGGCGGGGGGATGATTTTTCACCCACACCCAGAGCGCCTGGCACTATGGGCCTGGCCCGTGAGTGGTATAATTTGAGTACAGTGGGGCTTCCTCAGAAGGTGATAAACACTATTCAGAGTGCAAGGGCTTCCTCCACCAGGTCTCTCTATGACTGTAAGTGGAGGGTGTTTGAGGAGTGGTGCCTTCAAAAGGGACACATCTCTTTTCAATGCCCTGTCGGTGTGATTCTATCATTTCTACAGGACCTGATTGATAAACACAGAGCTTTCTCTACGATTAAAGTGTACCTGGCTGCTATTGCCGCATGCCATGTGGGCTTTGAGGGAAAGACGGCTAGCCAACATCCCTTGGTCTGCCGTTTTATGAAAGGGGCTCGCAGGCTCCTCCCCGTTTCCAGGTCACTGGTGCCCCTGTGGGACTTGGCAGTGGTTTTAGATGGGCTCTCGACCTCCATTTGAACCCCTGGAAGACGCTGACATGAAACACCTGTCACTGAAGACAGTGTTGTTACTGGCTCTGGCATCTGCCAAGCGAGTCAGTGACATTCACGCGCTCTCTGTGCATCCTTCATGCACTCAGTTTGCCCCGGGGCAAACGAGAGTGTTGCTGAAGCCCAACCCTGCCTTTGTGCCCAAGGTGGTTGGCTCATGCACCCCCATTGACCTTGAGGCATTTCCTTCACCGCTATGTTCCTCTGAAGAACAGCGGCCGAATTTGCTGTGCCCAGTTCGTGCTTTGCGCACCTATATGGACAGGTCAAAAGAGTTTCGATGCAATGACCAACTCTTTGTATCCTGGGCTAACCCTCATAAGGGCAAGCCCGTTACCAGGCAACGGCTCTCCCACTGGATTGTGGAAGCGATAGCTCTGGCTTATACGAGTCAGGGTTTGCAGGCACCAACGGGCCTGCGTGCTCATTCTACTCGTGGACTGGCTACATCCTGGGCTTTGTTCAAGGGTGTTTCCATTCAGGACATTTGTGCAGCGGCGAGCTGGTCTTCACCGCTCACTTTTGTCCGCTTTTACAGACTAGATGTCTCTGCTCCAAGTGTGGCCCGTGCAGTGCTGGGCCCCGTGTTGGGACAGGGTTCTACCTGTTAAGTACTGTTTTGTTTTGGTGATTTTCGAGATAAGCATGTCTAGCAATACGGGAGTCTCAATATCCCATAGTGAGACATCGAACGGAGTGTTATGAATGAGAACTATAGGTTACTAACGTAACCCCAGTTCTCAGAGTAACATGAAGTGAGATGTCTCACCAGACGGCCCTTCTTGCTGAGGCGAAGCGAGAAGAGGTGCTTTTTTTGAATGACGCTGCGACGTAGCGCAAGCTACTTAAAGGGTGGGTGGATTCCCTGACGTAGTCGTCAAGATCACCAGCCAATCAGGATTGGTGTAATGAGATTGATGCTTCTGATGCATACGCGTTGAGGCACATCCCATAGTGAGACATCTCACTTCATGTTACTCTGAGAACTGGGGTTACGTTAGTAACCTATAGTTTCTGTTATAAGCAAGATCAATCAGAGGGAGTGATTATCAGAGAAAGACAGACGTCAGGGAGCTCAAATCATTTGTATCAGCTTGCTCGTTTTGCTGCCAGCAGTATACTTATCATTAAATATAGCTGAGAACAAGTGGTGGCTGTTTAGAGAAACAATGTCAACATATCATTAGGAATCCTGTAAGCGAACCTGTGTGTAAGATAGCATTTTATTTTGCTTTGTCTTTTGCAATGGGAATGAAAAACACCAACATTTTAAGAAGGGAAACTGGTGTTCTTGTGTTAAAATAGAAAGCCTGAAATGTGGTGACCTTTCCAAATGTACAGAGTAACCCACATATTTCAGATTGCTTTTGAACTGACTTATACTACAAGAACAAGTCAGGAACATTTCAGGGAATTTGAATACCAACAAATGCAGGCTACTAGTGTCCTCAGATATATCCTTGTGTTGCTATAATATTGTCTTTCACGTCCTCTGATGGAGGACCATACATGTGTTAAGTGATTTTTACTGATGATCATTTTACTGTATTTCAGGGAACGCTTTTGAATATTTTCCATAAAAAATATTTAGCAAAGGCATTCTTTCCCAAACCTATTGATGTAATTTAGCCAACAGGGGACTTTAATGCATGAAGTGATTTTGGTAGCATTTATAAATGCAACCTTTAAGTGTTGCTGTTCTTTATACCAAACAAGTGATTGTTCCAAAAGGTCACCATCTTCAGTCATGAGATCTCCGTAGGTGTTCTTGAACGCATCACGGTGGGCAGGGCGCTGTTGTGAGGGTGCCTTCCCCTTATTATACATCCATGGAGCCTTCCCCTCCAGGCTTCATTCACATTTTCTTAACGCCTGGAGGCTCTGGTGGTCTTTACGTCTAAGCAAGTGCAGCGGCGCGAGTGAAGATAAAACGAGTGAGCGGGATATCCTGCTCGCTGTTGTTGTTAGACACATACTCAAACATGGACAGCGGACTCTGACAGAAGCACATGTGTCTTCTTCACTCTTTAAGCTTTAAACTCCCCTGGATAAACTCAGGGACCGGGACGAAAGAAAACTCGAGCACCAAAGCATAAGAAACTTCCAGGAGAGATGTAAGGACACTCTCTCCTTATTCATGCTCAGTTTAACGCTTTTATTCACATTGCTGTGTTTGTGGTCGGGCTGCCGACCGTTTTTGTTACCTTTCAGACGGGCTGTCTCTCACACAGGTGAGGAATTACGCGCCCACTTCTGTCAAACTGACACGTTCTTTTCACTTTTGACGTATTTTGTGTTCTATCCTGTGTTTTCTGCGTATTTTTTTATTCAACTTTTGATTATACTTCCATTGAGAAATAGGACTTGGTGAAATGTGCTGTTGCTCACGATGCATATTTTCAACAACTTGTCATGAGAACCTCTTTAAATGGACATTTAGCGACACGCTTGACATGTTTGTTGGTTGTTTCGGAAAAAAAGGAGAAGAACTTGTCAGAAAGATATGCTTGTTGTGATGGGGGGAACAAGCCCTGACGCGCCTCCACTGCAAAGCCTGACAGAGAGTGAGTCAGACCTGGAGAACACTGAGAGGGGGGGGGGAAGACCCTGGGGACATGGAGCAACAGAGCAGAGCTTCCTTTTTATGCATTTGAAAAATAGTTTCACATTGTTGTCTTGATCCTTGCCGGTTATTTATTGAAGTGTTGCATTACTTGTAAGGTACTGAGTACATCAACTGCAGTGGATTTTTATAGCACAATAAAGGCTGTAATATTGTGAAAACTATAAACAAATATCTACAACATCTTTATGGATTTAATGGTAAACACTGGTGGTTGTTGATTGTGGTCTCATATCCTAAGTAATCGTTGTAGCTTCCATTGGTCAATTTAGTTTAGTTTGTTAATTACAGTGAGACTAGAGCTAGTTCAGTCAGTGTTAGTATGAAATGATATAATAAGCTTGGTGGATATGCACCAGCAACACATAATCTGGTAATCCAAAAGGTGATTCTGCAAAGCCTTAAACCCCATTGATATGATAAGACAGTGCTTGTTAAATTGTTTGTGAAATGTCTCTTTTATTTCAGTTGACATTTGTTTTCTTATGGCAAGATATGAATCAGATTCTGTTTATACTGTGACATCTATCATGTTAATATTGCTGATTAGATTACACCTTCATGGGTGGCTTTAGAAAATCTATGAGCCGGATTGATTTTCTGGAAATGTTAGATTTGTTTATAATTCTTTTGGCATCAATGTGAAAATGTACCTTGATTTGTCAGGCAGTGCATTTATAGAAAATAGACATTCTATATGTGTTTGTTTTAAATAGACCATAATACAGTTATGCTAATATCAGATAATAAAACACATATCCCAAGATAGGGGATTTGATCCATAGCTTGCGTTCAAAATCTTCTTTTGTGAATCAAACGTTTTTTTACTTATCTCACTAAAACATGGGTTTGTATTGAAGAGGCTGAGCATTTTTTGTGCAATGATATGGTCTCAAACGTTTTACTACAGCCTGAGCCTATATAGACTTTATTTTGTTTGTTGTTCTTTGAAATGGCCTACGGTTTGTTTTGACACCTGAGGGTAATGACAGGTGTGTGCTCCATGTTGGAACATTTTTCCTGCCGTCTCTCCTCCTGCTTTGAATCCACTGCACGCTGTGAATAAATAGATGTGCTCACTAGCTGTGTGAAGTTACACTCTATTAATGTATTGCCCTTCTGCTCTCGCAAGGCACTCCAAAGAGCTGTGGAGAGCGGTGTCAGTCAAAATTATAACATGAATTATATATATTATCACTTTTATAGGCAAAAACATTGAGAATTGTATTTTGGAAAAATTCAAATACAGCAGCATATTGTTATTTTAGGAGAGTTTCTGTATATCGATGACTTGCCAGAATGTTGCTTTCTGCATGATCTGGAGTATCAGTTACGCTGTTTGAATGAAAGCCTGTTGACTTTTTGCATGTACTTTTTGCATGCATTGTTTTTCCAGTAACTAACCTCTCCTGTGATTCATCACCTGCTCTGCACTGCATGTTCCCACATCACCAGTCACCTGATCACGGTTTCTCATTGGCTCCCCTGCATAAACATAAGCCCTTTTCCCCTCATGCATTTATGCACTACCTTGTCGTACCTGCCTCGTTCTGACCACATACTGTTCCATGTTCTGCTTGCCTGCTTGGTTTGCTTTCACTTAAGGACGATGTGTTGCCAAACGCTTCCTGAACATCTTACCAAGTTAACCTGTTTCAGCCACTATGCCTTGGATTTCTATTTAGTCCACGTATCTGTGCGCTGAACCTTTACATAAAGATATTTGAGAGAGTGGTAGGTACTCCTGTCAGTGAGAAATCTGACTCTGAATAAGGATTTGTCTTAAGAAAAGCCTTGAATAACACCACCAAGCCATCTTTACTTTCAAATGTACCTTTTTGCTAATACCCTTATTTTATTCTATTCCACAGATTCTTCAGTCTTGCCAGATTTAAATTGACTTGCAGCACTTAAATAATTAAAACCTTCTCTTTCTCTTTTGCAGTGGGATTGACACCAGCCAAAGCTGAGCTAGGAAATGCTCTTGCTATGACCACTACAATGTAAGTATATTGCAATATATGGATGAAGATGGTCTATGTGAATGTGGGTGTTATACAGTTCTGAAAACATACACTAACAGGTTTTAAAGTAGGTTTACACTTACAAGGAATGAGCCTAGGTGTTTGGTGCAGAACAATAATCATAGTAGGATAAACTAAAAGATAAAAGCAAAAACTATAACAGTCAAGAAACACAAGTTAAAAAAGATGAAAATAAAAATATGGACAGTTTTGGTTTTTGAATGAAAAAATATGTATTAACTACCTGTTTTAAAAATGAAGGACGTGCAGGAATGTGCAAACAATTATCCAAGGAATAAGCTAAAGTATAGAGAATATGCAAGTATGTCAGTGGTGGTCCTGGCCCATGGTGATAAGGCCAGTTGCAAATGGAAAGAAAGAATCGCAGCCCCCTGCCAGGGCAGATGTTCAAACCGTTTATGCCCATGTGGTATTTCTATAAAAGGTTAGTGGAAAATGAGACCATCTATAATAACGTGACATTCAATAATTCTGTAAATGGATTTATTTTCTTTGCAGCCAGGAAAAATAACTTTGTAGAGATAACAGTGTTCGGCAAAGCAAGATAATTGCAGAAAAACAAATGAATAATTGGAGTTATATAATATTAGAGTTAAGGTTTAATGTTAAAGCCAGTGGCGAACCGTGTCTATCACAACTGGACCTTCTGTAGACACACACACACCCCCCGCCGTCGCACCCCCCCGGCGTTATAATGTCTGTCTTTTCACTGAATTGTCATCTTGAAAAGGGTACTCACAACAATTCCGCAACAACTTCATCTTCACCTGTTGCACTTGCCATTTCAACGTTAAAAACAATAAAACGGCATGAATTGCTTCGTCGCAACTAGGGGGAGATAAACCCCCCAATATGATGACTAAATACCTGTGATGCTGCTCTTAAGTTAATTTATTGTGACAAAATGAACAATCAATTATAAGCTGTGATTACTCAGGACACCTCTTTCCAACAACTGAGTCATGTGTTCATGAAAGGGTTGAGGAGCTTGTTGCACAGAGATGTGATGGTAACACATGTTTTTACCAGCCTTAAGCTACACTCTCCTGGGAGGGGGTGTGGAACTGAAACGTTGTTAATACTGACCAGGGTCTTGTGTCGCAACACTCCTGGCAGCCACTTTAGGTATGGCGTAACGTCTGTACAAAGGTTGGTACACTAGTTCCTCCACGGTACTGTGCTACTCATGTTTCCTGGCACTGGGCTGTTCAGTGGCATCTACAGTATGGCTACAACTCCCACTGCTGAGATCTGGTGATGGTCATTTATTCCTTCATTAATTTATTAAGATAACCTGCAGAAGTTCCTCCCATTTCCAGCAAATGCGTCAGAGAGCATTGAATAGAACACTTTAGATATGTAATCGCACCAGATTTGTAGAACTATAAAGATGACCAAAATCATAAAATGCTTATTAAAACTTGTGTTATGTTCATGGAGCAATCCAAAATCAACTGTTCCTTCCCTTGATACCTGATTCACTCAATGTTGTTATCATCTGTATCTCGTTGCTCTCTCATCATCTACATTGTTTTTTCTCTTTGTACGACTGCGATATCAAGCGTTTTCCCTCTGTCGGCCCATCCCTCCATCACTCACCCTCTTTGTTTCTCTACAGGGTTTGGTGTATGACAGTGACAGTCCTGATGCATATCTTCTTGGTATCCAATGGTGAGTTTCACCTCCATCACAACACTTGTGATAGCTCTGCTTGTATGCATTCTTCCACCTGGTTATAGCCTTTTTTATAGAACAATATTTATTAGGGATGCTCCGATCGCCAATTTTGGGGCCGATCGCCGGAATCAGTATCGGCTGATCGGTATCGACCGATCCGATCGAGTGGGCGGGGCCTATGGGGATCTTCCATTTAAAGTGATGTTTAAAACTCAGTTAATGGGGCTCATTCACTGGCGCTTCCACAAACAACAACCAACATAATTATTACATTCAAATGAAATTCATTATTCAAGTTTACATTCATTCTTTGGATAATAACACGGGAGAAATGAGCGGAAGCGCTCTCTTTTCCTCTCTCCCCCTCTCCCCCTCTCTCTCTCTCTCTCTCCTGACAGCCTGTCAGTATCGTCTCATGCAGCTCACTGATCCAGTAATGAGTGACCCGACAGTGAAGAATAAATATATGTATAACTAGTTTAGCTTGTTCCAGAGGTAGATAAAATAGCTAAGTGTGTTAGGTCTAACTCTTAAGCCCCGGCCACACGAGGACGATAACGCAAACGGACCGCAATCGTTATCAAAAAAGTCTTCTGTCCACACGCAACAGGCACGAGAAACGTGTCCGTTCACACGAGACCGCTCGAAAGCGCTGGAGACGCTGTAGTACATATGCCAGGCCTGTAAGTGGCGCTGTAGTCCTGCCACAAAAGCAGCGAAGAAGACTTCCCGGCACGGTTGCCATGGTTGCCCTTCTGTTTATTCTCCGCTGTGGACGCTCTGGCTCTTTTTCTCCCTCCCCGAGGCAAGCGTTTGCTCCTGCTGTAGATCTCTCCGGTTTGCCACCAGCAGATGAAAAACCGTGCGGCAGAGTTTCAGTTCGATTTTTTTTCGCCGGTCAACATGTCCGTTAAAGTTGAAATCTTCCGGACAAAATTAGGAAAGTGCCGGTCAAAGGTCTTCTTTGTTATTTATTGAGCTTTAAAACAAATGAATAACGACTCTATATAATAATAATATAAGAATAAAAAACGGAGCCTCTCTTTTCCTCCCCCTCTTCTGACAGCCCAGCAGCTGATCTCTGAGCAGGAGAGGTGGGGAGAGGCGGGGATATTGCTTCAACGTTATCAGGACATGATCGTATAGGCGTAAACACGGAGCCGTTTGCCCCCCCAGAGCGTTTCGTTTGCAGATCTACCCACCTTGGGACCCGTTATCGTTATCGTTTTCTGCGTTTCCATGTCGGCCTCGTGTGGCCGAACCGTCTATCTGATAGTGAACTGTAGCAGATAGGACCGTTATCGTCCTCGTGTGGCCGGGGCTTTGGTGTGTGTTTTGCTCCGCTCACCGGTCCGTCACAGCGGGTGGAGCTGCAGGATTTCTGCTTCACACACGTTGCATACCGCTATTTTATTGTCATTTTCGGACACCTTAAAATACTACCAGACTGGTGAAGCCATTTTGGCGAGCTTGTTTTGCACAGAGAAAAGTTTCATGTATTTTACGTCATCCTTTTACGTCATGTGATCGGCTCTCGCGATCGGCATTTTTAGAGAGCACCGATCGATCGGTAGAGAGTGAGTATTGGCCGATATCGATCGGCGGCCGATCGATCGGAGCATCCCTAATATTTATATATATCCTTTTCAGGTTTGGTGTAAGCATAAAAACTCACCCTACAGAGGTTCAGCTCAGAAATACAAATTGGAGGGATCTTACTGTGTAAAGTATTATATTGTTCATAGAAAAACCCTGAGGTTTGTCCAAGGAATGCTATAGATTAATTTGAAATGAGTGCACTTGTTAGCAACTTACTAAGTTTGAGAAGTTTAATTTGTCCTATTGATTTTGTGAGGCTTTCGTCCTGGCAAAGAGATTCTGACATTATGAATTTAATTCTGGATGTTATTAATGTGTATGAGAAGATTGGCCTTCTTAATTAGAGAAGAGGAACACCTTAGTCCCTATTGCTTATTTTTATTTTGGTTGTAGTGTATGCTTAATTTTAGCGCAAAACTGATTCTATTTAGGTAGCACTGGTCACGATGTGTAAGACTATAACATCTCCACAGAACACAGCAGCAGCCTCATACCAGTGTTGAAACTTGAGATTGATGGTGTTATGGTGGACAGATTTCCCGTGTGGAGCCCATGTGGGCATAGCTGTCCAAATGAAAGCACTGTACTCTTCTTTGACAGTAGATTAATGTTTTTCCTCCAGTTGTCAAACCTACGTAAGGAGTTGCACCTGAGCCAAATCAATACCACCCAGTTGGAGACTAACAAGGTCTTTTCTCAGGATTCTTTTTCTTCTTTTCTAAAACACAACTGTTGCCTCAAAACTAAATGAGATGCAGGATTTCAAAGAAAGAAGCCATATATTGTTTGACTTTTTGGGAACAGAAAACAATGTAAATGTCTTGAGATGGCCTTATTCCTCTAACATCCCATTCTTTGTCCACCCAATCTGGCAATCTTTTACTCAATGACGAGTTGTTCATAAATGAATGTAGAGTAGATGAGTTATCTTTGACTAATGATAAAACCTTGTTCAGGGGACTTATGTAACAAATCAGGATTGTTTTGGCAAAAAAAGAACGTTTTACTTTACATGCAAGGCATTTGTTAACATAGATTTGATCAGAAACAGGAAAACAATTCTATTTTCTATTGTATCTTTTTTTTTATCAGGTGCTTTATATCACTTTTTTTATTTATAAGAAATGCATTAAATTGATGTTTTTTTATATCATTATCAAACTTGGAAAAAAACTCTTATGCTGCGAAATGTAAATAAAATACCGCATTGGGTTGTTTTAAATGGGAGAAATATTTTATTTTGTTAAGATAACAATAAGACAAGATATATAAAATACTCAAATTTTTCTCCATCCAAACGTAATATAATATACTTCCCTCTCAATGTCCCTTCCTCTCTGTGAGCAGGGGCCCTGAGTTCTGGGCTCGAGGAGGGGGCCTCTCTGCAGTCAGGTGCCATGGAACTCCCCTGGCAGGATGAGCTGTGCTGTGACTCACCCTCAGCCCACCTCACTGCGGAGGGAGACAGCACACACACACCGGAGACAAACCGCTCTGATTCAAACCCCCCGCACCATCCCCTCTGCAGCTTCAGGAGCTCCACAACCAGATCACACCCTCCTGATCCCTCTGGAGGTGAGAGTTCATTCAATACTCGTATCAAATATGTTTCTTAAAAACGTATGTGAGTTGCTTTCATCCTGGTTGACAAGACCCGGTTGAAAGAGTTAATGCACGGGAAGTAATGTATCTCACTCAATATCTGTATTTTCATATATTGAAATCAAATATGAACAAATGAATATCAAACTGCCAGTCAGGATTCTCAATGGCTGATCAAATTAACATCAGGCTTCCAATCCAAACTAAGGATAATCTAATTCTTTTTTTCAGTGAGTCTGGTTTTGTTTAACAAGCTGTACTGACTGTTTTGCATTATATCAACTGACATGCAGTGTGGCACTGTCGTGGCTTCCTTCCTTGTCTTTCCATCAAGCCACTAGACGCCTTAAACAGACAGTTCTAACTCGTTTCTTTCCTTTAAATTACTCACAGTTTGAAGTGTTGCTTGGCCTCCGATGGTTTAGATGATGTTGCGATGTGTTTGCTCAAAATCAAATAACAAACATTTGCACATGCAACAAAGAAAATAGGCCTTTACAATATTCAAAAGAAATAGGCAAAACTCAAATAAAATAACAAACAACTTAGGTACTCTGTCTTTCTTGATAATGCTTATATAACTTCATAACTTAAAGGGTACTTGTACGATTTGTATGTATGTGTAGTACGGTTAAAAACTGTTCCTCGACGGCGTCTCTCAACAGGTTGCCCATCACTGTGGCTTGCTTAATCTTTTGTTGGGAGAATTTTTTACTTGCCACATGACAAATTCAGTGACAGGTTTTTAGGGGCTCCTTAGGTATAATATAGACTTGGTCCCAAATGCAGATAATAAAAAAGAAAGCACATTTCTACTGCTTAGGAATCACTGCATTGACACGTCAAGTCTGAATTGGATGTAAATCATGATGTGCGGAGACATCTTATATCAAATAAACTATAATGATACCGCGCTAGCTTTATACACTGAAACTAAAGCTGTTTTTATACAATTTAGAGGTATCCTTTGAAACTTCAGAGATGTTACACATCTGTATTTTGATGAGTGGGTCCCTATATTGTTAGCACACAGTTTCATGCTTGACATCAGAAAATAAGTATAGGAGAACATTGAGCCCTGTCTGTTTAAAAGCAAACATGAAGGTGACACACTTTTCATTCCAAGTAGCAACAGGGTGGTTGTGTAATGTGGCTCATCAGAACAAACAGCAGGGTGTGAAAGAGCCTCACAATTCACCATTCTTCTTGCAGTGTCATCACTTGTCACCGATAGATGTGCCTCCAAAGATCAGCCTGACAGGTTCATTAAACTTTAAGCTTGCCCCCCCTCCCCCCCCCCCGTTCCCTCTGAGTAACACAGAATTAAACCATCCGTCTCATATATTTCATATTCATCTGGGGAATCGTTCAGCATCACTGTGTTCTCTAGCAGGAGGAGAAAGTACGTGGGTCTTTAAGTTTAAAGAGCAAATGGGGGGCCTTTCCAAGTGAGTCATAATTATAAAATGCTCTCTTGATATTATCAGCGTGAAGATGGAGATGAGATTATATTGAGACAAGAGGGAGGTGTGGAGGATTTGTTTGTTTTCATCGATCTGTGTGGTGCAGGGGGACATTTGAATCAATGGTGATTAGCTGAGACCTTCAAGATTCATCCCCAAGCAATGATGATCAAACGGAGAAGTTGTAGACATACTACGTTGCGCCTCCTTTCTGCTTTATGAGGCCTTTTTGACAGTCAGGTATGATACAGCTCCCAAAGGTCCCAGAGCGTTTTGCTCATTCATATTCTTTGGTTAGCCATATTCATTTTATTTATCATTCTGTTGGTTTAAGTACCAAATTGTCTTTAAGATAGGTGTGGGTTAATAACGTGAGAAGGCTGAGATTGAACAAAAGAGCTTTTTTATATAACAATTTATTTTTATAGAACACAAAGTTTTGTATAAGCATTCCTGGTTACGTTTTGTCCTTATTCAACCTACAAACATGAATACACATCCTTTCCTGAGCTTAAGCTTGCTGAACATGTGTAAACTGCGCTACTAATGTCAGTTAGTGTGCTAAATAGCTTTTCAGCTGCAGGACTTTGCAACAGTGTGCAAGCGGATCTGTTAATGTCCCTTGGGTCCGGTTAGATGCTGATGGAAACTTTACTCTTTAACTCTACTGAAAACACACCCATGACATGCTGAAGCACATCTGTGTTTACCTCATCTCTAAAAAAAACTTGATATTCTTTTAGTCCACTACTTTGGACCAGCCTGAAATATCTTAACACAAATTTTAACAATACTAATGTTGTGCAAAACTTGTGACATTTCCATAATTCCCAGGTCTACCTTGTATTAAGTGCTTATTATGAAATGTCAGCTCAAAAGCTACATTCAGATAATAAAAATGGTAAACAAAACCTACTGCTCAAAAACGTGTATGAATACTTTATTTATATTCTGCCAATAGATCCCCCAAATCCCATGCACTGGTCCTTTTTTAATGACGTTTCCAGGCAGGAACCGTACCTCAGTATGGGTGCTTGCAGCTATAATATTTCACTGTTCTCAGAATATGAAGCTAGCCTGTTTCTCAGAAGCCCTTATTTGAAGGTCACAGTCAACAAGTGTAAATCACGTGGAGATGTCTCTCAACGTGCTCCTAACATGCAAATCTGATTTCTTGTCAGGCACCTGTTTGGACATTCTGTGCAAAATTGATGAAAACTGGGAAAATCTAATATGTGAACTTCAATCACACGGCCCACCATCAACCACAAAGGCTGCTGGTGTCAAGGCAATTAGCTTACATACGAGTGTGTCGTAAGTATGAAACTTCACCATTTAATTTTCTGTGTTTTTTTTCTTTGTTGTGTTTGTGTGTTTGTTAGTCTAATCTGTTTCCCTTCTGCTCAGTGGGGGGCTAAGTATGCTGTGTTTATTTTGATCAGCAGTGGGGGAAACTGCATGATATAACACAGGCTCCAGGCTTTTTTTGTTGCGGGGATAAAGAGGACAATTCAACCCTGATCTCACACTTTTGATAAGCCGGACATTTTTCAGCTTTTACATCTTGTACACTGCTCAGTTTTCGCTAAGTCAAAAAACAACATTTGAAAAAATGATTTCACCTCAAGGTCCATTTATTAACTGTTCTTTAGCTTCCAATCATGTCACACAATTTTCATTAGTACATACAATTGCACAGGTATGTACAGTAACGGTTCAAAGACTTGCCTTCAATGTTAATAAAAAATTATACAGTATTTTGAAGTATTTTTACTGTTGTCAGGTCGAAGAAAGAGGAGAATGATGGGAATACACCGTATGATAATCCTGTGATCTGCAAGGTGGAGGTTCCATTTATGTGCTCGGTTGTTCTTGACGCTACGACAAGCTTTGTCACCGTGGTAACTGTCAGCCTTACCGACGCCATCCCTCCCTCAGTTCTTCTCAGAATTCCTTCCCGACCTGGTAAGAGGAAATGTCTTCATTCTTTGTTTTATATCAGTAGGAAGTTGTAAGAGTCTGTTTGTGGTGGAGGCATATTTATATATATATATATATATATATATATATATAAATAATTATGTTCAAAATAAAATGGTCCCTCCGTTGCCTTCTGCACGAAACATAGTGCGAGGTGGTTGCTATGCAACAACACTAACAGCTAGCGAACATATTAGACGGAGACCGTTGATCCATTATTTGGCTATTTATTTACATTCATTTGTATGTTGCCGTTTATTGTGCAGCATCAGTAGAATGGCTTACGTGGTTACTTGTATAGGTTGAGGTTGTACTAGGCTGTTGCTTGGCGTGGCGAGAATATTGCTCCACTTTCTCCGGTCCCCGAGATTCGGCTTCCAGTAGCTCTGGAGAGAGCTTTCGCACCTGTGGCCACTAACGGTCATCATTTATCTGCTTTGTTTCAAGACCCGCATCAGAAAGCTTTTGAATGGTGGTACTTTTCCAGTTGGTCTACGTGCTCTTCACGTAGCTCTGCATGTCGTCGTTTAGGTGCTTTTTTTTTTCTGGAGATAGGCACTGCTCAATCCACTCCTCCATAGTAAGGCCACCCCGGAGGTCGAAGTTTACCTTAAATGTTTCCATCTTAAGCTTTGTTAGTTAGTTAGTTTCGTAACGGACGTAATGTAACAGCTGTAACGGTTGTAGCTTTTTCTCAGACGCGGAGGGATACTGACTTGTGAAAAGTAACTACAATTCTACCGGTGATATACACTCATTATATCACGGCTAAGAACCAATCAGATTGCTTGATTTGACTTGTCCGTTTTATAATGTACATTTGTTTTCTCTATGAACTTTAGGCCTTGCAGCTTTTTATGAAATGCATCTCTAAGGAGTTACCCTTGTTTTTTACCTTAATTGGAAAACTTTTGCTCTGCGTAGCTACAGTTATGTCTGTGCTGCAGGTGTTGCATTGTAATGTATGAAATAAGTGCTATTGCACCTAATACACATTTGCATAATGAAAGGACATGCTTCATTAACTCTCAATGGATCTTTCTACCTCTGTAACCATGAAAATAAGCTCCAATTACTGAAGACTGTGTATTCAGATGTGATTAGGACTATGAAAAGAAAAGGGCAATTTCCTGTCTACCAATAGAGGGTAACATGTTTAAATAAGTCCTTACAGTACCTTCAGTGGTGGAAAACAAGAAAGTCAATCTTTTAAATGATGTGACAGCAGTCTGGAAAATACATTATTTAGCTATTATTACTGTTTCTCTCCCAGTAGACATCACTGTGTGTTATGAGACGCAATTGTCTCTTGTATATTTGTCATAATTCAACCTGTCTCAGTGAGTGACAGTAGATACAAGTCTGGGAGCTGGCCTCTAATATACACCTGTAATGATCAATACGTCTAAATATTAAGCTTAATATACTGCCAAGAATAAATCATTGAATATTAAAAATATCCAACTGTATGTTTTTATTCAAAATCCACTCATTGGCTGACATTTAAGTGCATACTTTTCTTGCACTATGCAAGACTGAAAAGGCAAAGTGATTTTATTTTTGTCAATATTTTTTATTAAATCGTGAGATGGATTCATCTAATTTATTTTGATAATCCTGGCATAAGGACAAGAAGTGAAGATTAGTCTTTATGAAGATATTAGTAATCAGTGCAAAGGTCGCCCTTAGATGGGGAGTGCTGTTATATCATGGTTAATAACCACATCTGTATTAAGTGACCTTATAGGCTGCAGAGCTTATCTTTAAATCCCAAACACATGCAAACTCAGATATTGTCATTTTAAGAGCAATATGTTGAAAATCCTTCTATTTCATATACAGTTCTAATAATCCATAGGATTTACAGGACATTATGATTAGCAGTAAACTGATCCTGCTGTGATGTCCTTCTGTTTGTGAGACAATCTTTTATTTTTCTGCAGTGAGACCGAGTCCTCCAGTCAACCTGTCACACATCCAGACCATTAAGGCAGAACTGATACTGCAGTGGGACGACCCCCCCCACTCTGATACCGGTCGGCTGAGATACGAAGTCCGGCACTCTCCTAACACCACTCACCCGGCCTGGCAGGTAACATTCAGCTTTGATACAATATGCACTTCTATCCAAGAAGTGATACCTTGCAAGAGTCTGCCACTGCACCCACTGAGTCATTTGAACTAAAAACATTTGTAGCTTTTGATAATAAGGCATCTTTCATAAAGGGTTCATCATTTTTTTTTTTTTGCATTTTTGGTTCTTACAAATCACTTTATAGCTATTAGTAAGAACATTTGGATTTATAAACAAATGTTAATTAAGGTTTTGAGTGAAGGATATAACAGTTTTACAACCTATCAACCCAACAATTGTTCTTATTATAGGCTTTACATAATGTATAAATCCTCTGCAAACACCAGTTACGAATTATAATTTTTTTTTAAGGTTGTCTGATTGGATGTGGTACCAAAATGTCACTATTTAACTTTGAACAAAAAACAAAACTGCCTCAGTGATCAGCTTCATGCTTCATTCAAAGTATGCAAGATAAGCTTCAGAAAGAGAAGATAAAAATACTGTGGATCTTGAAGAACTCATAGTCTATTGGTAAGGTTGTTAAAGAGAAACTTTCACAAGTTAGTTTTAACCTTGAGTGAGTCATACATACACATACTGAATTGCCTTTCACTGCAACAGTAGTGCTTTCACGCAGTGAACCTTTCCACTAACAAGACATCTTGTTTATGTAGTGCGACATGCCGACAGCCAGTCGGTTTTAATAGCCTCACAGAGCGCGCTCAGCATTAAACATCGTACTTAGTTTTCAGCAGTGGATCATAGGCTCTATGATTCATCCAGCGGTCAGACTGTAGTTCTTCTGTTTAAGACTCAAATATACAATTAAAATAATATGTTCTCTCTTAACCCTCTATAAGAAGCTGTAGGTACCTCTCACTACCACACTAAACTGGCCTCCTTCGATTTCATCCCAACCTCAGTTCTTAAACATTAGACTTGAGCTGAATAGCTACATTTCATCAACGGAAATGTTCTCTTAGTTTTTCTCAAAGGACAACAATGTTTTGAGCTATTACAGCAGTTAATTTACAATAATAACCCGGTGTGCAGGTGGTGTCTGTGCCAGAAGAGCCCAGGCTGTCTCTGGAGCTGAAGCCCGAACTGAACTACACCATCCAGGTCCGCTCCTCCGGCCTGGACAAGCCTCCACTGTGGAGCGAGTGGAGTGAACTTCACCACATCTACTTGTACTGTAAGCACCATTTCCTTACCGCTAGATAGAGACATACAAGGTGATATTTTTGATCTTGTACTCTTGTTCAAACTGAAAGTGTTGTTGTATTATTACAGATGTTAGATGGGTTTTGTTGATGTTATGGAGAAGTTGCAGGCAGCTTAATACATGTATGAATATTAAGTAGCTGACATAATTTTACAAATACAATACCTGTTTACATAAAAAACATAGTCTTCGTTGTGTCACTCTTATCACATCGGTTGCTCTTTGTTAGTTTGCATGTTGTTTCAGAACTGAAACAGCTGAACTGAGCTGAGAGGTTATCTGGGTATGTGTAGGCCCTTAAATCAGGATGTGAGATTACATTTTCTTTTTCGTTTGCAAAGAGTTTGACTAACTAACATTTTGAAACCGTCTGTGGTTCAACTGCTGCGATCCAACACACATCTCTGACTGTGGTAGATTTCCACAAATGACCTCATTATGTCTCAGGAAGATTTACGTTAATACTAAACTATTAAAATGAAGGCAGCTCATTAGCTATTAATGAGGAACTCGTTCCAGTGTGGTCCACGTCAATAGACTGTGAACCAGAGGATCTCAAGGCTAGTGACAAGCTACAAATCATGTGGGGTGACACAGTGTTGCTTTACCAATAGGTAAATGCTAAACATGTGGCCAACAAGCCGAACATGAAGCTATTGAAAGGATGAATCTAAGAGTTGAGAAATTAGACAAAGATTTGTGTACACTTTGAATTATCTTTTCAATCAGAAACTATAAATAACTCACACTGTTTGTTTTCTGCAATATCAGGCTGCTAATTAAAATGTGAACATCAGCAGACCAGTAGCTGGCAGCGCTAAGGGTTTGTCATTAGTGTGTGAGCATATCTGCTATAACTATTTTGTGTACATATGCATGTGTATGCGTTGCTGTTTACAGAGTGTTGCTTCTCTCTGTATCACATGAGGAAAGCTGACCCTGTTGCAAAAACATGTCTGTGTGTCGGGTTTTAAAGTTTGCAACTCTGAGTAATTTCACGGAAACGAGCTTCAGAAACATTACTTTACTGCAAATGAAATACTGAAAGGGATAGAAAAGCAGCAAAGTTTTGGAAAGTTTTTCAATAAGCACTGTTAGCAATGTGTCATTCATTTTGTTTTCCTATTGACTCCATGAAGATGTTTTCTTAGGCTGCATCTGAGGAGGTGGTTAGAGGACAACTCTTTACGCAGGTTCCATACAAAAAAAGTTTTCAAAATCCCAGTTTTTTTACTTTTGTAGAAAAACATAAATACAAAATACAAAATGAAAATGAGTCAGGCAATTGTTCACTGAAGGGTTTTTGTTTTTCCTCTTCTTTGTTACGTTCGTCATCCATTTGGCTTCGGTTTTTTCTTTGAGATTTCAATGACATTTATATAATAAGAAATGTCATAAGAGAGATCCTGTTAATCACACAAAGTAAAAAGAACAAACAAACAATATCGTGATGTTTTTGTGTGTGTGCAGCGGTGAGCTACATCCCTCAGACAGTTGTAGCACGGTCTGGGGAAAATGTCACGATGTATTGTGTCTTCAACGACCACAGCATGAATGCCAGCACGGCCACATGGATGCTCAACTTGAACCCCAATCAGACGCTTAATCGTAGTCTGTACCATCCGCTCAACCAATGGGTAAGGAACAAATATTTTCCTTCCAGGTTTTGTGTGTTTCTGGGAACATTTCAACTAGTTTAATGACTTCCCTGTGTATTTTAAGAGAAGTCAATGTAAATTACAATTATTTTTGTCTTTTCGTTCCCAAACCAGGTGAGCAAAATCACATTTCGTCCTTCAGAGACTCAGATGTATGCAGTGCTGCAGTGCAAGACTAAGAACTGGACCCAGGCACAAAGCCGGATCTATGTAGAAGGTAAGCCTTTTTGCGCGTTCACATCAAAGGTAAATATTACAGAAAAGAGACTCCATCTTTAGAAATCGTATATTTACAGTATAAGACATTGATGAACGTTTCCTGTAGTGATTGTCGAACATCAAAATGTCCCCTCTGATCTTTTGAAGTTCCTGAAAGTCCCTGTGTGGACAAAGACAGGAAAGCGAGTGGTGACATGCCACAGAACAACAATGTGAACCAAAATAACCCCAGTACTCAGAGGCTACTTCAGGTGAAGTTTGTTATTGTGTCTTATATGTGTGTATTTCTCTGTGTGTGTCCTAGGAGCATACATCAAAATAAACTGTGAAACCAGTGGTGATATCGATGCTATGGAATGTAGCTGGACGAACACGCTGTACACTAACCCTACAATCAGATACCGGTAAGCAGGCAATTTACATTTTACAGTTACTGTCTCCATGGATGTTTGTGCAAGCTATGGCATTGTTAATGAAACATCTGAAGTCTGTGTGCTGAATCACACATTTCCTGGACAAAGTGTACCAGACATTTAAGTGAATACAGCCATAGAATATGTGCCAAAGGATATCGGGAAGTTTATTTCCTAAGTACACAATAAGTCAACAGCAGTAGGGCTTCTGACCTTACAGAAACACTAGGTCTTTACACTTTGAACACAGAAACACAATGAGGACTGACAGAATGATGGATTGAGTGTTTCATAACTCTCTTGTGCAACTGTTTCCTCTAATTCTCCTGAATAGAGACTGAAAAAATACCTCATTCCATCTGGATATTATTATTTTTAAATGAGAACAGTTGTAATTCCTAGTGTTGTGTACAATTGTGTACAATGTAGTTCTAATTTGCACAGTTATGTCACCAATCTTATGTGTGACTGCAAGTTTAATTGCTAAGATCTGGGAATGCAGCAATATCGCTGAAAAGGCGTGTAAAAGAAGAAGAAGAAGAAGAAAAAGAAGAAGAAGAATGATACACGTTTTATACAAATCCACACAATTATTTGGTTAAAGAAATTAGTTGTGCCTGAACCAGTTTTGCATGCAAATAAGCATTATGCAGATATTTGAGGTGCGATCACTTTCAATTTCCCTCCATGTTTTGATAACCTGGCTAATCTTTTCTCTTGCCTGAACATATAATCACTACTCATTTGACTTGAATCCAGCAAAAGATGTCCTTCTCCCAGATCATAGCAATTTCTTTGATGACTACAATGTCATCATATTCAATTAAAATGATGTTAAAAGCTACAGAAATTACTTTGAATTATCCATTAATCCGGGACTAACATACTGTATCATTGTCTTTTGAGCTATAATGATCAGAGTGTATTTTAGAAGTAATTTATACCTCTTTTTGTTACTCTCTTCAGGTGGGCTGACCTGCCGTGCGATGTGATGGAGAAGAGGGAACAAAGGGGGGAGGAAGTGGGGCAGACGGGGCCTCCTTGGCCTTCCTGCTTGCCGTTTCTTCGAACCATGAAGACAAAGTGCACCTTCCAGCCTCTCAGGATGAACTGCTACAAGCTATGGCTGGAGGTGCCCTCCCTGCTAGGGCCCATCAGATCTAAACCCATCTACCTCACACCCACAGATCATGGTGAGCAAGATGGATTTGTGTGAGGAACATATCAAAATTAAAAAGAAGAGAAAAGTGTGAAAAAAGGGGGATTTAGTTGGATTTGAAAGTGTTTTAAAGGCCTCTACACACCGGCCCGACTTTGGGAGTCAGAGGCCGTCCGAAGCCGTCAGAGGCAGTCGGGCATTCGCGTCGCACTACTCAGGTTGGTGTGTCGTCTCTTTACGGCACATTTTCAACCCTCCCGCCTCCTCCCGCCGCCGATTCAACATGTTGAATCGGCGGCGGGAGGCCGCGGGAGGCCAAAGAACGTCGGGACAAATCAATCACTCTGATTGGCTGTTCAGCTTAGCGAATCAGTGCATCAGAAGTGAAGCGGAAGTGAGGGACCAAAACAAACGATAAGAAGGCACACACAGACGGCTAATCTTCCTCATTTTCATCTCACCCGGACGCAAGAGTTTCTTTTTTATCATGACGGCATGGAATGAAGAAAGTGAAGACCAACTGATCAGGCTGTGTTTGTTTGTTTAATATTACTAAGTCTGTTCTTCTTCTCTCGGTGTATAAAACGCAGTCTGTCTTCCGGTTGTTGCCTCTTTTGAATGACGAATACACACTACCGCCGCCTGCTGGTAAGGAGAGTTATTGCCACTCGTCGGCTGAAGTATTTGCGGTGTGTTCGTACGCGGGCGGCTTTATCCGACGAAGCCAACGAAGCCTGACGTAGCTGACGTAAAAGTCGGGACGCCTTCGGTACGCGTTCTTTGGTCTCAGGTTGGTGTGTAGAGACCTTAAGATAAAGTGGATCTCCTCCCACCTCAACATCTTAGCAGTTTTACAGTATATCTGTCATTAAGCATGCATTGATTTTGTATCAATGACATACAAAGTTTTAACAAATTGCTTGAGACTTTGACCAAAGTAGAAACAGGGCATCTTTCTTGTCCATCAAACATGAGTTGCCTCTTGTCATTTATGATAATATCATATTTCAAAATAAAAAAGCATGTGGAAATATCTAAAGAGTATTAGTTTTCTTCTGTTAAGTTTAGATATACTATAAAATAAATGTTTAAGGCAAAAATGTACTGCAGAGAAAAGCACTGCCACATTAAATATTCATACAGGAAACAGTTGTATGTTTGAAGAGAACATTTTAAATATTGAGGTCGAAGTAGTGCTTACTAGTCACGGAACAATAAATGATTAACAGCATGAGATAAGAATGTAGAAATAAATATTTGTCAGGTTTTTTCATTACCTGCGATCATGTTTATTAGGTGTTCTGCAGCTGTAAGAGACTCACTCACTCTTCTATGCCATTACCCCTGCAGTGAAACCCCACAACCCCACTAATGTGAAGGCAGTGACCCGGAGCAGTGGGGTCCTAAACGTCACATGGGAGCCTCCCTCTCTGCCCTCCGATGGGCTCCAGTGTCAGTTTCGGTACCAGTCGCCCTCCGCTGTCAGAGCACAGCCAGAGTGGAAGGTAAGCTGGTCTGTTGGACTGTTTACCAACCTCAGGCTTCACATCTCATTATCTTTCCAAAATGTTTTTCCCCCTGTAAGAAGGTAGTTTATCTTTCAAGAACTAGAAGTAAACTCTGTCTAGGACTCTGCCGGTAAATAAGTCTTAAAGGGGACCTATCATGCAAAATGCACCTTTTAATGTCCTTCATACATAAATATGTGTCCCCGGTGTCTCAGGGAACTCACAAAGTGTCAGAAAATAAAACCCTCTCTCTTTTCCTCCGTACCGAAATCTCTAAAAACGGGGGAACAACGGAGCTGATCCAGATTTGCGTCCGATATGACGTAATATCGGAAATGTGGGCTGGCTTTACACCCACGGCCCTATCAGAAACGTTGCTATCAGAAACAATGCCCGACTGTTTTGGACGTAATATGGTCTTTGTTTATATTAGCAAGCATCGCTAACACTCAGAGCTAACCTGTACTGGAGAGAGCATGTGTAAAAGAGCAGGAAATAAAAAAAGGTACTCACCTTGTGGTAAACCTGCAAGAGAAAAAGCATTTGAGCTCCATACTGTTTCAGAAATAATCCTTGATGTGGTTTGGAACATGATATGGCGTTTAATCACGGCAGCATTTAGCTGCATCTGCCGGTAGAATTCTGAGCAGGCATTAGCCCCCCCTCCTCTTTTTTTTTTTTTTTCAAGCTAAGGCCCCCGAATCAGTAGTTCTCTAACAGGGCTGAAATAGAGGGATATGAGGGATGTCTAAAATGCATGATCTGTTTGGTATTTTGAGCAAAACACATCATAGACATGTTTTTAATATATTTTTATATACGGAGACCCTAATATGACCCTAATATATGCCTAATAATAGCATAATAGGAGGCCTTTAAATGACGCAGGATGCTTTAGCATAAACTCAACGGGTCAGTTTGACATGATCTAAAATAATTCTATATTCCTGTCCTCTTTTGGAAATTGGAGACATGATATCAAATGATGAGAAAGACGAGGAAGCAAATGTCTCTCTTCATTTGAGTGAAGTATGGATCAAATCTCCCCAGATAAGCTATTTTTCATTTCTTTTAAATAAAATGACCACTTAATAACTATGAAAATGTCATGCTTGCAGGTCCAGAGTCCAGTGCGGGAGAGGTGGGCGGAGGCTGTAGTGTCGGACATGTGCCGGGTGTACGTGGTGCAAGCACGCTGCATGCACACTAAAGGCACCGGCTACTGGAGCGAGTGGAGCGATTCAGTCTACTCCACTCCCCAGAACAGCAGAGGTACAGTTTGGCACCTTTACTTTCATCCTGATCTGAAAATGACTCCCATGATACCCATTTCTTTATATTAACCTATAATTTAGTTTAGACAGACATCATTATATTAATGTGATTCAAATGGTAATTTGCTATTCCCGCTGTGTGGAGCTTATTCAGCAATGGTTTCATGTATTTCATTACAGTCGGTTTTATGTTTGCAAAAAGTAATACAACAAGTTTTAACAAAAAAGGAAGTTTGTATTACTTTTTTTTGTTAACCTTTGCTGTTCTGGAAGATGTGACAGGATGCATAAAGCTGTCCATCCTACTTTATTTGTAATTCAGAAAAGTAGTACCTCAGTTGATTTATTTTCTCTATTAGCCATTAAATTCTATATATTAGAGATTATTTTGAGGCGGTGTTGGTTGTGTTTGTCTTAGTGGTTGTAATATAGTGTCACTACTATGGGTATTAATGCTAAGAGTGTTTTACTGATTGTACTAGACCAAGAATTAAACTCTACCACTAACATAATGGTGAAAGCCATCCTCTAACGTATTGTTGGTCTGCCTCTCAGCTCCTGAGCGTGGCCCTGATTTCTGGAGAATCCTTCAAGATGATCCACATAGAAACCAGACTAATGTTACTCTACTATTGGAAGTAAGAATCTAAAACAAACATGTCCAGGCTTGTAATAACACAATTCAATCTAATAAAAATGTTATTTTTTGTTGTGCAGCATCTCCAAATATCCAGGCGCTCTTACTGTGTGGATGGATTTATAGTGCAGTACCAGCCGTTGAGTGGCTCTGTGAGGAGGGAGCAGATGGAGCTGGCCTCCTCCTACAGCTTCCAGTGGAACCAGGTTCCCCAAACTGTGACCGTGGAGGCCTACAACAATCTGGGGAGCTCCGCTAACAACATCAACATGACACTGGAGAAACAGCCCAAACGTGAGTAAAGATTTTCATATTGTGAAAAATGTGTTTATTTGTATTTCTTCTGACCTTTTGAGAGAAGGAATTAAACATGTGTTCTCATACACACATCAAAGTCAAAGTCAACTTTAATGTGAATCTTACTCAGTTTCTGTTTACAGAGAGATCGAAATGACGTTAACAACAATCCCGAATATAAAATTATACAATATACAGATGTGTATACAAATATGTATAACGTATGTATATCCTATATACACAATCAACAGACACATTTACACTTATGCACACATTAAGATAACAAACACAACAATCAATATATACAAAATAACAGTCACTTCAATATCAATATCTTTGGTGCATGATTGTCCATAGAATGTGCATTCATTGCAGATTGTCCATAGCAGCGTAAAAAAAAGTGTCTTTTAAAAAAAATCAACTTTTATGAATTTGAGCCCCTTTAAACATCATCTTCATTGTTTCAAAATAACATGACACAAAATAATTTAGTTGATCATCATTATCAGGCAAAAATGTCCTTCCTCTGAGCTGTTTGACAGAGAATTTTCCACTATGACCATGATATTATGATACGTGACATGAGGACATCCCCGTCAAAGCCTGGGGACACAAACAGCCGTCCATTAGGACATTGCACTTAACACATTTGTCTCTGGAGAGCCTATGAGAGCCCTGATTGAGCCCCTGCTGCCATTAGCTGTAGTGTAGTAAACATTATTAGCAGCACTCCAACAGAGATATTTTTTTGATGACAGTTCTTTGTTAGACACAGGGATGTTTGGGTGAAATGTGTGTAATGTATATTACAGAGAAAGTTGTTTATGAGACATTTTTCCATAATATTCAGAGAACATTTGTATGGTAGGTAATGATTCAGACTGTATCTTATAATCCCCATCGAATTTAGCAAACTAATGAATTACCTTTTCTCTTGAAGCATCTGTATTTGTCATGATTCTCTACTCGTTTATTCAGATTTTTGATTTGACACTAATCTGTATATAGAAAAGCTTGGCACCTACAGTGGCCGTGATCAATACTTTTTTATTAACACTGAAATTCGATCAAGTGGTAGGTCGTCATTTATTCATCCAACCCCTTCAAAGCCTTTTAGCGTCTTTAAGTTCAATGTTTTCAGCCTTCAACTTTACTTTTCTTATTCACTGTCATCACTCTTGTCATGAATGTTTTGAGCTGCAGGAGGCAACTACTTCCTTCTAAAAATAATCCTTTGTGCCCTAAGCTTGGAGGGTCAGATCTTTCTCTCAGAATTTGTTGAAAATCCAAGCTCACTTTAAGAGCTGCAACAAGACAAATAAAGAAAAGTGCTGAATCTCCATAGGTTGTGAAAACACGATTTTCTGCCATTTCTGCATTAATAAATAACTTAGTCGGCAAAAGCATTAATGTTGATCCTATCGTCTGTCAGTCAACTAATTGTTGCAGCTTAATCCACAGCAGACAAAAAAACAGAAACTGCAGACACATGAATCTGGATACTTCCCGTCAGGCTGCTAGAGAATGGGCGTGCTGTTCTCTCCAAATCCCTCATCAAAACACAGAAGGAGTAGATATTTCTTTCTGAGAATGGTGTTCTGTTTCTCTATAGCTGAGTTAAAGATACATGGAGGGTACATTTATTTTTCGATTTCCTGAAGTTATGCAATGGTATGAAAACTCGTCACCTGGTAGAAACTATTTTCCCTCTCTGCAGGCCGCTGTGTGCACTCGTTCAGTGTGTTGGTCATCAACAGCACCTGTGTGTCTCTGTCCTGGAGCCTGTTGGACCCCCCCTCAGTGCCTCTGTACATGGTAGTGCAGTGGTCTCCACAGAAGCAGCAGGGCTATGACCCTCACAAAGGCCGGAGCAGTGAAACATGGGCCAGACTGCCCTACACCAAGCGTCCCATCTACCTGAGAGGTAACACAATCTCTTCAATGTTCCTTATTTTGATCTCTTTGGGTGAGAGTGAGTATTTGTAAACTCAGCAAACATGATTTCAATGTATCGTTTGCAGGTGATTTTTTAGGCTCAGAGGACTCTGGCTTCCAATTGTACCCTGTGTTTGCTGATGGAGAAGGCGAGCCAATGTACGCTAAAGGTAGGCTGTCCATTTCTGGCTGTTTTATTCAAAATTCAAGGATGACAGGATTCCAGCACTTCCACTGTTTGATTAAGTATAGCTCTGATGTATTTTTTTTCAACTGTTGCAGCCACCAGAGAAGAACCTGCTGCCTACATGATGCTCATGATCATCTCCTTCCTCTCCATCGTCCTGTTAGCCACCCTCATCCTCTCCCAGAACCAGTAAGAGCCTCTTGTTCAGTGGCGGTTCTAGACCAATTTTACTGGGGGGGGGGGGGGGAGGCTGGGGCCAGTTATTTCATGAGAGGGGCACAATAAAAGCGGGTTAAAAAGACAAAGACAGTATAAAGTAATTGTGTCAAATAAACATAAAATACAGTAATTGGTATTTGTTTTTTTAAAGGTATTTGTTTTAGTACATTTAAGTTACAGTCCTTTGTTTCAGTAGTTTTTTTCATTTAGAGTCTTTGTTTTAGTAACTTTAAGTGACAATTTAATTAAAAAACATAAACAGTATTTGCTTTTATATAAGGTAATGAACAGTTTAATCTCCACTGTACATCCGGGTCTCTGATTTGATTTAGTTCCAATAAATCGTAATGTTGCTTTTTTTTTGGAGGGGGGCCACAGGGGGGTCCCTGGTCAGTGTTACAGGGGCACTGCCCCCTGTTGGCCCCCCCCTAGAACCGCCCCTGCTCTTGTTCCATGTAATCCAAATCCAAATTGCATTTACAAGGATTTAACCTAAGGAATTATGTTCATTAAATAATGATTGTTAATGTTTTGGGTAACATCCAAATGTATCTTACAGAAATACATGCAGGTATACTTGATACATGTATTAATTATATGACTTCAGTTTTAGTCTTTTACCAAGACACAGTAATGAAACATTATGGCAGTCTATGTGGTGCAGTCTAATTTATAGAGCAGAAACATTGACCATGACAAATTAGGAGTTTGGCATTGAACAGGTCAGAATGCCAAACACTTGTTATCTGCAGGGAAGTGTGTATGTGGGGGGTGAAAGGAGACAAAGAAGCCTGAAGCAAAGAAGGATGTACTCTAAATATCTGCTGCAATTCTCTCCAGGATGAAGAATATTGTCTGGAAGAAAGTGCCCAACCCAAACCAGTGCTCCTGGGCCAAAGGACTAGACTTCAAAAAGGTACAAAATAAAACTATTTATTCCTAAATGATAACTCATGGTCATGATTTGTTTTGTATCGACCTTTCATATAATCCTGGACACAACTTACAAAAAAAACTTGTTTTACACTGTTTCATCGCGCTTTGTCACCTTTCAGACAGTCCGGTCTTTAAACTAAAACAGCTATACGTCATTATAGTCGAATCCAACTGTCAGGAAAGCAAGTTAGTGCATTTTATGAAGTGTTACATTTGTCCTTTAACTCAATACAATTATGCCTTTGCCCAAAGCAATGTACAAAGTGTGGTGGAAATTCCACACTTAATCACCTTCTGGTAAGAAAAGAACAAATATACAAGCTTAAACCAAAGTCGTGTTATTTAATAAAGAGTTATAGCATTTAACAGAATCAATCATATTTCCAGCTGGAAAGGACAGAGGTCCTGCACTAGTAGATAGTACCAGGATCTGACCCCGTTACACAGAAAAGCAATGTCATTTATAGAGATGAGACACAGGAAGGAAGGCAATCCACATTACAGTCCTAAATTGGGTGGGGGGGGCAGACAGAAGGGGAAGCGCAGCATGTTAATTACAACCCCTAACATCCATATGATAATTGCCTGACAATGGTCAGGGCGACACCCTTCTGTCTGAGAACATTTTGTAGAAACCTACATGTATATTGAATCACTGTAAATTCCATCATACAAAGCAATAGGGCAGTGCTGTAAATGTATATTTCTTTGTCATTTTTACATTTAGGAAATGTACACAAACTAATGCTTTATCTGTTTTTGCATGTTGTTCTAGGGTGCCACCTTTGACCTCCTGTTCAGACCTCCAGAGGGTCTGTCAACCTGGCCGCTGCCCCTGCCCTCTGAGAACATTTCTAAAGCTTCCATATTGGACAAAACAGATCTCTCGGCTATGAATAAAGCTTTAGTCCAAGCCCCATGTGTGTCCCTAACTCCAGCCCCTGCATTTTTCATGTCCCTTACTCCGGGGTTTGACACTGAGGCTGACCCGGCTCAACCCAGCGAGAGTGAGGGGCTCCTAAGTGGAACGTCCTTAGCCCTAAATGTGAATACCATTTCCCGGCCAAGAATAGATGAGTTACTACTACCAGACCAGACCTCAGGCAGCAATGACAGCTCTACTCATTCTTTGGTCACCTACGCCACAGTGCTGCTCTCTGGTCTGAAACAGGAGCAGCAGCCCTCTCACCTCCACTACAAGGACGGTAGTGGCAGCAGCTCAAGCGACGAAGGCAACTTCTCTGCCAACAACTCGGACATTTCTGGGCCTTTCGTTGGTGGCTTGTGGGAGCTGGACAGCTGCCGAGGTGGAGAGATGGACGACCTGCGGCACTCCTGCTTATACAACTCTGTGGAGGAGCTTTCTGAAACATCAGATCAAGAACACAAAGGAGAGGAGGAGGTGAGAGGAATTAAAGACTTGTTTTATCTGGGAATGGACTTTCCAGCGGCGGATGAGAAGAGTGAGAAAGATGAGCAGAGAGGAGAAGAGACAAATATGGAGCTGCTTAAAAATTTAGTTTTGAACAGAGATGAGTGTGCTGTGGAGTTGCACCCTTTGCTTGGGCCTGAGGACTCGAGAGAGCTGCAGTCAGCGTCAATGCGTGGCTTTTCTCAGCTGTACCAGCCTCAGTTCAGGGCTGCTGCGTGCATGAGGCAACTCGCTGCTCACCCACAAGACGGCTAACTCCAGCCGTGACACTCACAAAGACGACATTTGAATACAAATTTGCATCATTTAATCCATTTCGTTGTGGATTGCTTCATTCCGCTTTCACCAAAGCGGATTAGCACGTTCCTTCAGACAATGTGAGGTGTGGAGCTAAGGAATGTATGCAAATTGATAAAAATCAATGCTGCTATTGTTTTCTGCGTGAAAAGATACTAAGAGGGCACAAGCCTTATAAAGGCATTTCTTTCTTTCTTTATGGGTTTTTAAACCCAGATTTTACTGTGCCACACTGCTCCTCGCAATCAGTTACTTTTAAGCTATTATAGTTTTCACAGAGAGCAGCACATGCAGTACATTGGTCAACAATGGAGTAATTAAAGGTCCCATGTCATGCTTTTCTGGTTATTACCCGTCCCCTTGTGTGTTATGAAGGTTTTTATGCATGTAAACGGTCTGCAAAGTCACAAACCCTCAAAGTACACCCTGTAGCGAGTAAAACTCTAACACAGAAAAGACCTGTCTATGCTGCCCCAGAACGCCTCGTTGGAGATTTCTCTTTTTCTTCCTGGGTACAGTGACGTGCCCATACCCAAATGGACCCATTGGTCCAAATTGACCAATCCGTGGAGCTGTTACGTTACGTCCGCAGAGCCGTTACGTTAAGTCCGTGGATTGGTCCAAATGGACCAATCCACGGACTTCCTCACACACACACACTCAATCTTTTCTCAGCTGCAGCTCCGCCGATTTCTCCTCCCTGAGACGGCGGGACGCAGCGAGGCTGTGAGTCGGTGTGGGGGCACACACACAAACTCCCAGCCAGGCTGCGGGTGTGTGTGTGTTCGGGCTGGGTTTCGCTGTGTCTTGCTGTCTCGCAGACGGCCACTGGGCTCATAGGGAGGGGGGTGCAGGAGCTCCAACAAGCTGTTTAGGACAGAGTGAATACACATACTATACAGAGATGCTGTATGAGAAACCAATGTGATTTTGGAAAATTGCACAATATAAATCTATTTTAGTATACCTCAACAATGGAATTATGATCAGTAGAAATGGCCACGACATGGGACCTTTAAGGTGTTAAGCAACTTCAAAAATCCTACAGCATTTTTCACAGCTGGTCAAACATTAGCATAAAAACAAAAGATGGCGGAATGGTGTGTGTGCCAACATTCACTGTTTTCTATCACATCGAAAACAACTTGTCTTTTAATTCTCTGCTGAATTATTTCGACTTAATGTCAACTAAAACATGGAAGAGGTTCAAAGAGAATAAATTAACGCAAAGGGAGAGATGAGAGGTCTGTGATCTGCACAGCCTTAATTAGACTCCATTTACACGGGAACGTTTGCGTTTACGCACCGTATGCGTTTTCAAAAAAGTCTTCCGTTCACACGCATTCGATTCATTTAACGTGTCCATACTCCATTCACACGAGACCAATCGACCCGCTGGAAACGCTGTAGTACATATGCCAGGCCTGTAAGTGGCGCTGCTGCCGCCACAAAATACACCAAAAGCAGCGAAGAAGACCCCGGAGCATGGTTGCCATGGTTGCCCTTCTGTTTATGCCCCGCGGTGGATTTAGCAACATGTAGTAATTCTCCATGTCCACTGGTTGCTGATGGTTGTGGTAGAGGAGCTGTAGATTTTGCACTAACATCTGTAGCATGGTCGAGCTGTAGATTTTGTACTAACATCTGTAGCATGGTCAGTAGCAGTAGCACTAGCAGTAGCTACTGACAGTAGCTACTGACCATGCTACAGCAGTGAACAGCAGAGGTGGGGAGAGGCGGGGCCATGGCTTCATCTATCGGGAAATGATGGAATAGAGGCGATTACACGGAGCCGTTTGACCCCCCAGAGCGTACCGTTTGCAGATCTATCCACCTTGGGACCCGTTATCGTTTGCGGGGTCCGTTCCTATCGTTGTGTTACGGCCTCGCGTAAATGAAAGGGCTATACGCCAGAGAAACTATGCAGATACAACCCGTTTCGTCCTCGTGTAAATGGGGTTAGTTTTCTCAAATCATGTTGGACTGTGAAGAAGAGGCAAACCTTGGATATCACTTCAAAGCAGTTTGGGTAAGGAACTACATTGCAGGTTCATGATGATTACAATATAATATAATATTGGGAGGGATGAAACCCTCTTTAATGGTCACACACAGTGAAATGTGTTCTCTGCTTTTAACCATAGACTGTATATATAAAGCTTTAACCCATCCTAGTACCAGTAGTGTAGTACTAGGAGCAGTGGGCAGCAATGCCGTGGTGGACCACGGCAGGGCAGTGGTGAACTGGGACCTCTCCAAGTACCAGTCCACACTCCGTATTTTAGGTCTGGTCAGCAACCCTACGGCTCCCAGTCCAAGCCCATACTGACTGAGCCGGCTAAAGAGAGACCACGAAGGGACTCGAACCCTCAATCTTCTGATTCGAAGTCAGACGCCTTATCCATTAGGCCACGCGGTCGGATGCAGGTTGTCTGTAATCACAGGTTATTTAAAGGCACAATCTGCTGCAGTTGTTTAGCTTGCGCAACAATATCTGCATGCTCTTACTTTCCCAACAACCCAATGAATGTCTTTTTGAGCTGTAATGTATTTGAGACTTCGTTAAGGTTTGTGAGAAACGCGATATCTATTTTTGGCTGTGTTTGGCCTTTAACATAAACATCTGCTGCCTGGTGTAAAAAAAAAAAAGGACAAAAGAATGTATCTTTGAAACCATACAAAAAACCATTAAAGCTAATGAGAATATTTGTCGCCACAAATGTTTATTGTACATTGAGATATTTTGTCTATTTTTAATGGTGGAAATAAATGGTTTATTGTGAGTTTGTTTGGTTTGTGTAAAAGTGATCAGCATGACCCGTGAACATTTGTTACAATGCTCACAAAGAAAAAACAGACGCTTTAAGAGACAACACTGGCCTTTTTGTGCGTTCAGTCAGGGTTGTGTCGTAATTGGGTATGTGTGCAGGCATTTTACTGGCCATTTTTCAGGCTAACCACTTCCCAAAATTACATTAATGCAACTAAGTTTAAGGAAACTCCGAATAAAATTGAATAGTGCAGACCTAAGTATTTGTATTTAAAGAAAAATGCGTAGTCTGCGCTTTTTTGGTTAACGAAATTAATGAGGGAGTATCTGTGCATGACAGCTAACCTGTCATTCAGTCAGGACACACCCCCGACTGAAGAACCACGTTGTTAGGGTTGAAATTGTTTCTTTTATCAAGTGTTACATTGGAAGATTTCAGCCCTTTTTCTTCGAGTGCCTAACAATCACTTTGTTGGTGCAGTACTGGATTTTTTTAGATGATTAAATGGGTTCTTTTTAGTTGTGACACATTACCCTATTGCACGTTAGCTTTGTTAACATCCTTACAGTAAAAGCATCATTACTATTTTGTATATGAATGTACACGTTGAATATGTAGATACATACTTAAATAAAAGTATGCATACTCATCAGAGGTGCAAACCGCCCTCCTAAACTGCAGGAATAGCCTGCCACCTTGTGTCTGCATGAAGGAAATACATCAGAAAAGCGTCATTATGGTACTTTAGTGATAGTTCAAGATAAAGATGAAAAACGATATTCTATATTGGTAGGTACATACATCAAATGTATGTCGCTGTTTAATAATAGTATAATAACACATGTTGTCTGCAGCAAGTCACAAAGACTCTTCAACAGGATTGCTGTGTATTTGAAGGCTGCAGGTTAAGCTGACATGGTAGAAATCACTTAAATGCCACTAGAGGTCACTATAGCTAAAGTGAAATTTATGCTCACAGTTTACAAAGCAGTTAAACTCTGTCAAAGATGCTATTTGTAGCTCAGATCGCTTAGATATTTCTCTAAGTGCATATAATTAATGTTGTGAAGTGTAAGAAAAGCAGCTTTCAGGTGGTCAAAAGTATCAAGAGAGGGTAATTGTTTATCTGAAAAACTGAAGAGGTCCCTTAACAGCAACCATGAGATGGCTTGTAGATGTTCTAACACATTGTAGACCCTTCTGCAATTGTATTTAGGCTTATACATATGATGGACATTCCCAATTAAGTTAGTATAGGAGTATTGAGAAACAAACACAATGACACACAATTAAATAAATCAAATCCAGCTGTTCATTCAATGTGTTGTACAGTTGTATTTGCCTTTTAGAGCCACAAGGAGACAGAAAAGCACCACTTATGGAGTATGAATAACTCTTTTTTTTCTGCTTCTTAAGTCAGGTGAGCTGTATCCTTAAAGGCCCTCTGTGCTAGGCCTCTAGTGTTTGCCATAGAAGGACATATTGGTGCAGAGAGATTTGCTGTAGAGAGGTTTGGGAGCACAGAGGGTTAGAAACAATAACAGAGATTTAGATGGGAACACCACAGAGAAAGGGAGAAGTTGAGAGTATTGTTACAGTGTGGGAGTTCGGGATGATATTTTTTTCTGCACTGAGAGATCTGCTGTAAGGTGATAATCACTTCAGTGGTCCCAACCTGGAAGCCATCAGACTCAGGTGTTTCAAATGAACATGCAGACATAATTACATCCCTCTCATGATCAAAAAGATCCAAATAAAAAAAGATAGCTTCCAGAGAGATGCGACGTCCATGATTCCACCACAAGCCCCCCGGCAGCAGACCTCTGTACCTGCTGGTCTGCAAAGTTAGCAGCTTAACACGGGGTCGTGAGATAAGACCGCCCGCAGGAGAAATGCTGCACATGTGAGAGTTCTTTGGTGCTTTACTGATCTCTCAGCTGTGACAAATTAGCAACACTGGGGAATGGAGCTACCACCAAACACTTTGCCAGTGAGTCGTCATAAAAAATGAGGAATCTGTGAAATGCATTAATCTTGTTCTCAAGATTGAGCTTTTGGTCATTAGTGAAAAAAGTGACTTTAGGAAAAAAATAAGATTACCGATATCAACTTGAATAACCTTTTTAAGACTGCATGAGCTGCTGAATGTTTCTGGCACACAGTGTGAAGTAACTGAGCACATTAACTCTGCACTAGTACAATTTTGAGATACTTGTACTTGACTTGAGTATTTCAATGTTGTGCTTCTTTGTTCTTCTACTCCACTACATTTCAGAGGTAAATAGTGTACTTTTACTCCACTGTATTTATTTAATATATTTTACTTTTTACTTGTAACTGAATATTCCTATACTGTGTTAGTTCTACTTTTACTTACTGTAAGTAGCCTACAATATCTGAGAACTTCTTCCACCTCTGCTGTAAAAAACAATTTTTGTTCAAAGAAATGAACTTAGCCATGACCAAAATCGATTTATGCTGTAGAGTTGGGTAGCTTTTTTAAATGAAGAATATCACGGAAATGTTCACAATACTCACATTTTTCACAAAAATGATTTCTACTGGTCATATATGATGTTATAAGTTATTCTTTAGAATATATAGGCTCCGAAACAACTCAAACTCGCTCTGTTTGCATGAATGCAATGGTTTACAAATACAAATATAATAATATATGCATTTTAGAAATACAAAGGGGAAAAAAAATCAATTTGATTGATCTACTGTATTGCAAGAACAGGTGTAAATCCATCAAGTATGCATGCCTTTACAGAATAATTCAATGTAATGATGTGTGTTTTCTCTCTTTCTCTTTCCACTGGTCCTCATTCATGTCCCTACCTGGATCCATCCATCTGAAATTGGCAGCCAAAACATTTCCAAAGAAAAGCGTCCTCAGCCCCAGGAAATAACAGTCTGGTGTTGCAACTTTCTTAAAAAACAAACCTTCATGTCCTGACAGATTTATCTATGATATGGTTGCTGTTTTCATCTGGAACTGATAGAATCAATGTCAGCGAGGAGGAAGGAGGTGGGAGGTGAAGGAGAAAACAGCTGAGGACATAAAGAGAACAATCTGAGGTAGGAGTAGAAAGGAAATGCTCTGGTATGTACAACAAATCACATCAGAGTTAACAAATGTAACTGTGTTTTAGGTATTAGTGTGTTTTTCTTACCAATCCAGGTATCCACTCCCATACCACTTGTTTCGTAAAATAAGTTGTTACTTAATACCTGATAAATATGAACCAAAACCATAAAGGTGCTGTCAGACAGCTGTTTGTATGACCTGCTAGCTCAATTAATTGGAATGCTACTATTTTGAAAGTTGTCAGTCTATTGAATGGTCATTTAGTGGGAATGCTTTCCAATGCATTCCAACTATCTGTTATGCTACGCACGAAATTCTTTATTATTCCGCCGGGTTATTTTGCACCTCTTCTTCTCCCACATTCCACATCGCAGAAACTCAGTTCAAACATCAAAACGTTCAGCTCGGTCGGGAATCAATGGCTATTACTTTTCTTATTCATAACTTTCATAATTCGAGAGATACATCCCATAATTCATCACATTTTTAACATGGAAGTCAATGGAGAAACTCTTCAGACTTGAACAATCTTCATGCAACTTCAACTGCTACCTGCTCTTTCATACTTTCACTCAGAAACATCATTCCAACTTTAAAATGTTACACATCTTTCTGACATTATTCGTGTAACACAACTTTTAAATCTGATTCGTACTTTTAGAGATATTAAACATTGTTCAGACCTTGGTAAAGACGCCTTCTTCAGATTTTAGAGTGCGTGATGTCACAGCTAGAGTGGAGCACAGATTTAATTTTGCCTTCATATTTTCTTTTAAACCTGCCATAATTCCCAAACCCTACATTCCTGAGACATAATTTTTCATGAGAAACGTAGGAAAACATCTCATAGCTTCAAAAATAAAAATAAATTAGGCAAAAGAATTAAACAAAATGCCTCTTGAGGGCATGAAGTGACAAAAACTTTCAACATGTCTCCATTAAACCCCATTGTAAGTTCAGCCTCATCTTTCCCCACCACAGCAGCCGCACACCTTTTAGTTAATCTGCCAAAAAGGCCACATTATTAACCCGACAGTACACAAAAAGTACACTTCAGATGCTCAAGTTCCTTGACATGCTTCACGCTTTGAAATTTCACCGATATCTGTTACGGTTCTTCAACAAAACGTTCACATGTAAGAGGTTTATCTCTCATTCAGAACAATGAAAATGCTCTCCTCTCACTGATTACTGCACATCACCATGGAAACCTTTGATCTCTGGACACGTCGTTAGCTCAAATATAAACACCTGTGTCATGGAACACGATGATGTCATAACTCCAACTGACATGCTCAGAGCAGCAGACTTCAGATAATGGTTAATGGTCCTGCCCTCAATAGCTCTACGTCAATTATGGGGTGTCATCATATGCCGTTTCCATGGAAACGCATCCCTCGCCATAAAACACGATGTCGCTGTAACTCCAATGGACACGGTCCGGTCGTCCCACAATCTTCACCTGTATATCACCTCTCCATGCCTCAACAGCTCTACGTCAAATCTGACATCTCACCATATGCTGTTTCCATGGAAACGCATCCCTCGCCATAAAACACGATGTTGTCGTAACGCCTATGAAAAGGGTCAAAACAGCACCACACTTCAGATAATGGTCAACGGTCCAGCCCTCACCAGCTCTACGTCAATTATGGGGTTTCATCATATGCCGTTTCCATGGAAACGTATTCCTCGCCATAAAAGACGATGTCGCTATAACTCCTACGAAAATGTTCAAAAAGTGCTCAAACTTCACGTGTGCTAACAGTCCAGCCGTGAAGACATCTACGGGACAGTTTTGAGATTTCTTCAAATGCCGTTGCCATGGCAACACAATGCTCGCCATGAAACACGGTTTTCTCATAACTTCAGTCAAAATGCTCCAAACGGCCCAAAACTTCACAGGTTTGGTAACGATGCAGCCATCAACGCATCTAAGCGTATTATGGGATGTCATCAAATGCCGTTGTCATGGCGACAGATCATTTGCCATCAAGTTAGTTCAAAATTTTGCAGTTCAAATATTCTGCTGCTTTTCCAAGCCTTTTTACTTTCTTTTCTTCTCTCATCACACATTCAAGCCCCCAGTGTTCATGTATCATTTCAATCTAAATTCTTCACTTTCTTCTTACACATTACATTTCAGCATAGCAGTTCAGCGTCAGCTTTTCAGCATAAAGCATTCCCACTAGCAATTTCTTCAGGAATTGCATTCTCTAGTTATCAATTGTAATGCTACCATTAAAATAGACGGGGCAAAATGGGAAACCTGCACATACCTGAATATGAACGGTCATATTTTTTAACACACCGTTTATGTTCTCAAAATAAAACTAAGATGATTAATAACATCTGTAGAAAGTGAATGGAAGATGCAAAGTGTGTGTGTGTGTGTGTGTGTGTGTGTGTGTGTGTGTGTGTGTGTGTGTGTGTGTTGGTGTGTGTGTGTGTGTGTGTGTGTGTGTGTGTGTGTGTGTGTGTGTGTGTGTGTGTGTGTGTGTGTGTGTGTGTGTGTGTGTGTGTGTGTGTGTGTGTGTGTGTGTGTGTGTGTGTGTGTGTGTGTGTGTGTGTGTGTGTGTGGGGCAGCTTGACATTGTAAATCCTTCATTGATCGCCTGGCATTAAATCGTGCAGCAATCGTGAAGGGCTTAAGCTACTGATGTTTATCCACGTCAGCTTTGAAGGCCTTAACATCTGGGGTAAAGGTCAGATTTAGGCAAGTTCACTGCAAAACTGCACAGCCGCAAAGGAAATGAGAAAACTCTGTGTTAACTGGTTCAGATCTGCATGAGCTGCATTTGGCTGTGCTTCCTCTTTTAGTAAACAGAGGGTATGAAGAGAGAAACTTGGTTCGGTTACCAGGCTTCACAGCACGCTGCAAGTTGGAGAGATTTGGTGTCTTTGGGAACATGAAGCCTCTCTCTCCCTGTAATCTGTAGATGTAGCTCAACTTCATCTCAATCGCCGGAAATTATGAACCACATTCATAAGGAAAAAGTGGGACAAGGAGACAGAGCGAAGCCATAGTTGAAAGGCGGTGGAAAATAAGTACGAGGTAAAAGTATCTGGAGCAGCAGGTGGAACAGAGCAGAGCAAACAGCCAGGAGAAAGGCATGTAGACAGAAGCTGCTGACCCTGGGGACCCTCTCTTGGGGCCCTTTCTGCGCCAGAGGCCTTTGAGAGGATTTGGAAAGACATGCATATTGCTCTCTCATTTCTCAAGACAGGGTTGTAAATATACGAAAATGTTGATGCCTGTTGGATGATTTGTATCATCATACACCTGGAGATATTTGATTTTAGAGCATGAATATTCCAGAACTGTGACTACACAAATAGACTATTCTCATATACATATTTATAGCTTACACTACAATACTTTAATCAGAGATTATTTAAGTGGTACATTTGTTTTGTAAACACTGTAACAGACTTTACAAGCTGCTTAAATGATATTCAAGTGGCTTTACTAAAGCTGGCATTCTGGAGTTACAATAAATACAGAGCTCACAAGGCCCACAAATAGATATTTAAACTACACTTATCCCTAAAACACAATATTTCATCTTCAAGCCTTTTGAAAATAATCAAATATTTTTCTATGAAATGAAATATTTATGACTTTATAAGAAACAATCAATCTTAAAAAAACATCTATTGGTTTTACCTAAATTGTAATTTTGCTTCTCCAGGGCTGTGTTGACAATAACAAACTGAAAGGTTTGTAGGGTCCAATCAAAGTGAATTCAATATGTCTATACATTTATTTTTTCTTCATCTATTTAGATTGATGGATATCCTCAACTATTTTTTAAATACAGTTGTCTTCAACACATATCTCCATGAACTGAAATGATGCTGAATTGCCTGCCTATGCTTTTTGAGGTGGGTTTTTCTAGATCTCTCCCTCTGTGATAGACCTTTTCCTTTCTTATTTGTAGCCACATTTTTCATTTACCAAAGTATACATTATTCCAACCACAATCCAGGTTTGCCATCTCATAAACAAATAATAATCTGAGTGCAGTTACAGTAAGTAGCCCACATTCTGATGTTATGTTCAACCCACCAATCAAAGACAATCATTACCCCACACAACCTTTGCTGCTTTGTTGTTCCCTACATGTTATTTGGAAATATGACAACTGGGTCACTCCGGCTTGATGGTGAGAAACTTTACCCCCATGTTGGTAGTGTAAATTGAGTCCTTGTCGATTGTGACCCATTATCCAGCTTGTTTGCACGAAGGAAAGAGAACCATTATTCTACATATTTATAGGGCACAGGCTGATATTCAACCAAAACCATTAACCAATCATTTGCATGGCAAAACCCATTTGTGCACTTGCTTGTTGAAGGAAACGTGAGATGCACATGATTCTCTGAAAGGGACCCGGGGCCGCCTCTTTCCATAAGTGGGTCGGATGAACCAAATGCCTCCCGATCAGTCACTATATGTGTGTCACAAAGCATACTTGTCTCTGGCTAACAGGGTGAAAGAGGCTCAGCTGAATGGCCCCCTTTCTCTCTGACACTCAATTAAGGCCTAATTGGTTTGAGGTCCACAACAGGCATGTGGCAAGGCGGCACCCCAGGCTTCTGTGCACTTGTTCCCTATTTTTGACTGGAAATATTCCTTTGATCTTTGAACAACCTAAGTAGGTTTTAAGCAGAGGGCTTGATAGCCTATTTTCTCTTTGAACATGTACAGCAGTTTAAACCAAATTACTTGGATACGTTTACAGTTCATTTGACACGCAGATGAAGCAGCGGCTGAGGGAATGTCACAGGACATAGTGGTTTAGGCAGATATGGATCAACATGGATCCATCCGTCATTGCTGTTGATGGACCGTGTGTACTTGTGTATAAAGAGAGGGAGTATGCTGGCTTGAGTGTATATTTGTGCATGTATATGTGTGTGTGAGACATTTTAGCTTTGTCAGCAGTGCAGAAGCGTGTCTCTGTATGGTGTGTTGCAATCCTTTAATGCATTACTGGAAAGCTTCGATCACTGATCTCCAGAGACCCATAAAGCAATGCAACAGCACTACAACTAAAGTCATATATATATATATATTGTCACGCACAATTTCAAAATGTTTTGGTGTGTTTAAAAAAAATCGTATTCCTGATGTTATTTTTCCTCAACGACAATCTTTTTTTAAATAATATTTTCAGGGTTTTTCCCTTTATTTTAATGGTGGACAGTGAACTATACTGTTCTATCTGATAATCATAAAATAAGGATCTCAACGTGATATCGACTGCTCATGCTGATTAAGAATTAATCCAAGCGCTTTGACTGTTTTATCGGGGATTACTTGATCAACACTCCAATCAGTCTTCAAACAAACTCGAAGTGATATAGATTTGTGTAGAATTGTCAGCTTTATATCATCTTTTGTCCCTGTATTTATTATTTGAATTGCATGTATCTTGTCCCTCTGTCAGTTGGCTGCTGAGACATCTGACAGTAAAAATCTGATTGAAAAAGATTTTTATATTTTACAGTGCAGTTAACACAAAATTGCTTCAAAAACAAAATACCTTGCCTGAATGTGCTACAATCCAGCTGAGAAACTAACACACACTCACGCACATATGCCACGTTAACATAAAACATATGTCTTCTTCCTCAACCATGGTATGAGTTACTTCACCGCAAAATCGTAGTGTAACCATTGGAGACTCTCAACAACAATTCCCCAAAAAGCCTGGCCTCTGCTGACCTTGACCCACGTTGGATCACGTCACTTTGTGGGAACACCACGGCCTAGTTCTGCCCCTTTGTTTGTTTTGGTCAGCGTCCCATAGAGCCCAGAGACCTCTGGAGTAAAAACACAAGACAGTAGCAACCCACTCGTGTCACATTCCTCCGTCTGGGAACATCCTAACAACCTTTCACAGGATCCAAGTAGTAGTTAATGGCAGGGAGAGGGAAAGACCATGGGATTCAAGCACATAAAACTACTGCGTGAGAGTTTGGCAAAGAGAAATTAGTTTACATCAACAAACTAAGAGAAAGTGTTGCTGTTGTGTGTGTTGCTACATAAATCTGTGCATTAAATTAGGATCATTGACTTTCCATACTAGCTTAGTTTTCACTATATAGGGCTAAACAGGTAAGACTAAATTCACTGCTTCTTGGCTAATATAGTTGAGTTTTTCATACACCATATATGTCATATACCATAGTCAGATTTTCCTCGTTCAAGAATAAGAAGCGGAAATCTGTGATCTGTGGCTTGGGATTCACAACATCACATTTTATTTCCTCTGCTTCAATACAGTCCAACTAAGTGACTCGTGTTTTCTTTTTTTGGCCATGCAGCTCCATCCACTCAATGCTGAAATAAAAACTCAAATATGGCTCACTTTACATCGGCTCGCCAGCTCTTCATTTGTCCCGTCCGTTTCATGTCCGGTGAAGGACTACACTGTGCGATAAAGAGCTCCTGATCCGTGGTTTCCTCTCACACCACACTGAGGCTCAGTGGATGAGGGCCTGTGGTGTTTTCCCCTCCGGTTTTGGAAGACTCAAACTATTTTGAATGGTTGCTGTCATGACATTGAGGGGTACTCGGGGAGATTAGTGGTAGTGTGTGGCTGCAGTCTGTGGCTCATTATATCCATTATCCCTAACTTGATGGGATGGCTGACAGAACCAAGAAGGTCTGAAGAAGCAGATGTGTGTTCACTGCATCTGCATCTGAGTCTTCATGTGTGTGACCACCAAGTTTGTTGACGTTTTTGTTGTTTAACTTTAAGTTTTATGTCATCACAACCGATTGTTATAAATGAACAGTAATAGTAAAACTGAAAACAGCCCTCAGTGTCCTCCACCCTGACTCATAGGCAGGAAACTTTCCTCCTTCCCACTGTTTCACTGTGCTTTTACAGCCTGCCCACACTGTTTACATGCACTCCATACACTTACCACCCACAGTGGAAAAAAACACGCTCAAGTGGAAATAAAAACACCCTGTCAGGACTCTGAATGCAGGCTGAAGCCGTGGCATTTGCATAATCAGTCGATTAACTGCCAGTTAAAATGAGCTGCTCTACAGCTTCTTCTAGCATCAGCGGGTCTCATGGCTCAGTGTGGTTGTAGCTTGTAAAATTAAAGTCTGTGCTGACACAGGCGTCAACAACAGCCGCAAACACTTAGCCAGCTTCAATTAGCAGAGCTGTGCATTACCAGAAAAAACCACTGTCTGCTGGATGGTAAAAATCAATGGCTGACACTGACACCAGCCCTGAATAACAGCAGTCCATCATCTCAACACAGCGGCATATTGTCGGCAAAGCTTTACTTTCTCCTGGGGAAACAGTGTGTGAACTCTAGTACTTGAGAGAAAAGTGGTAATTAAAAGAGGTCCTATTATGCTTTTGGGGTTTTCCCTTTCCTGTAGTGTGTTATATAATATTTTTTGCATGTAAATGGTCTGCAAAGGCTAAAATCCCAAAGGGAGTTTCTCTTCCACACTCTTCCTGCCTCCATTGGACTCCTTTGTTTACTTCCAGAACGACATCACTATGTAACACTCGCGCTTCTATTGGCTAGCGCTCCAACACATTGTACGTCGTAGGATAAGGGCGGGACATCTCTAAGCAACTGTCGATCAGCTAACCAATCAGAACAGTCTGTGCTCTGGTTTCTGTTGGGAAAATACTGAATGTACTTTTCTAATATCAGAGTAGCACATGATAACAAAGGCCCTACGTAGCTGTGTACGTAACCGGATATATGATTACCTAGAAGAGCGTCAGGACACACTGTTTTAGGCATATGATAGCTATGTGACAACGATTAACATGATGATTTAGCCTCTATGGAGATAGACATATGACTGTAATGTTTTTTGCTTACGCAGGCCTTAGCTAATGAACTAAGGCCAGAATACTGCTTTGAACCAGTATTCTTGCATCTTGTGACTGTACTTCCATTCTTGCAAGGATAATAAATACATGTATCCTGATATTGAAGATCAAGCCGGTGATGAGTGATATTTTTCCTAACAGTTTCAGACAGAGGAAAAGAGGTGCTGCAGCACAGGCAGTATTGCAGGAGGTGGAGATTAACGAGATTAGCGACAACATTATCGGTTGACCAAGGTCCGGGTGAAATGAGATAGCTAAAAGTGGACAAGAGAAGACACCCACCCTTTGCACTCCTCATTAATCCACATTTGGCAGCTGTGTGTCTACGCTTTCACCCACCCCAAGGGCAACATCACACACCCACTCTTCACCACCTTCTCACCCTCACCCTCACCATGATCACCTCAACCTGTTAACCCCACACGCTTATGTTGAGACTTCCAGAAAACTCACCACTGCATCACATCCTTTCCTTCCTTAATCCCAGCACAGTCCGTATATAGTTTTTGCTTCTTCAGCAGACAGACAAAGGGGCCCAGAGGTTGTTGTTAGATTACGAGAGGCTGATACAATATTCCCCACATTAGAGCAGATCAATCTTAATACTGCTAAGCTTTAACCAGAAGGGTGGGAGGGCATGGATAACACAGATTTCTACATGAGCGCACTCTGAACACACACATGGGATGATGTCAGCTGAATTGAGAAGCACTTACATCAAAATACCCCTGGGGATAAACACTTTTGATTTGTGACCCTATGAAGATGCCAGCATGGCAGGAGGTGTGATGCCCCGTTGCACGTGTGAATGCACCAGATAAATACTCTTAACTAAGAAACATATTTAAAATGAGTATGTGTTTGATAGTTGCTTATTTTTTAGTAAGAAGAGTGACACCACAAACTAATATGAAGCTAGGGTTAGTGTGGCTTAGTACACAAACTGGTAATAGGGAAACAGCAGTACACATGTAATGTCTTACTATGAGACTTAAGTACCCAGGGTAAGAGATAAACAAATAATTACTACTTTTTTTGTAAGTTTTTATTCATTTTGAATGTTTTTTGTTAATGCACCATGGCACAAAAGCAAATCCATGTCACTGTCTAACCTGACGTTGATTATCAGACAATCTTCTAGCTAAATGTAATTGTGTATGTATATTTTATATTCTATCCAACTCTTCAAAGCTAAATGTGTTGTTTCAGTTAACTACTTGAAGAATGACTGTGATACTTTCTCTATACTACACTATGCTGTTGTTGTTTTGGGAAATAGCCATTGAGTGCTTTGAGTCCTAATGGATCTGCCTTGATGACCCTTTGTTAGAGGGCTGGGCCAAGTATTGATCAGACACGTAGGTTCACTGAAAGCACTCAGAGTAGTTTACATTAAAAGGTCAGGGGGAAAAAACTGCTTCTGATCAAGAGAAGATGATGAGGTTTGTTTTAGATTTGATTTGTCTTAAAGACCAATATGTTAAACTGCTGAACAGGATGTTTTCATGAGCAACCTAACTGATTTCCCCATGTTATAAAAGAATAAAAACACAAGCAAAAACATTTAAAATATCTTTAATCATTGGATAAGCTTGTGTAATTTACATACTGCATAATATAATTCTCCACATTTATGAACATCGTCAGTTATTTGTTAAACATTTCCACTTCACAAAGAAAAAAATAACCTTTTTCTCTGACAGATTGCATAACAAAATAATAAAAATGCATCCTGCCATGGATAAAAACCACATTCCACTCACTCAAGCAAGGTATTGATGGGGCTGATCCAGTGGACTGCAGTCAGTCTCTCTGGCTTTTATCTTTCAATCGTCTAAGCTTTGTGTTGCCTTAGTAAAGTTTTTCACCCGGCTCAGAGCCCGGTGTGCACTCAGTGGGGTTTATTCCAATTTACTTCCATTTCTTTGAGCAGTTTGGGATGTGAACAAAACCCTCACAGGGAAAAATACGATTCAAGGAAAGGAAAGGCCTAATGGCTCTCTTTGAGGAGTTGTCAGGTACCAAGAGACCCACGTCAGTCCTGGGATACATTGTGCATGTGTGTGTTTGTGTATGTACCAGAGGAAGGAAGAAAACAGCAGGACACCGGGAATGGAAGCTTCCTTTTAGCTGCATGCTGTGTGCATTGCTGCTTAGCTCACTGTTTATCCCTTTATTCTGCCTCCAGGGAGACACAACAGTCTGTCCTTTGCTTCTACAACATGGCCAAAGCATGCAGTAAAAGGGCTCTTGACAGCATCTTAGGTGGCGTATAGAAAAGATGGCTGAACTGCGTGCTAATGCAAAACAGAGCAGTGGTGAGTATGAGAATGAGGGAGCAAAAAAGGCTTAATGGAAAGGGATTTACTTTGCCATGTTGTGCTGCTATCAAAATGAAAATTTGTCTTAATTTGGTGAATTCCTGATATCTCGAGGAACATGTTTTTAATCTGAAGCTTTTGCCACCATTTGATTTCTGACTCTCAAGGTCTGTCAATACAGTTAACCACTCCCTTTACAAATTATATTTTATTACAATAGAAAAGGTATGGTTTTTAGCCCCCATTTTTATTTTGCCGGGTGCATAACAATAAAAAATGTTTTCTATATTCCTAACTTTGTTGACAGTCATCAAGCTTTATACAAGCTCTTTTATTCAAATACTGAGCTTTCAACTGTGACTTTTCCAAGTTGTTTAATTAGAAAAGTATCATAGTATTTAGGTTATCACTGTTATTAAACCATGCTTTAATGGTTAATGTTAAAATGCGTCTCATCTTCTTCATCTACCCTGCCATGATTCAGACAGTACTGTTACACTGACACGAGCAGTAAACACCTTATTTATGCCACCAGAGGTGAAGCCTGCCCGCTCTCATTGTCATGGCAACCATGTAGATAACCACTCGTCTATGTAATGCCGTTTGTCTTGCTGCCCAGAATAGCTGGAGGGTGCCTGGCACCTAGAGCCAAGGCAAACACACCACACATAACACACGCCATCTGATACATGCTGGACATCATAAAAAGAAGTTGGTAAGATTTCAGAGAGTAAGCGTGCTACGTTGTGTTTTCCTCCGTAACCTAACAAATACTGGAAAGCTTTAAATGACATTGTTGCACATATGCCAGCTAGTAACACCAATTGTATCCATGCACATAGCAGCTTTTATCACTCTTTCAAAAAAAATCATGCCACAAGCGATGTTTCCTGGCACCTATACTGTACGCACTGTCATCTCCACCAAAGAGCGGTTTAAAACATATTCTTATGTTAAACTGGAAAACACATGACATCTTGGGCTTCAGTGAACCTTCACAGAGACACACTACAGCTTGACGTAATGTGTTTTACAGGTTTAATGCCTGTGCTATAATGTTTTTTCCCTCCATATGGCAAATTTGGAAAGAAAACCACAAACTAGCAGAGCAGACTGTCTCTTTGGCATGAGGTGTTGCTTTACAGCCAATACATATGTTAAAAAAGGGAAGAGGTTTCAAATGACTTCATGTCAGAGGCTGGATGATATACCATGGTTGAAAATACTTATCCAGCTATGAGTAGATATACTTCTTTTTGTAGTCCAAGAAAAATTGGTTTTAAATTGTTCTAAATCATTTAAGAGTTCAAGGTCCAGTTGGAGCACAGTTTTTCGGTCCTGTCTCCAGCACTGGCCTGCAGTGGCTGTTTCTGTGGTGCTGGCTTTATGGTGCTGGCTTTATGGTGCTGTCTCAAAGCCAGAGGGCATTGTGTGAGCATGATGTGTGTGTTGGCACAGACCGAGCTTTTCCATTGAACCGGTGTGGAAAGTGGGAAAAGAAAGGCAATATAAAGAGAGAGGAAACACTTAAATGGCTCAAAAAAAAATAGAGATACTGAGTTTAACATCTTACTGTAGCTGGCCTTTAAGATGTCTTGACAGTGAGATCTGGCAGAAAGAGGATTGATCAGATGGACAGGCTAGTTACATGTTGTTTTAAGCAAACATGAGGAAAAGAGACAGATCAACCATTGACTAAATCCATCTCCAAACTAGGTATGACAGGCCTGGTTTGTATTCTCCCCATGTTGAAATGTAATGTGTGTAATCCATTTTAATTATTGTCGCTCTACCCCTGCAGCATTAACCTGACTAACTGCTGACTGGTAGGAGATGTTGTAATACTGTGATGAATGAACTAAAACCGTTGGAGACTTGTCTATTCTTATCCAAACCTCAGTCACTGAACAGTCACACACACACACACACACACACAACACACACACACACACACACACACACACACACACACACACCATCTCCCTAACAGTAGTCTTGGAAACTCCTGAAGAACGGATGATAATATTAGATTTGAGAAGAGGTTGCTTATATAAGCCACTAGAAAGGCTTCAAGAAATATTGCTGTTCTTCTCTGATTGTTTTAGGTCTTCCACACATTTCTCAAGATACAACCAATAAAGCTCTCAGCACAGCATGCAATATCCACCGAGCCAACATAACACATTTACCAGTCAACACTCACATGGCGAGAGCACACAGACTGGTGGTCGAGCCATTTGTACACGCAAGCAAGAGGCAAAAAAGAATAAAAGGAGTAAAAAAAACTCAGATTATCATAACAGCAGTGCAGTCATCTCAGGAGGGAAAGGTACAGGCATATGCAGTTAAGGTTTACACCAATCAGGCACAACATCAGCTTAGAAAAACGTACACAGGTAACCATAAAGATTACAATTAAAAATTTAAAATTCAGCCATATTTAGTATTTGCCTACAACCAATTACGACTAGTACCTGATGCACAGAGTAGCTGTATTGCGATTTAAGGAACATACAATATTGCAGATGATTGGATAAGCACTGAAGGTATTTAGCTTCACAAAGACACAAATTAGTACATTATTTCTCAATAAGGGAAACCTTCACTAACCTCAGTGCTCTGTGTTCTATTTTAATATCTTCTACTTTTTGACAGGCAGCAACACGTTCGAAGAAACAAGCTTTAATATTCAGGTTTTGTTAACAATTTATTAAGTAATACTGTATATGACCATCAAGTGCTTAGTTATATTGTCTAAGACAAACGATTTGTAGCATTAATTACATTCTGACTAAAAGAAGAAGGGAAAACTTTGGTCTTCTATTAATTTTCATGCAGTACAATCGTCTTTATCAGTGCCATCGGACTTATAGGCCCATCCCTGGACATATAAAGTGATTAAGGAGATCCCAGAGCAATATTCTTTGAGGGGTATGTGTAAATAAATTGTAGTTTATGGGATTTTTTGGGGGGGAATAAAAATCAAATTATAATTCAAATCTTTTAATTTACACAGGTTATATGTTTCAGTTCTCCGGCAGGTCATCATACTGTGCTTTAGAAAATAAACCAAATTTGGGGGGGGAAATAAATACCCTGAGAAAAACTATGACTCAGGATTTCAAAATGGTCTTGTCTGAATTTTTCTTAGGCAGCCCTGTTTGGCTATATTATGTTCAAAATCCTGAAATGTGCATCCAGCATAATACTGACATCAATGTTTCATAGAAAGTTAGTGCAGTCACAGGAGGGCACAACAAACCCAGTGTCTGTCAACAAGGAAAGCCTTGCTGGGTGTGTCATACATCAGCAGTTCACTCTTCTTCTGCTATCCTTCAGGGATCTGGTCTATACATTTTCAGAGGGGTGTTCAATAGTGGCTTTAGTCCCCTCTGTCAAAATCCCTTTTACAAAAACGTCACATCTTCTTGCGACTGCACCCATCGCCAGTGCGAGTCATACTCTAATGCATTTTGCCGTTCATTTTGCAAGTATCCAAGTCGATCGTTCCATTTTTGTAAGGTTTGAGTTTGGGGCTCTGGTTGGTTCCCAGTTTCTCGTTGAGGCTTGGGCGTATTGGGCGGGTTGGGCTGTCTGTCTGCACGTTTGGTTTCTCCAAGACGGCATTAGCCTTGATGACTTGAGTCTGGTTATTGGCCTTAGAAACTGGGCTTTCTTTAACGATCTCAGAAGCCTTCGTCCAAACCGGAGCGTCTTGTTTGGGGCCTTCAGGCTTGGCTTGGGAAGAGGTTAATGGAAAAGCTGGTTTCCCATTTCCAATCCCAGTTCCATTTTCATTTACCACAGTCCGGACTCCCACAGCCCCAGAAGCAGAACCAGGTGCAGTGACCGTGGCCCCGGGGCCTCCCACTGTCCGGCCCGCAGCAGTAGCCTCTGAGACCATTGGGGTGGTGGAGCAGATGACCGACTCCGAGCTGGAGGGGCAATACTCGTCCATGTCATCCGCCAAGGTGTCCAGGTAGCTGCCGATGGAGATGTTATCCAGCTTGTCGTTGGGGTCCTGCAGGCTGCTCCAGGAGCCTCTCCACGAGGTGTCGGGGCCCTCACCCAAGCTGTACTGGCTGCTGGTCAGGCTGCTGCAGCGGCTTGTGAGCGTGCTGCGCTCCTCCAGCAGCCATTTCACCGCCTCGATGCCTTCATGGACCGCCAGCAACTGCTGCAAGATCTTCACGTCCACTGAGCGCAAGTGAGCCTGCGGAGTAAAGGAGAAGTGGGTTAATTTACAAAGTTTATGACTATTTTTATGGTGTTATCAAAACATGAAGTTCGTGTTTAGATAGTCTGCAGTTTGCAACAGGGAAAACATTTTCTTTATGGGAGCCAAACAAACCAACCCGGGGAACCACAAGGACTCTGCAGATATTTATTTTAGGCATTCAGCTTTGGCTCCACAGGCGTTTGCAAACACCATTATAATGCTATTAAACCTTAACAGATTACCATAATTGGAAGTAAAGTATAACAGAAGCTGGCAGGTCAAGTATACCCAGCAACCAGGAAACAAATAAGGGGGGGTAAAGGGAAGAAGCCAAGAGACAGAATTAGAAGAGAACAGAACTAACTCCTCAGAAAAGCTGTTGAGTGATGGAAGTTACAGTGGAAAGACATTTGAACATAAGATCAAGGGAAGAAAAAATCTTTACAAAGATGTCTAAATGCCCTGTAAATGGTGCAGAAATAGTCAAACCTTTATTTAGTCATGATGTCATCTGGTGTTATAAATGAAGTAATGATTAATCAGAATCTAAAATGAAGTGTGTGTGTAGGAGGTTGAAAAAGCTAAACGATGAAAAAGAGGGAAAAGACGGCTGCGGTCATGGAAAATTCCTCCCCAGAATACATCAGCAGAGGTCTGCGGTGAGGTGCAGGGCCAGGATATATGATGATATATGGCACCGACATTCAGAGCTACCCACCCCTCTCTGCAGATTACCAGCCTCCTTCAAACCTTAGTCTTTCAGTATCTCTGTTTCCTCGACGTTGCAATGTCTCTCCTTGTTATTTCGTTGTTTACTGTGACCCAACAGTGTCTATCTTTTTCAAGGCTACCGTAGCACCATTTTTCTGTAGTCACTAAAATGTATAGTTTATAAAAAGCATACACTACCATTTCTTACATTATGTTGTTTTGTTTGTCTCAGATAATTAATCAGACAGGTTTCATACATAATCACACCTACAATATGTACATGTTATATGTTCTGTTATTCCCAGAAGTACAAATTATCATGAATGAAAGATGTAAAATGAATCGGTTACAAGTAAAAAGACAAAAAAAAGCGTAATTTTTAAGTAACTAGTACCTTACTCTAAATGAAATATTTTTACAGTCAGATAAAATATAAAACATTGCATGTTCAGGCCAAATAAATGTAAAGCATTACTGTATCTGATTCTTATAGTGTGTAAGAAGACATTTTTCAAATCATTTCAAAGTTGTAAATGTGGTAAAATAACACATAAACTGTAAGTGCATGGTCCAAAAACTGCACGTATAGCGGTTTTCCAATGTTAGATGCAGGGACCTGAAAGACCTTTGCTCTCTGACCTTTAGGAGTCTCTCTCTTATTTCCTTATGACCATCCAGGTTGTGTCAATAAAACAGTGGGCAGAGACATATTGATTCTTAAAAGCTGCCAGGCTTTTTATCTCTTTGTCGTGCATAATGTCAGCAGCAGTTTTCTTTAATGATCCGCAAAACATCAACATAAAACCTCTCCCTGTCAGTGTGTTTAAGAGCCTGAGACTCTTCCATGTACAAGAAAAGCTGTGTAAAATAATAAGTTTTGCTTTTTCATTGGAAATATTGGCTTCATTGACCTCTTATTGCCTCTATAAATCCTTAAATGATGCAATCAGAGAAAGATAGCCCCTCACTTTTACAGCCCGTACATTTAGTATGTGAAGGTGGGATCGTCTTACATACAGCCCACTACGTTACCCATGCCATATGGCCTACATCATAAACTCAAACACTGTTACTTCATCAGATTGCCTGACACTTTATAATGGGCTGTTTGTGGGGCTTGTGAGGACATAGACTTACCCAAAACCCTAAACCATAACCACTACATGCCTAACCGTAGCCAAACCTTAGCCAAACCTAAGCCAAAGCTAAGTCAAAAGCTAAGCCAAAGCAAGACTTTAATTTGAACCAAAAACAAAGTGTTCATTCAAAATGAAATACATGATGAAGATAGTGGAAAACTAGCTTTCTCTCTTACAATGCAGGAAGAGTCCCAACAAAACCTCTCTTTTCAGACTACACCTCCAGACCCGTTTGGGGAGAATTGAACTTTTAACTTTTTGGCTTCTAGATTGGATGCATTTACTCATACCAAAGTGTCTGCCAGAGGATTGTAATCCAACAATGTGATGGTGGGAACATATATTTGTCTCAAAATCAATAAATACAAAGATATGCAAACATAATTCTGAATGCATGAATGGATAAGAAGGAGCTATGTGGTCAATGTGGTGCAGATCTGCTGATGCCAAACTCACAATGTAGGCCAAATACAACTGGCAGAGACAGCTTTGACAACAGGAAATTAAGGAATAGTCAGATAAATGAGAGGCAAAACCTCAAGATACTGATAAAGATATCTTCATCTGCTTATTCATAGCGTCAGTCCACCTGTACTGTACAAGAAAAACATAAAAGCACACATTGCAGTGAGGGGTGCCAGATCTGTCTTTTTGTGTGGCTGTTAAGCAGTTGGCATCCCGGGAACAGTCAGACATTTGGGGTGGGGTTCAGGTTTGAGGTTTGAGGTTTTATGAAGCTGGCAGAGACTGAGTGCCTAATGAGGGTGGCAGTAAAAGTAGCTCCGTGTCTGTCAGCGCTGAGGTTGCACAATGCTAATGCAATGCTCTAGTCTGTGCTCACTCAGTTGCTGAGCTGTCTGATAATATAGATAAATTCATGGTTGCTCTCAAACTGCAGTGTACTATTAATTCTCCTTTAGGCTGCATTTTACAGAAAGACAGTAGAAATTGATCTGTATCCTAACTAAACCTACATTTAAACATTTGACATGCATGTAAAAGTAAATGATAAAAAAGTCACTAAGTAAATTGATAGAAATGAACTAAAATGTAGGGATATTAATCTGCTGATTTTTTTTTAAATAACTGTTTGTTCTATACAATGTTGGGTTGGTTATAAATCTGGAAATCCATATTGTAAAATATAAAGATAAGATTTAGTTTTTTGTTAAATGAAGATATGTAAATATTTCTATTATACATTTCTATCTTTGTGCCAACAGTGGAAACTGTTCAGTTCACATGCATGCCAACTTTGATGTATTGCTTGTTATGCTACAGAAATGATTTGAGGTTTTTATTATTTAAGGATTTTTTAGAGCCATTAATTATAGGATGAGCTCATTATGGAGATGTCCCACCTGAATGAAAAAGGTCAAACTGGAACCAAAACATTTTTATATTTCACCATTCATGATGAGAGCAGGAAGAGGTCAAGCAGGTCTTTTGAAGCCCTAAAACACACATTAATCATCCCTTTTTTCATGTTTATGCCATCATTACACGGCCAAACAGATTTTAGTTTCCCTGCTCAGGCATGAAGCCAAGCACCCCCGGCTGATCCATGGGATTCTGGAAAGCTCCTTTTCTTGCTTTTTATATCTGGTACAGAACTGTATGAGTAATGCAAACAATACTCAGCTATAAATGTTCTCTATTGAAGTGACCTTTACTGTAATGCTGTTCAAAAGTGTAAGATGAACTTCAGCTTTTGTTCCCAGATATTTTTTGTCAGCATAAATAATTTTCAAATAACACATGGCCTGTTAATAACTCCTTATCTTAGAGAATTAAAAATATATAATTAAGGTTTTATTTTTGTATGTCCGGAAAACATTTTAATCTTGGATGATATAAGTGTTGGCTTCTTTACAGCGAGTCTTGGCGTAGTGCTTGTGTTTCTTGCTATCTTCATTGTTGACAACTCATCTTTTAAAACACCAAAAATAAAACCCTGGCTTGTAATAAACCAAAATCATGCCTTAAGTTGAATTTGATGTGTTATGTTAGACCAGTTTTTCATCATTCTGCAAATGAAGCAGCAATGTGAATCTGATTAGATCATCCTCTCTATTAGACTTAACTATGAGAGTCTGAACACAGATGCAGTCATGATACGGCACACTGTGATAACTTATGCACGGCTGAATTGTGATGCATGACGCAGAGTCTCCCATGTGGGCAACAGCCTTCCAATGACACACAGCTACAGACTGCTGAATCACTGCCAGCAGGCGCAGCACAAACACACACTCGTTCCCTCGTACATCAGCAAAATAAACACCGGTCTCTCTCTCTCTCATGTCCCCTGGTGTCAGTGAGTTGTTTCACCTTCCCAATCAAACTCTGCGGCAATATGGCAACCTTGCAGAGTCCCTACAGTCTCAATAGACAGCAGAAGTTCGGCCCTGTCTCACCGTAAACCTCCAACTGCTCCATCTGTCTGCATTCACCTTCAAATGATGTTAAACATCCACACATTTGTTGATGTCTTATTTCCTCTCACATGCCTCTGTCGATCAAAGCATTGTTCCATCTGTTTTTGTGACATTGTGTGTCATTTGTGACAAATGTATTGCTTCCCTTTAGAAAAAACAAACATGTGAGCATAGCCCCGCAGCAATCACATTTCCTAAAAAAAAATATTGATGTAATGGTCTCAGGACATTTGTCAACAATTGAATTAGACTAAGTATTTAAGGAGATAGTCAGTTGGAAGATAGAAGACTGAGATTAAACAGACTTTGAGATTTTGATCCTCTAGAGCTCAGCTAGACACTTAAAGCTGACTTTGCAATGTCATTCATCTGCCCAGAGGTGAAAGACAGAGATAGAGAACGACATAGAAAAGCTTCAGAAAGAGACAAGAAGAAATGAACAAAAAAGGAATAATGTCATACCCCGAGCAATAACACACTATTCAGCCTGTATGTCTCCCTTTGAGAGATGAAATATAGGTGGAGATCATGCATAAAAGGAACAACGATACAAAAGGCACTCAGTGTGAGTGTGTGTGTGTGTGTGTGTGTGTGTGTGTTGTGTGTGTGTGTGTGTGTGTGTGTGTGTGTGTGTGTGTGTGTGCCAGTCTTATGTGGTTTTAAAGGAGTGTCTCTGTATTCAGTAAATCTGTTTACATCAGAGGAGAGTGTGTCTTCCATTAGGCAGCTGGAGACAAATGCACAAGACAGAAGCTGTAAAACAGCTCACTCAGAGATCGACAGCAACACTAAAATTAACAATGAACATTAAGTAACAATATTTATTTTAGTTCAGCTCACAGTGCTGCAAAATGTTCCCTACCATACTGAGTCACAATCATCAGAAAAGTGTGTGTCTGTACAGTTTACAGGCTACATGTCCGCAGACGGACTAAAGCCAGATATCAGACAGCTAAGAAGATCAAACCGAAAGCCTTCTCACTAATGAAGTACTCTCTCTGTATGTGTAATCTAAGATCTCTTATCTGGTTCTGTTTTTATACATAAGGGTTTCCTGCTTTTATTGTTGAATATCATGCATAGTTAGAGAAATGTCCAATGTACAAGACAAGCAAATTAAAGACATCCTATTACAGAAATTGTAGTAGTTTTTACTGTTTTCTGAAATGTTATAGACTAAAAGATTAATGGTAATGGATGAATTGGTGATGTATCAAAACAAGCAATCTGCACTACATCGTCAAAATGGATTGGGTGTATCCTTCTGACAAACGTGTTGTTTGCATTCACATTTGCTTACGACTAGTGATCTTCTTCCCTGCCTATTGCTTTTGCATAGCTATTTTTTTTGCTGTCACCACCACCATGTTGATTAATGAAAATACTGCAACCTACACTAGGTCATTTCACCACCTGCGCAAACAAAATGGGTCAAAACTTTTTGAAAATTGCTTCATAGCATTGCTCGTGGTACAAACCTAAAAGCTTGAATACCATTTATTAACTGTGGTTGATGCATGTGTTTTTGCTGTGTGAATACATAACATTTGAAGGCAGTGTCGTTCTTTCAGTGTAACATGGAGTGGAGACAGTTAACAAGAAACAGAGCATCATATCATTAGTGATGGTGACACAATAATATCCGCCCACAAATACACACACAGACATTTAAAGAAAAATCCTCGATCTTACAGCAGACAGATGCTGCAGTCTGCCATCACTATGCTTGCGGTTACAGTAAAGTAACAGATGAGTCATGATTCTAAAAACTGACCACACACACACACAAAATCAAATAAATGCACATATGCTGTATGTTTATGTTGATATGGGCCTTATAGCTTAATTACATACAGTTAGACAGAAAGTATTCAGCATCAGAAAGAGTGGGGAAAAACACGTACAGATTAAATATGCAACGCGCATGAGTGTGTGTAGATGTGTGCTTTTCCATTTAGCATGACTCTGCACATCTTACTAAGCAGATTTCAGATGAAAGTGCAACAACACTGATTCTGCACTCCCATTACACCTCACCACTCTCATAGATGAATGAAGCAACCACACACACACACACACACACACACACACACACACACACACACACACACACACACACACACACACACACACACACACACACACACACACACACACACACACACACACACACACACACACACAACACACACACACTAATTATTGTCATAATTTGCTATTCAATGAATAGGTTCATGGAATGTTTGGGACTTAATTTAGTTTCTGGTCTGATGTTGACAAAACTAGGAGGGATGGTGTCACTAAATGGATCCAAACTAATGCCATGCATCCTATTCAGAATTGTGATGTCACTGTAAAGGCTCGACCTCCAACTCTACAAACATGTATTTACAAGAAGATCCTTCGACAATGGAGTCCTTTGGGACCTTGAATTTGGTGGTAACACAAACAAATAATGTATTGCAAAAATGTTGATTAAGAAATATATTAACAGAAGATGTGATAAAGGCTGACTAACAGACATTTCTCTAGACACTGGCGCCTGGTTTTAATAAGCTGAAATTTAAAACGCTTATGGTAATGTATTAGGTATCACCATATTAATGAATAAAACACCATTTGATACACAATGTGACATGCAGTATATTTGCCTGAAATGCCCATGCACAAATGTAAACCACTTAAATGCAAGGTATTGGAACAGAGGCCAAATGGTAGCTATAAGCTCACATTACATAAAGTGCATCTGATGATGTTAATGGAGAGAGACTATTTCCTTTTTAGGAGTCTCCAGACCTCTAAACAGCATCTGGGTTTTCATGAGCTGGCATTGCTGCAACGCTGGTGTGAAATTAGTTTATGCTTCTACCATGTGACAAAAACTGATGTTGATGTTTGAATGTTTCCAATGTTTGGAGCAATTCACTCAGAAGACAGCCTGCTTTGTTTGGTAGGGCATGTGCTCCGTTTTTTCATGTAATTAAATCATTAAATATGTCAAATACAAAATGAGATTTTCAAACAATACATTAATTTAACTAATATATACGTCAAAGGATCCATGTACCAATATATCAGACCAAAAGTAAGTCCAAGTATGTATAACAATTGGTGTCAAAGCATAAATCTATATCAATGTATGAATTGGAATTGGAGAGTCAACCCTCTGACAAAACACAGACTGTGAGTTCATCATATTTTTAGCCGGCTTTAGTGGTCAATTACTTTTCTACCAACCACAACCATATTAATTAAAGACATCCAATGACAAATGTCTCTGATACATTTCATACAGTGACTCGATAGAAATATTCTTAACTGTGATAAAACAAAAAACCTTGATATCATTGATAGATAACTTAATGTATGGCACATGTACAGTAGCACAAGTACAGTAAGACCGATAAATCACGCAAGCCCGTATGAGCTAATTGACATCATATTGATTGTTGGTGTATAATTTTGCCTATCAGTAAAAGTGTCTGATTCTGAGAAAAATAAATTGCAGTAGCCTAACCTACAACAGTGGTAAACTGGGTTTGAGGTCATTTAGATTAACAGGGTCAATTTGTCCACCAGAGAGCAGTGACAGGATGACCTCTCAGGACGTATCTCGGTCTTCTCATTAACTGAAAAAAATAAATCTCAGGGATCAGTCTGAAAATCATTGGAATATTTATTTATAAGATAAAAACATTTGGTATTCGTGGTTTACAAGATATGCTTGCAGTCAGAAAATGTCACTTAAAATGTTATCATAAACATTTTTACAGATATTTTTGAGTCAAATAGGATAATTAACCATCCCTCTGGCATGATAAACTGATCTGCTGATTTATGTTTACATATTTACAACAACAGAGTCCAGTGGAGCAGGGCAGCTGGTTCAAATTCCTAATCAATATGATATCTCAATATGATGGGGACTTCATTAAATGCCATATCCTAGAAAATAAGAGCCTGGGACACGCGCACGCGTACACACACACCCGCACACACGCACGCACGCACGCACACACACCACACACACACACACACACACACGCGGTCGATCAGAGTACTCTCACCATCTCCAGCTTCAATTTCCTGATCTTGTCATCCAAACTCTTCCTGCCCGTCTCCTTACTGGTGTCGTGCGCGGTGGCCAGCTTGGCATCTCCCCGGTGAGAAGACGCCTCCTCCCGCATCCACCTGAGCAAACCCTCGGGGGTCTTCCGGCCGATTTTCACCTCTATGTCTTTCAGATCTGGGACTGTCTCGCTGGCAGTGCCTTCGTCCATTGTGTTCGTTTGTTTAAACCGAAAATATCCGCAAGATTACGTCCTTTTCGTTTCTTTGAAATGTTTGCCTGTCAAGCTTGGAGTCACCTACTATAGGATTGCATGGCATCCTATGCGTCTCCAGCTGAGTTACACTGCGCAAGGAGAGAAAAACAACCTGACAGCGTCACCACAACATCGTGTGGTTATCCTAGCAGAAAAGTGCTTAAAGAAATGTTTGATTTAGCTATAATGTATGGTAAAAACTGATGAAGCCCGCATCTTTAAACAAACCGATGATCACCAAGTGTAAGCAGAAACAAAATCAAGTGTTCAGTTTTTTTTCGAGTGTTGTTAATAGGTCTCCACATTAGTAAATGCAGCCAGAGCCCCAGAGTCCAGTGTCCGGTGTGTGAGCGCAGACCGGGTATCTGTCTGCTTGGAGGTCCCTACGCGGAGCTACATTGCGCAGATTCCACCTGCATGATGACAGCGACCAGCAGCCGCAGAGTCGGAGAGCCCAGACTGTCAAATCAGGTGGGTAATATCATAGAGCTTCCGGTACAACCTTCAAAATAAAACATCCACAAAGAAACACTGACTATCTTGAACTACCAAAAGTTTCAAAAATAATACATCAGTGGGTCTGTCAGTCCGTCTACATTCGTATACATTGCTTTTCTTTCTCAACCCGGCAAACAGAAATGCAACAGCAATGCAACTTCGTTTTTTTTCTTTAACCTTGTGGCGAGGCGCGGAGCGGAACTCTCAGTAGTAATTTAAAAATAAAAGCACCCGCTTGGTAAAGTTTTTGGATATTGTGGGAATAACTGGGAAAAACTTCGATACGCGCTGCACAAAAAACTTCCTGGATTAGTCGACCCACACTCCGAAGCTTCGGTACAGCAGTAACATCACTAGTAAAAAATGCTTTTAATGTGGACTGGTTCTCCAGGAACAAGTGGCTAACTTGGTTAGCTTGTCAGTGTTTGTTGCTCCCTGTGTGTATCATTAGGAGGGGATTGTTACAGGCTTTCAGGATCTCTCCAACATCCTTCTGACAGAAGATTACCAAACATTATAGCAGAAGCCAGGCAAAGTTTGGCAAACATAGCTAATGTTACCCAACCATACAGCCATGGAATGGAGCCGTTTAACAGCAAATTGAGGATGCCACGTCTGTGTTAAAGTAAACTGTCTGTGGAAAAGTGTACAATTGTTTATCTTGTTCTACTAACAGCCCTGTTCCATCATTAACAGACTTGCCAACCTTGCTCTAGACTACACACAGATTAAACCAACACAGCATCATGGAATCAACTCAGATCTGAACAGGTAAACAAATGTTAGAATCAAGCCTGTGATTCGTATCATAAATCAAGTTTAGTTTTACAACCCTAATTTTCAAATTAAACATCAAGAACAGGTATGCTTCCACCCATTTCTACTGTAAAGCAAATCTATCCGGCCAATAATACATCTTTCAATTCAAATTAAGCTGTTTCCAATTGCATAGACTTCTGTTGCAGGTGATTTTAAACTCAAACCTTTTAAATTGCTAATTTGGGAAAAATCTGAAAACTGGATTTCCGATCAATTTGTTCAGAAGAAGACATTTAAATCCAGCAGAGTCCCTGTAGAGGTGGGTTGGGTGAAGAGTCAAATCAGTGTAATGAAGCATGACAGATATGTCTGTTTTTAAGAATTTCACACTCCTCAATAAACATACACACACTCATTCCTGTGGCTCTTTACAGTCAGTCCAGACTAAAGAGATTATTAGGCAACTAATATTTTATTAAACTGTAATTCTCCAAAAGTAATTGAACAAAAGCACCACTTCAAATCTTGTGCTCACACATTTCTTCGAAATAAGTCGAATGGGTAGAAAAAGGTAATCAACTAAAGAAATCTGTGGCCTAATCAACTAAGAGCACGCAACTCAGGGGAATAAGGGACACAATTTGGCAGTGTACGGTTAAATGGGGCATTGACATGGCATACCTCCATTCTTAATAATGCTTTTTACTAGACAAAATACTGATGGTTTATCAATGGCATTAATAACCTAGGAGAGCTCAGCCAGTTTAATGAGAAGCTATAAAGTCTGGATTAATAAGGCGTTCCTGTGATCCTATGATCCTTTGTATTCAGTGTCACATCTTGTGAGGGGCCCCAAATGGCCCTGCTATGCTCCTGTCAATGTAAATGTAACATCTCTGCAGAGAAGGATTTCAGAGAACTTTGATGCTGCGGGGTTGCCATCTCTGCACACGTTCATACTGTTCACAACATACCAGGCAATTCTCCTCTCTGACTGTCTGTCCTTTGAGCCAGAAATTAAGACAGACATCAAAACAATGAAGTAGGTTAACGAGGGGTTAGTAAAAAGACCTTTATCAGTATGTGGGACACATATCCTAATCCTACTTTAAAGGGGAGTACTGCCAAGGCTATAGGGATTATTAGGGGTCAACATTTTACCGATAATACCTTTGTTTTGTCTCTTGGCTGCTGTTCTTTAAAATCCATTATCCACACTGGACCCTTTGTGAGCCTTAAATTCTGTCTTTGGATAAGAGGGTGCACAGAACAGCCACAAAAACGAGCATCTGTAATCATTATGTTACCATGCAATCAGCCTGGTTTCCACCATGGCAACGGTTGTTAAGAGGAAAACATTTTCAGATCTCTGTACACCCACATGGTACAATGGAAAACGCTGCCAACGAGGAGGCAAATCTGCAGTACTAAATATACATTATGCAACACATTGACAGTAACCAGGGGAAGCACGGGTGAATCAGCCCTATTCTAACATGGCTGAGGTGTGGTTTTCATTAAAGTACTCCTCATTTACATGTGTGCCGATGTTCCACTGCTTCAAACTCCTTCATTTTACTGCCAAACTGTTCGGGTAGTCTGCTCAAACTTTAGGAAACTGTTTCATTTACATGAGCAAGAGGCTCTTTCTATAATCCTCCTCGACTTTTTTTGTATCGATTTGTTCCCATTTACAGCTGGTATTGCACCTCAGCTTTCAGAGGAGGGATCTCTATGATCTCTCTTTGAACTATCTCTCTAAAGGGTCTCTCATGTGCTGAGGCTTTGTGGAGTTTCTCCCTGCATTGTTAGAGAGCAAAAACTTGCTTGGGAACCACGTTTGATGTGGGCCTGTAATGCCCATCATTATGCATTTGACAGCGAGTTTGAAACACATAGCCACTCTCCTTTTTGTTATACTGGATTATTATAAAGCAAGTTTACCCTCTGGTGGAAGTGTTTGAACTTCTATGCAGAAGCATTCTGAAAAAAAAATGTGCTGTTGTGTGTGCCTGCTTTTTTAAGGTAATTATGATTTGCAGTATAATGAAGACTCAGAGTTAATGTTTGCTTTTAGGTGTTTATAAGTTATATTAACAGCTTATAATACAGCACCATGTATTTCATTTTAGTTTATATTAGATTTGTCATCACATGCATTTCAACAAAATGAAGATAAGCTCCCGACCAGAAGTATAAAGTACATAATAAAGGGGTGCATACTGTATGGACAAGTGGAGGCGCAGGTTCAAACCCCACTGCAGTCAGCATGCCGCTGTGTCCCTGGGCAAGAAACTTCACCCCAAATTGCTCCTGTGGGTATTGCCCACAGTATTGAGTGTGTGCAAGTCGCTTTGGGTAAAATAGCATGTGACATGTAATGTAATGTATAAAGGAATCAACAGAGTGAATAGTAGTGGGTATTTCAGAAAATGTTTATACATATGTTACAATTTAACTATAAACATTGTGATGTGAAAACACTGAACAAGATGTTTTCAATATAAACATGTGCATCACTTATTGATAATCAACTCATTTTTGTAATGTAAGTGTTAAAATGTTCATTTACAGTTGTAGCATGAGTTTCCTTCACAGTTTTCCCAAGTCGCACGGTTCCTGATGGTTCACATTCTTTGGTTTCCTACAGCTGACAGGCAGGGGCAGATATGGTAAACTGGAACATTCTCTAAAACAAGAGTTCAAACCTATGTTTCACAAAACTCAAGACAAACATAATATTACCCTGTCAGGGTGGACTTAAAGGAATGTCATTTGGTTCTCCTGTAAAAAAAACAACAACAAAGTTGTGCAACGTTCTTTATGAATTGAGGAAAAAATGAAAAGACTTAAGGAAGAGGAAGTTGAATTTTCAAGAAAGTGATAGATATGTATCCATAGTTATACACATCACCCCCACTTCATCAGCTATTCCACTCCCTAGTCACTCCCAAGCCTAACCTGCTCAACCTGTCTGTACCTGGGTGTCAGGAGTGGGTGGGTGGCTTCTGTTGCAGTAGATTTCACTGTAGAGTAAGGAGGACACGGTATTTTCTTGTGTTGGATATTTTCTTAAAATATACAAAAAGCTGTTTCCTTATTGTATTTCTTGTCTTTTTTAATAGGAGGAGTTAGATGCCATGGAGGCAGACGGCACAGAGGACATTGAGTCTCTGATGGAAGACATGGACTACATCCCAGGCCACTTCCACCTGGACCTCAGCCTCAACTGTGATCCTGTGGGGCCTGTGAAGCTGAGACACAGAGACACTTACCTGAAACAGGAGAGCCTGAGAGGGGAGCTGGAGGCTGAAGCTGGATATCTACAGTACGCTGTCCGAAATCTGCTGGGTCTGCTGGCTTTCCACCTGGAACACTTTGACACAGCTGAGGAAATATTCAGGTGATCACACACTGCTTTTTTGTTGAAGGCAGAATATCCCTAACATACACTAAGCAAGAGTTTTGAGTACATGATGATGATTGTTGTGACATGATTTCACTACAGATCTTAACTAGTTATGTGTTTTTTTCTGTCTCTAAAACAGAAATACCACACAGGTTAAAATGTGTCTCACTACATATGCTTAATATCTGTGAGCTGACCAAGAAATACCACACTGCATGTGTTCACAGCAACATGAAAGCAGCACAAAAGGCCAACCTCCCCTTTTACCTGCAATAGTCAAACATCAGCCAAAGTCAAGACCCCCCTTTCATGAAGTCACAGTAGTTGACAGATTGTGAATGTTATCCCACAAATACAGAAATCTGCATACCAAACGTGCTGTTAATATGACCACACACAGACATTTGACTTGTTTGGCCTTTACCAGTAAAACATTAAGCATTATAAACAAAAGTACGAGTTCAAGAATAATTTCATTTCTTAATTTTATCTTGTCACCTTCTGCAGTTGTATGAAAAAGACTACTGCCCATGCTAACTACCCAATAACATGCGTAATACACCGCAATGTTGTTCTAATGATTGAAATGTATATCCCTCCGATTAACTATTACTTCTTCTTTTTTTACTTTTTGTAGTTGGTATAGTACTCTCAAGCTTAAGATACTCATAACTTTGTATTTCACTAGTACATTGTATTTTGTATATTATCTTATCTATGCATCATTTTATGTACTTCCTCTTTGCTGCTACAAATCAGCCTATCCTGATACCTCGGTTCATTGGAATAACAAATGACCAGAGCCCATTGCATGCTAGCTTCTCTGTGAGGCTCGATAAAGGCACAGCAGTTCTTTCAACTAAATCTCAGTATAAAGCTTACCATGTCTACCATCTTAGGATTGTTGTCATGCTAGTGTTCACACATTAGCACATTGAGGGGTGTTTAGTACATCTGGCAGAAATGTCCCCTAAAAAAGGACAATAAAAAACAGATTCAAATTTGGTGGTTAAAAGTCACAGTGACCTCTAACAGGTGAATGCTAATAACGACAATTTTACACAAATGTCTTGTAGTATAAAATTATGAAGTTTTGACAATTAGGTCAAACATGGATGAAAAACTGCAACTTGACTAGTTGGCGGAGGCATATAAACTTGTGGTATTAATTATAATTTTAACCTCATGATGACATGAGATGCAAAACGAAAAATCAACCGAAGTTATCACAATTCATTCTCTGGGTAACATGAATGTTTGTACCAAATTTCATGGAAATCCATCTGATTGTCGTCAGAATATTTAAATTATTTTAAAATGTCAAACGGATTGATACGTTACATAAAAGGTCAAGACATCACCAGTATTATTCATCTTCTGAGGACCATGAAGGTCTTTTCAATAATTGGATTTTGTCAAAATAGGAACATAAAATAGTTCACTTATAAATCACTTTCAATATTGAAGACCCTTTTATGGAGGAAGCTTATTCTAACCTCTCTGTTTCTGTCTATATCTCTCTCTCTTGGCCTTTCAGGAGCATTTGTAAAGAAGACCCTGGTAACCTCAATGCCTGGGCCAATCTGGGCTACGTTTATGACAAGCTTGGGAGAGAGCTGGATGCGAGCGAGTGTGTGGAGAAAGTGTCCCACCTCATGGGCTTAGACGCTGGAGAGGCCTCTCAGGAGGAGACCAGGATCCTGGCGGCTCGATGCCTGGCGGAGCAGGCTTACGTTTATCCCTACGATGTGGAGCTGGACAGTGAAGAGGACCTGAGAGACAGACTGACAGCAGCATTGACGCTTTACAACAGAGCCCTGGACTACGGGGGTCATCTGGTGAGATTCACATGCAATATTTTTCTGTATAATTTAAATGTAAGCAGGAGCATTGAAACTATTACCCTACATCCATCATGCAATGTCTCCAAACATTCTAGCATTTAATTGGTTGGTATTTATGTTGATGATCCTTTAATATCATTAAATATACTTCTCGTCTATGATTCAATTGATCCGCCATCTTTTACTGAAGTTTAAGGATTGGGCTATGCTCAGAAGATTTATAAATATGTAACTTGGTTCACAACAACTGATATACAAATAATGTTCAAATGTTTTAGTCTTCAGAACACTTGTCCACAGCTTACTACTTTTCACGATCAAAGCAAAACGCTCTTTATTAAAGGTAGGGTAGGTAAGAATGGAGAAACCAGCTCGAGTGCGCTAGAATTTGAAAGTACACAACCGGAAAAAATCTGCCCCTTCCTTCAGACTTCCTTACAGAGCCCCTCCTCCAACACACACGAACGCACACATGACCAATGAGGGCACGAGATAAGTTTGTGCACGAGATGGAAGGCTGACAGGCAGGTAGGCCATCTAGTTATTTTAGCCGGGCCGGCTCAGATGATTGGTCTAGCTTTTTACAGCACTAGGGCTTCCACAGATGACATTTTTTTATGTATTTATTGTCAAAGCATTTAATATATTCATTGCTATCAGGATGTTAAGAGCATTCCATGGAATATAACAAAAAGTGTTTCTGAAGTGAATTACCTACCCTACCTTTAAGGTGGAATAGCAATAAAACCAATGCAAATATGTATTCCTGTAAAATAAATATAATTGTATGACGTACTAAATACTTGTATGTATTGTTGTTTTTCAGATATCGGTAGAGGAAAAAAGAAGCTGGTATTTTAAAATGGCCACTATCTACATAAGGTACAAAACGAAAACATATGATGAACCACCACATCACATCATGTGTCATTTTTATTAAGTAACTTTCTCCCCGCAGACTTGACGACATAGTAAAGACCAAGGCGGACTCTGAATACTCCAGACTCTCTCACTACAATAAGGGTCTGAAGCTTCTCAAAGAAACATTAGATTCAGACAAATCGCAACACAAAGGTAAACACATCAGGTTTATCTGTGAGCATATCTGCTCTTTTGTACATTTAGAGGCGTGAAGTTGAACGTGAAGTGAAGCTGTGCTGACGTATTTACATGCTGCAAATATATGGGCCTACTTTAGTTCAAACCTTACATTGAAATCCATACAATGGAACCTCAACTATTGTAGTGTTTTAGTAATAACAAAAACTGTATTTAAGATGTTGTAACATACAGTAGTAGCACTTTCTTTAATCTAGAGGGAGACAAACAACACATGGTTGGTTTTGTCAGAAACTGGTGTACACTCTGATTTTGGTATCTCCCCTCAGCTCTTGCCTGGTGTTATGTTGGCATCATGTTGGAGAGGAAGGAAGAGTTCACCACTGTTCCCATGTCCATACATGACTGTGGCTACTCTGCCTCTGATCCTCTATCCTGCTATGGAACTGTAAGTTAACTCACACATTGAGATATTTCACCAAATATCAGGCAAGCTTGGAGAATATAAGGGACTCCTATACAGTATGATAATCATTTGACTAAAATCAACCTGACATTATCAGTCAATATTATAAATTATACAGTTTCTTCCAGTAATAGAAAAAGCAGTTTAGCAGTTTGTTTCAAATGTATATTTGTGTATGGATTTTGCAATTGTACAGAGCTTTGGCAATACTGTATGTACATTATGGTCATGCTAATAAAGCTATTTGAGTTTACATTTAATTGACAAAGCCCCTTGTAAAAGTTACTTCCTGTTAAACACATATTAATCCACCTTTGCTGTGTCTATGTGTCTATGCGTTTATGCCGACCAAAACCCTGTTTCAAATAGAAATAGATAAACTTACAGGAAAACCTGATTCAATAATGATGTCAAGTGATCATATTTGTATATATTCATCGTAACATACTTGTCTTTGTCCTTTAGGCCATAAACTTGGCCAGTGAGGATGCATTCACCCTGAACCTTCTGGCAAAGGTCTTCTTTCTGCTGGGCAAACATGAGATGGCCACAGGGATCTGCAACATGGCCCTGAACGTGCTCCCAGACCCAGAGCTCAACTGGCAGGCCTACTGCACCCGCGCTAAGGTACTGCCGCCCGGCAACGCATCCTGAAACCAAGCTGGCAAAACCTACAACGTGAAATCCCTTTTAATGCAAAACAATTTGCATAAATGTGTCTGAAAGATGCACAGAATTCTCAATTCCTGATGTTAATCACTGGTGTTGTCATTTGTGCATGGTACAGTATGTATTCAATAGGGCTGTTCAGATGAGAAACACATTGGCAATGGGCGATGCCATTGTTGAATAATAAATACAATATGACTAAATTAAATGTACTCAGTTGCGCTCGTTTCAGAATACAACTAAAATAGAACAAATTGTTAGTTAAATTCAAGATATTATTTCAAAATAATTCATTTTGCGAAAAAATTGAGCATTGAACTGAACAAAAAGAGTACAAAAAAACTATTGTTATTACAGTTTGAAGTGCGGTTTTCTACTGAAACTCTGTTACGATTGTCCTGAACTTCTTCGTCGACTGAAAGTTCAGTTGTTTTAATCTATAAAACAGTTTTCTCCTCAAAGAATCATGCATATACAAATACTGATTATGCAAGTAGAAAATCGTAGTTGATTTCGACCAACTTGCCGTACATTCAAATCACTCAAGAAATCCCTGAATGCAAAATGCATCATCACAAAAACACAAGCGATTTCAGTCTTTCGAGAAGTTTTCATTGCTCAAGCTGACATCACGATGACAGTTTAACAAATGTATATTGTGCAGCCTTTGTATTTATATTCCCTTATTTATTAAAAGTTTTTTTTTTTTTCTTTAGATCAATGTGATGCTTTATGTCAGGGACCTGGAGAAGGCCAAATATGCTCAAGGTGGAATTCCAGACCGACAGAAACTAGTTGAGGCCAGAAAAGATTTGGACAAGGTCCTGACAGTACGTCCGTGTCTGCGGACTCACCTGGAGATGGCACAGGTGAAGACACAAGCTAATAATGAGCAATAAAGATAGATTTCTAAATATAGATTAAATACAAACATAATTCATGTCTTTTCTTTTTAGGTGTACTACTACATGGGTGTAGATGCCCTTCAGGAGAGCCTTTTGGTGGATGAGGGCGCAGTGAACAGTGCGTTGGTGAGTCTGTCCCATGCCCTTCAGTTTGAGCTGGGGGACAGCCTGCCGGACCTGCACGTGCTCAGAGGACGCTGCCTCCTGCTGAAGGGCGAGGAGCAGAACGCTGCAGACTGCTTCAAACTGGCTGTGGAGCTGGAGAGGCCGGGCAGCACGGACACCACGGCCCTGCGCTGCCTCCTGCAGGCTCTCCTGACTCTGTTCATGCTGGGAGGCCCTGACCCAAGCCTCGCCATCGCCCAACTGGAGCTGTGGGTGCAAAAGGCAGAGGGGAAGTACCCTAAGGACGTTGTAAAATCCGAGCTCAGGTGCCTCTACAGGACTCACACAGAGGAGGTCACAGAGCTATCCCGCTCTCTGATCAGGACAGGCAGACTGGACCTAGTGAGGAGGCTGCTGGAAACAGTGGTGCCTAAACAACTGGTGAAGAAGAGACCAGTGGCTCGGTCTTACTCCTATACATGAAGCTAAATTGTGACATACAAGCACATGAGCTGACATGCAGTAAAAAAAACTTCTTAACAGCATTTCACAGATTAAAATGAACAGTATACAGCAACAGTATATATATATTTTTTGTGATTCTTCCATTATTAAGATTTTTAGAAGAGCCTTTTGGCAAGGTTGGACCTACAAGCTTAATACAGTTGGAGTGTTAAACTGAAAAGGATTTTGCTTTTTAGGGTTACTTCCAGGTGGAAACATGTTTCTTTCATATTAAATTAGATGCCCCCTTTTGAGAGCATTGACGAATTTAAGAAATAATAGTTTGGTGTATTAATAATGAAATGACTGTGGTCAGGATGCCCTTTTAGCCCTTCCATCTTGGCTATGTAAATGAGCATTTGGAAGTTTTATTGCTGCTTAGTAATACTTAAATCATGTCTAAAACAGTGTTATATTTCAATGTGTTATCACTGATTACCAGAAGAGGGTAGTATACAACACTACGATGTATCTGGCTATTAATAAAAGACTCGTTTTTAGGCACTTGTTATGTTATCTATGTTCTTTATCTACAAATACATTACATTACAGTTTTTTTCGATTGCTAACACACATTTATTTTTTATTTGCTCAGTTTCTCAGAAAACTAAACACAATTCACAAAACCCCACACCCAACGTGCAAAACACCTAATTTCTCCTGCTAAATGAAGAACTGCACTCAAAACTATAGGTTACTAACGTAACCCCAGTTCTCAGAGTAACATGAAGTGAGATGTCTCACTTTGGAATGCGCCTCAACGCGTATGCATCAGAAGCATCAATCTCATTACGCCAATCCTGATTGGCTGGTGATCTTGACGACTACGTCAGGGAATCCACCCACCCTTTAAGGAGCTTGCGCTACGTCGCAGCGTCATTCAAAATAAGCACCTCTTCTCGCTTCGCCCCAGCAAGAAGGGCCGTCTGGTGAGACATCTCACTTCATGTTACTCTGAGAACTGGGGTTACGTTAGTAACCTATAGTTCTCATTCATAACCACTCCGTTCGATGTCTCACTATGGATATTGAGACTCCCGTATTGCTAGACATGCTTATCTCGAAAATCACCAAAACAAAACAGTACTTAACAGGTAGAACCCTGTCCCAACACGGGGCCCAGCACTGCACGGGCCACACTTGGAGCAGAGACATCTAGTCTGTAAAAGCGGACAAAAGTGAGCGGTGAAGACCAGCTCGCTGCTGCACAAATGTCCTGGATGGAAACACCCTTGAACAAAGCCCAGGATGTAGCCAGTCCACGAGTAGAATGAGCACGCAGGCCCGTTGGTGCCTGCAAACCCTGACTCGTATAAGCCAGAGCTATCGCTTCCACAATCCAGTGGGAGAGCCGTTGCCTGGTAACGGGCTTGCCCTTATGAGGGTTAGCCCAGGATACAAAGAGTTGGTCATTGCATCGAAACTCTTTTGACCTGTCCATATAGGTGCGCAAAGCACGAACTGGGCACAACAAATTTGGCCGCTGTTCTTCAGAGGAACATAGCGGTGAAGGAAATGCCTCAAGGTCAATGGGGGTGCATGAGCCAACCACCTTGGGCACAAAGGCAGGGTTGGGCTTTAGCAACACTCTCGTTTGCCCCGGGGCAAACTGAGTGCATGAAGGATGTACAGAGAGCGCAATGTCACTGACTGGCTTGGCAGATGCCAGAGCCAATAACAACAGTGTCTTTAGTGACAGGTGTTTCATGTCAGCTTCTTCCAGGGGTTCAAATGGAGGTCGAGTGAGCCCATCTAAAACCACTGCCAAGTCCCATAAGGGCACCAGTGACCTGGAAACAGGGAGGAGCCTGCGAGCCCCTTTCATAAAACGGCAGACCAAGGGATGTTGGCTAGCCGTCTTTCCCTCAAAGCCCACATGCAGCGGCGCCGGATTCATTTCAGAAGTGGGGGGGCCAAAAAGTGCGTGTGTATGTGACATACTTGCCAACCCTCCCGAGTTTCGCGGGAGACTCCCGATTTCCTCCCGGTCCCGGGGTCATATTTATCCCGCATTTCTCCCGATTTCTGACTAAATCTGATTTGTGAGTCACGACCTGTTTCATTCTAACATAACGCTCCAAATGTTACTGTTTCCACTCGGACCTCAATACAGCTACACCATTGTTTGGTTTCCATGGTAACGCGTCTCTTTAGTAGCGCGCGCAACTGAACGTCTGAGAGGGTGTTCAGCATGGGCAGGAAGATAGTCACAGAAAACAGAACAAGAAATGGACAACTCTACCCTCTGCTCACTCCTTTCCTGTAAATTAGACTATACAGGTCCAGCCCACACATATGACAGCGCAGTTGCTCCATCATTCCATCTCTCCTTTTTTCCTGCTCAATACGCTCTTGTTTGACAAGCTGAATGTTGACTGGTGTTTGACTGAAGTAAACGCACTTTTTTTGAACACACTCTGTGAAAAGTTCCAGTTATTAACTCCGGTATTTACAAAGCTGTCATCTCCACATTTGGATTTGATGGATATCCATCGATCTGATTGATTATTATCGGAGCAAATGATCAAAGTAGTAACGGAGGGAAAATATTTTCGTTTGGATTACTGGTCTGGGGGGAGCTCGCGAGTGTGTGTGTGTGTATATACGTGTGTGTCTTTGTGTATTTTTGCCTTTGTGTGTATTGTGTTTGTTTCCCGGGGAAAACACTCACGAGAAACACCGGCTGTTGTTATGCCTGCTGTGACGTCAAGTTACTCCGTTCTCCGCTTGTAATTATGTCGTTACAAGCTTCAAAGTTGTATTTATCATCTGAATTTGCCGAAACAAGTTTAATATTCGAAAAGCCAAGACTTTATTTATTTGAAATCAGATGAAAACGAACTGTAACGGACCCTGCCGTGTTATCTATGATTACTATACGCCTTACATTCATAATTTCAGCGGAGGGAGGGGGAGCGGCGCTGTGGAAGAGCAGAGTGGCGAGTGAGAGCTGTCATCTTCCCTTTACAAGCTTCAAAAATTCCTGTAGCTAATGAGATTGAATATAACAATAAAAAATAACAAACATATACACAGCTAGATCAGATGGCGTTCTTTTTAGATGCGACTTTAGAGTAGAGGGGAATTATTGAAACGGGATGTGTACAGTGTTCCGCGGCATCCGCTGCTGCGAGAATGTGGGGCAGGGCTGTAAAGTGGGGGGGCCAATGGCCCCCTGGCCCCCCTGCTTCCGGCGCCCTTGCCCACATGGCATACGGCAATAGCAGCCAGGTACACTTTAATCGTAGAAAAAGCTCTGTGTTTATCAATCAGGTCCTGTAGAAATGATAGAATCACACCGACAGGACATTGAAAAGAGATGTGTCCCTTTTGAAGGCACCACTCCTCAAACACCCTCCACTTACAGTCATAGAGAGACCTGGTGGAGGAAGCCCTTGCACTCTGAATAGTGTTTATCACCTTCTGAGGAAGCCCCACTGTACTCAAATTATACCACTCACGGGCCAGGCCCATAGTGCCAAGCGCTCTGGGTGTGGGTGAAAAATCGCCCCCCCCCCCGCCTGAGATAGTATGTCCCTGCGTAACGGGAGCTGCCATGGCTGCCCGCAACAGCAGCTGATATATCTCCGCCAGCCAGTACATTGCAGGCCAGTGCGGGGCTATTAGGATCAGTGTGTGGCGATGTTTTCTCACTCTGGCCAGAGTTGGGGGTATTAGAGCCAGGGGTGGGAACGCGTATAGAAGGACCGGAGGCCAAACGTGTGCGAGCGCGTCCACGCCTAACGGTGCGTTTAGATCGCGCATTGAAAAGAACAGCTGACATTGAGCATTTTCTTTTGACGGGAACAGATCTACCGCGGCCCGGCCGTAACGCACCCATAGCTGACTCACAATTGTTGGATGTAGAGTCCAGTCTGCATATAGTGGTGCACCTCTGGACAGCAGATCTGCCCCGAGGTTCATCACTCCCGGTACGTGCGTTGCTCTCAGAGAGAGGAGACGTCCGCAGCTCCATAAAATCAGTTTGAGTGCCAGCATGTGTAACTGGAGAGAACGCAAACCCCCTTGACGGTTTATATACGATATTGTGGTCGTGTTGTCTGTCCTCACGAGGACATGATGTCCTCTGAGAAAAGGCAGAAAGCGTTTCAGGGTGAGAAACACCGCTAAAAGCTCCAGATAATTTATGTGTGACCGTTGGAGATCTCTGCTCCAGAGACCCCTCACAGGTCGACCTTCGTATATACCCCCCCCAGCCCGTTGATCTGAAGAGAACATATTTGCGTGGTTGGAAATGAGCGAGGCAAGCCCTGAAGGCTTTCACTCTCTCTGCTGACAGGCGGGCTGTAAAGGGCACCGAATTTAGACGTAAGCCCAGGAAGAGTACAGTCTGGGCTGGGGACAACATGCTCTTTTCTGTGTTTATTACGAAACCCAGGTCGAGCAGGTGTTTCACGAGGGTATTCGTCTGCGTAATAGCCTCCTGCTCCGACTGTGCAAGAAGGAGCCAGTCGTCTAAATAGGTTGCCAGGCGAATGCCCTGTTGCCTTAACGGGGCTATTGCTGCCTCCGTATATCGTACAAACACCCGTGGGCTGAGAGACAGACCGAAGGGAAGCACTCTGTACTTGTAACAGACACCCTGAAAAGCGAACCTCAGATATTTCCTGTGTGGATAATATATGGGGATGTGAAAATACGCGTCTTTCAGGTCGATTGATGTGAACCAATCGTCCTGACGTACGAGACGCAGCAGAGATGTGTGAGTGAGCATTCGGAATCTGTATTTTCTGAGATACTTGTTCAGAGCCCTTAAATCTAGGATAGGGCGAATTCCGTTCCCTCCCCGTTTTGGAACGAGGAAATATTTGGAATAGAAGCCGCTCTGACTCTGTTCGGAGGGTACAATGGATATGGCTTTCTTTTCTAGTAGCGAGAGAATCTCCTGCTCTAGAATATGAGCCGACGCTCCCCGGGCTTGTGAATGCACAATGCCCGAGAAGTGAGGGGGGGTGACAGCGAATTGGAGTCTGTAGCCCCGTGATATCGTCCTGAAAACCCAAGCAGAGCTTGTGAGCATCTTCCACCTTTCGCTTCTCAGAGCGAGTGGAGATGTGGTCACTTCTCTGTTGTTTGCTCTCTGTGTCTTTATTGGTTGTGTTATGGGGCCCTCTAGTGTCTGAACACGGTGGTATCCCAGGCTGACAACCTCGGTCGACACTGCGCATGCGCGCGGCGATGATGCGTTCACAGACTCGGTTACCGTCCGCATTCTGAGAGAGGCAACAGCCACTCTCAGAAGCGGAGCAGTCACCTGACTGTTTATTGTTTTTATTGTTTTTCTTTTCATTATTTTGACTGCGCCCTTGGCTTTAAGCCTGGAAACGACAGTGGAGAATGTTTTATTGGAAAACAATGACATGTGCTTGTGTGACTTGAACGAGCAGCAGGAACTGCTGTCTTTGACGTGAAGTCTATCTCCCTCATGGCGCGAACTTGAGGATGACGTTCTGACATCACTCGAGGCGGCGGGAAGATGGGGGCGTGGTTGCACCCCGGAAACACATGAGCTTTGAACACGTGTGGAACACGTTCTGGGGCTGGAAAACAGGGAACTTCCAGCACTTTCACCGAGTAGAGTTTTTCCTCACCTGATGGCCTGGGCTGGGCTGGGCTGGCTGTGCCTGTGCGGCTGCTGCCGGAACCGGGGACTTTCTTGGCCAGCTCGTCCTCGCCTCGTGTCTGGGCGGGAGACCCGGGGCGGGCTGTGGCTTTTGCCGTTTCGGGATCTTGAAATGGGAAGGACGCGAGGCAGCCTGAGTGAAGGTCTGTCGCGGGGCCGTTGGAGGCGGCGGCTGGGCCTTTCGGGGAAGACAAAGCTGGAGAGCCTCATCCTCCTTCTTTTTGGCCTCACACCGCTGCTGCATTGAAGCCAGAGCGGTGCCAAATATGCCCTCGGGGACAATTGGCATGTCCAAGACGTCCTCCTTTTCCCGGTCCGGAAGGTTCGTCAGGTTAAGCCACCTGGCTCTCTCCTGTACCACCATCATCCCCAGCGATTTGCCCGTGGCTTGGACTGCACAGCGCTGCAGACGGAGGCAAATGTCCGTGATCGCTGTGATTTCGTCCCACACGTCCGGCTCAGGTTTGTTCGTCATGTCCTCACAGAGCTCCGCCTGGTAAGCGGTCAGCATTGATGAGACATTGAGCGCCCTGACGGACAAAGCCGCCGCTTTGTAAGCCCGTTCGGTCATTGCTGACTGGAAACGGTCTGCTTTCGTCGGCAGCGTGGGGTTCCTGCTAGGTGCCGAAGACAGCCGCGGTTGGAGGTGGGCTGCCACAAGCGGCTCCATAGGCGGCATGCGGAGCAAGCCGAGCTTCTCCATGCCCTCAAAGTCCAAAGAGGAGGCTCCCTGGATTGGGGCCTTGCTGCTGAAAGGGCGGTCTCTCCACGAGACAGACACCTCGTCCAGCAGCTCTGGAAAGACTGGGAGAAGTTGCCTCGTCATCCTCGCGGCTTGGGGCAAGTTCTTCCCCTCATAGCGAGATCTGGAGGTCTCCTTGGCTACTTCAGGCCAGGGGATGTCCAGCCTGGACGCAGCGCGTTGGCACACGGCCTGCAAGTCCATGCTGAGGCGGGGCGAAGTTGGCGCGCTTTCGCCTGGGGGAGCGGACACCGCCTCCGGCTTGGCAGCCTGAGCAGATGGGACGAAGATGTCATCTTCGTCTTCGTCCGAGTCGGATAAGAGGAACTCAGAGGTATCCTCTTCATCTTCCTCCACGTAATCCAGCTCCAGGACATCCTCCGCGGGTGGAACCACGGTGAGGTCCAGTTGGGAGCCCCAGCTTGTCACAGCGCGGGGCTCCATTCCCGCGGCTGCCGCCGCCGTTGAGCCCCAGCTTGACACAGCGCGGGGCTCAACTCCCGCGGCGGTCGCCACCATGCCTCGATCGCCGGCCGGCAAATCAACAGGCATGAAGGGGTCTTGTCCCGACAGGCTAGCTTGGCGCGCTAGCCGTCGGCGGAGGCTCTTGGTGGTGAAGCGGGCACAGTGTCCGCACGAACCGGGGGCGTCGATAGCCTCCTGGGCATGTTTCAGCCCGAGGCAGGACGAGCAGACCTGGTGTGAGTCCGTGCCCGAAATCTTGAACCCGCAGCCGCAGAGCCGAGCCTCCGAGCCTCCGTCTCCTCTGGTGTGAGGGAGAGAAGGGTCCATCCTCGCTCGCCGGGGTGTCGACGTGGAGGGACAAACCAGTAACAGGTATGTTACCGTTTGAAAAAAACAAAACCTTACCGTTATTTTAGGAAGAAAAAACAGCAGGGCAGATTTTAGTATTAACTGGTGTGTTAATAAATCAAATCCTGTGCGAAGCAAAAGTAGCCGGCAAGCGTCCGGCGACCGAAGGTTAGCTTGTGGTTCAGTCTGTGGACAGTTAAGCTAGCCTGGCTACTGATATTTTTTTTTTTTGAGATGTGCTCCGAAGCGAGAAGAGGTGTTTGAATGACGCTGCGACGTAGCGCAAGCTACTTAAAGGGTGGGTGGATTCCCTGACGTAGTCGTCAAGATCACCAGCCAATCAGGATTGGCGTAATGAGATTGATGCTTCTGATGCATAAGCATTGAGGCACATCCCATAGTGAGACATCGAACGGAGTGTTATGAATGAGAACTACATAAACACTTACCAAATGCAAACTTTTGCACCAAATATAACACACTTCATTCATAATACTAGATTGTTGGACCACCCAACTACACACTGCTGAGCATAATCTAAAGCACTTTCATATTTTATGGGCTATTCTCTGTACATAGAGGTTTCTGCAGAGAAAGATTGCTTGCTTATACAGAAATACAGTAAATGAAGTTGTACAAATGAGTTGTTGAAAAAAAATCACATTTTATTCAAAAATAACATTGTGATTGTCATCTCTAAGTGCGATGCATTGTTTGCCAAAACCCAGTTTGTAACTGCTGCTACCTGTGCCTCATTGAAAATCCTTAGCCTTCCACCTGCACCTCTTTGTTTCTCAGTCCTTCAGATAAACAACAAAGATATAGTGGTTGGTCAGTGTCGGTGTTGCATAAAAGTAAGTTTACCACAGTACATTGTGCAGGATTTGTGTACAGTTATAGTATGCAACATGCCAACAATTAAATTACAGTAATGAAGTAAATACGTTTCACAAAACAGACATAAGCACTGATATATCATGAATTATGCAGAGCTAAAAACTGGTAACTAACCTGTTTTCAAGTCTAAGTGTCCAGATTACAGAGGCAACAGTATATCATCTTAGATTAGGCTGAACCCTCTGTCCAGCCTCTCTCATCGTCAAACCATGGTTGATAACATTTCATTTCATTAGAGAGTATTCTTCTTTGTCCACGTCCTCTCCCTCCAGCTCTACCTCTACCTCTCATTCTTCCTCATCTCACTCTCACCCACCTCTTCCTCCTCCTCTCAATCTCAGCCCAGCTCTTCCTCTTCCTCTTGCTCTTGCTTCCATGTTGGCTTCCATTTTTGCTGTAAGAAAGTACTCACCTGTGGACTTTTTATAGTGCTAACATCCTGATTGATGAGCAAACAATTATGCTATCAGGTGTTTGGTCAGGTGGAACGTGTTTCTTGATCATTGGTCCATGTGTGAGGCATTTTGAATATCAGTGTTTTAAACCAGCTAACACGTGACTTTATGTCAGATTCCTGTGTCTTACGTGGAGAAACGTGTGCAGTGGTTTGCAAAAAGTGCCATGTTGATTTGCAAATTGTGTGAAAAGCTGAAAACGTGTTTAGAGTTTTGGAGATTTGAGCTGATGTTTTGCTCTTTGAGTGTCAGTTAAAATAATTGTGCTTTATGTATCATTTTAGTGTGTTAGCAATCGAGAAAAACTGTAAACACTGTAATCAATGAATATAGGGCACCAGGGGACACTGACTGTTTGGAAGTGTGGATAGTGTGGATATTGTTTGGCCATTGCAGTTCCAGATCTCAGCCACAACTGTGGAAACAGCTTCCAGCCTGATGAGGTATTCATGATGGCATGTCTTCCTGTCAACACAAAAACAAATATAGAGAGAGCTTAGTTACCTGTGCACTTTATTTATTTACTCCACTCACATTTCATTGTAACAAAAGATAGCTGTAAGGAAACTCCCTGTAATAAATCATACAAATGAATCTCAACTATATTAGATTAATGGCTGGAGATGTTATTGTGTAAGAGACAACTTGGCTTTTATGGTAGCAAGCAATATGTTATTGATTTACATTTGTTCGTTACATTCATGCCAGGCACAACATATCTCCTTGATTTAAAAAACTAATTAAAACTACTATTTTGCTGGGATACTACAGTTTGCCCCTCCTGCATCCTCTCTCAATTATCGTGACACAGAAATATAGAAAAACCGTATGACACCTGTAAAAACAGATTTCTGATGTCATGTTCATTTAAAGCTTGAAACTACAAAAAAGTGATGTAGTGATATAATAGGAGAGCACATCTTAAGCTATGTTATGTGGAACCTCTGTCTACTTGGATGAATCAATTATAATGCACATTTTCTTTTGGAAAACTTAACCAAGGAGAAATATCTTATCGTCAAATAGGTTTTACTTAAAACACAAAGGTTTCAACCTCAGCTTATAATTTCACTACGAAACACATGAAGTGGATCCCAACAGAGTCAAACACAGGTAGAGGTAAGGTAAGAAACAATTAGCCATGACTACCGTGCATTCATTTTGACCGTCCTTAAAAACGTTCACAATCCTTTGCAATGACAGTGTCTGACTGGTTAGCCACACCTGTGTTAACCTAAAAACGGCACAATGCTGCTAATGCTGTTTCTACCTTCCCTTGCCTTTAGGTTCAGGCAGGTTCTGCAGCATTGTTTGGGCTTACTTGCCCCATCCATGAGGTGCCGCTCCTCATACAAGGCATATTCCCCCTGCAATTGGACGTGCCAACAAGGCCTTCAGCTTAATCAGGTGAGATTTTTAAATGTTGCTGTCAAGAAATTAAGTATATTTATTTTTTAAAGTAAAATGAAAGCTGATTCTCAAATATGGCAGCTTACATGATCCAGTGAAGAGGAGGTAAAGGAGGGACAAAAAGTGTTTATTATAATTGTATTTTTAACATAGCCACATGCATCATATTCGCAAGTCATTGTAACCTTATCACAAAAACAGAGACACTTTTTTTTCTGAATACTACGAAGTGAAGAGCCTACACCACGACTCATCCTGTTGCTTCTTCTTTGAAGACTTTTTCACACAAAAGATATAGAATAATTGTCGAGAAATGTCCTGTTTCTTATCTTCTATGAAATCCAGATTCTTTAAGGATTAAATATGTATATTACATTCCTCATATGTGTAACTTTTAAATGATTTAACCTAGATGTTCTTGCTAAACCAACTTCCTGTGTGTTGACAGGTTCATTTCTATCCAGCTGTGGTGAAGTTACAGAGCCAATGGCATATCCTTTGACAGACTGGAACACGGGCCTCTTTGACTGTTGTGAGGACACCAGCACCTGTAAGAATCAACACCGCAACCTTCAATCCTATTCATTCAAATTACTGTCAGATTCATTTGTAAAAGGCTTCAATGTTTTACTAATTTGTGTTTTATTCTTTAATCTAATAGACCAGTTACACTTGATATTACACATCTATTAAAACTGCTTGTTTTTCAGGTTGCTATGGTTTTGCTGCTGCCCTTGTCTGGCTTGCACAGTTTCAGGGAAGTTTGGAGAGAACCGTTGTCTCCCATTATGTGACATGCTCACCCCCGCTATCACAGCCGCCTGCGGCCTGCCGCTGTGTGCGCCTCCCGCAGCGCTGGCTCTACGGGTCGGCATTCGACACAGATACGGTATCAAGGTAACAGCGACAGAAAATGTAGCCTGTATGATTATTTATACACTTGAATTAAGCATGAGTAATGATATAGCCTACATTCCTGAGGTTCAAGAAAACATGTTTGTCATGTTCTCTGTTCACATATTAAAACATAATTGGAACAAATACACTGAAACAACTGAAACGATGACTTAAATTAAATGTATTATGTCAACAGATTTCACATAAGTGTAATAGGTTAGTTAAAGGCAATAACATCAAGTTGAACCTAATCATTTCAGATTAAAATAAAAATAATTTGTAAAACTTAATATTATTGCTTTCAACTAACCTAATACAGTTATGTGAAATCTGTTGACATAATCCTTTTATTAAAATCAGCGTTTTAGTTTTTCATTGTAGATAATGTAAGACTAAAAATAACAAGAACAAATGTATAGAAAAAAGGGCCTTATCAGTACTCTGGTTCTCCACAGGGTTCCCTTTGTAACGACATCGCGAGTTCCTGTTTCTGTGAGTGGTGCTCCTGGTGCCAGATGCATCGGGAGTTAAAGTTTCGCAAGAAAAACAATGTGGTCATTGTCAACATACAGCCTCCTCCAGTCATGAGTGTTCCTGCTGGTTTCATGGTCCAAACAGGAGTTAGACACTGAGCCAGCTTCTCATTGGTCTGCTCTGTCTCGTGAACAACGTTTGATTTAGCTCAGATTATCGGTGGTGTTGTGTTCCTTTAGTGTAAACAAATATGATGTGTGTCTAGGTGTGGGAGACAGTGCTTGTTTTACCTTGCTTTATTTTTTTCAGTATTGTAATAATTTTGAATCATGTCTCCTTGGCATTAACGCATGCAGGTTCAATTTCAGTCCCATATTCCCACAATAATGATAATCATGCCAATGTGGAAATTGGTAGATATGATCAGTTACTTTTTAAAGACTAAGGGAAGTGTTGTAAATGTCTCAAGATGACGGATCGGGAGAACTCGCATTAAAGAAGAGGTCTTCAATTGTTTCCTGAACATTTCCAAAACACTTTTCCCTTTCTCTCGGGTTCTAATGAAGTTTACCCAATGGCTTTTTGAAGGATATTTAAACCACTGTAGATTTGAAGCATCGTTGTGTAGATTTAATTTTTATTTTGAAGTATTTCTTTTTAATCTACATGCAGCATTTATTGCATAAAAGTTACAAAAAGTATTTTCTAGAAAATTGATTCTTTGTTTCTTCAATCCTTACATGATTTTGTGACTTTCAAATGATTCTGTTGGTTTTTGTTTGTTAAAAAAAATGAAGTGAAGTTTTTCCATTTACCAGTTAACATGTAATACTGTGTTGACTGAGTTTCTTAACATAATAATAAAGAATCAGATTTTGTTTAATTGCTTATTAAAATCCTCTGATTCATTCTTGTTGCCTGTGAGAGGAGTAAGTTGGTGTCTGTGTGTTGTCTTAGAAAAATTACAGCAATGAATAATTTTTTATAAATTATGACAAGAGGTCTGAATATATTCAAGGCGAGGATCATGTTGATACTGGGGGCAACAGTTTTGGGTTTTTTGGCCTCAAATGTCAGAACTGGGTCACACAGACAGAACTGACCTCACTTGGTGGATGCTTTTTTCCTCCAGAGTTGCATCCATGGAAACACCCTGATTTACAGTTCATCACTGTGTCCAATGAGTCTCCACAATCGTATTAGTATAAGGTAAAAAACGCTTAATATATCAAATGAAAATACATTTACAGAAGAAAGGAAAAATAAAATAAAATAAAACATGACAAAACCAAGAATTGACATAGTGTGAAGACAACTGGTAATGCCAGGACACACATCTATACAACAGGCGTTGTCTGTGCAAACCTAGAACTCACTCTCTGTTTAGACTGTCAATGGAAATCAGTGGAGGAATGTAACAAAGTACATTTACTCAGGTATTGTATGGACAATTTTGACATGCATGCTTGTACTATACTTGAGTATTTCCATTTAATGCTAATAATATTTTTACTGCACTACATTTTGGAGGCAAGTATTGTACTTTCTACTCAAATACATGTATTAAATACTTATAGTTATTGACTTTGTACATAGGAAAACACATGATGTGATGCAATACTTTGATTTTAATGTTCACAGTATTTCAAAAAGTATCCAAAATTGGCTCCACATTGCCAAACTACAACATTAAAATGATTTGAAATGTAAATGTATTTGCTACTGATAAAAACAGAATAATATTATTCTACAACACTGTACAATAGATAGCATAATGAGAACTTTTCTTTTGATACACAAAGTACATTTTACTGTTAATACTTCCGTATATATTATTATATTATTCAATTCAGGATGTTTATTTGTATTGGAGTTTTTTAAGACCACATTAATTCAATTTTTATTTTCACACAGTAAAGGACCTGAGTACTTTTTCAACCACTGCTGGAAATGCAAATTGCTTCATGTGAATAAGCCTTGAATGACCTCTTCAGACCTCTGTTACAACAACAGTTAAATAACCTGATCTACTCTCAATATCTGCTATTTGAAAGTCACATATGAGTCAAAGTTAAAGCTTCTCAAATGTTTCAAATTAAAAACATTATAAATATAATTTTAATTTATCCTTTTCTCTTATCAGAGGAAGAAAACATGTTACAATAGAAAAGAATGCCCTGTTTTCAAACACACACACATTGGAAACGTTTTATCCATAAATGATAACCATATATAAATACAAATCACTTTTAAAAAACATGATGGTCAAACCTTTCTCCACAAGTAGTTCAGTTGTCAGTAATTTGGGTCAATGGATTCAGGTTTGCAGTTTTGTTTCTAACTTCTGCTTTCCGATATGCAAAACATACCACACCCAAACAAAGTTGCATCCTTTCATTTTTTGACAGCTCCAGAGTCGCCAAGAGTGTTTCCAGCTCCATCAGGTAAAATATATTTTTAGTTATGGTTGATTATAAGTTTAATGCAGGCAGTAAAAGGGAATTTACCAGTATAAGAGCAGTTTTTGAAATGTATATTAACCACAGGCATCCTGGGTTATTCTGAATGTCACCAGTTGATTTGTGTTAAACTAACTATAAAAAAGAAATACAGTATACTACATCTTCAATTTATCCGTCATCTAGTATTACGGTTGTACCAAGAGACTTCATCTTATTTTAAGTTGTTGTTCTTTTATTTGTGTAATACTGACATAGATGTAGCATCAATTTAGAAATTGAATTATACTGTACTATAAGGACATAATTCACCATTATCTTTGGTTAAACACTAGCCAAATACTTATTGCCTTTTCTATTCTGTTTATTTAAAGATAGTTGTTGGTTGTTTGCTTCTATTTTCTATTAACCTCTAAAATGTATGCAGTATAAATGTAAGGACAATGGGTCATCTTTTACTGCAATTTTTATTCAAAGGTCCTCAAATAACCGGAAAAGAGATTGTTTGCCCCAGTGGCTGTTCTACTCTTAATGTTTCAAAGCTGAGCACAGTTCATTTTCATTCAAATAAGTTATGCAAAGCGAAAATCTAATCAGATTATCTATAAAAAGATAAATATTGCGCAAAAATTATGTTTTCAGAGTTCTCCAACTGAATAAGTGGTATGAGACTTACAGAATGAGCTTTTTGTTTCTCAGAAGTGTATTTTGCTTTGCACTGATTTTTGTGTTTATAGGTTAATTGTTCACTGTGTGTAGCTCAACTTATCCAACATCCGATGGGAGCCCCACCACCTGAGAAAGAGTGGAGCAGCGATCTCTTTGACTGCTTTGAGGACCACGCTACATGTAAGAAATAAAACCATGACTTGAAACGTTTTTTTTCCTTTTTTTGTGCAATATCAAACCCTAATTCAGCAAGCATCTCTGTCGGTGTATCTCCCTGTTTTTTTCAGGTTGCTACGGCTTCTGGTGTGGCCCTTGTCTGGCCTGCACTGTTACAGGACGGTTTGGTGAAAACCGTTTACTCCCAGTATGTGACATACTGAGCATCTGCACATCAGTAATGTTTGGAATTCCTGTCTATGTGGCTCCAGCAGTCCTGTCTGTTAGGGTTGCCATGCGAAACAGATACCATATCAAGGTAGGATGCTTGTAAGCCTATGTATACTAGATGTCACAAAACAAATGTCATAAAAGTAAAAAAATGTAACTTAATAAACATATTTTTGTTTGGTTCTCTGCAGGGTTCTCTCTGTGAAGACATGTGTGTGTCCTGTTTGTGTCAGTCGTGCTCCTGGTGTCAGATGCATCGTGAGTTAAAACATCGCAATAAAACTCCTAATGTCATCATCGTGCAAAGTCAACCCATTATACAAATGCAGCCTGCTCCAATGATGATGGTTCCTCAAGCTGGATATGTGACCCAATCAGGAGTCACCGTGATATCAAACTGAGCTCTGTGGACTCTCATGTGTCCGTCTGCCTTGTGAAGGAAGTTCAGCTCAGGCTGCTGTCTGTTTTATTAACATCTATATATCTAAGTGCATGTTTATCAAGTGTAATTACACTGCAATCTCTTTAAATTGTGTCTCTTTTTTTCAAAAGTAGCCTATAGAGATTTCTTTTCTTCTTTTTTTTTAAACTATAATGACAAACCTTGTTTCAAATCTCTTGGGAAAAGTACTTTGCATGTATTTGGTCAAGGATAAAAAAATCTTGTGGTTTTTTGAATTTTTACCCAAATTAATTGAGTGTGGTCTATTAATAAAGGAAATAATAAAGTTGTAGAATGAGGAATAAAGTACTACTCAGCGTCTTCATTGTAAGTGCACTTCATCCTAAAGGCCAACAGAGGGCACTCTATGATCCAGATTGATGGTCAAAAGACATCATTAACTACAAACGGGGATGCACGGACCATCCCCATACCAGATAGCATTACTACATTGAATAATAAGACATATTTGGGATTTTTGGGCTTTTACTGATTTTCATCAATATTTTTATAAAATAACATGAAACTGCTATATTACAAATCAGCAGTGTTTTTTTTATTAAAACTTTTATAATCTGACTCTTATACTCTAATGACAATCCTTCACATATATGTTATGTGAATATGTTATATAAGCAGTTTTTGAACCAAAAAAACCACACACACACAGCATAACAATGGACTCCAGTGAACACTATTACAGGCAAAGAGCACGCACAAATGCACTAGCACACACACTATAAAGATGTAAAATATTATTTTACCAACAATGTGGAATTTATTGGCTACATATTACAAGTGGCGGCTCTTGTTGGGTAATCTATGGTAGGGCTAACCCATACAGTGGTGGGGCTCAAGTCAGTATTTGCAATGTAATTACATACACGCTATATCGCCCCCATTGACAGTGAAACGCCACGCGTGAGGTTTAGATTATTTCCCTGTCTCAATCCAAATTGAACTGTATGAAATAAAAAGGCACATTTGTCTTGTAGTAAATAAAAAGGGCGACCTGGAGCCAATCCTGCAATTTCCCCACAGGTGAAAGAGTTGACATGCTGAAAACCCAACCCCTGCAGGGGGGTCTGGGGGGATTCTCCCCCAGGAGATTTTTTGAAATACTAACATAAAATACACATTCTGGTACTCAGTCTCTTGAGAAGAAAAATAAATAAATCTATTACTACACATTTAAAAAAATGAATGCCATTTTAGTTTTTTGTTACTTTGTTCTGAAAGCTGAACCTGCTGCTCCTCACAGAGAGAAGAGAGGCTGTGTGGATTACTTTACCTTGTGGATATCGGTGGATAGCCCCCATTGTTCTGTGTGTCAAAATGAAAGGCAGCCCACACACCTATCAATCATCAAACCGTGGGGTCTTATTTCATTACGTGTTGATTTCTATCAACACGTAATGTTGTATCGATGTATATAGAGATGTACTACCGCAAAAGTATTCTCCGTCGGGGCTTCTTGCAACAACACCACGCCGTTATCGTGATTCTGATTGGCCAGAAGACATTATCAAAGATGTTTTATTGAGAAGACGATCACTACGTGACAAAAGTTTTCAAAACCGTTTCTAGTCTTCGGTATTTCCAGACAAGTGGCAACTGAAATCAATCTTACTAACTGCTGTCTGTGCAATTTACTCCGCGCGAGTTGGCGGACTTTATTTTGCTTACTTTAACATCATTTTTCATGGTGGGGCTAAGGTGGGGCTAAGCCATTTCTTGGTATGGCTGTAGCCTACCCCAGCCATACCCTGGCGCCTCCACTGCATATTACACAGATTATGCACGGCTGCAGCAGCAATAACCATAAAATAATAATTAAAATACCACAAACATGATATTGACCAGTATACAGATTATGCACATGATTTTGCAGATTTAGCGTTTTTAGAGAGAAAAAATTCCGAGATACGTTTTTGCGCCATGTCAGTTACTTGTGTTGTTGTGCATCACGTTAAAAGTAGCCGACTAAAAACTAACAAAAAACTTTTTTTCCACATCTTTTTATTTTTCTTCCCTGAAGCAAAATCATTTATTATATAGTTTTAAATTATCATTTGAATAATAAAATATAATATAAAATATAATCTCAGGCACAATGAAATTAAATACATATATATAAAATAAAAATAAAATGAATTTCCTGACAGGGGAGCTCCGCACCGCCTGCCTGCCGCTAGGGGGTGCTGCAGCGCCCTCAGCACCCCCTTCCCGCGCCCCTGGATACCACTGACGTTCACACCTCATGCTTTACTTGCTTTGCACTTGATTCATTTGGCTAATTTGAACCACCTGCTTTAATAAACATATTTTGTTAAACCGTTGATATGGTGTGTCTCCTCTTTGTTGTGGCCTTTTGAGCCAGGTCATAACAGTTATTGTTTCAAATTTCTTGGGAAGATCAGATCTTTAAAATCTTTATTTCACCATGAGTAATCGTAGGAACTGAGTGTGGTCTGTACTTAAAAGAATAAATACAGTTATCTATAATGAGAACCACAGTAGTGTTCCCTTATTGAAACCTTGTGGTGAAAAGTGAGGGCTGGATGTGAGATAGCCGTCCACCGACTGCTGACAGGGTGAGTAAAATGATCGAAGTAAATCGAACCAGAGAGATGAAGCTGGGAGTGTTGTCACAGAACAAAGAGACAGCAAATCATGCATTCAGTTATAATAAACGTTGGCTCGGGTTTTACAATTGTAGATTTAACTTTTTACAAACAGGTTTAACAATGTCTTTATGTTTTCCCTAATAGACAACTTCATTATAAACAAAATAAAAAGACATTGTAGAAAATCAGTGTCACTTTTTTAAAGTGATGCACAACAATTAAGGATGCAGAATAAAACAGTAACAATTACACCTTCTGTTGACTTATTCAAATATAAGTAGTGTCAAATATTCATCTAATTTCTAATTAACATCTAATTTCAATTGTACATTTCAAACACAGTATTTTTCCACATATTTAAGTTATATTTATTTGGATTCATGCGTTCATGTTGAGAATGTTCCATTCAAAAATGTTATTAATAAAAAGGCATTTACACCATAAAAGATGACTATTGAGATCTATTGTCAGGAATGTTAGTCTTATATCAAATAGTGAATTCCACTGCAGCAGAATGTTGCACGTCTGCACAGTGTTATATTTTCACAGTCCAGTCAGGATTAAATATTGTGCAGTTAGTATTGGACTACAAGATAGATGCAAGACTGTACAAGTAGATTTATTTAAAGCATAAATGAGTCGGTTGGGTTCTGGAGGTGTGGTTACAGCAATTGTGCTTGGTTGGCGTGGCCTGGGCCTGGTGGTGGGGCCCAATGTGATATCTTTTCATGGCGCCCAAAATCCCTGGCGGCGCCCCTGGTTGTGTGAGTATATGGCCAGAGGGCAGGACCTATAAACACATTTACTACCCAATAGCATTGTGAGGCTGAACAAAAGGACCGTTTGACTATGTAAATGTGGTCTTTAAAAAAACAAAACATTTACTGACTTTTTTGGATAGCTTAAAATAAGTAGGATATTGTTGGTTTACTGTCCTATAGTATACATTGGAATGATTTCAAACCTGTTTTTATTTATCTTAATAATTATAAAGGTGTGCCTAGAATATTTGTTTACATAAATTGTGATAAAACCGTTTGAGACACACTGAGATAACTTAGACTAAAGTGAACTATCTAAACACTCAGAGTCCTTTACCTCACTGAGCCTCTCAGGGCAAATGGAAAATGTAACCAGGGTGAAAAGGGTGTTATCTTTACTTAATTATGAATGTGAACAGTTGTATCAACAGCTTTTACAATGTGCTGCTGACTGCTGGAAAGTGGTTTTACTTTGATGTATTTGTTTCGTCCATTGTGTTTACCTGCTAATGCAGGTGGGGCCGACCAGTTATACAAGAGGTAGGTAATAGCTGTACTTTTTTTTTAAGAGAGAGAGAGAGAGAGAGAGAGAGAGAGAGAGAGAGAGAGAGAAGAGAGAGAGAGAGAGAGAGAGAGAGAGATCAGACAAAGTTATATGAGTGATAGTGAAACGTTTTAACTTTCATTTAGCAAAAAATAGCGTGAAACTTTACATGCAAGTTTCAAAGTAACTTCCTGAAATTTAATTGTCTGCGGTGATTCTACGGAGTCCCCAAAGGCCCAAAACGGTGCACACAAAACATATTTTCGGCTGCCCGGGCATAAGGAAGTTGCTCTACTTATGAAATCTCTGTTAGTTGAAACTCCCACTTCACTACTTTACATTCAAAACAAAGAGCTTATAAAATGTGGCACAGCATTATTGATAAAGCTACATATTAGTCTATAAAATAGTTACATCATACTTATCTTAACCAGCAACACCAATAAAATACTGCTTCACATAAATGCATCGCAAATAATCATCAGTTTTTATTCAATGCATATAGAGGCAACTGAACCACACATCAACATTTCATCCATGCATTTCTTCACTTGTCAGTTGTTGTTCAAGCTCTCAAACAAACAAGCGGGCGGTACATCACATTGGCTCTTTTTGCTGCTACTTTGACAACATGGTTGCAACCGGTTTTGTTTTCGTGCTGTTGATGCCAATTTTCATTTTTTTCTATAGTGAGTTGATGATTTCATAAACTAAGAGTGAGGTACATTTTCGCCTCGCACATTTTCCATCCAAATGAAGCAACATTTCTAAATCATTTTCAGACAAATTTGAATACACATGTTATTGTTGTTAGATCTTATTGCCTTATATTTTTGTACAGCACTTTCAATTGCCCTTGTGTTGAAAGGTGCTATATAAATAAACTTGCCTCGCCTTGCCTAGTGATGACTCAAAATCTACTAGGATTAATAAATGTCCAAAGTGTCTATTACGTTAGTAGGAAATCCGACCTAGAGCAATTGAGCATTGGAATAGAACATGTTGTTTCATAAGGCCCAATGAGAACAAACACGAGGCAGAATCTAAACAGGAACGTGTAAAAACCTGTTGAATCATTAATCATCTGATAGAACAAGAACAAGACACACCTAGTTCTTGTTTTTCTAAAAACAAAACAATGAGGTAGATACTAGCTGTCACTTTTTTTAAGGAGGGGCAGCTTGGGTGTATTGTTGATAGCCTTGGGAACATGTTTCAAATGGGGGTGCTGTGGGGATGACACCAGGGCCGGTTCTGACCAATTTGCTGCCCTAGGCAAGATTTTTGCTGGTTCATTTATATCTTATTTTACCAGTTAACATTTATTTATTTATCCATATTTTTAATCTCTCCAGTTTTAAAGGATATTGTTGGTTTACTGTCCTATAGTATACATTGGAATGATTTCAAACCTGTTTTTATTTATCCTAATAATTATAAAGGTGTGCCTTGGAAATATTTGTTTACATAAATTGTGATAAAACCGCCCTCTCTGAAGAAACCAGCACCTTACCGTGGTGGAGAGGTTTGTGTGCCCTGATGAACCTGGGGGCTGTGTTGTCTGGAACCTTGTGTTCCTGGTAGGGTCTCCCATGGCAAATTGGTCTCAGGCAAGGGGCCAGACTAAGATTGGTTCAAAGACTTCATGAAAGACAAACTTAGAAGTGAGGATACCCGGCCCGGAGGAAGCCCGGGGTCCCCTTCTGGAGCCAGGCCCAGGAGGAGGACTCGTCGGCGAGCGTCTGGTGGCCGGGCTTGCCATGGAGCCCGGCCGGGCACAGCCCGAAAAGGCAACATGGGCAACACCTCCGCTTCTCCGTCCCGCGGGCCCACCACCTACGGGAAACAGCGATGGGGTCGGGTGCACTGCCAGAAGGGTGGCAGTGAAAGCAGAGGGTCTCGACGGACCAGACCCGGGCGACAGAAGCTGGCTTTGGGGACGTGGAATGTCACCTCTCTGGGGGGGAAGGAGCCGGAGCTTGTGCGGGAGGTGGAGCGTTACCAGTTGGATCTGGTTGGGCTCACCTCTACGCACAGCGTCGGCTCTGGAACCTTACTTCTGGATAGGGGTTGGACTCTATTCTTCTCCGGAGTTGCTCAAGGTGTGAGGCGCCGGGCGGGTGTGGGGATACTCACAAGCCCCGGTTGGGTGCTTCGTTGTTGGAGTTTACCCCAGTGGACGAGAGGGTCGCCTCCCTACGCCTGCGGGTTATGGGGGGGAAAACTCTGACTGTTGTGTGTGCTTATGCACCAAACAGCAGTTCAGAGTATACGGCCTTCTTGGAGACCCTGGAAAGAGTCCTGTATGGGGCTCCTGAAGGGGACTCTTTAATCTTGCTGGGAGACTTCAACGCACATGTGGGCAATGATGGAGACACTTGGAGGGGCGTGATTGGGAGGAACGGCCCCCCTGATCTGAACCGGAGTGGTGGTTTGTTACTGGACTTCTGTGCTAGTCATGGATTGGCCATAACAAACACCATGTTCAAACATAAGGATGCTCATAAGTGTACGTGGTACCAGAGCACCCTAGGCAGAAGGTCCATGATCGATTTCGTTATCGTATCATCGACCTGAGGCCGTATGTTTTGGACACTCGGGTAAAGAGAGGGGCGGAGTTGTCAACTGATCACCATCTGGTGGTGAGTTGGGTCGAGTGGCGGGGGAAGCCTCTGGACAGACCTGGTAAGCCCAAACGTGTAGTTCGGGTGAACTGGGAACGTCTGGAGGAGGCCCAAGTTCAGGAGGCCTTCAACGCACACCTCCGGCGGAGCTTTTCGGGCATTCCTGTGGAGGTTGGGGACATTGAACCAGAGTGGGCGGTGTTCAAAGCCTCTATTGCCGAAGCCGCGGCGGGAGCTGTGGTCTCAAGGTCTTAGGTGCCTCAAGGGGCGGTAACCCTCGAACCTCCTGGTGGACACCGGTGGTCAGGGAAGCCGTCCGACTGAAGAAGGAGGCCTTCAGGGATTTGTTATCCCGGGGGACTCCCGAGGCAGTTGCAAGGTACCGACGGGCCCGAAGGGCAGCAGCCTCAGCCGTGGCCGAGGCAAAGCAGCGGGTGTGGGAGAAGTTCGGAGAAGCCATGGAAAAGGACTTTCGGGCGGCACCAAAGTTGTTCTGGAAAACTGTCCGACACCTCAGGAGGGGGAAGCAGGGAACCATCCAAGCTGTGTACAGTAAGGATGGGACGTTGTTGACCTCAACTGATGGAGTGTTAGGGCGTTGGAAGGAACACTTTGAGGAACTCCTGAACCCGACAACTCCGCCCTCTATGTTAGAGGCAGAGCTGGAGTATGACGGGGGATCAACACCAATCTCCCGGGGGGAGGTCACTGAGGTCGTCAAACGACTCCACAGTGGCAAAGCCCCGGGGGTGGATGAGATCCGCCCAGAAATGCTGAAGGCTCTGGGTGTTGAGGGACTGTCATGGTTGACACGTCTCATCAATGTTGCGTGGAAGTCGGAAACAGTACCGAAGGAGTGGCAGACCGGGGTGGTGGTTCCCCTTTTCAAAAAGGGGGATCAGAGGGTGTGTGCCAATTACAGAGGCATCACACTACTCAGCCTCCCCGGGAAAGTTTACTCTAAGGTACTTGAAAGGAGGGTCAGGCCGATTGTCGAACCTCAGATTGAGGAGGAACAATGCGGATTCCGTCCTGGTCGTGGAACGACGGATCAGCTTTTTACTCTCGCAAGGATCCTGGAGGGGGCCTGGGAGTATGCTTATCCGGTCTACATGTGTTTTGTAGACTTGGAGAAGGCGTATGACCGAGTTCCCAGGGAGTTACTGTGGGAGGTGCTGCAGGAGTATGGGGTGAGGGGGTCTCTACTCAGGGCCATCCAATCTCTGTACTCCCAAAGCGAGAGCTGTGTCCGGGTCCTCGGCAGTAAGTCGGACCCATTTCCGGTGAGGGTTGGCCTCCGCCAGGGCTGCGCTTTGTCACCGATCCTGTTTGTAATATACATGGATAGGATTTCGAGGCGTAGTCGTGGGGGGGGGGTCTGCAGTTCGGTGGACTAAGGATTGCACCACTGCTTTTTGCAGATGATGTGGTTCTAATGGCTTCATCGGTCTGCGACCTGCAGCACTCACTGGATCGGTTCGCAACCGAGTGTGAAGCGGCTGGGATGAGGATCAGCACCTCCAAATCTGAGGCCATGGTTCTCAGCAGGAAACCGATGGACTGTCCACTCCAAGTAGGGAATGAGTCCTTACCCCAAGTGAAGGAGTTCAAGTATCTCGGGGTCTTGTTCTCGAGTGAGGGAACAATGGAGCGTGAGATGGGCCGGAGAATCGGAGCAGCGGGAGCGGTACTGCAGTCGCTTTACCGCACCGTTGTGACGAAAAGAGAGCTGAGCCAGAAGGCAAAGCTCTCTGTCTACCGGGCCATTTTCGTCCCTACCCTCACCTATGGTCATGAAGGATGGGTCATGACCGAAAGAACGAGATCGCGGATACAAGCGGCCGAGATGGGTTTTCTCCGCAGGGTGGCTGGCGTCTCCCTTAGGGATAAGGTGAGAAGTTCAGTCATCCGGGAGGGACTCGGAGTTGAACCGCTCCTCCTTCGCGTCGAAAGGAGCCAGTTGAGGTGGTTCGGGCACCTAGTAAGGATGCCACCTGGGCGCCTCCCTAGGGAGGTGTTCCAGGCACGTCCAGCTGGGAAGAGACCAAGGGGTAGACCTAGGACCAGGTGGAGGGATTATATCTCTTCGCTGGCCTGGGAGCGCCTTGGGATCCCCCAGTCAGAGCTGGTTGATGTGGCCAGGGAAAAGAAAGTTTGGGGCTCTCTGCTGGAACTGCTACCCCCGCGACCCGACCACGGATAAGCGGGAGAAGATGGATGGATGGATGGATGTGATAAAACCGTTTGAGACACACTGAGATAACTTAGACTAAAGTGAACTATCTAAACACTCAGAGTCCTTTACCTCACTGAGCCTCTCAGGGCAAATGGAAAATGTAACCGGGGTGAAAAGGGTGTTATCTTTACTTAATTATGAATGTGAACATCAAGGCCGAAAATTAGTTTTGTTTGTGTTATATTTGTATTATATTTCCATGTAATCTTGTGGACGTGCAGATTCCCTGTCCTCCATCAGGGGGTGCTGCAGAACCCTCAGTACCCCTACTTACCACGGCCACGGCTTTGTTGTTACTTTGCCTGTGGGAATAAGAAAAAAATAGTTAGCTATACTGAATATTATTTGATCTATTCCACCACTAGCTTAATCCCAAATAATGTAGAGGTGTGTTGTAGGAGCCTTAAATAACCCCTTATTTTCTAGTGAGATGTATTTTTATCTTCATATAATAGTGATTTCAATGCCACCCAAAAATGATCACTGGTTCCATCATGGCCACCCCACTGAACATGTCCTGGCTCCGCCACTGACCCCAGTTACCCCTGTTTGGTAAAGGATGTTGAGTTTTCACAATGGGATAAATTATGGAGTGCTTAAACTAAAGTACAGTGTACATAATGAAAACATGTCAAGGGCTAGCACATCAAACTATCAAACCCTTCCTCAGAAGTAGTTCAGTTTCCGATATGTTGTGCCAATGGATTCAGGTTTTGCAGCATTGCTTGAGTTCAGCTGTCCGAAACACACCGATTGATACTTCTACATTGTCCAGGGGTCGGCAACAGGCGGACCGAGGTCCGGATCCGGACCCAGTCGCCGACCTATACGGACCCGGACCTATAATCAATACATTAATAGGGGATTTCAATTTTGACGGGGCGATTCTATTTTAACCGCTGCCGACATGGGGCGAAAGAGATGAGTGAGCGATACAGGGAGAGAAACACAGAAGAAGAGACGAGAGAGCGGCAGATAGAAGCGGGGAGGAAAGTGAGTGAAGAGAAGAGTTAGCAATACAGGGAGAGAATCGGAGAGGAGAGTGAACAGGCGTGTTAGCGGCAGACAGGGAGAGACAAATAATTACACATACGCCCTCCAAGAAGAGGAAAGTGGACAGTGAGAACAGAGCTTTTAACCCTGAGTGGACGGACTCATTCATGTTCATCCTGCCCACTGGGAGCACAGAGCCAGTGTGTCTCATTCAGAGACCGTGACGCTCATTAAAAGTGCCAAAACGCCACTATGAGACAAAACACAAAGTGTTTGACCAAACATTCCCTCTCAAGTCAGAACTGAGGTCACAAAAAATAAGCAGTCTCAGAGCCCGATATGATCAGTCCACCAGGATCAAAATTAAAACTAAATATCGTTCCAGGGCAGGCTAACCGAGGCTAACCAATGAGCACCTGCATGTGTGTATGAGAATGGCCCTGACACCATTTCAGCCCAGATTTAAACTCCTGGCAGGACAAGCTCAATTCTCGCACTGAATTAAAAAAAAGTGAGTGAGGGACTGCAATATAAGAGGGAAAGAAAGACAAACTTTAAAACTGCTCAATTGATGTGTAAAGACTGATATTGTTCTATAATCGGCTGAAACTGTTAAGTCATGATGTGAAACGGTTAACAAAGAAAAAGGGAAACTCAAGCTGCTGCTACACTTTATTTTATTTATCTAAAATTAAGCACTTTTAAGATGCACATATTTTCAAAAGCTATTTTATTTATTTTCTCCTATTTTATTTTTAAATGCAGCCAGAGAGGAACATTACACATATCCACAGTATTGTACTGTATATCTGTATAGTTCAATGTTAATTGACAATAGATATTGTTGTTTATGAATTGTACTTTCTTTATTTGATTGGCAGTCAGTTGTTGATTACATGCAGATGTTGATAAAGCTACAGGCTACTTCAATATATATCTAATATCTAATTCATAAAGCAAGTTAGACATTTTGATGTTCCGGACCTTTGCATGTGGAGATTTTCCCTAACTGGACCTCGTTGAATTTTAGTTGAATACCCCTGTTCTACACCATCACATAGGCTATCATTCATTCACATCTTCAGTCGCAGAGGTGTCCAGCTCCATCAGGTAAACATGTTACACCTTTATCCTAACTGTTAAATGAAAGTTTAATGAGAAGAATTTAACAGTATAATCTTTCTGAAGACAAAAATGTTTTTTTTAAAGAATTAACTTCATTATGTTGAAATATAAAAACACAATCAAAGGTCAACTTGGATTACAATATGATAAATTCTTAGAAACAGATCTTATTCTTTTGGTTTCTATCTGCAGCGGCAAACACACCTGCAAATGTTTAATATTTGGTTGTTTTGTTGATCTGTACATTTCCTCTTCTGTCTTAAAAGTAAATGGACTTTAATGTACTTTAAATTAATTCGGTAGTAACAATTAATTAGAAAATGTAATGGCATGTCAGATTTAGTTTATAGCCCTGTAGTGGAATTGTTTTTATGTCTTGAAAGTAAATATTATCATTCATGGACTTGAATGTACTTTACATTAATTCTTAAGTAACTATTTATTTGACGAATATTTTTAAGATGTTCTGTGAAAAATTGGGGTAAGAGTTTGTTTTCCTTATTAACTGTTAGTCAAAGCTGAACACAGTACAGTATATCAACAGATAATTGAGTGGAAACACAGTAATGGGGGCACATACACACTTTATTCGATACACCTGTTCAACTGCTCGGTAACGCAAATATATTATCAGCCAATCACTTGGCAGCAACCCAATGCATTTAGGTTTGTAGACATTGTCAAGACGACCTGGTGAAGTTCAAACAGAGCATCAGAATGAGGAAGGAAGGTGATTTAAGTGACTTTGAACGTGGCATGGTTGTTGGTGCCAGACGGGCTGGCCTGAGTATTTCAGAAACTTCTGATCTACTGGGATTCTCACACAAAACCATCACTATGGTTTACAGAGAATGGTCAGAAAAAGTGAAAATATCTAGTGAGCGGCAATTCTCTGGGAAGAAATGCCTTGTTTATGCCAAAGGTCAGAGGAGAATGACCAGACTGGTTAAAGACAATAGAAAGGCAACAGTAACTCAAATAACCACTCGTTAAAACCAAGTAATGCAGAAGACCATCTCTGAACACAAAACACTTGGAACCTTGAGTGTATAAATATATACCGTATATATTGCGTAGTGTAGCATGCTCTGCATTTCTCACAATAACAGAAATTATTTTTTACTAGCAATTTATCTAAGAAATATTTGTATTTCCTTTACAAGTGCCAACTGGTAGATATCAAGAAGTTGGAAGGTTTACATTTAAAGACGCTTCACATTTTCTCATAAACAAGATCTAAAGTCATATTACAGTAAACCAAAAAATGTCAAACTATTCCTCAGATACTTTCCCTTCACATTGTTTTGTGCACATTTATTCAGGTTTCAAAGCATTGTCTGCTATCAGCCAGCTGTCAGACAAGTCTAACAAGTTATGAAAGGCTCTCCGAGATCTGATCAGTTCATCTGCTAAAAGATGAATGTGCTGCAATAATGGCCTTTCCATAGGGGCTTCAAATGAATTACTAGGAACATAATTGCAATATATGAGCTTTTTATAATCAGAAGTTGAGTATTTGTTTTTGCTTTGCTCTGATTTCTGTGTGAACAGGTACATTGTTCACTGCTAAACTCATCCAACATCAGATGGCAGCAAAACCCGAGACAGACTGGAGCAGTGGTCTCTGTGACTGCTTTGAGGACGCGAGAATCATAATCAAAACTTTTATTACTGGATTATCAAACCCCTTCTTTAGCAAGTAACTCTGTTGAGTATCTCTGTGTTTGTTTGTCAGGTTGCTATGGTTTCTGGTGCTGCCCTTGTCTTGCCTGCACAGTTTCAGGACGTTTTGGAGAGAACCGTTGTCTCCCATTATGTGACATACTCAGTCCCGCTATAACAGCATCCTGCGGGATACCCCTCTTTGTGCCTCCTGCAGTCCTGTCTTTGAGGGCTGCCATTCGTCACAGATATCATATCAAGGTATGATGTAAAGCTGATGCATACTGGACGTCCCATGTCACATTTCATGACAGTGAAGCTACTGTATGATGAATTTCCAACACAACGTTTATTTCTTTGGTTCTCTGCAGGGTTCTCTCTGTAATGACATCGCAGTTTCCTGTTTCTGTCTGTGGTGCTCCTGGTGTCAGATGCATCGTGAGTTAAAACATCGCAATAAAGAACCCAATGTCATCGTCGTGCAAAATCAACCTGTTGTACAAATGCAGCCTGCAGTGATGATGGTTCCCCAAGCTGTATATGTGACCCAACCAGGAGTCACCGTGATGTCACGCTGAGCTCTGTGGATTCTCATTGGCTCTTCTGAAGGAAATTCAACTCATGCTGCTGTTTTTGCATGTTTATCATTGAAAAAACAAAGTGCAATCACTGGAAATTAACTAAATGTAATCACTTTAAATCCATCTCTTTTTTATCAGAGTATGCTGATTGAGTTTCCGTTTCTAATTTATAATGACAGTTATTGTTTCCATTTTCTTGGGAAGATCATATCTTTAAAATCTTTATTTCACGATGAGTAATCTTAGGAACTGAGTGTGGTCTGTACTTAAAAGAATAAATACAGTTGTCTATAATGAGAACCACAGTACTGTTCCCTTATTGAAACCCTGTAGTGAAAAGTGAGGGCTGGATGTGAGATAGCCGTCCACCGACTGCTGACAGGGTGAGTAAAATGATCGAAGTAAATTGAACCAGAGAGATGAAGCTGGCAGGGGAAGTTATTGTCAAGAAAGAAACCGTCACACTATTGTAGAAGTAAATTCCTTCGCAGATTATCTATCATAAGATAAACATTCCTCAAATTCTCTGGATTAGGAAATGATCTATTACAAGGAACTCGAAGGAGTGTCGTTGTATTAAAATGTCACTGGTTGCTTGTTGAACCAGGAAACACCAAGCAGATGAAACCAGGGTTTTTAAAGAAATTTGCAGTTAACTTTGTCTTTTGGCTATCTCTTTTAAAATCATAGAACATGTCATTAAACAAAGGGAACACTTTTAAACATATTAACTCATATTTATAAAACTTCATCAATTAGTGTAAGTTGTGTGAAATAAAAACTGCCAACATAACTTGAAACTGAATTCTTAGGCTGCTACTTTTTCACACTTAATATCGATGGATGTACCTTTTATGCTGTAAAATAACACTACATTACATTCAGCTGACGCTTTTTTCCAAAGTGACTTACAATAAGTGCAATAAATCGTTAACATACAAACAGAACAGCAAGAAACATGCAGTACATGTACATGAGTTTAAGGCATATGAAATGTGCATGTGTAAAAGAAACGATGTTGCTCAAGTTCACTGCCGGAACTAGCTTACATCCTTCACTCCATATGTAAATAAAACTTGAATTACTGATTTGTACTGCTCTTATTAATTCTGACATTTAGCTTGTAATTTAAAAACAAAAAAGAAAATAACAAGAGAGAGAGAGAGAGAGAGAGAGAGAGAGAGATAGCCTGCTGGGTGAAGCACACAGAAAAACAAAAACAAATCACTCCAATAATAGCTCTAGTCATTTTGATGACGTAGGTTTCAGAAACTGATGTATGTAATATGATGCACCTGGCAAGGTGCAGAGGAGATATCCAGCTACATCAGGTAAGACCAAATCAATTAAATTTCACTTTCTTTGTATCAGGAACATGCAGCCGTTTTCATATATGAGGATATACTTGTAAACAAAATGTCAGATACTTTAATCGTTCATCTAAGTAGTTTTTTAAATCTGAATTGACAAAAAACCACATCTGCACATTTTTACCATCACTTTATAAACCCTGTATAACAATTATGACTTCATTGCACCTGTGAAAAGTTTGTTAATGTACAATATAATATGAGGTGACTTACAAAACGTACAATGCTTTCACTTCCATTAGCCTACTGCGTCAAACTGAGCTTAAAGGTGTGTCAGGTCAGGAATGATAACTTGTAAAAAGTCTGTGGCTAAAGTGTGAGTGGTTTATCGTGGGAGAGAGTTAGAAAATATATTTTGTTTTTAGTTTGCACTTTCATTGTAGGCTACTGCCCTGAACCATATCCCGGCTACTCTAGTCACTCAGTCATCAAAACTGTATAGTAGCCATAAAAAAGAAGTCTAATAAAGTATTTCACAAACAAGTGATGGTTTACTCCATTGTAAGCAAAAGAAAAATCCAAAAAAAAAACACTTAATAGAAAACGTCGTGGATGCCATACAGAACTCTGTCGTGACATAACTAATCATAATATAGTAAGATGATAAAAGTCTTAATATAACATATATTATTTATGAATGTCATAACATGTAACAACATTTGAACAATACAGTATGTCCAATAACAGGCATTAACAAGCCATGGTCTAGTATTTCATAGAAAAATTATAAATAATAAATGAATGTCTTATAAAGTCAGAAATAGTGCTATGCCCTTCATATATCATAATATAGTATGTCATACGACAATTATAATACGATTCATAATAAAGCATATCATGCACTGGTGCCAAACATTTGGTTTTTCTGATTTCTCTTTGTTAAGAGGTTCATTGTTCACCGTCTTTGGCGAAAGTTTCCCAACAACAATGGCAGGAGAACCAGAGAAAGCCTGGAGCAGCGCTCTCCTCGACTGCTTTGAGGACATGAATACGTGTAAGAATCAATACAGCTATGTTGATACATTTTCATTGTATTGGGATAAGGCCTTATTTTGTCCTATAGGGCCTTCATTTAAAAGTCACTGTGAGTCAATACAACTGTGGCGTGTCTTTGTGGGTTTTCAGGTTGCTATGGTTTCTGGTGCGGCCCTTGTCTTGCCTGCACCGTTTCAGGACGGTTCGGAGAGAATTATTGTTTCCCATTATGTGACATAGTAACCCTGTGCACATCAGCATTGATCGGAATACCCATCTGTGTGCCTCCTGCAGCCCTGTCTACTAGGGCTGCCATGCGAAACAGATACCATATCAGGGTACGGTATGATGCATGTGAAGTGTATACTAAATGATGTATGCTACATTTCACATGACAAGTTTAATCAAAGTGAAGCACTGTCTAGTATACATCTTAACATGTTACTTTTCTTCGGATCTCTGCAGGGTTCTCTCTGCGACGACGTTGCAGTGTCCTGTTTCTGTCAGTGGTGCTCCTGGTGTCAGATGCACCGTGAGTTAAAATATCGCAATATCAATCCTGTTGTCATCAATATGCAGCATCAAACCGTGGTGCAAATACAGAATCAAAACATACCACAAATGCAGAATCAATACATGCCACAAATGCAGAATCAATACATGCCACAAATGCAGAATCAAAACCCGCCACAAATGCAGCCTGTCTTTGTGACGACGGCTCAACCACAGCCAGTTGGTTCTGAGAACCCACCAGCATACAATATGTCACCCTGAGTTCTGTGGCATCTCATTGGTCGGTTGTGTCTTGAGAAAAAAAATATTATTCTGCTCAGATCGTACGGCTGTTTATCTTAGTATGTTTTTATCAGTGAAACACAAAGATTGAAGCTCATTTGTATTTTGTTCCCATGGTATCAGAGTATGAATAACAACTTTCAGTTTCCTAATAATAGTTTAAAACATCTTCAAGCCCATGAGGCTTCATTCACACATCACTTATAGTCATATAACAATGTTAACCATTAGTTTCAAATTATTTTTTATTATTGTTAATCCTTATTTCTGGATGTATCCTAAACCGCTCTTTGTTTCTGAGAGGTTTGTTCCAAGTCATGAAGCAGACACACCGGTTTATCCACTCGGTTGACTGCTTCGGCACATTTCTTCTGAAAGCAAAACTAGTTCACTCCTCTCACTTTCACTTCTCAAGAAGTCTATTGTTTTAAAGAATGTGAAACTTTTCCATTTCTAATTTACCTTGAGGAAATTACATTTAAACTTTAGATGTTATTGCTTTTGTTGTTGACTCATTGTGAGACTTGTAGCATGAAGGGATTATTTCAGATGTAATCTAAGCTTTTTCAATGTTAATGTATAACTTACATTACTTGTTTATAGCTTTAGCATGTTTTGATCTGTTGAATTAATGGTTGGTTATTTTTGTTTGTTTGTGAATAAACCACTATAATAATAAAACACATTTTCAGTTTCCAGTTTATATATGTACAGAAAGAAACACACAAAATCCAAATAAGCAATTTCATTTGTTTTGTATTGATGATGGTTTCCTGCTTTGAACCACAAGAGACATACACATGTTCCATTTTGTCTTTTCTCCATGGGGAGAAGTCTGTTCACTGAAAATGTTGTGTTTCAAAAGTCCCAAGATTTAAAGTCCAATGATTTTACAATCCTCGTATTTTCTTTCCTGTTGAAAACTGCTCCCAGAATGGCGAGCCCTTCACCACTACGATGAAGCTGGGAGAGACGGAAAACCTGTTAACAGAACAAAGAGACAGGGAATCAGGAAACGAGAGCGAAGGAAGTTAGTGTCAGTGTAGTGTTAGAAAGAAACCTTGGCACCATGGTAGTAACACATTCCTAACACATTCCTACAGATCACCTTTATTTGATTAAAGTTGCCTATAGACTAGAAAACAGCAAACAACTGACAGCAGGGTTTTTAAAGAAATGTGCATGGTTCTCATTGTTGTTTTTTTAAACTGACTGGATTAAGTCATACTGTAAAAACTACAATAACAATAATATGTGAAGTTGTGTTGGCATGCAACAACTAACATTACTTAAAACTGACTCATAGGCTGCAACACACAATTGTTATATACAAAAATAATTCTTCTTAAACAACAAAAAGGAGGTGAAGGTTAAAATATCAATAACAGACAATACTGAACACCTGCAAACTGATGAAAGTGAAGAACTCTTCGGGTTAAATGAGGATAATTAGGATTATACAAATGCATTATTATTATTTCATCTAGAGATACTACTGCCCTCTTTTCAGTAATGAAAATCTAACCCTGTAGTCTTGATTACTTGTATTCATCAGAAAACAGTAATGGACCTAATACTAGGAACATCATGTAGTTTCAAAGAAATGTTCAGTATTAATGTACATGGCATAAATGTTTGCAAGTGTATGAACTTGGCTGCTATAATAAACTGCATAGTCAAAAATGCCCATATTTAATCCACAATTTCTAATCAAAAAGCCATCGGAGTATAAATCATGCATTCTGTTATAACAAACCTTCGCTCTGGTTTTGAAATTGTAGATTTTACTTTTTATAACCAGATTTGACAATTTCTTTATGTTTTTCCTCATGGACAACTACATCATATTTCTTTAAAAAAAATGGTGGTATTATGTAGGAAATCAGTCTCACTTTTTTAGAATGATGCACAACGATTAAGGATGCAGAATTTAATAGTAAAAAGGACACTATGTTGACTTTTTCAGAGTGGTATTGTCAATTATTCATGACGTCTATTGTGGTGAAGAAAAACAAAAACAAATGGTATTCTGAGTGCTTTCAGCTTAATCTACTTTCCATAGGAGTGAGTGATAACATTCATGCAATAAAGGAAAACACACAAACCTGCAGATTCTGTGGATGGTATTTTCTGTCTGCGTCCCAAGGTGGGAGTTCTTCTCCAAACATGACCGCCAGATGATTAACGAAACTGAACAAGACAGGTGGAACACAGTTATATTGTAGCATTCTTACAAACACTACCAACAGATTAAACTTTACTTAGGTGAAATGGGGAAAGGTTGACATGTAGAGTATCCCACAGAAGTGCGACAAAACAAGATAAATTCAGGACGAGACAAAAAACATTTACCAGTCGTTCTCGCAGAAAGCAGAGATGAAATCAGTCTGCTGGTGTTCAGGATAGAGGAAGAGAACAGGCCAGTGCAGAATGTGCTGCACTTCCAGGAACACCCGAGCTCCCGTGGCCTCCTGAGAGCTGAGGCAGTCCAGGCTCAGCTGAGACAACCAGATTGAGAAACTTGGACAGGACCTGTATGACACCTACAGTGGAGGAAATAAGTATTTGATCCCTTGCCGATTTTTTTAATTCACCCACTTACAAATAAATGAACAGTCTATAATTTTAATGGTAGGTTTATTTTAACAGTGAGAGTACGAATATCAAAAAGAAAATCCAGAAAATTACATTATATAAAAGATATAAGTGTATTTGCATTTAACTGTGGGAAATAAGTATTTGATCCCCTTGCAAAAAACAAGAATTCTGGCTCCCACAGACCGGTTACATAAGTCCTCTTCCTTTAAGAAAGTACTCCTAATATCAACTTATTACCTGTATAAAAGACACCTGTCCACAGAATCAATAAATCAGATTCCAACCTCTCCACCATGGGCAAGACTAAAGAGCTGTCTAAGGACCTCAGGGACATGATTGTAGACCTGCAAAAGGCTGGGATTGGCTACAAGACCATCAGAAAGCAGCTTGGGGAGGAGGAGACTGTTGGTGCGATTATTCGGAGATGGAAGAAAAAATAATGGGCATCAATCAACAATCAATCGCACTCGGTCTGGGGCTCCACACAAGATCTCGCCCCGTGGGGTATTGATGATCATGAGAAAGGTGAGGTATCAGCCAAGAACTACACGGGAGGAACTTGTTAATGATTTCAAGGCAACTGGGACCACAGTCACCAAGAAAACTATTGGTAACACACAACACCATAATGGATCAAACCCTGCAGCGCCCGCAAGGTCCCCTGCTCAAGAAGAACATGAAAGGCCCGACTGAAGTTTGACAATGAACATCTGAATGATTCAGAGAAGGCTTGGGAGAAGGTGATGTGGTCAGATTAGACCAAAATGGAGGTGGAAACATTGTGCTTTGGGGGATTTTCTCTGCTAAGGGGACAGGAGAACTTCCCTGCATCGAGGAGAGGATGTACGGGGCCATGTACCGTGAAATCTTGGCGATAGCCTCCTTCCCTCAGCCAGGACACTGAAAATGGGTCATGGATGGGTCTTCCAGCAGGACAATAAATCTTAACATACGGCCAAGGCAACACAGGAGTGGCTAAAGAAGAAGCACATTTAGGTGAGGGAGTGGCCTAACCAGTCTCCGTACCTTAATCCCATAGAAAATCTATGGAGGAAGGTGAAGCTTTGAGATGCCAAGCATCAGCCTCAAAACCTGAAGGATTTGGAGAGGATCTTCAAAGAGTGGACCAAAATCCTTCTTGAGATGTGCACAAACCTGGAGACCAACTACAAGAAGCGTCTGACCTCTGTCTGTCCAACAAGGGTTTCTCCACCAAGTGCTAAGACATGTTTTGCAAGGGGATCAAATACTTATTTCCCACAGTTAAATGCATATCAATTTGTATCTTTTATATAATTTCAATTTCTGGATTTTCTTTTTGATATTCTTACTCTCACTGATAAAATAAACCTACCATTAAAATGATAGACTGTTCATTTATTTGTAAGTGGGCAAACAAAATCTGCAAGGGATCAAATACTTATTTCCTCCACTGTACTGTATGTCAGTGAGCGCCTGGTCAAATAGACCAGGGGTTTTCAAAGTGTGGGAAGGTGAGCCTCCCCTCAGAGAACATAAGAACAGCCGCGCCCCCCCTCCCAATTATTATTGCTATTATTATTATTATTATTATAGTTGTTGTTGTTGCTATAATGCAGGGGTATTCAATTGCATTTCAAAGAGGTCCAGTAAGAGAAAATGTCATTAAATGCTCTGTTTTCGCTGTCTACCTTTCTCTTTTTTGAGCACGCCATTTGAAATTACTCCGACTGTTTCTCTCTTCTTGTCTCGTCTCTGTGTTTGAATTTATCGTGCTGACTCACTGACTGCACCAATTTGATTGGCTGAGTAGCGTCAGCTCCTTATAACATTAAACAATAACTTTTTTAAACCTTTTTATCTTTATGTTTTAAACATATTTTTTTTAACATTTTCAACTTTGTGGATAAATCCTTATATGCTCCCGGCAACACACTGAACGTCAACTTTGCCTCCTTATTACACTCACCCCTACTTTAGTGGGAACAATGAGTCTGCGTCTTTGATGCGCACAGGCGGATGATGCGGGGATGCAATGTAGACAGGAATAAACAGATCATCCTCTGGCTGCAGCCTTGACCGGTACTTGCTTTTGATCAAAGTCAATGCGGAAAACCTGCACTCACACAGGTAGTTGGAGGTGAAGGGAATGAGCACTTTTACAGCCTTTTTGGCGAAGTGGGGGAACTCGGTCTCCACAGACAGCCAAAAGTGTGCAAGTGACGTTTTCTGCCAGACGCTGTCTCCTCTCTCACTTTAGGTAACTTCACAAAAAATCGATCCATTGTGCCACTAGCATAAAGTTAGCTGAAGTTAACTAGCTAGATTTCACTGTTTCTCGTTATTTTTTTCTCACTCTGCGCCTCCCCTGAAGCTCTCTGGCGCCCCCCCGGGGAGGCGCGCCTCACACTTTGAAAACCGCTGAAATAGACAAAGCCCAACAAAGGTCCCATCAAAAGGAAAAACCTCCCTCTATTCAGCCGGCCTCCAGTCCGAGAGAAGTCCAGGTCCCAACAACAGCTCTCATCACTGAAGAATGGCTGTTCTCTGTTCTCTAGTCTGAGATATGTGATGGAAGTCTGGATGAGTTTTTGGAGCATGAAAACCAGGCATGTCCACCATCATTGTCACAAATGGGCAAGCTGAGAACTGGTACCAAGTCAGATTGGTGGGCTGTTTGGAGGACCTGATTTATTTACAAGAGAATGCATCTCACCCCACAATACAGGTCATCATCCTTGATGGGGCTACTCTTTGGAACATGCTACGACCTGGTTCTGCTAAGACGTTTTTTGATTATGTGCAGAAAGGGTTCTCACCATACTGACATGCTCTCAGCTGGAGCATGTCAGCAGAGTCGATGTCGTGTGGGATGAATATTTCCCCGAAAGTCTGAAGGCTGAAACACGCAGCAAGAGAGGGAAGGGAGTTCATAGACATATTGAGCCATCCAGTGTCATTCCTGGAAACTGTCCAGAGTTTCTGCGCATTGAAGACAAAAAGGCTGAACTGTTCTCCTTCCTGGCAACCAGTGTGACAGCCCTCAACACTGGCAAACAAATAATCAGTATTTGCACCATGCACACATGAGGAGGCTGATAACCGCATCCTACTGCACCAGGAGATGCTGTGAAGGAAGGGTATAGCAAGGTGTCAATACGCACAGTTGACACGGATGTGGTAGTACTGGCAGTCACAGCAGCCCAATCCCTCAACATCACTGAGCTGTGGGTTGCCTTTGGCGCTGAGAAGAGTTTTCGGCATTTAGCAGCTCATGAGATGGCGAGATCACTAGGTCCAGATCGATGCATAGCCTAAAGCAGTGTTTGTTAAAGTGGCGCCCCCCCTGTGGGGCGCAGAGGCATGACAGGGGGGGCGCGAGAGACCAGGAGGAAACATGGTTATTAAAAAATATATATATATGATACAGTACAGTACAATTACGTCTGGGTCTCTGTGTTTCATTCAAGCTCGGCTCTGTGTTTGTGTGGAACGAGCCATTTTGTGTGCGTGCGTGAGCGAGAGAGAGAGAGCGCACCGGTACCGGAGATCGTTGTTGTTAGCTTCTGGTGCTAGCGAGCTACGCTAACGGATATAAGGAGCTTTTTCAACAACAAGGTGGAGGAGAGTCCTCTCCTGTCAGACTGAGATTCATGGACTTGAATGTACTTTACATTAATTCTTAAGTAACTATTTATTTGACGAATATTTTTAAGATGTTCTGTGAAAAATTGGGGTATGAGTTTGTTTTCCTTATTATCTGTTAGTCAAAGCTGAACACAGTACAGTATATCAACAGATAATTGAGTGGAAACACAGTAATGGGGGCACATACACACTTTATTCGATACACCTGTTCAACTGCTCGGTAACGCAAATATATTATCAGCCAATCACTCGGCAGCAACCCAATGCATTTAGGTTTGTAGACATTGTCAAGACGACCTGGTGAAGTTCAAACAGAGCATCAGAATGAGGAAGAAAGGGAATTTAAGTGACTTTGAACGTGGCATGGTTGTTGGTGCCAGACGGGCTGGCCTGAGTATTTCAGAAACTTCTGATCTACTGGGATTCTCACACAAAACCATCACTATGGTTTACAGAGAATGGTCAGAAAAAGTGAAAATATCTAGTGAGCGGCAATTTTCTGGGAAGAAATGCCTTGTTTATGCCAAAGGTCAGAGGAGAATGACCAGACTGGTTAAAGACAATAGAAAGGCAACAGTAACTCAAATAACCACTCGTTAAAACCAAGTAATGCAGAAGACCATCTCTGAACACATAACACTTGGAACCTTGAGTGTATAAATATATACCGTATATATTGCGTAGTGTAGCATGTTCTGCATTTCTCACAATAACAGAAATGTATTTTTTACAAGCAATTTATCTAAAAAATGTTTGTATTTCCTTTACAAGTGCCAACTGGTAGATATCAAGAAGTTGGAAGTTTTACATTTAAAGACGCTTCACATTTTCTCATAAACAAGATCTAAAGTCATATTACAGTAAACCGAAAAATGTCAAACTATTCCTCAGATACTTTCCCTTCACATTGTTTTGTGCACATTTATTCAGGTTTCAAAGCATTGTCTGCTATCAGCCAGCTGTCAGACAAGTCTAACAAGTTATGAAAGGCTCTCCGAGATCTGATCAGTTCATCTGCTAAAAGATGAATGTGCTGCAATAATGGCCTTTCCATAGGGGCTTCAAATGAATTACTAGCAAAATAATTGCAATATATGAGCTTTTTATAATCAGAAGTTGAGTATTTGTTTTTGCTTTGCTCTGATTTCTGTGTGAACAGGTACATTGTTCACTGCTAAACTCATCCAACATCAGATGGCAGCAAAACCCGAGACAGACTGGAGCAGTGGTCTCTGTGACTGCTTTGAGGACGCGAGCACTTGTAAGAATCATAATCAAAACTTTTATTATTGGATTATCAAACCCCTTTTTTAGCAAGTAACTCTGTTGAGTATCTCTGTGTTTGTTTGTCAGGTTGCTATGGTTTCTGGTGCTGCCCTTGTCTTGCCTGCACAGTTTCAGGACGTTTTGGAGAGAACCGTTGTCTCCCATTATGTGACATGCTCAGCCCCGCTATAACAGCATCCTGCGGGATACCCCTCTTTGTGCCTCCTGCAGTCCTGTCTTTGAGGGCTGCCATTCGTCACAGATATCATATCAAGGTATGATGTAAAGCTGATGCATACTGTACATCCCATGTCACATTTCATGACAGTGAAGCTACTGTATGATGAATTTCCAACACAACGTTTATTTCTTTGGTTCTCTGCAGGGTTCTCTCTGTAATGACATCGCAGTGTCCTGTTTCTGTCTGTGGTGCTCCTGGTGTCAGATGCATCGTGAGTTAAAACATCGCAATAAAGAACCCAATGTCATCGTCGTGCAAAATCAACCTGTTGTACAAATGCAGCCTGCAGTGATGATGGTTCCCCAAGCCGTATATGTGACCCAACCAGGAGTCACCGTGATGTCACGCTGAGCTCTGTGGATTCTCATTGGCTCTTCTGAAGGAAATTCAACTCATGCTGCTGTTTTTGCATGTTTATCATTGAAAAAACAAAGTGCAATCACTTGTGTTACAAGCTGGCTCTGCTTGTAACATAAGGACAACAGTTCCACACAGGAGTTGCCCAAAACAATTATTTATTTAACCCAACACAGTGGTTACAACCAACAATAAAACAGAGGAGCGGTGTCCTGGTGCACCGAGCAGGGCAGCTGAGAGAGAGCGAGAGCCTGTTCTGCAGCCCTCTTAAATACTGGAACCAAGTGCCACAGGTGGGTCTCATCACTGCTGATTACAAGGAAACACACAGGTTACAACAACCCCCCCCCCCATAAAAGAAGTGTCCAAGACACTGAAACATCAAATTAATAACAGAGCTTATACTTGCATATAATACATGAAACATAGCTTACCCGGGTGTAAATGTTACCCTACTTTACCACTGCCTACCTTCCACATTCACCAACTCAGCAACCCGGCACCCTGGAAGAAATTAAAGAGCAGGAAAACGCTGGAAAAAAAGTTGTGAAAACAGGAACAAAACCACCTTAAGGTACTGCTCTCGACAAAGCATCAGCCATTACATTTTCGGAACCTTTGAGATGTTGGATATCCAAATGGAAAGGCTGTAGAAACAGGGACCATCTCATTAACGGCTGGTTTGGGTTCTGCAAAGACTGTAGAAAGGTCAGGGGATTGTGATCTGTGTATATCACTATTGGCCTATAACCACTCCCTATATACACTTCGAAGTGCTGCAATGCCCAGATCAATGCCAGTGCCTCCTTCTCTACAATCGAGTAGTTCAACTGGTAGGAGTTAAACTTGCGTGAGAAGTAACTGACTGGGAGCTCCATACCAGAGGCATCTTGCTGTAATAACACGGCACCAGCACCCGTATTACATGCATCCACTTTAAGATGAAAAGGCTCCTCCAGACGCGGGGCTCTCAGCACTGGAGCGCCAATAAGAAGATCCTTAACGTCCTTGAAAGCCTTCTGACACTGAACTGACCAGTTAAACGTCATCCTTGGACTTATCAGGTCAGTCAAGGGAGCAACAACCGAGGAGAAGTTTTCACAAAAACAACAGTAATAACCTACCATGCCAAGAAAACGAGCCAACTCCTTCCTGGTAGTAGGCGGAGGAAACCTCTCAACGGCTTCCACTTTTGCCCTTACTGGACGCACACAGCACCCTGACCAACGACCTTACCCAGATATGTCACTGTGGCCTTAGCAAACTCACACTTGGCCAAGTTCACAGTGAGATTTGCCCAGACCAGGCGATCAAACAGGGCCTGGATGCGCTGTAGGTGCCCTGACCATGTGTCACTGTACACCACCAAATCATCTAAATACACGGCACACCCTTGTAACCCAGAAACCACGCGGTTCATCAAGCGCTGGAATGTAGCCGGTGCGTTTCTAAGACCAAATGGCATGACCGTGTAGGAGTATAACCCTGTAGGCGCCCTGTCAACTATACTTAATGCAGAAAATGCTTCTTGAGCCCTACCAGTTAACACACACACTGTAATAGCAATGTTTTCTCCGAATCAGACCACTGTCGTCTTTGGCTAAGTCGCTCAAAAAGTCCAAAAAAAAGAATCTACAGTCTTCTCCTCGAATTTCGGTAACAACCTCAAGTTATAAGCTACATCAAAAGTTGCTGGGGACACCCCAGAAGAAAGCTTACCCTCTTGGATGAGGTCCAACTTGTAACGCTCTTGTTGCAATTCAGCTTCCCGCACCACTGTAGTTAACCTTAAACGCTCCATCTCAGTTTCCTTTTCACGAGCTCTAGCCCGGTCCTCACGAGCACTTGCTCGTTCCTCACGTTCACTTGCTCGTTCCTCATGTTCACTGTCTTGTTGGTACTGCAGCAGCATTATTTCCTTTCTCTGTTCAAATGTCATTTCACCAAAGTCAGACAAAGAAAAATCTGCACTTCTCTGCCGCTCTGGATTTATAGCTGCCTTCCAGCCAACTCATCCTCGGAACAATCATCGACAGCCACTGCTGGCAGAACTTCTTGCAGTACCAACTGGGCCTGTAACGTAGTCACTATGGTGTCTTTACGACCCTGCTTTGGAACGTCTACCTCAAAATGCTCTGCAATTTTTAACAGTTGGTCTTTAGTACATTTTTCCAGCAATTCTTTTTTTTTTTAACTCTGGAATACCTCTCCCCTAGCTAACTGCCTACCCAATACTAACTATCTTGTCTCACCCTAGTCTTCATGCATGCCACGACAGGTGTTTTAAACACTTACCCCAATGACCCGGTAAAGCCCCAGCGAAGCTGTTACCAAGACAGCCACGGACGTGTACCCATGAAAAAAAATGTCGAATCATGTTTATGCACAAAAATAAAAAACAAACCAACAAGCTCCCCTAATAGTAAGGGCATTTTATCAGATATTTGACCGATCTGCAAACTAAATCCTTACCAATCAATTTCTTCATTAATGTGTTTGTAAAGGTGTGTAGTAAGATGTATTAAAAAGTTGAAGTTCAAATCCTGTATGTTTTTTCGTAACAACTGCTCAAAGTTGAGGTACCGAATACCGATTTTCGAAAAATCTAAAATGTTCAGTTTGGCCTTGGGTAACTTGTGAGGGGTCAAACTAGGGGTTTTTCATGATTCTGAGTTGATTGCAATCATTTATTTTTCACTAAAATCATTCCTTTGTGGAAAAACGGGCACTGTTTGAACAGCGGTTTGAAGAAACCTTCAAAAGACTTGCTGAAGGAGGAAGAATGCCTGCTCTCTGGGTGCAGTACCACTACATGGTACAGTAGATCAATCAATCAATGTTTATTTATATAGCCCAATATCACAAATGTTACATTTGTCTCAGTGGACTTCACAGTTTGTACAGAATATCAGTAGACAATACGACACCCTCTGTCCTTAGACCCTCACATCGTACAAGGAAAAACTTCCAGAAAAAGGAAAAACCCCACAGTTTAAAGGGGAAAAAAAAAATGGGAGAAACCTCAGGGAGAGCAACAGAGGAGGGATCCCTCTCCCAGGACGGACAGACGTGCAATAGATGCCGTGTGTAAATTGAGAAGATAATACATTTACAACATAGGTAGTCCAAATGTTTGGAAATGCATGTGTCTATAATAAGAAGATGAATCCCCGAGGATATCCATCCAGGACTTATGATCCAGGACCACAGCAACAGGCACAGCCATGACTCAAGATCCAGGGCTCGCGATCCAGGACTCAGGACCACAGCAACAGGATCAGCCACGACTCAGGGTCCCGGCGTAGATAGACACCAAAAAGAAATTTGGGGAAGCTGGGTTATTCGGAACATGAGAGTACACAGGTACAGACAGAGAGAAGGAAGAAGTAAAGTAAAGTGTCCCCCGACAAACTAAGCCTATAGCAGCTAAACTAGGGGCTGAATCTAATCAGCCCTAACTATAAGCTTTATCAAAAAGGAAGGTCTTAAGCGCACTCTTAAAAACGGATAGGGTGTCTGCCGCCCGAACACAAACTGGAAGCTGATTCCACAAATGTGGAGCTTGATAGAAAAGGCTCTGGCTCCCATTGTACTTTTAGAGACTCTAGGAACAACCAACAACCCTGCATTCTTGGAACGCAATGCCCTAGTAGGACAGTAGGGTATAATGAGTTCTTTAAGGTAAGATGGCGCCTGCCCATTAAGGGCTTTGTAGGCGAGAAGAAGAATTTTAAATTCTATCCTATGTTCTATAGGGAGCCAGTGTAAGGCAGCCAGAACAGGAGTAATGTGGTCCCTTTTCCTAACTCTGGTTAGTACACGTGCTGCAGCATTTTGAATCAGCTGAAGCGACTTAACTGACTTCTTGGTACACCCTGATAATAGAGAGTTACAATAATCTAGCCTTGAAGTAACAAATGCATGGACTAGTTTCTCTGCATCGTTTTGAGGCAAGATATGCCTGATTTTTGCAATGTTACGTAGATGGAAGTAGGCGGTCCTTGAAATAGATTTTATGTGGGCGTTAAAGGATAAATCCTGATCAAATATAACACCAAGATTCCTTACAGTCTCACTGGAGGCCAAATTAATGCCATCCATAGTTAGTATATCTTTAGATAATTTGTTTCGTAGATTCTTTGGGCCGAGTACAATAACTTCAGTTTTGGCCGTGTTTAACATCAAAAAGTTTAAAGTCATCCACGTTTTTAAGTCCTTAAGGCAGTCTTGAATTTTATTTAGATGATTAATTTCATCAGGCTTGATTGATAAATATAGTTGAGTATCATCCGCATAACAATGAAACTGTACAGAATGATTCCTTATAATATTGCCTAACGGAAGCATATATAATGTGAACAAAATAGGTCCAAGCACTGAGCCCTGTGGCACTCCATGGCTAACTTTGGTTTGCATGGAAGATTTATCGTTGACACATACAAACTGAGAGCGTTCAGATAGATAGGACCTAAACCAGCCTAAAGCAGTTCCCTTTATGCCAACTAAGTGCTCTAGTCTTTGCAATAGGATATCATGGTCGATAGTATCAAATGCAGCACTGAGATCGAGTAAGACAAGAATAGAGACAAGTCCTTTGTCTGAGGCTATTAGAAGGTCATTTGTGACTTTAACCAGAGCTGTCTCTGTGCTATGATGTGTTCTAAAGCCAGACTGAAAATCTTCAAATAAATCATTGTTTTCTAAGTAATCACACAACTGTTTTGCGACCGCTTTCTCAAGAATTTTTGAGAGGAACGGAAGATTAGAAATAGGTCTATAGTTGGCTAAAACCTCTGGATCGAGGTTGTGCTTTTTAAGAAGCGGTTTTATCACTGCTACTTTAAATGATTGTGGAACATAGCCCGATAATAAAGACATATTCATAATATTTAATAAACAGGTGCTAATTAATGGAAAAACTTCCTTTAACAGCTTAGTTGGAATCGGGTCTAAGATACACGTTGATGGTTTAGAAGAAAGAATCATTGAATTCAATTGTTCAAGGTTTATGGCTGAAAAGCATTCTAATTTACTATCTAGTGTAATATTAGAACTTACGTTTCCGGGAGCTGTTGATAACACTATACTGGTCGAAGGCAAGAGGTCATTAATTTTGTTTCTAAGAGTAACAATTTTATCGTTAAAAAAGCACATAAAATCATTACTACTGAGTGCTATGGGAATAGAAGGCTCAGTAGAGCTGTGGCTCTCTGTCAGCCTGGCTACAGTGCTGAAAAGAAATCTTGCATTATTCTTATTCTCATCTATTAATGAAGAGTAGTAAGCTGCTCTCGCTTTACGCAGTGCTTTTTATATTCATTGAGAGTAATATGCCAAATTAAACGAGATTCTTCGAGTTTAGTGGAACGCCATATCCTTTCAAGTTGTCTCGACTTTTGCTTTATTTTGCGAGTTTCGGCATTATGCCATGGAGCTAGTCTATGTTGTTTTATTTTCTTCTTTTTCAAAGGAGCAACAGAGTCTAATTTTATTCGCAGCGCATCTGTAGCACTATCAACAACATGATCAATTTGGGGTGGTGTACATTTTGTATAAGTTTCCTCCCTTACATGCAGACATGCTATCAAGTTAAGTATTGGTGGAATCTCTTCTTTAAATTTGGCTATAGCACTAACAGATAGGTTTCTGCTGCAGGAACTTTTGACTAATGGTTTGTAGTCTAGTAACAGTACTTCAAAAGTTACTAAGAAATGGTCGGATAAAGCAGGATTATGCGGTTCGACTAATAGTTGCTCAATTTCAATACCATAAGTCAGAACAAGGTCGAGAGTGTGATTATAGCAGTGGGTTGGTTTATTTACACTCTGACGGAAACCAATAGAGTCTAATATAGAGTTAAATGCAACAGTAAGGCTATTTTTATCATCGTCAACATGAATATTAAAGTCACCTACGATAATTACTTTATCTGTTTTAAGAACCAAAGTTGATAAAAACTCAGAGAATTCTGTTAAGAATTCTGAATAAGGACCTGGTGCACGGTACACTGTAACAAATAAGATTGGATGCAAAGTTTTCCAGGTCGGATGCGTAAGACTAAAAACAAGACTTTCAAAGGAGGTATAATTTAATTTTGGTTTAGTATTGATAAGTAAATTTGAGTCAAAGATGGCTGCAACTCCACCTCCTCGGCCTGTGCCTCGAGCAATATGAGTATTGATATGGCTGGGTGGAGTGGCTTCATTTATGCTGACATATTCTTCATGTCTCAACCAAGTTTCAGTGAGACAGCAAATATCAATATTATAATCTGATATTAAATCATTTACCAATATTGCTTTAGTTGCTAGAGATCTTATATTTAAGAGACCACATTTAATCTTCCTGTTTTGTTGCACTGTAGTAGTTGTTACATTTACTTTTATTAGGTTATTATGTATGACACCTCTATTAGGCTTCATCTTAAATTGTCCTTGGGCACACACACACACCGTTAATATTGGGTATTTTATTGGGTTCGGGATTCCTATGGATGACTGCCCAGGAGAGAGCGCAGAGAAGCGTGTAAGACTGCGACTCCGCCTCCTGGTCTCAACTCCAGTTTGTCATGGATTAAGTCCACAAATCCCTGAAATGTTTGCCGAAATGAGATGTGCACCTTCCAAAGTAGGATGAATAGATGTGATCAAGGTCTTCATCAGAACTGAGCGGCTTGCAGATCACAACGGCCACCTGTGCTGCATTGTTAGCAGGATGCTGGACATCTTTGCGGCTGCAGGGCATCATCAATATGCCAAGGGTGCACGGCTGTACTGTCAACTCATGAAGCAACTTGAAACTTTGCCTGCTTACAAGGAGACATTCGAAAGTTTCACTGCCCATGGAAACCATGTCGTCCGTTACTCCAGCCATTATTGGTCCGGCACCTGGTGTGACATCTGTATCGAGCAGACATTGATGAAGTCAGCCAAGTCAGAAGGTAGACTGAGCAGAGGGAGGATGAGACAGTGATTCTGGTCACAAGTGCCGGGTGCTCACCCTTAATCACTTCTCCAATGTCAACCAGCGCATGGAGGAAAGTGTCAAGAAACATGCTCCGCTCCACAGAGACCTTGGCAAAACACAGATGAAGAGAGATGCTGAAGCAATTGACCTTGCCCTCCAATGGTTTGAGGAGAACAACCCATTCGACCCCGATCGAGACAAGGAGTTGCTTGTGTCTTTCTCAACAGGATTCAGGAGCACAGGAGATGACCCAGTCAATGCTGAGAGAGCAGCAGAAATAGGGAGAGAGATGCAGATCAAGCTGGATGGACAGTCAGTGACATCGACCATGGAAGTGAAGTCAAAGGTACAAGCCCTGTCATCACTCAGAAAGATTCCCAAGATCAACGAGAAGAAGATACACCTTGACTCACTCAAGTTGTTCAACCGACTGATAATTTTTGCCCAACGGGATATGACAGTTGAGACAAGCTTGGCGTATGAGCTGACTCCCTTCCCATTGTCCCTCTTCAGCAATAAAGATCAGAAAATGAACAAGGCGAACAAGGCAGGCTTTTCCAAGACTAGCCTGAAGGAGTTAACTGATCCGCTTGACCTCACTAACCAATCCTGCTCCACTCTTGTAGTTGATGGCGGATGGCTTCTCTACATGGTAAAGTGGGAACAAGTCAGACTTGGCAGGAGATTGCCAACAGTTACTTGAGCTACGTACAGTGTCTTGGCCGCCGCTCTCAGAAGACCATTGTGGTCTTTGATGGCTACAGCCGATCACCAAAAGATCATGACCACATCCGGCGCACTAAGAAGTCATGCTGTGATCTCCAGATTCAACCGGATATGATACACTGGACACCAAGAGCAAAGTTCCTGGACAACACCAATAACAAGAGTGAGCTAATCCACCTCCTCTCTTCAACATTCAGAAAACATAACATCACAGTGGCGCAGTGTGACAATGATGCTGACACTTCGATTGTGAGAGAGGCATTGGCCACTGCTACAGATGACTGTTGAGGTTAGTAGCATTTGTGTAGGTAGCCTATTTTGGAAACAAAAGTATTCACTCTTGAGTATTCAAACTTGAATAGTTTTATCTGGTTTTGTATAGTGCAACACACTTTGCATATCTTGTTCTATTTTCAGGTGCGGGCAGAAGATGCAGATGTGCTGGTGATGCTAGTACACCATATTCCAAGCACCAACCATCCACTCTTCTTCACAACATCAAAGGGCTCTTATGATGTCAGAAGGATCCGCGAAGCTCTCTGAAAGAAAGAGATGCTACCTGCTCTTTTGTCACGCCTTCACTGGTTGTGATACGGTTTCTGCAATAGCTGGCCATGGGAAAACAACCTTATTTGACAGTTAATAATAATAATAATAATAATAATAATAATAATAATCTTTTTCTTCTATTTCACTTTATATTTGAAACAAATCTCAAAGTGCATTTTTTTTGCAGGTTCTGTGCAGGGGACATTGATGAACACATGGACATCTTCCTTGACACACAAGCTACTAAGGATGCAGTGATACAGGCTGGTACTACCATCTTCCAGTACATTTACCATGCACCAGGTACTGCTTTGGGTGAAATTCGACACAACATGTTCTCATGGAAGGCAGCGGCAGGGCTGATCAAACCAGAAACTCTACCTCCAACAGAGGGTGCAGCTGCACAGCATTCTCTCCGTGCCTACCTACAAACCCAGGACTGGATCCTTCTGCAGAGTATGTCTCTGAACCCCAGTGACTATGGATGGACATTAGGTGTACATGGCTATGAGCCAGTCCCAACACTAGACCACATGGCTCCTGAGGAGCTACTGCAGTTCACAAGCTGCAACTGTAACGGAGATTGCAGCAACCGGCGGTGCAGCTGCAAGAGGAATGGCGTTAAGTGCATCTCAGCATGTGGAGTCTGTAAAGGATTTTCATGCAAGAATTGTGGTCATGATGGTGGTGAGTCTGGAGAAGACTCAGAGATTGACTCCTGAAGTGATCAGCACTTGTAACTACAAATAAAGCTACTTTTGAATTTAAATATAAGAGTGGGCGTGGCCTTTTTTCAACCAAGGAATGATTTTAGTGAAAATACATGATTGCAATCAACTCAGAATCATGAAAAACCCCTAGTTTGACCCCTCACAAGTTACCCAAGGCCAAACAGAAAATTTTAGATTTTTCGAAAATCGGTATTCGGTACCTCAACTTTAAGCAGTTGTTACGAAAAAACATACAGGATTTGAACTTCAACTTTTGAATACATCTTACTACACACCTTTACAAACACATTAGTGAAGAAATTGATTGGTAAGGATTTAGTTTGCAGATTTTCATATATTTCCCTTACTATAAAGGAGATGTTGCTTATGCCTGTCAGGCAGTGGCGACTGGTCATTAGGGGGCAGAGCCCCACCTAGTGTCAGCAGAAAGTATTCAAAATAATGATTACAAAGAAATAAATTAAAAAATATATTTTAAGATCATGTTTAATCATCTGATTCGTCTGTACATTGCTGTTTTAGTCTGTTCTTCTAATTAGTGTCTACAGTGTGTGCCTATTGAGCCGTTTTGAGCCATGTGGGACAAAACCCGATCATGCCCCTCCCTCTCACTGTCTAAGTGAATGGTGACTGTAAAAACTACACTGCGCATGCTCAAGAGTATTTTTCTATTTAATGTGTGTGGCAAAAAAATAATGACCATAGGGGCACTGAGCTGCCATCCCCACCATACATCATCTCACATAATTCAGAGCTGATTGGCTGTAAGTACGTGTGCCGCGAAAAGTGTGGTGTGTGAAGAGGAGACGAGAGAGGTGCAGTGACGCGTCCTAAACCCCGGAAGTAAGCTGCGCATGGTTTCCCTCGACAAAAAAGCAATGAGATTTCTCCAAAGGATTTTAGAAAATGCTCGAAATAAGATCTGTGGGAAACGTACCCGTTAGATAAATGCACGTTTTGTTCAGCCGGATAATATCCACATGTCTACCCTACTTTTATAATTTTCGAATCATAAATCTAGATTAGATTTATGATTCGACTTTTGAAACTACAAGAAGATAAGGAGGACTTTTACAAAAAAGTAATAGAGATTTTTGTCCAGAGGGATAGGCAAATGGACTTCATCTTCAAGTCAAGGTAAGACCACCATTTTATTGAAAATGGGATCTTACTAAGAGAGAACAATCCAATATTTAAATGATGAAATTACATTTTTTGGGTATCCTTTTGTTGAAATTAATCAAAGCATCAGACTAAAGAAGCTTTTGAAAATAATATTATATTTTGATTTAGGTCAAAATATAATATTTGTAAACCTGAAGAGTCAGTGCCTGTGCCTCACCAGCCATGAACCTCACTGCACGTCACTGCAGAAGCTTATATATAAATATAGACATCTAAGTTTTTTGTGCCCCACCACTTTTGTACATATAAAAACGCCACTGCTGTCAGGAAAGGTAATTCCAAAGCTACTCCTTAATGCCCCACACCAGGAAAAAACTGTCTAACAATCAAGGCAGCCAAATCAAGTAAACACATATCACCTGGTTCTTGGATCGGACGAGCCCCCATATGTTACAAGCTGGCTCTGCTTGTAACATAAGGACAACAGTTGCACACAGGAGTTGCCCAAAACAATTATTTATTTAACCCAACACAGTGGTTACAACCAACAATAAAACAGAGGAGCGGTGTCCTGGTGCACCGAGCAGGGCAGCTGAGAGAGAGCGAGAGCCTGTTCTGCAGCCCTCTTAAATACTGGAACCAAGTGCCACAGGTGGGTCTCATCACTGCTGATTACAAAGAAACACACAGGTTACAACAGCATCACCTGGTGGACAACCACAGGGTTGTCACACTTGAAATTAACAAAATGTAATCACTTTAAATCCATCTCTTTTTTACATGAGCATGTGTAAAAGAAACGATGTTGCTCAAGTTCACTGCCGGAACTAGCTTACATCCTTCACTCCATATGTAAATAAAACTTGAATTACTGATTTGTACTGCTCTTATTAATTCTGACATTTAGCTTGTAATTTAAAAACTAAAAAGAAAATAACTTTTCCTCTGTCACTTATGATTAATCAACATCTTTAATCTTTTAATCCATTGTAGGAGCCAAAATGCTCGTTTTGCCAGTGCTTATTATTTATATTATTATCTTAATTTCTGTTTGCATCACGTTTAATTCTTATTTTTTATCACTTCCGGCAATAGAGTGGTGCAGAGAGAGAGAGAGGGAGAGAGAGAGAAAGGGATAGAGAGAGAGAGAGAGAGAGAGAGAGAGAGAGAGAGAGAGAGAGAGAGAGAGAGAGAGAGAGAGAGAGAAATAGCCTGCTGGGTGAAGCACACAGCAAACCAAAACAAAAGCACCGCACTCCAATAATAGCTCTAGTCATTTTGATGACGTAGGTTTCAGAAACTGATGTATGTAATATGATGCACCTGGCAAGGTGCAGAGGAGATATCCAGCTACATCAGGTAAGACCAAAGCAATTGAATTTCACTTTCTTTGTATCAGGAACATGCAGCCGTTTTTATATATGAGGATATACTTGTAAACAAAATGTCAGATACTTTAATCGTTCATCTAAGTAGTTTTTTAAATCTGAATTGACAAAAAACCACATCTGCACATTTTTACCATCACTTTATAAACCCTGTATAACAATTCCTATGACTTCATTGCATCTGTGAAAAGTTTGTTAATGTACAATATAATATGAGGTGACTTACAAAACGTACAATGCTTTCACTTCCATTAGCCTACTGCGTCAAACTGAGCTTAAAGGTGTGTCAGGTCAGGAATGATAACTTGTAAAAAGTCTGTGGCTAAAGTGTGAGTGATTTATCGTGGGAGAGAGTTACAAAATATATTTTGTTTTTAGTTTGCACTTTCATTGTAGGCTACTGCCCTGAACCATATCCCGGCTACTCTAGTCACTCTGTCATCAAAACTGTATAGTAGCCATAAAAAAGAAGTCTAATAAAGTATTTCACAAACAAGTGATGGTTTACTCCTTTGTAAGCAATACAAATAAAACACTTAATAGAAAACGTGTGGATGCCATACAGAACTCTGTCGTGTCATAACTAATCATAATATAATAAGATGATAAAAGTCTTAATATAACATATATTATTTATGAATGTCATAACATGTAACAACATTTGAACAATACAGTATGTCCAATAACAGGCATTAACAAGCCATGGTCTAGTATTTCATAGAAAAATTATAAATAATAAATGAATGTCTTAAAAATTCAGAAATAGTGCTATGCCCTTCATATATCATAATATAGTATGTCATACGACAATTATAATACGATTCATAATAAAGCATATCATGCACTGGTGCCACATTTGGTTTTACTGATTTCTCTTTGTTAAGAGGTTCATTGTTCACCGTCTTTGGCGAAAGTTTCCCAACAACAATGGCAGGAGAACCAGAGAAAGCCTGGAGCAGCGCTCTCCTCGACTGCTTTGAGGACATGCATACGTGTAAGAATCAATACAGCTAGGTTGATACATTTTCATTGTATTGGGATAAGGCCTTATTTTGTCCTATAGGGCCTTCATTTAAAAGTCACTGAGAGTCAATACAACTGTGGTGTGTCTTTGTGGGTTTTCAGGTTGCTATGGTTTCTGGTGCGGCCCTTGTCTTGCCTGCACAGTTTCCGGACGGTTCGGAGAGAATTATTGTTTCCCATTATGGGACATAGTAACCCTGTGCACATCAGCAATGATCGGAATACCCATCTGTGTGCCTCCTGCAGCCCTGTCTACTAGGGCTGCCATGCGAAACAGATACCATATCAAGGTACGGTATGATGCATGTGAAGTGTATACTAAATGATGTATGCTACATTTCACATGACAAGTTTAATCAAAGTGAAGCACTGTCTAGTATACATCTTAACATGTTACTTTTCTTCGGATCTCTGCAGGGTTCTCTCTGCGACGACGTTCTAGTGTCCTGTTTCTGTCAGTGGTGCTCCTGGTGTCAGATGCACCGTGAGTTAAAATATCGCAATATCATTCCTGTTGTCATCAATATGCAGCATCAAACCGTGGTGCAAATACAGAATCAAAACATACCACAAATGCAGAATCAATACATACCACAAATGCAGAATCAATACATGCCACAAATGCAGAATCAATACATGCCACAAATGCAGAATCAATACATGCCACAAATGCAGAATCAAAACCCGCCACAAATGCAGCCTCTCTTTGTGACGACGGCTCAACCACAGCCAGTTGGTTCTGAGAACCCACCAGCATACAATATGTCACCCTGAGTTCTGTGGCATCTCATTGGTCGGTTGTGTCTTGGGAAAAAAATATTATTCTGCTCAGATCGTACGGCTGTTTATCTTAGTATGTTTTTATCAGTGAAACACAAAGATTGAAGCTCATTTGTATTTTGTTCCCATGGTATCAGAGTATGAATAACAACTTTCAGTTTCCTAATAATAGTTTAAAACATCTTCAAGCCCATGAGGCTTCATTCACACATCACTTATAGTCATATAACAATGTTAACCATTAGTTTCAAATTATTTTTTATTATTGTTAATCCTTATTTCTGGATGTATCCTAAACCGCACTTTGTTTCTGAGAGGTTTGTTCCAAGTCATGAAGCAGACACACCGGTTTATCCACTCGGTTGACTGCTTCGGCACATTTCTTCTGAAAGCAAAACTAGTTCACTCCTCTCACTTTCACTTCTCAAGAAGTCTATTGTTTTAAAGAATGTGAAACTTTTCCATTTCTAATTTACCTTGAGGAAATTACATTTAAACTTTAGATGTTATTGCTTTTGTTGTTGACTCATTGTGAGACTTGTAGCATGAAGGGATTATTTCAGATGTAATCTAAGCTTTTTCAATGTTAATGTATAACTTACTTGTTTATAGCTTTAGCATGTTTTGATCTGTTGAATTAATGGTTGGTTATTTGTTTGTTTGTGAATAAACCACTATAATAATAAAACACATTTTCAGTTTCCAGTTTATATATGTACAGAAAGAAACACACAAAATCCAAATAAGCAATTTCATTTGTTTTGTATTGATGATGGTTTCCTGCTTTGAACCACAAGAGACATACACATGTTCCATTTTGTCTTTTCTCCATGGGGAGAAGTCTGTTCACTGAAAATGTTGTGTTTCAAAAGTCCCAAGATTTAAAGTCCAATGATTTTACAATCCTCGTATTTTCTTTCCTGTTGAAAACTGCTCCCAGAATGGCGAGCCCTTCACCACTACGATGAAGCTGGGAGAGACGGAAAACCTGTTAACAGAACAAAGAGACAGGGAATCAGGAAACGAGAGCGAAGGAAGTTAGTGTCAGTGTAGTGTTAGAAAGAAACCTTGGCACCATGGTAGTAACACATTCCTAACACATTCCTACAGATCACCTTTATTTGATTAAAGTTGCCTATAGACTAGAAAACAGCAAACAACTGACAGCAGGGTTTTTAAAGAAATGTGCATGGTTCTCATTGTTGTTTTTTTAAACTGACTGGATTAAGTCATACTGTAAAAACTACAATAACAATAATATGTGAAGTTGTGTTGGCATGCAACAACTAACATTACTTAAAACTGACTCATAGGCTGCAACACACAATTGTTATATACAAAAATAATTCTTCTTAAACAACAAAAAGGAGGTGAAGGTTAAAATATCAATAACAGACAATACTGAACACCTGCAAACTGATGAAAGTGAAGAACTCTTCGGGTTAAATGAGGATAATTAGGATTATACAAATGCATTATTATTATTTCATCTAGAGATACTACTGCCCTCTTTTCAGTAATGAAAATCTAACCCTGTAGTCTTGATTACTTGTATTCATCAGAAAACAGTAATGGACCTAATACTAGGAACATCATGTAGTTTCAAAGAAATGTTCTGTATTAATGTACATGGCATAAATGTTTGCAAGTGTATGAACTTGGCTGCTATAATAAACTGCGCAGTCAAAAATGCCCATATTTAATCCACAATTTCTAATCAAAAAGCCATCGGAGTATAAATCATGCATTCTGTTATAACAAACCTTCGCTCTGGTTTTGAAATTGTAGATTTTACTTTTTATAACCAGATTTTACAAATTCTTTATGTTTTTTCCTAATGGACAACTACATCATATTTCTTTAAAAAAAATGGTGGTATTATGTAGGAAATCAGTCTCACTTTTTTAGAATGATGCACAACGATTAAGGATGCAGAATTTAATAGTAAAAAGGACACTATGTTGACTTTTTCAGAGTGGTATTGTCAATTATTCATGACGTCTATTGTGGTGAAGAAAAACAAAAACAAATGGTATTCTGAGTGCTTTCAGCTTAATCTACTTTCCATAGGAGTGAGTGATAACATTCATGCAATAAAGGAAAACACACAAACCTGCAGATTCTGTGGATGGTATTTTCTGTCTGCGTCCCAAGGTGGGAGTTCTTCTCCAAACATGACCGCCAGATGATTAACGAAACTGAACAAGACAAGTAGAACACAGTTATATTGTAGCATTCTTACAAACACTACCAACAGATTAAACTTTACTTAGGTGAAATGGGGAAAGGTTGACATGTAGAGTATCCCACAGAAGTGCGACAAAACAAGATAAATTCAGGACGAGACAAAAAACATTTACCAGTCGTTCTCGCAGAAAGCAGAGATGAAATCAGTCTGCTGGTGTTCAGGATAGAGGAAGAGAACAGGCCAGTGCAGAATGTGCTGCTCGTCACAGCTCTATACAAATCTGAGCACCTGCAGAAACAGACACAAGATGTACACAGATGTCATTATTTTAAACATTGATTTGCTTTAGCAACATTAATGCAATTTTCTAGAAGATAAGCTAATATCCCACACCTCTGATCAAGGCTTTTAGGTGGTCTGGTTTGATCTTCTTTGCAGCTGCAGCATCGTTCAATGCAGAGCGCATGTTACCTGGGGAAAAAACAACACAGAAAAAGTGAGGCGGAAATTAATAAATATTCCAGCAGATATGTGAAATATCTGAAAGAATTGTGCTTTCGATGATAAAAACATGAACTTTGGCACACTGTTAGAGCATGCCCTAAGGAAGATTTTTGGCTATAGAGCCATCGCATATTTGTCCAATGGCTCCAATTGTTATTTTACCAGTAGCTAAAATGTAGACCACCTAGGATCTTGATTCTGGTGGCTAATCCTACATGTTCAAGGATGAGGAATGCAGTGGTACTATTTACAACATGCTAGAATGTAGCTAACTCCATGTATCTGGTATTCAGGGAACAAAATACTCAGTAAAACCATTAACATATTTGTTATGGTGAAGTAATACATGTTACATAATATATATGTAATATTACAGGTTTCCAACTAAATGCAGAGTTGGTTCTGAAAACACAGTCCACCACAGTAGCAAGGACAGTGCACTGAATTGCTGCCTTGACACATTTGAAAATTGTCCTTGGTCTTGGTTCCTTGCTCTGGGACACACCCACTAAGCCGGATGGACACCAGTCCACTTGCGTGACATGATTGTGCTAAAAGATAACCATACTGATCCACGAGCAGAACAATGCCTCTGTGAAAGGTGATGGTGGTGCTGTAGGCCTGACAGAGAACCCTGCAGCTCTGCGACGATGGATGCTGTCTGGCCCCGAGATGGCACGTGTGGTTGGGGAGTTTGAGGCCTCCACTGAGAAGAGAAAGGAGACTGACACCCGGCACCATGAGCAGACCAAACATGCACAGATGGCATTTGCACGAGATGTTAAAGCACTAACTGGTGCTATAGAAGACATATGGGCAATCCATGCTGTGAAAAGAGCATTGTAGATCTTCTTGTACTGGATACTAGAGACCTTGCAGATGCAGCAGTCATTGACATTCTGAACCAGATTGAGAAACTTGGACAGGACCAGTATGACACCTACAGTGGAGGAAATAAGTATTTGATCCCTTGCCGATTTTTTTAATTCACCCACTTACAAATAAATGAACAGTCTATAATTTTAATGGTAGGTTTATTTTAACAGTGAGAGTACGAATATCAAAAAGAAAATCCAGAAAATTACATTATATAAAAGATATAAGTGTATTTGCATTTAACTGTGGGAAATAAGTATTTGATCCCCTTGCAAAAAACAAGAATTCTGGCTCCCACAGACCGGTTACATAAGTACTCCTAATATCAACATATTACCTGTATAAAAGACACCTGTCCACAGAATCAATAAATCAGATTCCAACCTCTTCACCATGGGCAAGACTAAAGAGCTGTCTACGGACCTCAGGGACATGATTGTAGACCTGCAAAAGGCTGGGATTGGCTACAAGACCATCAGAAAGCAGCTTGGGGAGAAGGAGACTGTTGGTGCGATTATTCGGAGATGGAAGAAAAATAAATGGGCATCAATCAACAATCAATCGCCCTCGGTCTGGGGCTCCACACAAGATCTCGTCCCGTGGGGTATTGATGATCATGAGAAAGGTGAGGTATCAGCCCAGAACTACACGGGAGGAACTTGTTAATGATTTCAAGGCAACTGGGACCACAGTCACCAAGAAAACTATTGGTAACACACAACACCATAATGGATCAAACCCTGCAGCGCCCGCAAGGTCCCCTGCTCAAGAAGAACATGAAAGGCCCGTCTGAAGTTTGACAATGAACATCTGAATGATTCAGAGAAGGCTTGGGAGAAGGTGATGTGGTCAGATGAGACCAAAATGGAGGTGGAAACATTGTGCTTTGGGGGATTTTCTCTGCTAAGGGGACAGGAGAACTTCCCTGCATCGAGGAGAGGATGTACGGGGCCATGTACCGTGAAATCTTGGCCGATAGCCTCCTTCCCTCAGCCAGGACACTGAAAATGGGTCATGGATGGGTCTTCCAGCAGGACAATAAATCTTAACATACGGCCAAGGCAACACAGGAGTGGCTAAAGAAGAAGCACATTTAGGTGAGGGAGTGGCCTAGCCAGTCTCCGTACCTTAATCCCATAGAAAGTCTATGGAGGGAGCTGAAGCTTTGAGATGCCAAGCATCAGCCTCAAAACCTGAAGGATTTGGAGAGGATCTTCAAAGAGTGGACCAAAATCCTTCCTGAGATGTGCACAAACCTGGAGACCAACTACAAGAAGCGTCTGAGCTCTGTCTGTCCAACAAGGGTTTCTCCACCAAGTGCTAAGACATGTTTTGCAAGGGGATCAAATACTTATTTCCCACAGTTAAATGCATATCAATTTGTATCTTTTATATAATTTCAATTTCTGGATTTTCTTTTTGATATTCTTACTCTCACTGATAAAATAAACCTACCATTAAAATGATAGACTGTTCATTTATTTGTAAGTGGGCAAACAAAATCTGCAAGATATCAAATACTTATTTCCTCCACTGTACTCAGGCCCGCCTTAACCTGCCATCAGGCCCTGGGGCTGATGGGTTTTGTCGGCCCCCTATTTAAACAACAAATCGAAGTAATTTATAGCCTCGGCAGGCTCTGTGAATAGATCACACACACACACACACACACACACACGGTTGATATGGGACTAAAGTTATATTTCTGTCTTTGATATTTCCATTTAAATTTGTCATTTTAATGGAGAATTTAAGTTTTGAATGCCTTCTGACTGCTATTTTAGAGCTCAGCTATTAATGCCTTTTTCAGGGTTTCCTTATGCTCCACAGTGATAAGTGCACACAAAGACTGTTATATAACTGCATATCTGCACTGAAATGTTGTACCCTTTTTCTATCGCCCACTTGTAAATGGATTGAATGCAAGTGTGGATGTTTATCAGTATGCATTTTAGGCAAGGGTCATGTAATTTACTGTGCTGGATTATAATTGTGTGCAATTGCCATCCAGAGTGGGGTAATGTTATGTTATTAGTGTCGTGCAGTGAGATCGCTATCCCTTTAAGAGAGAGAGAGAGGGGTGTGGCGCGTGTGTGTGGGTATGGTAGAGCGAGAGTGAGCGTATGTTTCTGGAAGTGAAACGAGGCAGCAGAAGATATAGGTCTGGCAAGTATTGTGTATAACAGAAGAACTAAATAAATGCAACGGCCTCCTAAGAAGAGCTTGCCTCTCTCCAGTCATTTCAGTAAAGTGGGTTATTGAACCTGAAGCTTGTTGCTTCTGCCCTGGGAGACAACAGAGAGTCATCCCCCTGTTTCCTCGACTACGGTCTGGGAGCCGACCAAGTTCAACATTGGCAAAACAAAAGTCCCTCCTGTCTGTTTTTCCTCTCCCGCTACTACATCGCTATCAGAACCAGACATATGCCTACGGCTCCGAGGCGCCACGGCCGGCACCGCTGCCGCTCGGTACAGAACTCATCTGTCCTTCCTCCTCATCCTGGCTTACAGGTTTAAAATAACCTGTAAGCTTCGGCATTTTTTGCAATAGTTGCTTGTCTCGAAACTCCCTTTCCCTCAACAATTTCCTTTACCGAGCGCCACTCTCACACTTTTTCTTCTCCGACATTTTCACTCTAAACAACCTTCATCTGTCACTCAATCACACGCATTTTGAATAAGTCACATGTGAAACATATTCTCATTCTGATTGGCTGTTAAGTGGTGCCAACGGGGTGTCTTATAACTTGTATCAATCGCCAGCCACATACATTCAGATCAAATGATGGACAGAACATTTGACCAATTACAAAACAATGCATTTTTGTATTGGCTCATGATAGGCCCCCGATCTCCGTAGGCCCCTGGGCTTCAGCCCATGTCAGCCCGTGCATTAAGGCGGCCTTGACTGTACTGTACTGTATGTCAGTGAGCGCCTGGTCAAATAGACCAGGGGTTTTCAAAGTGTGGGAAGGTGAGCCTCCCCTCAGAGAACATAAGAACAGCTGCGCCCCCCCTCCCAATTATTATTGCTATTATTATTTTTATTGTTGTTGTTGTTGCTATAATGCAGGGGTATTCAATTGCATAAATTGGATAAATCCTTATATGCTCCCGGCAACACACTGAACGTCAACTTTGCCTCCTTATTACACTCACCCCTACTTTAGTGGGAACAATGAGTCTGCGTCTTTGATGCGCACAGGCGGATGATGCGGGGATGCAATGTAGACAGGAATAAACACAGATCATCCTCTGGCTGCAGCCTTGTCCGGTACTTGCTTTTCATCAAAGTCAACGCGGAAAACCCGCACTCACACAGGTAGTTGGAGGTGAAGGGAATGAGCACTTTTACAGCCTTTTTGGCGAGGTGGGGGAACTCGGTCTCCACAGACAGCCAAAAGTGTGCAAGTGACGTTTTCTGCCAGACGCTGTCTCCTCTCTCACTTTAGGTAACTTCACAAAAAATCGATCCATTGTGCCACTAGCATAAAGTTAGCTGAAGTTAACTAGCTAGATTTCACTGTTTCTCGTTATTTTTTTTTCTCATGCTACGCCTCCCCTGAAGCTCTCTGGCGCCCCACCGGGGAGGCGCGCCTCACACTTTGAAAACCGCTGAAATAGACAAAGCCCATCAAAGATCCCATCAAAAGGAAAAACCTCCCTCTATTCAGCCGGCCTCCAGTCCGAGAGAAGTCCAGGTCCCAACAACAGCTCTAATCTCTGAAGAATGGCTGTTCTCTGTTCTCTAGGCTGTACAGGCTGTACATTGTGTCTGAGATATGTGATGGAAGTCTGGATGAGTTTTTGGAGCATGAAAACCAGGCATGTCCACCATCATTGTCACAAATGGGCAAGCTGAGAACTGGTACCAAGTCAGATTGGTGGGCCTGACCTGATTTATTTACAAGAGAATGCATCTCACCCCACAATACAGGTCATCATCCTTGATGGGGCTACTCTTTGGAACAGGCTACGACCTGGTGCTGCTAAGACGTTTTTTGACTATGTGCAGAAAGGGTTCTCACCATACTGACATGCTCTCAGCTGGAGCATGTCAGCAGAGTCGATGTCGTGTGGGATGAATATTTCCCCGAAAGTCTGAAGGCTGAAACACGCAGCAAGAGAGGGAAGGGAGTGCATAGACATGTTGAGCCATCCAGTGTCATTCCTGGAAACTGTCCAGAGTTTCTGCGCATTGAAGACAAGAAAGCTGAACTGTTCTCCTTCCTGGCAACCAGTGTGACAGCCCTCAACACTGGCAAACAAATAATCAGTATTTGCACCATGCACACATGAGGAGGCTGATAACCGCATCCTACTGCACCAGGAGATGCTGTGAAGGAGGGGTATAGCAAGGTGTCAATACGCACAGTTGACACGGATGTGGTAGTACTGGCAGTCACAGCAGCCCAATCCCTCAACATCACTGAGCTGTGGGTTGCCTTTGGCGCTGAGAAGAGTTTTCGGCATATAGCAGCTCATGAGATGGCGAGATCACTAGGTCCAGATCGATGCATAGCCTAAAGCAGTGTTTCTTAAAGTGGGGGGTGCGCCCCCCCCTTTGGGGCGCAGAGGCATGACAGGGGGGGCGCGAGAGACCAGGAGGAAAAATGGTTATTAAAAAAAATATATATATATGATACAGTACAGTACAATTACGTCTGGGTCTCTGTGTTTCATTCAAGCTCGGCTCTGTGTGTGTGTGGAACGAGCCATTTTGTGTGCGTGAGCGAGCGAGAGAGAGAGAGAGCGTACCGGTACCGGAGATCGTTGTTGTTAGCTTCTGGTGCTAGCGAGCTACGCTAACGGATATAAGGAGCTTTTTCAACAACAAGGTGGAGGAGAGTCCTCTCCTGTCAGACTGAGAGGCTCAGTGAACTAAAGGACTCTCTGAGTGTTTAGATAGTTAACTTTAGTCTATGTTATCTCAGTGGGTCTCAAACGTTTTGGTCACGATTAATGTAAACAATTATTTCCGAGGCACACGTTTATATGATCATTATAGTTATAACAAAATAAGAGAATAAATGAAAAACAGGTTTGAAATACCCTTAAGAGTCCCTGGGGCCATTTTTCAGCCATTCGGGTTTTCATGTTCATGCCATTTTGGCTTTGTTGAATGAATATTGCTCAAACTTGCCAGAGGATATTCTTTTTTAGTTGTATTTTGAATTGTCGTCTCAGTTTTTTAAATTAGCCTAAAATGGCTAAGCTACACAAAAACCGACACATTTGTTCTTAGCGGGAAAAAATGCCCCATTGAAAACCATTGAAAATGCTTTTTTTGACCCCACATTTATCTTATCATAAACTCTTGATTTCCTTTATGTTAAGATTTCATTTTGGACTTCTAGCTTTCAATTTTTAATTTTTACATTTGTCTACAAGATGGCGATAATTTTAACCCTTTGAAGCCTGCAGCAAAATGTCACACTTTTTACTGTTTTCTGCAAGAGTCACTTGCTATTGAAATGATATGTGTGTGTCGCTTTTGATGTTGGATAATGGTATGTGTGTGGTGTGTGTGTGTGTGTGTGTGTGTGTGTGTGTGTGTGTGTGTGTGTGTGTCCAACTTCAAAATACTTTTCTCTTAGAAGGCCACACTGCGTAATAATCTAATTCAATAATAAAAAACAATGAGTTGTGAGAACCACAACACAATTGGACTTTGTTTTGGTTCTCGCTCAGGTTGTTTATGCAGGTGCACTGCAGCCATGGTTATAAGTATTACTATTAGTGCAGGAGTAGTCTTTTTGGAGATTGCAAGGCATTACAGCACACAGGAGGCTCTGGACATCATCATGCACTCTGATTGAGAGGATGGCTCCTCATCCTCCTCCGTGGACTCTGAGGCTGACACAGAACAGGCCTCAGAGTCCACGGAGGACGCCTCAGAGGTGGGAACAGACCAGCTAGAGTCTAGCTCAGACTCATCTGAAACTGAGAGCGGAGGGGAGATGGAGGAAGCAGCTGCGGTACGTCCCAGCAGCCAGAAGTTTGATCCCGGGACCAACACACTATGCTGTCGCCCGAATCAGTGACCCGGCATCCAGCTTTGCACTGCTGCTGACAGATGACATCCTGCAGCATATTGTGTCCATGACAAACCTGCATGGGAGACGGTCAATTGCAGAGTGGCGAGATATGGACACAGAGGAACTGCAGGCTTACGTGGGGCTGCTCATTTTGGCCGGTGTTTACAGGTCAAAAAATGAATCGACCCTCAGCCTCTGGAGTCAGAAATCGGGACGGAGCATTTTCCGAGCCACGATGTCCCACAAGAGGTTTCACCAAATCAGCCGAACACTGCGGTTCGACGACAAGCTATCCCGATCGCGGCGCCGTGATGACAAGCTGGCTGCCTTCCGCAAAGTCTGGGATATGTGGACGCACCGCCTGCTGATGCTGTTCAGCCCATTCAGCGACGTCTACGTGGATGAACAGCTCATCCCATTCAGAGGCAGGTGCAGCTTCAAGCAGTACATGCCAAAAAAGCCGGCCAAATACGGTATAAAGATTTGGGCAAATTGTGATGTAAAATCATCCTACGCCTGGAGACTGCAGGTGTATACAGGCAAAGCAGCTGGCAGTCCTTCTGAAGTCAACCAGGGGATGAGGGTGGTCCTGGAGATGACAGAGGGGCTCCAGGGACACATCATTACCTGTGACAATTTTTTCACGTCCTTCGCACTGGCTGAGGAGCTGCTCAGGAGAAAACTGGCCCTGGTTGGCACAATTCGCCGAAACAAGCCTGAGCTTCCCCCTATTTTGCTCTAGGCAAAAAGCGAGAGCGATCCTCTCCTCCACCTTTGCCTTTACGAACACTCACACACTGGTCTCTTACATCCCTCGACGGGGCAGGAATGTGCTGCTTCTAAGCACGAAACACCGCAGTCCAGACGTAAGCGACGAAATGAAGAGAAAGCCAGTCATAATCAAAGACTACAACCGATAACCTTGATAAGGTAGGTGCCATTAGGCATCAGTTACGCACACATGTATTCTTACTCTTATATTCTTGTCTGAAATATATGTAGGTTTTTTTCAAATGAGCATTTTCCTATAAAATAAATAATATTTGCATCATGAGAGAAAATGCTTGGAATCATTTATTCAAATTGTCTTGTTTTATGTTTTTGTTAGGTTGTTGCCACCTACTCCTGCAGGAGGAGAACAAATCGCTGGCCACTTGCCCTCTTCCACAACCTGGTTGACATTACCCATTACAACGCCTACGTCCTGTGGACATCAATCGAGCCATCCTGGCAGCAGCAGAAACCGTACAGGAGGAGGCTCTTCATTGAAGAGGTGGGAGAAATGCTGGTGACCCCACACATCAAGAAGAGAGGGCGCCTTCCCCGCTCATCAGCCGCTGCAACAATGGTGTCAGATCTGCAGGGTGCTGCTGCAGGCCCCTCTCTCATCAGTGAACGGAAGAGCAGGAGGCAGTGCCACTTTTGCATGGACAGAAGAGTTTGCAGCACCTGCTGCAAATGTGGGAAATTCATATGCAAGGACCACAGTCTGTCCATTTGCAGCCCCTGCTCGACCTGAGCTGGACTCTCACAGCCAGACACACAGTGTTCATTCAATGTTCATCTTTGTAAAATAAATGTTTTTCTGGTTCAAAATGATCTTGTATTATTCATTTTAGTCAGGCTGGAGTAGTTTTAAAAGATTGACTCTTTTAAAGTGGGAAAAAATAGGAATATATCATAATTTTATGGCTGTTTTTGTGAAGGTGGCATTTTTTGGCCTTAGGAACACGAGTGTGAGTTTTTGTTTAAATCTAACACTGCAAAAAAAAAAAAAATGCATTCAAATCAATGTTGCTGCCAATCATTGACCCATCTAGGGACCTAATAATAACAATAATCAAATATTCCTTGAAATGTATTTTTTGAAAATTATTCTAGTTTTTTGTTCTTTTCAATAAAAAGACTGTGGAGTTTTTTCAACAAACTGGTATTTAAAGGGTTAAAATCCACAAAATATAATTAATATTTCATATGTGTATGTCAGGCTAGAGTAGCTTTAAAAGATTGACTCTTTTAAAGTGGGAAAAAATAGAAATATATAATTTTATAGCAGTTTTTGTGAAGGTGGCATTTTTTGGCCTTAGGAACAAATACGTTTTTTTTTTTAAGGGACTCTTAAGGGTTAAGACAGTAAAAAAAGAATAAAGTTTAAAAGGGTGATTTGTAAAATATCCATAAAGAAAAAGTAAATCTGTTTACAGTTCTGTTTCATATGGGTGTTGAGAGATGTATCCATAGATCTCTTAATTTTGCTCTCGAGGTGCACCAGATTGATGCTTTTAACTTCAATATTTAAAAAAAAATCTTCCCGGGGGGAGCATGCCCCCGGACCCCCTATGTGAGGTCCACACACCACCTATAGAAATAGCACTTTACCCCTGGTTACACCTATATGCCGTGAGCTGATTATCGAGCCTTCATTGTGAGTCGCAGGTACACTGTGTATTTGCGTGGGGATTGTTGCAGTAGAAAATTCCACTGTAGCGCCCGGTACATTAATGGGAAACCCTAAATGTTTGAGCACCCTCATGAAACATCAAGCTACCCCACAGCACCCCAAAAGAAATCTCTGGCGCCGCCACTGAGCCTGCAACCCCGTTTTGATGAAATGTGCAGTGCAAAACAGGCTCATTGCAGCCACTAATGCTGTGATAAGACACACTTTTTTGCCAAATATCAGCATTTTCTTTCTTTTCATTTTTTTGCACAGATTGCAAAGTGGCAAAGTATTATAACTTATTGCTCTAGCAAAGGGATTGCGATAGCAATTGTATTATGTATTTTTTTTTTTTTACCACACAGACTTATGGAGCATTGTTTTATTATCACTGTTCTAGCAAAGTGATTTTTTTATTTTTTTGAAAGGAATGCTCACGTTCATATTGATGTATTTTAATAAATGTTAACTTGGCCCATTACGTGACTATTTGTGTTGGGGGGGCCCGCCTTTTTTTTTCTCCAAAGGGGGGGCCTGACAGAAAAAGTTTGAGAACCACTGGCCTAAAGTAAGACATGATAAACACATTTTCAAGGGCTAGCACATCAAACTATCAAACCCTTCCTCAGAAGTAGTTCCGTTTTCGATATTTTGTGCCAATGGATTCAGGTTTTGCAGCATTGCTTGAGTTCAGCTGTCCGAAACACACGATTGATACTTCTACGCCATCACATAGGCTCTCATTCATTCACAGCTTCAGAGTCGCAGAGGTGTCCAGCTCCATCAGGTAAACATGTTACACCTTTATCCTAACGAAAGTTTAATGAGAATAATTTACCAGTATAAAATGACAAGGAAGACAATAATGATTTTTTAAAGATTTCACTTCATTACGTTGAAATATAAAAACACAATCAAAGGTAAACTTGGATTACAATATGATAGATTCTAAGAAACAGATCTCAGTCTTTTGGTTTCTATCTGCAGCGACAAACACACCTGAAAATGTTTACTATTTGGTTGTTTTGTTTATAGATCTGTACATTTCCTCCAAGTAAATGGACTTTAATGTACTTTAAATTAATTCGGTAGTAACAATTAATTAGAAAATGTAATGGCATGTCAGATTTTGTTTATAGCCCTGTAGTAGAACTGTTTTTATGTCTTGAAAGTAAATATTATCATTCATGGACTTGAACAAAGGTAATTATTAAGAACACTTGTGTTAGGGCATGATTTAACAATAAAAGGTTATATATACAGTATAAAATACCACGTACTGTCCGCAGGGGCGCCGCCAGGAATTTTGGGCCCCTTGAAAATATATCACATTGGGCCCCACCACCAGGCCCAGGCCATGCCAACCAAGCACAATTGCTGTAACCACACCTCCAGAACCCAACCGACTCATTTATGCTTTAAATAAATCTACTTGTACAGTCTTGCATCTATCTTGTAGTCCAATACTAACTGCACAATATGTACTGACACTGAGCTGTGAAAATATAACACTGTGCAGACGTGCAACATTCTGCTGCAGTAGAATTCACTATTTGATATAAGACTAACATTCCTGACAATAGATCTCAATAGTCATCTTTTATGGTGTAAATGCCTTTTTAATAATAACATTTTTGAATGGAACATTCTCAACATGAACGCATAAATCCAAATAAATATGACTTAAATATGTGGAAAAATACTGTGTTTGAAATGTACAATTGAAATTAGATGTTAGCTTTTTGTTTTGATATATATTTTGTATTCCATTCTCCCTTCAGATATGTTAAGTGGCATTCAACACAATGCTGCTCACCTCCTTCAGTTGGGAGAAAAGCTGGTTCAGGTTCAGCATTATGGGGGGACAGGGCTGCTGAGCCTAAAGATGGATCTGTTGGTCCTGGCACCAGGGGGAGGGACAACTGATTTAGTATGAATAGCTGCTAAAAATGTACCTGCATTTATTAAATGTCAGCTAAAAGAGCAGTGAAATGAAAAACCTCTGAATTTTCTGTGAAGATATTAACAGTACTTAATGTCAGCTTAATAAATTATTATTTACAATGGACTACGCTTAGCTAACAGACTCATTTCCACCACTCATGGACACCCACCTTTTCTTTTGAAAAACTGGTTGACATACTGTCGCCCTCTAGTCCCTCTCTCTTGTCTTTCTCTCCTTTCTTTTCTTTTGAACAATTTTGGACAGGGGCCCAAAATTGTTTGGACCCCTGTCAGTCACGGGCCCTTGATATCGTCCTAACTTTTCACCCCCTTACGGCGCCCCTGACTGTCCGCCCTCCCATGCCACCCTGGCATGACCTCTTGCCCCCCCTTTGCCACCCCATGTAAAATGTTCTAGAACCGCCACTGCATTCAGCTGATGCTTTTTTCTAAAGTGACTTACAATAAGTGCAATAAATCGTGAACATACAAACAGAACAGCAAGAAACATGCAGTACATGTACATGAGTTTAAAGCATGATATGTGCATGTGTAAAATAAACGATGTTGCTCAAGTTCACTGCCTGAACTAGTTTACATCCTTCACTCCATTTGTAAATATAACATGAATTACTGATTTGTACTGCTCTTATTGATTCTGACATTTAGCTTTTAATTTAAAAACAAAAAAGAAAATAATTTTTCCTCTGTCACTTATGATTAATCAACATCTTTAATCCATTGTAGGAGCCAAAATGCTTGTTTTGCCATTGCTTATTATTTCTATTATTATCTTCATTTCTGTTTGCATCACGTTTAATTCTCATTGTTTATCACTTCCGGCAATAGAGTGGTGCAGTGATGACGTATTTTTGCAGGCCGACCCGGATGTAAGCTGCTCATGGGTTCCCTCAATAGAGTGCCACAGTGACGCGTCCTAAAACCCGGAAGTAAGCTGCGCATGGGTTCCTTCGACAAAAAAGCAATGCAATTTCTCCATAGGATTTTGGAAAATAGCTCGAAATAATTTAAACATTTAAGAGACGGATCACGTTTTGTTCAGTCGGATAATCTCCACATGTCTACCCTACTTTTATAATTTTCGAATCATAAATCTAATCGATAGATTTATGATCAATAGATTTATGATTCGGCTTCCGGGTTTTAGGACGCGTCACTGTGGCACTCTATGGATATATAATAAGAACTTACTGGGTCGACAGCCCCCCGGGCAAGGCAGAGTTCATGGTGGGGGTCTCGGGCGGACGGCCCGGGGGCAAGGCAGAGTTCATGGTGGGGGTCTCGGGCGGACGGCCCGGGGGAAAGGCAGAGTTCATGGAGATGGTCTCGGGCGGACGGCCCGGGGGCAAGGCAGAGGCAGAGAAACGGCCAAGGCCAAGGAGTTGGCAGGACCCCCGGCGAGACAGGTGATGGCGGGACCCCCAACGGAACAGGACACAGAGTTGGCAGGACCCCCAGCGGAACCCCCAACGGACCAGGAACATTGGGTTGGCAGGACCCCCGGCAGAACAGTAGTCGGCGGGACCCCCAACGGGACAGGACATAGAGTTAGCAGGACCCCCGGCGAGAAAGGTGTCGGCGGGACCCCCAACGGAACAGGACAGAGAATTGGCAGGACCCCCAGCGGAACCCCCAACGGACCAGGACATTGGGTTGGCAGGACCCCCGGCAGAACAGTAGTCGGCGGGACCCCCAACGGGACAGGACATAGAGTTGGCAGGACCCCCGGCGAGACAGGTGTCGGCGGGACCCCCAACAGGACAGGACATGGCGTTGGGACTTGAGAAGGGACTAGAGAAGGGACTTGGAAAGGGACTTGAGAAGGGACTTGAGTGGGGACTGGAAAGGGGACTTGAGAGGGAACTCGAGAGGGGACTCGAGAAGAGACTCGAGAGGGACCTTGAGAGGAAACTCGAGAAGAGACTCGAGAGGGGACTTGAGAAGGAACTTGAAAGGGGACTCGAGAGGGAACTTGAGAGGTGACTTGAGAGGGGACTCGAGAAGAGACTCGAGAGGGGACCTGAGAAGGAACTTGAGAGGGGACTCGAGAGGGAACTTTAGAGGTGACTTGAGCGGGGACTCGAGAAGAGATCGAGAGGGGACCTGAGAAGGAACTTGAGAGGAAACTCGAGAAGAGACTCGAGAGGGGACTTGAGAAGGAACTTGAGAGGGGACTCGAGAGGGAACTTGAGAGGTGACTTGAGAGGGGACTCGAGAAGAGACTCGAGAGGAGACTTGAGAAGGAACTTGAGAGGGGACTCGAGAGGAGACTCGAGAGGAGACTTGAGAGGGAACTTGAGAAAGAACTCGAGAGGAGACTTGAGAGGGGACTCGAGAAGGAACTTGAGAGGGGACTCGAGAGGGAACTTGAGAGGTGACTTGAGAGGGGACTCGAGAAGAGACTCGAGAGGGGACCTGAGAAGGAACTTGAGAGGGGACTTGAGAGGTGACTTGAGAGGGGACTCGAGAAGAGACTCGAGAGGGGACCTGAGAAGGAACTTGAGAGGGGACTCGAGAGGAGACTCGAGAGGAGACTTGAGAGGGAACTTGAGAAAGAACTCGAGAGGAGACTTGAGAGGGAACTTGAGAAAGAACTCGAGAGGAGACTTGAGAGGGGACTCGAGAGGGGACTGAAACTTGAGTTGGCGGCACCCTCGAGTCGACGGAACCCCCGATGAAGAAGGAGCTTGAGTCGGCCGGTACGCCGACAGGACACAGGGGGCTGGCGTCGGCCGGAGAGCCGACAGGACACGAGGAGCTGGCGTCGACCGGAGAGCCAACAGGTGACGAGGAGCCGGAGTCAGCCGGTACGCCGACAGGACACGGGGTGCTGGCGTCGGCCGAAGAGCCAGTACTGGAACTGAAACGGGAGTCGGGACCATGGCTGCTGGGCCCGGTACTTGAGCCAGAACCATGGCTGGAATTGGAGACGGAACCATGGCTGCTGGGACCGGAACTGGAGCTGGGACCATGGCTGCTGGGACCCGAACAGAAGCCTGGACCATGGCTGTGTGGGCCGGTTCTGGAGCCGGAACCATGGCTGTGTGGGCCGGTTCTGGAGCAGGGACAATGGCTGCTGGGACCGGAACTGGAGCTGGGACCATGGCTGCAGGGACCGGAACAGAAGCCTGGACCATGGCTGTGTGGGCCGGTTCTGGAGCCGGAACCATGGCTGTGTGGGCCGGTACTGGAGCAGGGACCATAGCTGCTGGGCACGGAACCGGAACACGGAAACATGGCTGTGTGGGATGGTACTGGAGCACGGTACCATGGCTGTGTAGGCCGGCTATTTGAAGGGAGCCGGATCTTATGGCTCCGTTCCTTTCAAAGAGCCGTTCAAAAGAGCCGTTTTTTTTAAAGGGGGCAGGGTTACTAGGTTTATCTGCGAAATAATCACCAGGATAATGATTGACTGTATTGCCAGACCTAATGTCAATAATCTGCATTGTAAACATGGCTCTCACCAAGTACGACTCGGTTCCCCTCGTTCGTACCAAAGAGCCATTCAAAAGAATCGGCTCGTTCGCGACCGACACATCACTACTAAAGAGTTCATCAGAACTAAGTACTGGGAACTAAGTACGGCAAAGTACTTAGTGTGAAAGCGCCAAATGGGATTTCTTCATAGGATTTTGGAATATTGTAAAAAATAAGGTCTGTGGAAAACGAACCTGTTTGATAAATGCACGTTTTGTTCAGCCGGATAATCTCCAAATGTCTACCCTACTTTTATATCATTTTCAAATCATAAATCGAATCGCCAGAAGCAAAATGCTAACGTTATGCTATAAACTAACTACAGCCGAGTACAGCAGAGTCGCACGACTTCAACATCATGCCAACTTGAAAGAGAGAGAGAGAGAGAGAGAGAGAGAGAGAGCACTCAAAAAAACAAAACAAAAGCACTGCACCCCCTATAATATTTAAGAAACACAACAACTAATATTGATATATAAACATGCAAAAATTGGCTTTCTGACTGACCTTTGTGAAATATACAACAGGTTTTTCAGGAAAGCTCTAGTCATTTTGATGACGTAGGTCTCAGAAACTGATGTATGTAATATGATCAGTGGCGCAGCAAGACACTCCCCAGGCAGAAGAGACATGCCACCAGGCCCGGTTCTACGGGGGTGCATAGGCATGCATTGCCCCTCAGTTGAATGTTATGCACCCTCTATTCAAAAAAGAGAAGGGAACGAAAAAATATTATACAATATAAAACAAATTGTGTCAGGAGGTGCTCGTGACCTGCGCCGCTGCGCGTGCATCATTTCCAAAGTGCTTCAACAGCAGTGACACACATCTGTGGATAATCACGGATACGAAAATGGTTAAAGCAACCGTCACTAAACGACAGCAACACCTGCATCTACTGCAGACAATAGCAACAGGTCAGATGGGGACATTACGTTACCCGCCGTCGTGGTCTAAAAATAGACAATGGCTAGAATATTCATGTGAAAATAGTGCCATATTCTGCCATGCCTGTATAAATGTTGGGTCAAATAATGCATACAATAGAGAACCGCAGTGACGCGTCCTAAAACCCGGAAGTAAACTTCTTCCGGTTCCTTCGACAAAAATACCCATCTCTTATAATTTTCAAATCATAAATCTATCGATCATAAATCTATCGATTAGATTTATGATTCGAAAATTATAAAAGTAGGGTAGACATGTGGAGATTATCCGGCTGAACAAAACGTGATCCGTCTCTTAAATGTGTGTCAACCACAGACCTTATTTAGAGCTATTTTCCAAAATCCTATGGAGAAATTGCATTGCATTTTTGTCGAAGGAACCGGAAGAAGTTTACTTCCGGGTTTTAGGACGCGTCACTGCGGTTCTCTATAGCACAGATGCCTTCACCACGAATGGCTACAAAAATATCTCATATCCCAAGCTTATCAACAAGCTAATGTTGCAGCTGAAATGTTCTCCAGGTCACAAAGTCAACCTCACATGATGATGTGATACCAGTTTTCAAGCACAGTAAATATTCTCTTCCCAGAGTATATGATGGGACCAAGGTGATGATGTACATGCATGGTTTTAAAAATACTTTTGCCTTTCAATGTTTGCCATTTCAAACCATGAGCTGGTTCAAATAATATTTGCCTTGATTTACAATATTTTCTCATTTGTTTTATCAGTACAGTTTTGAAGCTTTTGTGCTTTTCTTTGCCATAGTCCACTTTAGACTGGATGAAATATTTCAGGATTGCACTTTTCACACACTTGAAATGTTCTCACTTGCTTGGTTTCAAAACATAACAAATGCCATAATCTGTTCATTGGGGACCATAACATCAATGCTATTTTTCATTGCTGTTGCCGGCCACAGTATTGCTCAAGTAAACCTACTACTGCTGCGCCCCCTGTAATCTCAGATGCACCCCAAGTCATTTGTTCTGGAACCGGGCCTATGCGGTGCAGAGAAAATAAATTTAAATTATGAAGCAGTTTTTGACGGCGCGCTATGCATGGGGCACCCTAGAGGGGGTTCCCGACATGTCATTGCAGTAAATTAAAGGGGGTTTCAGGTTGTTGTTGCTGTGGACCTTTTCAATCGACCTTCTTTGGGGACCCCCTTCTGGTCCGGGGCCCCAAGCAGTTGCCTGCTTTGCCTGTCGGCAAACGACGACCCTGAATATGATGCACCACGTGGCAAGTTTCAGAGGGGATATCCAGCTACATCAGGTAAGACCAAATCAATTGAATGTCACTCTCTTTGTATCAGGAACATGCAGCCATGTTTACCATCACTTTATAAACCCTGTATAACAATTCCTATGACTTCATTGCATCTGTGAAAAGTTTGTTAATGTACAATATAATATGAGGTGACTTACAAAACGTACAATGCTTTCACTTTCATTAGCCTACTGCGTCAAACTGAGCTTAAAGGTGTGTCAGGTCAGGAATGATAACTTCTGTGGCTAAAGTGTGAGTGGTTTATCGTGGGAGAGAGTTAGAAAATATATTTTGTTTTTAGTTTGCACTTTCATTGTAGGCTACTGCCCTGAAATATATCCCGGCTACTCTAGTCACTCAGTCATCAAAACTGTATAGTAGCCATAAAAAAAGAAGTCTAATAAAGTATTTCACAAGTGATGGTTTACTCCTTTGTAAGCAAAAGAAAAAAAAGAAAAAAAAAACACTTAATAGAAAACGTAGTGGATGCCATACAGAACTCTGTCGTGACATAACTAATCATAATATAATAAGATGATAAAAGTCTTAATATAACATATATTATTTATGAATGTCATAACATGTAACAACATTTGCACAATACAGTATGTCCAATAACAGGCATTAACAAGCCATGGTCTAGTATTTCATAGAAAAATAATAAACGAATGTCTTATAAAGTCAGAAATAGTGCTATGCCCTTCATATATCATAATATAGTATGTCATACGACAATTATAATACGATTCATAATAAAGCATATCATGCACTGGTGCCACACATTTAGTTTTTCTGATTTCTCTTTGTTAAGAGGTTCATTGTTCACCGTCTTTGGCGAAAGTTTCCCAACAACAATGGCAGGAGAACCAGAGAAAGCCTGGAGCAGCGCTCTCCTCGACTGCTTTGAGGACATCAATACGTGTAAGAATCAATACAGCTATGTTGATACATTTTCATTGTATTGGGATAAGGCCTTATTTTGTCCTATAGGGCCTTCATTTAAAAGTCACTGAGAGTCAATACAACTGGTGTGTCTTTGTGGGTTTTCAGGTTGCTATGGTTTCTGGTGCGGCCCTTGTCTTGCCTGCACAGTTTCAGGACGGTTTGGAGAGAATTATTGTTTCCCATTATGTGACATAGTTCCCATATGCACAACAGCAATGATCAAAATACCCATCTGTGTGCCTCCTGCAGCCCTGTCTACTAGGGCTGCCATGCGAAGCAGATACCATATCAGGGTACGGTATGATGCATGTGAAGTGTATACTAAATGATGTATGCTACATTTCACACGACAAGTTTAATCAAAGTGAAGCACTGTTTAGTATACATCTTAACATGTTACTTTTCTTCGGATCTCTGCAGGGTTCTCTCTGCGACGACGTTGTAGTGTCCTGTCTCTGTTCGTGGTGCTCCTGGTGTCAGATGCACCGTGAGTTAAAATATCGCAATATCATTCCTGTTGTCATCAATATGCAGCATCAAACCGTGGTGCAAATACAGAATCAAAACATACCACAAATGCAGAATCAATACATGCCACAAATGCAGAATCAAAACATGCCACAAATGCAGAATCAAAACATGGTTCCAATGCAGAATCAAAACATGGTTCCAATGCAGAATCAATACATGCCACAAATGCAGAATCAATACATGCCACAAATGCAGAATCAAAACCTGCCACAAATGCAGCCTGTCTTTGTGACGACGGCTCAACCACAGCCAGTTGGTTCTGTGAGCCCACCAGCATACAAGAAGTCACCCTGAGTTCTGTGGCATCTCATTGGTCGGTTGTGTCTTGTGAAAATAATGTGATTCTGCTCAGATCGTACGGCTGTTTATCTTAGTATGTTTTTATCAGTAAAACACAAAGATTGAAGCTCATTTGTATTCTGTTCCCATGGTATGAAGAACACATTTCAGTTTCCTAATAATAGTTTAAAACATCTTCAAGCCCATGAGGCTTCATTCACACATCACTTATAGTCATATAACAATGTTAAAGTGCCAGTGAAGTGCATTTTTTTGCGCCAAAATGAAATGGCAGTTTCATTTCTTACATATAATTGTACCTGTTCATGGCTAAAATAATTTTTTAGGAAGTGCGAGGGACGAGATAAACATCGCAAATTTTTCAGAGTCTGAGCCTACCGCTGCTGCAGACGATAGCGGCTGTGACGTCACAAGATGGGCCCAGTTGTGATTGTAAACATGGCGGAGCCTTCGGAAAGTGATACTGGTGCGAGAGAAATGAGTGATTTTGACAGCTTTTCGGACAGGATAGATGAGGAAAGTGGCCATGGAAGTCAATTTAGTTGAGGACAATATTTTGTCATAGATCTAGAGTAGATCTACACACAGGATTGGCCATCACCTGATCATACATTCATCTGTTCATAGCATGATGCAACATTCATGTTCACATGCAGTGTTGTGCTAGTTACTGAAAACCAGTAACTAGTTACAATTACTAGTTACTTCACTACTTACACCAAAAAGTAATGCGTTACTGTGAAAAGTAACTTTTTAGTTACTTAAAAAAGGGCACCCATTAATGCCCTTATACTGTAGCCTTCATTTCAGTACTGTTATTGCATCGGAGAATAATACAACCTGTTGATCAACTTGACATGCATTTGCATCACTGAACTCTGCTAAGCAATGTGATCTATACAAACACAAACACAAAGATATGTTTCAAAGTGCCAATCCAGCCGCTGTTGCTTAGGTGGAGGTGGAGTGGCGTCGGATGAGTCTGGGTCTGTGGTCTTAGCTACTAGCTTCGTCCCAGCATGTTGTTTCTGCAGATGTTTCAACAGATTTTAATTGCTGTTTTGGGCAGTCGATAGGATCTTTGACCCGCCAAGACACAACTTACATTTAACTAAAACGTTCTTTTCTTTGTGCTCGACAAAAGTGAAATAGTGAGAATATCTCCAGGCGGAGAAACTCGACTTGAGCTCTGCCGCCGCCATGATAGTCTTGTTAATAGACACAAACACAGTGGCCTTTATTTTTCATAAACAATCTACGAATCTACGAAACAATAACACCAGCCACTCACCTTCATCTTTTGGTAACAGAAACATCGCCACTTCGGCAGAATTGACATTACCACAGCCAGCGGCAATGCATCGCTTCCCGTGTGTTTTTCCTCCCTTTTTCTTCACTGTCGCCTCCATTGTCAGGTTTCCTCGATTGGCAATCACTTCCAGTCGACTGCGAAACACTTTCCAATAAAATACTCGCTCAAAAACGTTGGTAAATTCCACTTTGAAACAGAGACAAAATGAACGGTGGTGAATGTAAACACTTCGGCTGAGCCCATCTTCTGACGTCACGCAGTAGATCGCAAGCCACGCCCACGAAGGCGGAGGTTTCCCAGCGGAAAATTCCAACTCGTCAAATTCGTTGCTATTCCAACATATTTTATATGGGTTCCAATGGACAATTTTGGTCATTACTATACGTATTAGCATAACAGATCATGCACCGGCGCACACTTCACTGGGTCTTTAACCATTAGTTTCAAATTATTTTTTATTATTGTTAATCCTTATTTCTGGATGTATCCTAAACCGCACTTTGTTTCTGAGAGGTTTGTTCCAAGTCATGAAGCAGACACACCGGTTTATCCACTCGGTTGACTGCTTCGGCATATTTCTTCTGAAAGCAAAACTAGTTCACCCCTCTCACTTTCACTTCTCAAGAAGTCTATTGTTTTAAAGAATGTGAAACTTTTCCATTTCTAATTTACCTTGAGGAAATTACATTTAAACTTGAGATGTTATTGCTTTTGTTGTTGACTCATTGTGAGACTTGTAGCATGAAGGGATTATTTCAGATGTCATCTAAGCTTTTTCAATGTTAATGTATAACTTACATTACTTGTTTATAGCTTTAGCATGTTTTGATCTGTTAAATTTTGGTTGGTTATTTTTGTTTGTTTGTGAATAAACCACTATAATAATAAAACAAATTTTCAGTTTCCAGTTTATATATGTACAGAAAGAAACACACAAAATCCAAATAAGCGATTTCCTTTGTTTTGTATTGATGATGGTTTCCTGCTTTGAACCACAAGAGACATACACATGTTCCATTTTGTCTTTTCTCCATGGGGAGAAGTCAGTTTACTGAAAATGTTGTGTTTCAAAAGTCCCAAGATTTAAAGTCCAATGATTTTACAATCCTCGTATTTTCTTTCCTGTTGAAAACTGCTCCCAGAATGGCGAGCCCTTCACCACTACGATGAGGCTGGGAGAACCTGCCTTGACGAAAAACCTGTTAACAGAACAAAGAGACAGGGAATCAGGAAACGAGAGCGAAGGAAGTTAGTGTCAGTGTAGTGTTAGAAAGAAACCTTGGCACCATGGTAGTACAGGGTGTCCGCGGGGTCTTAAAAAGTATTAAAAGTTGATAAATCAATTTAGCGAAAATTAAGGCTATTAAAAAGTATTAACGGCATTTTCCAAGGTATTAAGAAGGTCCACAGCAACGACAACATGAAACACCCTTTAATTTACTGCAACGACATGTCGGGAAACCCCCTCAAGGCGGCCCCATGCATAGCGCGCTGTCAAATGCTGCTTCTTATTTTAAGTTTCGTTGCCTTGCTCTGTTCTGGGGGGGGGGGCAAAGAGTGTGTTGGGGCGCCACTGATGGGGATCAGAGCTGTCCGGACCCACATGCTAAGTGCTAGCCAGAAAGTCGCGGCGTTTAAGTCCCGACTCTCCCGATGGCCAATCCGTGCCTCCCGCACGTTGCTGACACACACCGCTGCAGTGCAGACTCTCTGCATGGAGGAGCCGCGGAGTCCGGGCGATGCTGCTCCTCCAAGGAAGAGGCACACGTTCACTAAGCCAGAAAAACTATATCCGGTCACAGAGATCTGCTATTTTAAAGTAAAATCAACACATATCAACCCTAAATATAGTCTATATTAAGAACGAGAAAAGTCTTAACATATATATCATTTTTTGTAAACATATGACAAATGTGCGAGGGTGATGACGTCAGAGCATCGTCCTATGTGCCGGGGCTTAGCCCCGGCCCAATTTAAACCCTGGGTATTTGTGAGGGAGCTCTTATATGGCATTACCCCGCTGAAGCTCACCAAAGTTTAATATATTTCATAGTTCAAAGTTTTGTCAATTGTTTTGTTTATTGGTCAAATACTGGTTTCTGAGGAGTTTTACTGGAATGAAAGAGTACAAAGTGTGTCTACAGAAGCAACAAAGCAGCATACTGCATTAAACCTGACCTTGACAGAGAGGTTGAAGTTCATGTGGAGAGGAGGCTCTCCTACTACTTTCTAATGGTTTATTTTTCTAATAAACCTTGCATTGGGTTGGTCACACAATTATTAATTATGATAAGGAGTTATCACAAGCTGTTTAGTTGTGCTATCTTACAATCAATACTGTATATAGTAAATGTGAGGTGAAGTGTGTCGCCAATGTAACCGGTTAGAACTCAAAGTTGCGATGAGGTCTTAAAATGTATGGAAAGGGTCTTAAAAAAGGTCTTAAAAAGGTATTACATTTGACTTCAGGATTCCTGCATATACCCTGTAGTAACACATTCCTAACACATTCCTACAGATCACCTTTATTTGATTAAAGTTGCCAGACTAGAAAACAGCAAACAACTGACAGCAGGGTTTTTAAAGAAATGTGCATGGTTCTCATTGTTGTTTTTTTAAACTGACTGGATTAAGTCATACTGTAAAAACTACAATAACAATAATATGCAAAGTTGTGTGGGCATGCAACAACTAACATTACTTAAAACTGACTCAGGCTGCAACACACAATTGTTATATATACACAATATTAAAGAAGAAAAAATTCTTCTTAAACAACAAAAAGGAGGTGAAGGTTAAAATATCAATAACAAGACAATACTGAACACCTGCAAACTGATGAAAGTGAAGAACTCTTAATGGCCATGTTATGAATCAAAATGAAATCACACCTAATAGGCCCGGGGGCGGATATACCGGGGTGGCATGGGGTGGCAACTGCCACCCGAAAAAATAGCCGTGCCACCCCAGCTGCCACCCCAGTTGGCATCTTTGTTTTGAAAGAAAAGTTGTGGCTCATCGGACATTTATGAGAGAAAGTCTTTAATGTCCGAGTGCAAGTGAATGCAGCACAAGACGCGAGACTTGTAACCCCCCTGGCCCTGGCCCTGGCCCTGGCCCTGGCCCTGGCCCTGGCCCTGGCCCTGGCCCTGGCCCTGGCCCTGGCCCTGGCCCTGGCCCTGGCCCTGGCCCTGGCCCTGGCCCTGGCCCTGGCCCTGGCCCTGGCCCTGGCCCTGGCCCTGGCCCTGGCCCTGGCCCTGGCCCTGGCCCTGGCCCTGGCCCTGGCCCTGGCCCTGGCCCTGGCCCTGGCCCTGGCCCTGGCGCGAGCTTGGAAATATGATTGGCGGCGATTTCATTTGAACGGGGTGATGGCGCAAAACGAGAAGCATTCGGACTCAAGTAGACGGAAGGAATGAGGTATTTGCGGTCTACAATGACAGAGAAGAGAATGTCAAGTTTGTCTGTACTCAGCATTGAATCAAAACGCACTAAAGCTTTGGATCTTAATCAGTTTGTGAGGCGTTTTGCTGAACAAGATGGTAATCGCCGCATTCAGCTGTAATAGGCATGCCAACTTGATGCTCTGCTCACGGATGAGCATAAAAAACTATTAAGATGATGACCTTGTATGTGTGTATATTTTTTTTTTCTTTGTGGGGTCTGCCCCCAAAAAACAGTTTTAAGTCCTGAGAAAGTCAAATAAGACGGTGTGTAAAACTACACTGCCCAGCCAAAAAAAAGTAACCACTTTGATTTAACTAGGCCAGTAGGTAAGGACTTTCCACTGGATAATAACTGCAGCGATGTATATGTTTTAGCTGAATAAACGTTTTTTTTAACCCTAAAGTTAGTCACTTCTTTAATGTTTGTTCTTTCTGATGTAAAGTCAAGGTTGTAACTGTTTGCAGTAAAGTCGTGGGGCGCTGAACTGTTCCTTTGAATCTTTTGAATTTTGATACATGATATAAATACTTGTCTTTCAAATTTGAAGGAGGGTGAACATTCATCATTAACTCCTCCAAAAAACATAGTTTATTCAATAATAAATGAATATGTGAATCATAACAGTGATTGACAGCTGATAGGAATAATATGATTGTTAATAGTATCATATTCATTCAGACAAACATCGATGAGACAGTTAATTAATGTACTTATTGCAGCTGTCTGCATAGATTTGGTTCCCCTGCTGGTCTAAGAGTGAAACAAACTCATTCAGTTATTGTTTATTAATATTGTGGCTTTCCAAGTTAACATTGATTGATATGACTGCGATTAAATCAGCATATACTTCTGCTAGGGGATGCCACCCCTCAAAATCTCCTGCCACCCTCTTGCCACCCCATGGATATTTGTCTAGATCCGCCCCTGAATAGGGCTGCACAATATTGGAAAAAACTGACATTGCGATATTTTTTTCCCCTGCGATATGAAAAAATACAGGAATTGAAGAAAAGACCTTTTTTTTTGTCCAAAAACCATCCTTTCTTGAACTTTAATAATATACAATTGGTATCAATTGGGTTTAACTATATTTAACCGGGGGAAGGATTTTAGTCACGGACGTCTGGATCTTAAGTTATCAGAGCAGCAAGCTGAGCTAGCTCGGTTAGCAGCGCCGAACTGCCTTTGAGAAATACATGAAACTACTTCATTCAGTGTTTTTACCTTTAATCACCGGGTCCGTTTGCTTTGGAGATTTGATTGTGATTGGTGGTTTGCTGTGCATGCAGAGCCTGCATGTCACTCACTCAAGTACCCCTGACATGAGAGCGGCACAAGTTTTCCTTTTGTAGCAAGCAGCAAAATAATTGTAACATGACGTGTTTGAGTTAATTTGCCTACTTAATATCGCACGTCCTAAAAAAAATTATATCGTGCAGCCCTAACACCTAATGAGAAACAGACTTCATATGGACGCACCTTTTATGCTGCAACACCTTTAAAAGTAAAGTCTCCGGTTTCACTTGGTAGAGAGTGTCCTTGACCTCATCTTCAAAGTACAGCTAGAGAGAGGGGGGGGGGTTAAAAATGCATTATTATTATTTCATCTAGAGATACTACTGCCCTCTTTTCAATATTGAAATCTAACCCTGTAGTCTTGATTACTTGTATTCATCAGAAACGAGTAATGGACATAATACTAGTAACATCATAGTATGAAATGTTCTGTTTTAAGGTTCATGTCATACATTTTTGCAAGTCTTTGAACTTGGCTGCTATAATAAGTCTATAATAAACTACGTGGTCAAAAATGCCCATATTTAATACACAATTTCTAATCACAAAGCCATCGGAGTATAAAACATGCATTCTGTTATAACAAACCTTCGCTCTGGTTTTAAAATTGTAGATTTAACTTTTTACAAACAGGTTTAATAATTTCTTTATGATTTCCCTATTGGACAACTACATCATATTTCTTTAAAAAAATAGTGGCATTATGTAGGAAATCAGTGTCACTTAAAATAGTAAAAATGACACTATGTTGACTCAGAGTGGTATTCTCAAATATTCATGACATCTATTGTGGTGAAGAAAATCCCCCAAATTATATTTTAAGTGCTTTTAGCTTAATCTACTGACTTTCCATAGGAGTGAGTGATAACATTCATGCAATAAAGGAAAACACACAAACCTGCAGATTCTGTGGATGGTATTTTCTGTCTGCGTCCCAAGGTGGGAGTTCTTCTCCAAACATGACCGCCAGATGATTAACGAAACTGAACAAGACAAGTAGAAAAAAAGTCATATTGCTGCATTCTTACAAACACTACCAACAGATTTACTTAGGTGAAATGGGGAAAGGTTGACATGTAGAGTATCCCACAGAAGTGCGACAAAACAAGATAAATTCAGGACGAGACAAAAAACATTTACCAGTCGTTCTCGCAGAAAGCAGAGATGAAATCAGTCTGCTGGTGTTCAGGATAGAGGAAGAGAACAGGCCAGTGCAGAATGTGCTGCTCGTCCAGGAACACCCGAGCTCCCGTGGCCTCCTGAGAGCTGAGGCAGTCCAGGCTCAGCTGAGACAACGCTGCCGAGGAGCTTTCTTCCTCGCCGTCTGACTCACGATGACGAGGCTTGCTGGTATGGAAGAGCTTGATGCCTCGATCCTGCACAAAGCACACAAAGAAAATGGGAAAACTGGCGTACAGCTATAGAAAAGTCTCAGATTTGACGTTTCAGATATCAAATAATTTTCGCATACATATTACAAAGTCCAATAGGCTAGATGCTTAGCTGAGAACAAGTTTGAGTTGAAATGGTATGCTTACCGTAATAGCAGCCAGAAGAGCTTCTTTCTCACCATGCAGCTTTTTTTCTTTGATCTTAGCCTTCCTGGCATCTCTCTCTGCTGCTCTCTGTTTAAAAAAAACAGGGCTTTATGCTTGAGTGGAACTAAAACCTCCACCCCAAATTCCTTGAACTCATCAGTGACTGTACCTTGTGTTTATCTGCTGTAGCTCTCAGCTCCTGCAGCTTCTTGTCAGTGGGATGGATCTTGAGCCCCTCATCACACCACTGAACGCCCTCTGCAAAGCTACGCAGCTCTATACAACTCTGAGCACCTGCAGAAACACACACAAGATGTACACAGATGTCCTATTTTATACATTGATATGCTTAAGCAACATTAATGCAATTTTCTAGAAGATAAGCTAATATCCCACACCTCTGATCAAGGCTTTTAGGTGGTCTGGTTTGATCTTCTTTGCAGCTGCAGCATCGTTCAATGCAGAGCGCATGTTACCTGGGGGAAAAAAAAATACAGAAAGAGTGAGACGGAAATTAATAAAGAAACACATGCAGATTTGAACACGTTCCCATATTCAGAATCGCTTTATTGGCCCAGTATGTGTACTGTAAATGAAGCACAAGCACAACAAAGCCGAACAAGGTAAACATAAATATTTGGCTACTATATAAAGATGTATTTATATATCAATCTAAACAATGACATATGGAACCCTGGGGACACTAGTTGTAAGGGTCTGGCTTATACATGAATGATAAATGTGATAGGTTGCTTGCTTTACATGAGGACGGTGAATATGATTTTATATTAAGAGTATGCAGCGGAGTATGCAACATATATTTACATGTTTCCAGTGAACAGTGTGAGTGTTTACAGTATACAAATACACGAGTTACTCGAAAAGTGGGTGTTTGGTGTAACAGGGTTATTGTTTCTGATACTAGATGGCTGATGTTCAGTGTAAATCACATTTAAACAACTGTGTTATTTTATATCTTTGATTCTACATTTAGATTGTTGAAGGGAGCCTGAGAACCACAACATTAATTATCAATGACTGCTTTATTGTTAATGTTGCGCATACAAATCCTGATGCTAGTTATAAATTATATTTCTGTATCCTATTATTTCATGTATTTGTGTGGCATGTAAAGAGCTCCTTACCCAGGTGGAAGTGTGCTGCCGCCCTGTTGGTGAGGAGGACAGTGTTGATGTTCTGGTCTCCACACTTCTTATTTAAACCTGCTGTGTAGGACAGTATGGCCTTCTTGTAGTTCTTTTCCTTGAAAAACTCATTCCCCTCATCTTTCAGGTTAGCTGCTTGCTCTGACAATAATGAGGGAAATGAAAGGAATCAATAACAGTTTCTGAAATCTACAAAAGCTGTTTTTTAATGAAGGACAGCGAACACAGGAGATATAAAGGGGCTTGTGGTCCACCTACCTTCTGGGGGGGCATCTTCATCATGGATCATGGCCTGCAGACAGGCTAGTTCCGGGTATGATTGTGAGTCAATCTCTTCAGGGGCTTTTTTCATGAACATAGGTATTTTATCAAACTCCTAAATGAGATGTAAAGAAACAGAGAGCTCACTGTGGATGGTCAACATATGTACCTGTGAGTTAGCATGCTAGCCCACAACAATAACATTCAAGTTAACATATTGTAACGTAGAAATAACTTAATTCTCTTATCTTGGCAACTGATAGTTTCTAATGTTTACCTCTTCCCAGTTGTCTTTACTAAAGGCATTTTTATATGTGGTTGTCTTGAATTTCTCCATGAACTCGTCCATGCCATCGTCGCTGTCATCCTGAGGGGCTGCCATCTTTGTATCAATGTGCGTTGAAAGCCTTAAAGCCTGTTCCCTGTTTATAAATCTGCTGTCAACTACGACAAGTGACTACTGCCACCAGCACACTAGCTGTAATAATGTAAAATATTCTAGAAAGAGTTGCCCAGCTCCTTGTTTACGCATGTGCAGTAGCGGTACTACTTGCATACAGATCCGTGCGGAAACACATCATGGATACATTAGTTCCGTTGCGGCCTGACCAAAAAACGATTTAAAACCTTAAAAACTTAAGAGCAATACAATGGAGTATTTCCATGTTATGCTTTATTATTGTTCATCTCAAACACATTTGTTAAGGGAATGCAAATGTAATGCTACATAATTAACATAACAGCTATATGAGCCTTGCACAACTTTTCATCACAAGACATGGTTTTATTTGCAGTTTTTCCCAATTGCAAGCACTGAGTTGTAATGTATGTTACAGATGAAAATGTATATTAAGACACAACAGCAAATCATTATTTATGTTCACCTCATATATTATTTTAAAGATTGGACAATGATTTTGACATTCCTAACTTTAAAGTATGTACAGTATGTATGCTCCTCAAGGAAAATGTCAAGCTCTTGTTATTACACAAAGCAATGTCAACCAGGATGTTTGTTAAAGATTTGTATATCTTTAAAATAATTTCCCCTTCTTAATAAAAAACCTTTAATAAAGAAATATAAGGCTTTTATCTTCTCTCTGATTGCATCACGCACAAAGTACACACAAACATAAAATACAACTTTTATTTCCACAGTTGTTATTCATACAGTTTCCACTCTTCCTAGTAGATCCAAGAGTCCATCTTTACTGAGAAACATTGTCTCACCTGTCTGTTGACAGATAACCTCAAACCTGGGTGTTTCCTCCAGGGCTCCCTGTCCCACCACAATCACATACGGGTAGCCGAGTCTGCTGGCATCCTTCATCCTTTTCCCAATGGTCATCTGGGTACGGTCATCAAAAACAACTTCCCCTCTCAAACGAGGCAGAGTCTCTCCCAACGTGTGAACCAGTTCCTCAGCTAAGACTGCCGCCCCGTCCATCTTACTGCCCTTCTTTGGGGGTACAACACAGGCCTGGTAGGGGGCGAGAAGGCCAGGCCAGCGGATCCCCTCTTCTGTCGACAATACCTCAATGGCTGCCGCGAGAATACGGGTCACCCCAAGACCATAGCAGCCCATCTCTGCAATACAAGGCTTGTTCTGGGCACTGCTGAAGGTGGCATTGAATATATTAGAGTACTTTTTACCCAGGTAAAAGGTGTGGCCGACCTCTACACCCTTTGATTCTTCCAGCTTGCCAGTTTTGCAGTTAGGGCAGTCACTTGTGTCTGGTGACAGGGTCTCTACATTAGCAGAGAAGGAGCAGTTCCCACAGACCAGAATTCGGTCCTCACCGATGTCTGCTGGCAGCTGGAACTCGTGGGAGAGTTTACCACCAATGTTGCCCGTGTCCGCCTGCACCTGAACGCAGCGCAGACCGAGCCGGGCGAAGAGCCTGGTGTATGCCTGGCACACAGATTCATAGGTCTCGTAAGCTGCTTCTTCACTCACATCAAATGAGTACATGTCCTTCATGTAGAACTCCCGCCCTCGAAGCAGACCAAACTTAGGCTTTGGTTCATCTCTGAATTTACGGGTGATCTAAAAAAAAGAAAGAGGTAAGGTCAAATTGTAGTTTTATCAACAAATACACTGGTGTCAACAGGAATAAATAGTACCTGATAAAGGAGCAGAGGGAGCTGTCTGTAGGAGAGAGTCGCCTGGTGAGCCACCAGAGTGGTCACTGCCTCCTCGTGTGTGGGGCCCAGGCAGTAGTCGGCTCCATGGCGGTCTTTCAGACAGAACAGCTCCTTTCCCATCAAGTCCCAGCGCTCGCTGGTTTTCCAGAGATCAGCTGAGCACAAACTGGGCATGTCCAGCTTCTGCCCACCGATCCCCTGCATCTCTTGGTCAATAACTCTCACCTGTTGATTTAAGACAACAGTTACTACATATTCGGGGGGGGAAAATCTACACTTATATATTCCTCCACAATATTGCCACCCTAATACTTTGCTGTAATCTTTCCTTTTTCTGTAATAATGTTTTTAAAAACGCATGATCTACTCAGGTCTCAATGCAACCTTTGACTGTCAGACAGATTGTGCAACCGCCAACCTATAATCAAGAATCTGATTACAATAAACATTTTTATTTTAGTTTGATACCCTTAGCTTCCCTAAAGTGGTTGCTGGGCTTTGCGATTAATAAAAGAAAAGCAATCTATAAAATGATGAGAGGAATAATATTAAAGAGCAGAATACCAGGTAAATAAATGAACCAATTTCAAAAATGAAAAAGTGATCCAAAAGTGAATCTAAATATGAATACAAATAAAAGCTATACAGTAACAACAATACATCTGTGTGATTCAGTATGCTTTGAACTAGTGTATATTCTTATTATAGCAGGACGTAATCGACATTTCCTGTTCTTGTTTTCGAGCATGACACAACCAGATTTACCACCATGCCCACTTTACATGTATCATTTATTTTAAGAAAAACAAGTCTCACCAGCTTCTCCATGGAGCGGACGGTGGCAGGGAGGTAGTAGTAACAGCCGGGGTTGGACTGATAGATGAGCCCGGCCTGCTGCATGAGCCTTTGACTCTTACACGTCATCTCCCCTTGCAGTCCCATGTCACGCAGGTTTGCGGGCTGGTAGAGGCGCGACACCAGGAGCGTGGGTTTGTTTTTTCTGGAGTTGGTGGGGGCGGGAACAGCAGCTTGTTCAGCACATCCTGAATGTTTCCTCCGGGGTAGTACTGCAGCTCTGTGGAGGCGCTGGAAGACTCTTGAGCGAATCTGATTCATTATGGGCTCCATGATAAATGCAGACCTACTGAATAAGACAAATCAGTTGGAAAATAAATTAGTGAATTAGATAAAGGAGTAATGAGCATTATTGTGATCAGGTTTTATTGTGTTATTTTACCAGGGAAAGTTGTCTATTTGTTTGTACAAACAGACATTTGAGAAAAAGTCTTGTTCTTATAGATATTGTAATGATAATTTCCTTATTTATGGCATTTAATTTGTTTTACAATAAACAGATTAATCCTAAAAAATAATCAACAGATGAGTCCTTATTGACAATGATGTGTGTTGAAGCCCCAATGAGTACATTCATTTAAGTGCTATAGTTATATACAATCCAGAGGTCAACTAAACTTTTCATCTTATTCTACTTTAGCATTTAATTTGAGAGGCATTCATAACATTGGTACTTTAACCGGTATGTAGTTTTGTACCGTTTTTGATTAAGTAACACATAAGTATGATTCTTATCACCTTAACTAATAACAAGTTTACATTTACTAAAATTTTTTACTAAAATTTTTAAAGGATCTGAGTTCAGTGATGTACTGAACTTCAGTACAATTTCCATGTACTTTACTGAGTATTTCTAGTTACATTACATTTCATTTAGCTGACGCTTTTATCCAAAGCGACTTACAATTACCAATTACAGGGACATTCTCCCTGGAGTACTAAGTGCCTTACTCAAGGGCACACTAGTGGTGGTGTTCCTGGCGGGATTTGAACTCACAACCTTCCGATCTTCAGCCCACCTCACTATCAATTAGACCACCACTATCCCTGTTCATGCAGCCTTTTATTTACTTACTTCTACATTTCATCTTTAGTTATTTGTTATTTACAGGTTCAGATTAGTAATACACATTCTAATCAATAAATACGTGTAAATGTAAAACTACAATGATGTATTATTATGAATATAGATAATATTTAATTGTTCTCTTCGGTATTTCAACACAGTGGTATTGCTATTTTTGCTGAACTCTGGCAGTACTCATTATCTAGGTAAAATTATGCATGCGGGTAACATGACAGTTGAATTCAAGGTCGTCAACTTCCCTACAGATGATCATTTCATTCTTTTTACTAAGCCACAGGCATATAACGTAAATGCAGATGCTTTTTGTGAATGCTGATACCACTGACCCATGTCCTAACGTCGGCACAGCAGACAGGGTACAGGCCTGACCTGCTCTGATGCACTTTGGCTAGCTTTTATCATTAGCCTCCACATTTAGCACATAACGACGGAGTCACAAGTAAACAAGACTTACCTTTGGATTAACAACCCATGTATGATTGTTCTTTATATACTACGAGAGAAAATAAGCAAAGAGTTTAATTTCTATGAAGTTGACAGACTACAAAATACTGAAGGTCCCTTCACCATGCTGTCTTTTTCACTACTCCCCCGGAGGCTCGTCGCCTCGATGTAACATCGCCCCCTGCAGGCCGGGAGGAGCACCCACGTTTCAGTGGTTGGGATCTTTATGATCTTTATATATACAGTCTATGGTTGGGATCCAGTAGAATATCATTTGTATCCCTCTAGTTCAGGGGTCTCCAACCTTTCTTCATCTGAGAGCTACTTTGAAAAAATGAAAGTGACCAAGAGCTACTTGCATCACATCGCTTACATTTATTCACATAGCATGCTCATCAGTTGAATTAAGCTACTTTTGTACAACACGTGTGAAATTGCAATACCCAAAGCTTATCAAAAATCTTTACTTCACATCAAGGTCCAAGAAAACGACAATTTCTCACATATTATTATGGCCCACATAGTAAGTACATCACTGAAAATTCACATAAATGTTCACTTCTTATTATGGACCACATAGTAAATACATCACCTTAATCACCACCTTACAAGCATCTTATGGCACATGTGTAAAATAAGTGCATTCACTCTTTTTTACAATTAGTGAGATGACTGGCGCTGCATGGAGTCCACCATAGAGGTGTATGCTGGAGTGTACCCACTTAGGTTCACTCTAATAGTCATTTAAATATTCATCAGTCAGTCTTGTTCTGTATTTAGATTTCATGACATTCATGTCCGAAAAAGCTGCTTCACAAAGGTATGTAGAGCCAAATAAAGAAGACATTTTCAGTGCTGCTTGGTGAATGTTCTTATAGTTTTCTGGGTCTACAAGGCTCCAGAAATGTTGTGAGTTTTGCTGAGACTTAAGCTGAACATGATTTTGGAGATTTAAAACCTCCATCTCCATCTCCACAGGATTGACACTGAACAGTTCAGCCATATTCTTCTTTTTCTTCGTCTTGACATGAAATTATAAACCATAATAAATCAATTGTATAGGTCTAGCCTCCCTATATCTGTGTGAAATTGTTCCATCCCCAAAAACAAAAAACCTAATGCTTCTGCAGTCTAGCTGCAGTTTCTAGCAATGGTCTTCTGTTAAATAAAGGACACTGAAGGTCCTGAATGTGGCCTCACAAACATGACTTGAGTCTGAACACAGCAGACAACAGGAGTATTCACAACAGCATATAAAAACAAAAATAGTGCATGTGGGTGCACACTTACATTCTCTGTCTTACTGTTACATAAATCCCATGAATGTATGAGATTAAGTTAGCTTTATCATCTCAATCAGTGATTAAGTGAATAATAACGTTTCTATCAGGTTACTATCAGCCTGTCACTCATTATTTTCAGGGAGGGGGCGGGGTTTGGAGGAACAGAGGAGACGGTGATCGCGGAAGCTTTTTTCCTCCTGCCTTCACAAACTTTACACAAGTATTTATCAACTGAAAATAGCAAGAGGACATTCATACTCTGCAATCCAAGACTTGATTAAATCCACCAAAAACCTGACATGGTGCTAACGCGAGTATTTTTTTAAAACATAAATCTATGTGTGCGAGCCGCAGCGACGGACTGATTCAGGTGCATTTATTGTCGTCGGATTTTTTCTAGTCTGTGAACCGCGAGCGGCGTGCGACCGAAAAGCTGTAGCTAGCGATCGACGTGTTAGAGACCCCTGCTCTAGTTGGACACAGTTTGTTGTGCTTTGCCTTTTCAGTTATTTCGTTTTTGTTTGTTTTCTGTTCTGTTTCTTTTTGGAATGTCTGTATGACGTTGCTTTTGTCGGGACCCCCTTTGAAAACGAGATTGTGCAACTCAAGGGGTTTATCCTAATAAATACATTTCTTAAACCTACCGGCAATAAAAGCCTTGGATCTGTTCTAAAAGGAAGGCTTTTTCTGGAATGTTTATCCTTCTCTCTTGCAGAGATGGCAAAAGTACACACTTTACTCAAGTATAAGTAGTAGGCTACAAATACTCGTGTTTAAAAATACTCTGGTAAAAGTAGAAGGACTGACTAAACTAGGGTGACTCTACCTCTTCATTGGAAACAACACAACAATTATTATGGTAATGCTTTAAAAAAAAAAAGGGTCCCCCCTTATCAAAAAAGTAAAATCTTATATAAGGGGGGACCCTCATCAAAAAAGTGTAATTTTGATAAGGGGGGGGCCCTTATCAGAAAAGTATAATTTTTATAAGGCGGGACCCCTACATTTGATATAAGAGGGGATATATAAGTTAATGCTTATTATTTGCTATCATAGTGTCATAGTGTGTTAATGCCGGTTTTCTGTGTTCATTTGCAGATAGTAAATATATATCCCTCACCTGTTGCCAAGGACCTCGTTAGTGATTATTTTTTGCCCTTTACATGCTCCCATTAGGCCCCTTAATTAGCCAATTCAAGGGTGTCTCGTATCACTGTTACGCAGATGATATCCAGATATATTTATCTTTCAAACCCGTCAAAACTGAGAATTTAAACACCCTGATTACATGTCTGTCTGCAATTGAGGAGTGGATGTCAAGCAACTTCCTACAGCTCAATGCATCAAAAACGGAAGTCTTGATCTTAGCGGCTGATAACATCGCCTCTAAGGTAGCAAGCCACCTGGCTTCATTTAGTGGTAACGTTAGGGCAAACATAAAAAACCTTGGTGTAACCTTCGATCAGTCTCTGCTACTAGACAAACACATCAAACTCCTGACCCGTACCTGTTTTTTCCACCTCAGGAACATTGCCAAGCTCAGGGGGTTTCTATCAATGCAGAACTGGAGATGGCTATCCATGTCTTTATTTCATCCCGGCTTGATTATTGTAATGCTCTGTTCCCCTGCCTCAACAAAACATCAATAAACCGGCTACAACAGGTCCAAAATGCTGCAGCCAGATTACTCACTCGATCCAAAAAAACATGCCACATCACTCCGATCCTTCTGCCCTGCACTGGCTCCCTGTCCATCTCAGAACCCAATTTAAGGTATTGGTTTACACATATAGAGCTGTCCATGGCCAAGCCCCAGCCTACATTAACGACCTTATCCACCCTCACAGGACAACCCGGGCCCTGAGGTCCTCCGAGCAAGGCCTCTTAAGGGTTCCCCAAACCAGGCTAAAAACTAAGGGGGACCGTGCCTTTGAAGCGGTGGCCCCAAGGCTTTGGAATACACTCCCCCAGAAACTGAGAGCCTCTGTCTCAGTAGAGATTTTTAAGGGGCAGCTAAAGACTGACCTTTTCCGACAGGCTTTTGGGGCGTCGTCGGAGGTGAGTTTGTAGCTGTTTATCATTTGTGTTTTATCCTATCTTTTAATTGCTGTGTTTTATGCCTTTTATTCTACATTTGATAGTTGTATTTTGTATTGTGTATTGTGTACTGTATGTAAAGCACTTTTACATTCGTGTTGAGAAGGGTGCTATATAAATAAAGTTTTACTTACTTACTTACTGATTACTTTTAAATCACTGTCAGAGAAGCCCTCACAGTTTTAAGGCCTTCTTTTGTTGCGGTGCTCCTCAAGAGCCTTGATTTTTGCCTGGAGGTCATCGATGTTTGCCTGAAGACCTGCATTTTTGCATGGAGTTCTTCTTCATCTTTACCTCAATGCCATAGCTTTTGACTTGGAGATTATTGTTTTTAAACTGAAGGTATAGGTCCCTTTATTGGTCATCCACAATGATACAAATATTCATACATGACAAGAAAACATAACATCAAATACATAGATTTCTCCTTCTTGTCAAGTCTAGCTATATGAGGCTGCATTGATTTAGAGCCACTGTGTCACATGACATGGAAGCTATTGAAAATAAATTCAATTCTTAATTTAAAACGTTCAATAAAATAAATATTGGACTGAAATCCAGTATGAAGTGTAATAATACAATGACTCACTAATTTGAATCCACTGGTGCCTGACACATCATAAAGGTATGCCACATTAGACAAATTATTCCGGGGCAAGATGGCACAGAGGTATTGAAAATACTGAGAAACAGATTTGTGGAAATGATGGTGCCTAACTGAAACCCCAGAGGATGCAGTTCAATCCAGAGCAAATACCCGTCAAATTTCAAACCCAAAACAAAATTCACCGTCACAAATCAGCTTTAGACAGCAGACACTTGTGTGGAAGAGGGCAATAAGGTCAAACTGAGGAAATAATATGCGATTGCATTATTAATGTTATTTGAAATAAAATGAGTATGCTATGATAATTAAAGACAAAGTGAAGAATACATTCAACTTTTAGAGTTTTGAGCTTTGGTAGATCGTTTTTATTGAACATACTACAATTACAATCATGTAATCTTTACCTTTTGTTGACATTATACTGTACTGCAATCTGTTTTAGTGCACTTTAACTGGCTTTATAGCATTTTATGTGAGTCAATGACACACGGACACCTGATGGCCAGCTCTCACAGCAAACAGAATTTCTCAGGTCGCAGGTTACAGATCGATTAAAGACACGCACACACACTCACACACACACACACACACACACACACACACACACACACACACACACACACACACACACACACACACACACACACTCTTCAGGGGACATTACATTGACTTACATGCATTTCCTGGAGACTTATCCTAACCTTAACCATAACCAACACATGCCTAACCCTAACCCTTACCCTAACCCTAACCAAGTCTTCACCCTAAAATTAATGATTCCCCTCATGGGTTTCATCTGCCTCCCTCACATTTTTAACCCCTTCTCAAAGCTCGGAGCTAACCTCGGGCGGGCCCTGCAACCTACAACCAAGAACGCGGTGTATGCCTTCAGGTGCAGGGCCTGCCACAAGCTCTATGTGGGGGAGAGGCGGCATGAGATCAGCCTCAGGATAAAACAACACTTATACAGAATAAATAACGGTTACGGTACGGGCGTTCTCTACCTTCATTTTAAACTCCGCGGCCCGGAGAACCTCCAGTCTGTGGGCCTGGAGAGCAGCGGGAGCTGGACCACGGCACAGAGACGGGCGGCGGAAAGGAGGTGGATTCATCGCCTCAAAACGATAGACTCTACAGGCCTCAATGAAAAATATCAGTGATGGGTCTGCCTCCTTTTTATCAGATGGTTTTTAAATCTCTTTTATACATTTTAAAATGATTACTTACCTTTTTTAAGACTTGCAACTTAACAGGTCCCTCTGTCCTCCCGACGTGTGCTTCTCCCCTCCGGATGTTTTTAGACCCCCTCTCTGCGGTGATGGCAAACCAGAAGTTCCACCCTATTTTATATTTTATATATATACATTACCTAAGGGGATTGTTTTTTAAATTAACTATCTAATTATTTATTGATCAATGTATTATTTATTTATATTGTAGTATTTATCTGTGTATTATTTATTCTTTATGCATATTTCCTATCCTTATTTTATAAATCCTCTTCATCTGGACTCCTTTATGATTTTTAAATGCATGGGTTTCTTTGTTTATTATTATTACTACCATTTTATATATTTTTCTTATATTTTATATATTATTATTTATATTTGACATGTCACAGTTTATTTTATGTTTGCACTGTATTGCATGTTTTCATATTTCATTAGGTTCCAAATGAGGAGATTATATCTTTTATTATTTTTTATATGTTATTAATCAATCAATCAATCAACAACTTTATTAATCTCGCAAGGGGCAATTGGTTATGAGCAGCAGCTTATGTCATGTACACAGGCAGGAACATACAGGAAGAAAATCCTCCGTTTCCTATTTAAACATTGTTTATATATTTATATTTTAGCCCTGAAATCAGCCAACCCACTTACCAGGTCTTTTATTTTTAAACATCATCCGAGGCGTGTCCCATGTCTCACCTGCACCACCTCTCTAGACCTCAGCCTGGGTTTTAGACGCTTTTAGGGACACTTGGTTGACTTTATTTTAAGATATTTCCCCTCCCTGTGTGCCTACTAACCTGTGTGTATTTTACATTTTACATATTTGTTTTATATTATACATATTTTAACATTTGGGTTGATGTGATTTTTATTACTAGCACTTGTTTTTAAAAGCACTTAAATTTTTTTTTTTTTAAAAAGCACTTTTATGTATTTATTTTAATGTTACCTGCGTGCCGATTTTAAACAAAGTCAACCTCGGTCCTTTTAGCCAGATGTTTTTTAACCCACTTACCAGGTCTTTTACCAGATGCTGTGGGACGCAGCCTCGGACACTCCACCGGGGGAGACCCCCTCGGGGGGGCAGGAGTACAGGTTTTAACCCCGCCACATACGCTCTGTATTGCAGCCGCTGCTCTCTTTTATCCCTTTTATTGCATTTTCTTATACATTTTGAACACAGACCAAACAGGGCTTTGATAAACTTTTATTGGTTTTACTACAGGAGTTTTTAAACAGGTTTTTAAACACAAAATATTGACCCGAGAGCCCGTGCACCACGCTGCGCGTTCCCCAAAACCCTAACCCTAACCAAGTCTTCACCCTAAAATTAATGATTCCCCTCATGGGGACCTCCATTATGTCCCCATAAGGGAGGCAAGTCCCCACACATGACTGTGTAAACAGATTTAGGTCCCCACAAGGATGGTAATGTTAGGCCACAAACACACACACACACACACACACACACACACACACACACACACACACAGAGAGACTTGACTCCGTCATGACAATCAAGTCCGTTTATGTTTCCGGTCATCTCCACCAATACCAATGTCAATCATCTATGACAGAGAGAGGAGCATTATCAACTGACTATCACATTAGAGGATTTCTGCCTCCTCTGAGATGATGTGTTGTAAGGCTGCGATTGCACCGACTGCACTGTAAGGCTAATTAAGTCATGCAAAGTGATTCCCAAACAGGTGTTTCATCTGTTTACAACATTCGATGGCCCGTCGTCTTTGTCTTTACAGCAGTTTGGGTCCATATGAGAGGATAAAAGTCAATGTTGACAGTCCCATCATGAGGGTCATTACGGTGCTGCTGATGGCGCGGTGTGATACTCAGCAGGACATTTCATTTCGATCATTAACGGTGGAGGTCCCACTTAGGATGTCAATGAAATTATATTATGTTCAGTTGGCTGTTTGGTTGTCCCTATGGCAGTAGAAAACCACAAATTAATAATAGAATAGACCACATTTTCTGAAATAGATAATAAAATGGATTGCTTTAAACATCAAGTTATTTGAAATCTTGTCATTGTTGTTTCAAATTGGAAAGAAAAATATGTAGATTTAAATGCCAAGCAGATTAATGGAGCTTAACTAAACTTCATAAGAAGTAACACAAACACAATATGCATTTTTCTGGGATAAGGCCGAGAGTTTAATCAATGAGTTAGAGATCTGTAGCATTAACTACACTATTCTAACTCTTTAACAATGGATTACTGAAAGGTGAAATGGGTCATAAAATAACTGACTGAACTTTGCACAATATAATTTGTTGATTCAGCCATTGTTAAATTGGAGAAACCAATGCGAGGGTAATGGGTCAGTGAACATCATGTTTCTTATACTGAAATGGAGCAGCAGCTCCTACATTGATGAAGATGTGATACGTTTAAAATCTCTGCAAAAAGCCAGTGAGTGGACTTGGGATTTTTTTGAGGTGAGGTTATCATGCAGAATCAGCAGACACAGGTTTATTAATTTAGACTACGCTGGATGACTAACATGCTGTCTGTCTTTTTTTGATGTTGCTCTGGCTCCCAGTTTTCTGTAAGGTTTCTCAGAAGTACCTCAAAAAGAGGCTGGAACAAAAATAAATTGTATTTACATTTGGATATGGGGTATTAAGTCTGTATTCTTTTTTATCTGATGTGCATTAATATCTGTAATGAGAGCTTCTCTCGTCATAATAACTCGTTTGTCTGACTGTCCTCAATGACGGACTAAAAGAGAGGTGAAGAAAATGACCTTAAAAACCCAAAATGACGTGGAATCAGCCGGCTGACTGACATAATGTCAAACTAACAACCTGTAAACAAGTGCTTCTGGTACTCTTTAAATAAACGCTCTAGCTTTGATTCAAATCCGTGGTTTTTCATTTGAATTCAAACAAGAAGTGTTTTATGCAATTTGACATAACAGAAACTTGGTTTTAGCAAACTGATCAGCAGCTGGAGTAAAGAAAAAGGTTCCCTCCCATTACCGTGGGTAGTTGTTGTCTTTTATTTAATTACAAAACTCCTACATGTTTACAGTATTCAGTTTTAAAACATGAAGATTTCCAGGGAAGGGGTTGAATGTCTTATTGTACACACGTTTATGAAGATCTAACTGAAGGGCAGTTTAAGACATTTGTTGAATGGGGGATGGGGATGCCCAGCTGCCATAATCAACAACAAAGGGTTCGGATCAAAATTCAGCCTGAGAGAAATACATATGTATGTGTGGTTTATAATATCCTTAATATTAACAAGTCAAAGCAACGTTCCTGGTGGTTAAGATGCAAATATAATAGTATTTATAATAAACAATGGTGAATGTTCTATCAAGGAAACTAAACAGAGCATTTCTGGTATTCAAATTATATCATTAATAAGAACCTGATTAATTTAGTCAAAATATGTTCTATGAATGATTTAACTGAAGTATCATTAGCAAAACTCACTTCATTGTGAAACTAAACTTATAGTTAGTTTTTTTTAATTGTACAGATGTTTTAATTGTACTGATTTTTAAAATCACATCTATATATTTTTTAATTGCATTTCCAAACCTTGAAATAAGTATTTATAACAGTAAAAATGTTATATTTACTCTAAAATTCAAACAGGCAAATGAGTTGTTTGCAGATAAGATCCACCCTAATGGGATTCTGAATCAGTCGCCCATTTCTCTTAGAACCACATCTTACAACAAGAGCCTTGAGATAAATGGATGGAACAGGAACAATCCTAATTGTCTCACTGTGTGTGTGTGTGTGTGTGTGTGTGTGTGTGTGTGTGTGTGTGTGTGTGTGTGTGTGTGTGTGTGTGGTGAATGGGATGGGCCAGTAGGAGGGAGGAAGTGGAGAGATGCTGAGACTAATGAACTGAAAGGTGGACAGTATATAACAAAAGGAGATGCAGGTATTGGACCAAGAAAGAAGGCTCAAGGCAAGATAAAGGAGCAGCTAATCAGACCCGACCCCTAAAGAGAGAACCTCCTCTGTCAGTTATCCAGCATGCGTGCTCTGGGGGTTTTGCCTCTGCTGTTGTGTGCAGCGGTGTGTGTGCTCCAGGTGAGAGCCGAGGTGAAGGCGGTGAAGCTGTGCGGACGAGAGTTCCTGAGGGCCGTCGTTTACACCTGCGGAGGCTCCCGTTGGAGGAGATTCCTCAGTGACTCAGACATGGACGGTGAGACAACCTCTTTTTTTCTCAAAACAGACAGTGTTAGTGGTTGGTGATGAAGACAAATCTAACATTTGACTTTGGTTTAGACACAGACAAGGATGAATAAGGCAGAAAAACTTTAACTTGTTGTTCTTCTGTGTAAATTTGGCCTTAAAAAGCTTCAGAAATGTTGAAGTCTGTCTTAAAATAATACCCTGCTATCTATGAATATGGGGACAGGTTTTGCTGGCAGTAAGCATTTATGCTGATCATTATAGGGTCCTTTCGTCATACGCTTTAAATGTTAACGATAGGGGACAACATCTGCAATCCTCCCTCAATGCAAACATGTATTGAGCCATTTATCTGAATGTTTGAGGATACAGCTGTTTGAGTTACACACATTTAGCTAAAGTTAAAACTTCATTTAATTCATAGCTTTCTAAGTTATGAATTTGACTGTGACTCTACTTCATATAGGCTACTGTATACTGTAAATATCATCCTAATAATAATCTCTTATGTTGTAAGAGGCCTCTCGGTCTTTGAAAGTAACCAATAATATCCTAAAATCAATGCAAAAAAAGGTAGTCATTGTAAGGAGCATGTACAATGTATAGCCTACTATTAATTCCGAGGCTGCCAAGCAGTGGGTGTGCAGACAGACAGGTGCCCCAGCGCAGAGACATCGCCTGCTGTTTTACCTTATTAGTGATGAGGATCCCACATATCATGATTAAATACACACAGTGTGTTCCCCGGCAGCAGCCTCTAACAATCTCCTTACTGCCTGTCACACACAAACCCCGTTAGCCTATCAGTCGTGCTGATTAGAAAGAGTAAAGTGACACTGGAGAAGACAAATGGCATGGAGCTAATCTGTGCAGTCATTTAGAGTTTCCTTATTTAATGGGAACATAGACCTTAATTACATAAGACTGATCTGAAAACAGTCCGACATCTATCACTATGTTGTTAAGTGTGATACTTGGAAAACTGACATTTGCAGAGGATAAGTGTGAACCTGGTTATCAGACTGCATTTCCACAATGTGTTTTACATCAAGCTGTTTCTTTACCACCTGTTGTGTTTTGTAGTTCCAGGTTTGCCCACAGGGGAGCAGAGCAGTTTGGAGAGGCTGACCAGAAGCATCCCGGGCTCCGAGTTCTCCAGACGGGACATGAACAACGTGCTGACCAGCGTGTGCTGCCAGGTGGGCTGCAGGAAGAGCGACCTCACCTTCCTCTGCTGAGGCCAACCCCCCCCCTCTCATCTTTCTTTCCAAAGGACTCTGCTCTTTACCATCTCACCTTAGAAAATAAATCAAAGTACTGATGTATAAACAACATGATCACTGTACTGTATGTACAATAATGCTTATAGCCACTTTTTCTAATTGCTTATGATATTTTCTCTGAGATATTAGAACTTGTAAGGTTTGTTGATGTGAATGTGGAGCAAATCTGTTAACATGTCTCTGAACCTGAGCTGGAAGATATTTGTAACCATAAAACTATATATTCATTAAAATATAATTGAAACTACTGTATGAGAATTAGGAAACTATGTTAAGGTTAGTGAACTCAGGGACTATATTACTTCCCCCTCAGAGAGGACAGATATTAAGTCTGGGTTTGTGTCCCGTATGTCACCACAGGGTTGCAGGTTTATAAAATGTCCATTTCGGCTTTAAATATATTGTAAGTAAACTTGCACTTTATTCTATAATTTCACTTTTTGGTCAAATAAATGAAATTGCATGCTTACATTTTCATCTTTTTAAAATTGCAGTTTTGAGCACTACATACGACGAGTCAATATGATCGTCATAACATCAACATGTGACAGAAAATTCAAAATGGCAATGCTCACTTGGCCGTGTTAAGGCAGGATAATGTTTACCATTTTCAGCATCCTAGTATGTTAGCACGCTTTGTTTACAACTAGCATTTAACACAAAGGCTGATGTGAATGTCAGTAGTTTTGCAGGTAATTGGTCCTAAACCAAAGGACTTGACAAATATCAATCAAGGAAAGTATCATGCATTTACCAGATATTGCGGGAATCCATCCACAGATTATTGATACAAGAGACGCTGTCATACATCACCGGCAATTCCTTGGAACTACACGTCAGTACAATCAGTGAGCTAATGTTTTCACTAGTGAACATTTTGACTTGCTGGTCAAGCTAAATACACATTCAGGGGATCACTTAAGTCAGCAGGACTTATCATGTAGGGACCATGAACTTCTAGACAAACAAGTTGCAATCTAAACACAAGTTGTTCTGATATTTTAGTCTGGACTAAAGTTGTTGTAAACAAAGCCGTCTCGAGGTGCTCCTATGTATTTTTGTATCTATTCATAGGAAATACAAAATAATACAAATAGGCAGACATCCAGTTATATCTTTTATTGGTTTTGGAAAGAAGCAAACTAAGTTTCTCAGTTGATCTTAGCATTGTTATGTACTGTACAAACAGCTTGCACATGTGTTTGAGGTTAACGGTACAGAACCAAAAAGCATTCTGGCTTATAGCACACATAAACACACTCCCTGCTCTCTTCTCAACATTAATACAGGTAACCGACACTCAGCACAACACGTCATTTCAGTACTATCTATCATCATAGATGCCCCACCTTTCACTGCATGCTAGGCATGCAACAATGAATTACTGCAGGAAGAATTCACCACAGAGATGAAGAACTGGAAAAGACTGTTGAAATTCTTTAACTAGATGAATTGTCTGGCAACCAACAGACAGAGTGAGTTTAGTACTGCAACATGACTTTCAAGTTGAAAGACATGTTGCCTGTAGTGTAGTGGTTTTTTAAAACAAATTCATGATGGGAGATGTGCGGTGGGTCTCTGTAGATAATGCTGTAGTGACTGTTGCACTGATGCTTCAAAATACACACAGATAGTTACAGCTTCCTGTCAGGCATGTGGATCCATCCAGTTCATTAGAGGAAGGACTGACATGACTGAGAGAAAAATGTTACTAACCCAATGTGGGAGCTAAATGGCACCAATCATCATCACCGTGCATCGATTGACTAAAATGCAACCAGAGAAAAATCTGAAAATACACAGTACTATTTTAGACCGAGTCCAAACAGGAATAAAACATTACATATTTTAACTGCACAGCCCAAAGGTGATGTTTTTATTAGCTAAAAAACTACATATATTTTAAAACTATGTCTGATTAAAGTACTCTATCATTTTAAAGGAATATGGACATGTTGCTTATAGTCCTTTTTTCTAAATTCAGCCTAACATGCTTGTATGACGGCTCTGGAAGGACCATGATTGGTTGCATTTAGCAGGATGCCGACACACAGTACAGTACGGAGCTCTTCGGCTACACTTCACACACACTTTTTGTTCTTCGTGTTGAGTGTCAGAGCATTCAGGAAGTTCAACATCATCAACACAGTGTTTATTACACATTAAACAATATAATATTTTTTCATTTTTATCCGTTTTAAAAATATTCAGCTTATTCTCCTTAACAGAGGACTGACTGTCCGGGGCACACACACATAAAATACAAAAAAAAGCATTTTGGTCAACTTAACCTCACACCACAACCTCATTCAACTCATGTCATCTCACAGAGACCATTACGAATATGCAAAATAAAGCCATGGATTTAAGCGCTGGTTGGATGATCGGGGTTTTGCTCATGATATAATCAGGAGTTTGGGTATCACTGAGGGGAATGGAAACAGGTCAGAACTGTGGCCAAAGTTAGGGAATAATTGAATAGGTAGATGTGGGAACTGTTGCATTTATAGAAAACCATTTTCAGATGAATTTGGTTTAATACTAACACAAATAAGCTGGTCCCAGTTGACAAATCCTGTTCCAGAAGTGGCACCAGTCACCAAACCTCATCACTGCTGCAGAGGAACACTCATTGCTTTTGTTATTATTGTCTCGACCATATAAAAAGGAAAAGTTCAACATTTGGGAAATATGAGAATGTTAATGTTAAGCTGGAGCCATGAGACGATTAGCTTAGCTTGGCTTAGCATAAAGACTGGACACAGAGAAACAGTTAGCTAGGCTCTGTCAAATGTAAACCACAGAGTCTACAGAGTTAGCTTGAGCTAAATGCTAACTCTCTCTTTCACACAATTACAATGCCAAACTGATGATGTTTAGCCGATATAATATTTACCAGTTTCCCCTTTTTAGTTTAGCATGTTAACATGCTAACATTAGCAAAGTTGCCCACATTACAAAGTTCAGCTGAGGCTGACGGAAATGCCATTAGCTTTTTCATAAACCAAAAATAATGGACCAGTAGTATTTCACCAAAGTTAAGAAATGTCTAAAGTCAACATATTTAACATGTTTTTATCTTGTTAAACCTGTTAAATCGCTTCTTTATGCTAAGCTTAACGTCACCTAGCTCCAGCCTCATGTTGAACAAACAAACGTAAGTGGTATAGATCATCTTTTATAACTCTCGAAAAAGAAAGCAAGTATTTCCCCAAATGTCAAATTCATTGTTTAAAGGGTGGACCTCGCAAATGGGATAACTAACTCTACATTAACACTGCTTTCAAAAAGCATAACACAGCATCCAGGAAGATATTTATCTTTTTCTTTAAATTACCCCCCCTCACCCATATATAGCTCAAATCTTCTGTTGCACTTGAGTTAAAAAATTATATCTGAAATCAATTCAAAAATTATACCTTATACTGTACACAGGTTACCCAACTACACAGATAACAAAAAAAAGAGAAATATTTATACCTTTAAAGGTTCTGAGTCGTGTGATACCATTCAACTTCTATTCTTATACAGAATCACATGTTTTATACAACAAATCATCGTCATCAATAAATAAAAATAGAATGCTGTCATGTACTCTGGAGTCTATCACTGCTGCCCTGGGAACAACAGAAAGGCTATCGGACAACACGAGGAGAACACCAAACGCCCTTTAAGATATATATTATTGATTTAAAATGACACTTTATACACATCTTTTTTTCTGACGGAAAATCAGATTTTTCTTATTTTGCAACCAGTAAATTGATTGATCATTGCAGCTGCCTAACTAACTAAAAGCGTCTCCACGTCTGTGTTTTCAAGCAAAATTAAATTAACAGTTTGATTGACTGATCAGTGCATTTATATAAAAAAAAGGATGAGATCCAAAGTCATGTGACCCTGTAGTACCAGTAGGTGATGCATGAAAAATCTAGTTTAGTTTTTGTAGTTACCTGATTCCGTTTCAAGCACTGACAAAAACATTTGTTTTCCTCTAATTGCTCTTGACGACCTGTCGAGATGCACCCGCAGTTGCATTTACTTGCTGGCCAAACAGCTGCAGTCAGGGCGAGACAGTGAGGACAACTGTGTCAGGCGTCCATCTCAGACTCTGACAGGAGGATTATTTAAATAGCGACTTTTTCTACCTATTAATGAAGTTGGATAGCTTTCTTCATATCGTCTTGGGCCCTGCTTCAACCTAAACTCGTCTAACTCTGGGGTGTTATCCCTGTGTTAGAGGCTGAGGTGTGTCTCTGACTGCAAAGATCTTATTTAAGGGTATTTTTAAGAGCCAAATCTTCCTGGACTCTGGACAACAAACAGCTTGTCACCCAGAGTTCAAATCTGGCTGAAACTCTTCTGTCAGGCAGCTGCAGTGAAACTTAAAAACAACACCACCACCACACATTGACCGCAGGAGGATGGAGACAGAGGCACAAACTTCAGAGGGAGGAAGAACCCAGGTGTCTCACTGCAGCAATACAGATGTTATGAAATGAATACAAACACAATAATTACATGACTTAAAACAGTTTCCACGATGCTATATGCAAGTTATACAATACTGCTGGGTAGGCTGCGGTTTGTCATGTGGGTTCAGTAAAGGTCAACGGGAAGTCTGGTCTGGTGTCGGTCTGTCCTCTGTCCTCGGAGTCAGCCTCAGGCCACTTTCATTGTTTTGTTCAACAGTGCTGTTGTCAGGAGCATGGGTTAGTTGTCGGCAAGGTATTTTCCTGAAACGCAGGAAAGAAAGTTTAAGCTTTCACATTAGAGTCTGAGTGGGTCTTTGACAGAAATTGGAAACTGCAGAGAAGAGCTGCAACTATAAATACATAATACAAAAAACAATTGATACAAATATTATAATTGGCTACTACAATTCATTCCAAATTGGCAGGAGATTTTTTTTTTCCTCTCAAGAAGGGAGAATTTCTACATCACCAGATTTCCAATGGAGATATCAAAAGATTTACTTGCAAAGATAATATCAAAATAAGAACGTATTATCTACCCTTGAAGAAAGTATCCTATACTTCAAATTTGCAATTTAACAGAGAAAACAATTTTTTTAAGCAAACGTTTTAATATCAATAAAATATTAAAAACAATTCATTTTAATTGTAACTGATGAAAAATCTGACTAATATTCTTAGAAATAATTCATAATAATATTTGGCACCAAACAGTGGCAGTTATTTTTTCTAACTATATCATAAGAATAATTGACGAGATAAGCATGGTAAGCTATTAAAACTTCAGTGAAAGCTCATTAAAGTTGATCTAATGGATGAGTTGACATTAGTGACAATAATAATAATTACTGTTTGTTTTGGAAAACCTTTTGAGCTCAAACGCTGTACTGACCTGCGGCAAACCTCTTCTTGATGAGAGAGAAGCGGTACCCCGGTCCGGCCAGCTCGATGTCGCAGCCCGACAGGATGCTGCCCTCGCTGGTGAACTGCACCGCCAGGGGAGCCGGTTTACTGGGGCCCTCTGTTAGCTGGAAGCGCGCCAACAACGATCCCACACCTGAGGGAAGAGCGCCAAAAAGTCAGAAAATTGTAAATCAGGCAGTTTGGTGAAGTTGTTGTATCACCATTTTTAGACACAAGGGGGCATTGTTTACGTTTGGCAGAGCTGAGAACCACAATTGGGCCCCATCTCTTCCTGAGGAGTATCATGTACTACACTTTATTCCTGCAACCTGCTTAGCTGCACCAATGACTCTTAATCAGGTTCTGAGTTTAAAACAACATGCCTGTCACAACTTACATTTACACAAGCCTTTTCCTGGGGCCTTTTATTTCTGTATTTCTTTCTTTAAACACACAGGGCTACCTCCAAATACTGATGCAATCCTTTCTCTGCTGATGCAATCTGATTTGCTGGATACAAAAATAAAAACAGGACTCTCACCTCGGGCAAAAAGGCTATTTTCTCTCTATCAATATTACTAAATGCTAAACGTTATCATTCTGTACGTACCTCCGTTTTCAGATTTCTGTGAGATTTCAGGAATTTTCCAAAGGATTCTTTTCTGCTCCGCGTTCCTGTCAAGGTGACAAGACGACAAAAAACACATTAAAGATTGTGAGTCATTTATATTCAAACCATTTAAAAGTTTAATTTCAACTACTTTCAAAACCTGGTGTAATTATTTCTGTAATATATACAGTTTATTATCTTACTGCATGCTGCCCGGTAATATATACGGTACTCAACACTATAATAAAGTTTAGGCTGTACCATGCAGCAGGGGGTAAGACAGCCTGTAGTTTTGACACCCCTCCATCGACAGGGACCAGGAACTGGACGTTGTTTAGGGCCATGGGCGTCGTCATGTTCTCCTTGTTGTATTTGTAGTCTATCCTCAGGTCAGTGCTGGCGGGCTCACATCTCCAGCTCACCGCTAGATTCAGAGGGATCGACTGCAGCCCCTCCGTTGACACCTGCACACGGAAAGGAAACATTTAGGGATACCAACAAAATGTCGCATTGTTTCGAAAGTTCATTTAAGCAGCAACACAAGAAATCATTAAGCTTAGTGATATAGGTAGTCAAGATATTGGGTTACATCACCTGATACTTGAGCATGTCCACGTTGTAGTATGTCGCCTGAGGCTTCTGCTCTGCCACCTTCTTTAGATGGGATATCAGGTTTGGCATGTTCACCCAGAAGTCCTTGGCATCAGCCTTGGCTTGAGTGGTGGTGTCGCTGGTGGGGAGGCATGAGGAGAATTACAATCAAAACACATTTATATGTACTGGTGATTTGTGTAACATGAAGAATTAGCTATCTCTTTATGTGGATAATGTATGTGGCGCCTAGTGTCTTTGTTTTAAAGGGAGGTTTGACTCAAACTTAAATGTGCAGTAATGACTTTGATGTTGCACTTCTTTTTCCACAGTTAACCACAAGAGGGCCTTATTTACAATGGCTTTACATAGACTATTTAGCATTTAAGGTACTATAAAAGACATCTTGCTAAAAAGAGTGAAAGAAAATATTTAAAAAACAAGATGCTGTGAAATATTCTTTTTAAGGAATCATATGTAACAGCAATAGTTATTCCCCCATGAGGAAAAACATTGCTACCCATTAAATGGTGATTTTTGGTTAGCTTGTAGATGATTCATGAGTTTGAATTGTAATGTGACGGTTGAGTTTTTCTGAAAATAGGAACTTCACAATTTATCCCAAAGATGATAGACAAAACAAAACAACCCGATCTCTGTCCAGAGAAGTTAAATCACGATGACTCAAAGTACTGTCATCACAAGTGTCAGAAATGATCTAACGTTTACTCATCCCAGTTAACAACAACAATTCCTCCATATCAGATCATGAATATTTTAACAGCCATTTCTCAGATATTTTGCAGTTAAATCCATTGTTCCAAATACAGAATATGTGCCTAATCACATCTGAAGTTTTAAGTTAAAAACACAATTAATATATTGTTGTATATATATGGTTTTCTTGCAAATGTGATCTCCTTTTTCAGTTCCCCCTATTTTAGATCTTGATATGTTAATGTACTGTACAAATGAAGTTTGTTAAGTAGGATTTGTTGTGTAAAAAAACATTACTATGATGATTATGAATAAAGCACAATGAATTGGAAAGAAATATAGCTTGTTGGAGTTTGAATATACTTATATTTGCACAGTTGACCCTATCAACTCATTATTTGAAGTTGTTTTGATTACATGATGCAACATGCTCTTTGAGCCGTTATCTCAGATGCTCTTTGGGTGAAATCAATATGTAATACAAATTACAAAATGCAGAGTGAGTATTTGATTTGGTTTTAAACGATGGTTTGGTTAAATTATAAACAGTTTTGAAAAATTAAAACATTAGTGGGAATTCCCAAGCATTCATACTTCAACCTCACATGTGAAGAGAATGCATTAAGGTTATGTTCACTTCTTTGGAGTTAACTAAACTGTATTTATGGTGTGTTTCTGAGAGTGAGGTGGTGAGTTCACAGCGGGGTCTTTACCAGCAGAGGAGCTGGGGGTTAGGCAGCACATGCTCCAGTCGGCTGTAGTTGGTTATGCTGAAGGTTAGCACGGCGGGGGACGGGTTATTGGCAAAGTGCCGCGTGATTCCCGCCGGAAACGACAAAACCATCTCACCTATGATCTTCACAACACACCTGAGGGGCAGAGGAAGACAAGGAGTGTGTTAGAAAGAGAGGAAGAGACAGAAACTCATACACAGTAAACAATTGTTTTTTGATTCATTTGTTTTTCTTCCTTAAGTTTTAATTCTCCAAAAATGTCACAATGGGACAGTTTCAGTCAAAATTACACAGGCTGTAAAAAAAACAATAGTTTATAGAAATTATTTTATTCCTCTCAACTTCTCAACTTGCCTCAGAGCAATTTAAACAGAAACCCTGAGCATGTGCAGTGAGGTCTTAAAAAATGCATTTATATCTGTTTAAATCTAAAGCATTGTGTGGTATGAATAGTTTCTAACTGTATAAATACCTTTTAGAAATATGAAACAGGAAGGCAATTAATTACATTATGACCAACTCAGGCATTATCATTCACTGCATAAGCAGAATTAACAAGCTCTTTTCCCGACAGCCACACACAGAAAAGGGCAGGGAAATGGCGATCTAGGTCACAGAATCCCACTGTCCTCCCTGATGTCAGGATGTGCTGTAAATGTGAGCAGATATTTGTTGACCTACTTGCTGGGGTCAGCTCCTTTAAAGAAGGCGTTGACCGTCTCTGTGAACGCAGCAGCAACAGGAAGAGTGTCCTGAGCCCCCATGGTGAGAGGACTGGGCCCTCTAGAGCAGCCTGAGGGCAACACACACCCATGCACACACATGTTAAAATAGTCTGATTAAGGCAAGACACACACTCAACCATTGTTCATAATTAGCAATCCAATTAACTGAATGAGTTGCTATTTACTGTCATTATCTGGTTGTTATAGCTAAAGTCAGAGCTACATGAAAAATCTATGTATTTTAGCTTCGACACATAAACATGTATGAATAAAATACATAAACCAACAGGGGTCAACAGATTAAGAATAGATTCATGTTCCAAATCCCCCAACCAGGACTCTACACTCTTCCTAACCAACAGTGTGCGGATGAAATGAAGAACAAAACACACTGTGTGCAAACTACCGGGATGAAATGACGCCTTAAAAGAGTTTGAAATGAGAACAAATGAGCGTTAGTAAGGTGGCATGAAAACAGCAGGTTAGGTATGAAGAGGATAGCCATTTTCTCTCTGCTCTTTGACTGTGAAGTTGTAGAGTCAAACAAAATTACTTCAAATAAGTTATGATTATTTACACAGTACGTTTCACACAGACTTCTATTTGAGTGAGGTAGAAGGTAGATGAGAAAGGCAAGACAGAAGCAGACACAGAGAGAGAATTGTGCATGCTTTTTCAAGCATGCCGTTAAAGCTAAATTATTCTGACAAGATCAAAGAAGGTCAGAGAGCCCAAAGATCAGACCAACAACCAAAAGGACAATAGTGACGACAGAGAGATTAGTAAAGTACAGGAAGAACGATGACTTTTTTCGGAAATGAGAGCCAGTCAGCGCAGAGTAAAAAATTAGAATGAACAATGTCAGGAAGAGAAGTAAGATTGCAAGTTGACTGCATATGAGAGAGCCAGGAGTTAGCATGGCATGGGCTAGGGGTGATGAAGGGATTGCGAAGGAGGAAGGAGAGGGAAGGGAGGAAGGAAAGAAAGGGGAAGGGCAGGGGGCGAAGCTTGCACAAATGAGCCTCAGAAGAGTGTGTGCTGCCCTGGTGTAGAGAAAACTTACCTTCAAAGGTTAAATAAAACTTCCCTCTGTCAAACCATACAAGGGATGGCTGGTCATTCTCTGTGTGGGGTGGAGGGGTGGAGGAAGGAGGGGAGGTGGGGAGAGGAGGAGGGTGGAGGTAGAGGGATGGAAGGGAGGGTTGGGGGTGAGAGGGGGGAGAGGAGAGAAGGACAGTAGCGTGAGTTTTTACATGGTAGGTCTATCACACGTCACAGCTGAGTGAAACGTGGGGGTGGAGGCCGGGGACCACAACGAGGGGCAGAGACAGAGCATGTGACATCACGGGTGGAGGTTTTCTGTGGGTGCATGCGTGAGGGTCAGGTGGGCACTGCTGGAGGCTGGGCAGTGTTACGACTAAATACAGTAAGCCTATATCAGAGAGGAAGTCCAGGCTGTCGAAGGGGGAGGGGCAGCCAGGAGTGACAGTTTGGAGGTTGCAGGTTTCAGGAGCAGCAGAAAATGATCTCTCTTCTAGGAAGCACTCGAGTGGCACTACTTTCTTCAGATTGTTCATATTGCATTGATATATTTAGGCTTGTCTCTCTGTGTCTGACTGTGCTCACATTTACCTCCAGCCCTCTATGATTATGAAACAAATGGAAGCAGACTGTCGTGTCTAAAAACACCCTGCAGGGGGAAGCTATGAGACTGAGACCGGAGAGCAGGGAGAGAGGATCGGTGGTGCACAGGGAGAGATGCTTCGTCCCAATTACAGGGGGTGCATCCTCCAGGGGACACGGACTGTGAAGGTGAAGTCTGACCTCACAGAGACCAAAACTAGCTTCAGTTAACAGATCAGTTCAAAGGACAGATACATTGCCCAATACTATCCCACTGCAGAGTATCGGTAACTATTTGTCTGTTACTAATATATACTAATGTCTACATTTAAAAAATGTGCCGGAATGCTCTACAGCTATCATACCGGAGGCTTAACATTATCATATTTGGAGCAAAATTCATGAGTCATTGTGTAAATGTGTAATTTGACAAAACAGATATTTAAATGACTTCTTGCCGCTCTTAAAAATCTTTTTATTTCGTTTTTTTAAAAGCAAGCTGATGTATGGAATTTTGTATATTGTTTCTACATAGGTACATCAGTCTGACAATTTTAGGAAAAGCCTACATGCACATAATTAAACTGCAAGACAAGCATGACTTTTCATAATCTGCATGAAAAGAATTCAGGGCCATAGGCATAACGTATTAAATATAAAATATTAAAAACTGGTCTTACTGGTGTATTCAAAACTACAGTATCTCTTGTGCAAACACCATTCTAATGATACAAATGAAAGAGTGCTACAGTATACAAAGGAATGGCTATTAGCCAGTACAGCATTATAATATCTAACTTGCAAATGACTGCAAATATTGACTTAAAAAGTCTAGTATTTGAGCAATTATGGATATACTGGTGGTAAACTCAGATTAGTTCCTCAATTTAGATTTGACAACCTTCAATTTAATACATATTGACACAAATGTGTATGGAAAGAAATATCTCAATATTAATATATAATAAATGAGGCACACCTGAGCATATCTATCCAATACATATGAAAAGTACACTCTGGTTCTGCCCTCAAACTAGCCGATCATGATGTTCTGGTTCTACAAATTCAGACTGGGGGATCCAGGCCCTGAACTGGGATTCAACTGCAGTGTGAGTGGAACTAGTATGACCAGGGATTGTCTTAAAATACGGCACGATTTCCCAAATAACAAAAAACCAGGACTCTTCTAAAGTTCAATGTGAGCCTGTACCTCGTATAAGAGCAGGCTTGTTCTAGTCCATACTATTGTTTCCATGCAGGTTCCCAGCGGTGAAGGTGTGTTGTTGAGTGAGTGGACTAACAGAGTTGTTACAGTAGGTGATGAGAGCAGTTTGGTGCCTCTCGAAGAAAACAAAAGGGCAGGTGTTCTGAGTGAGAGGGCGGGGCTTTTCAAGTTCTGTTTTTCTTTGGCTTGAGAGTGACAGGTGTGACAGGTGGGCGTCAGGGGTCGAGTGTGGGGGTACACCGAGGCTTTAGTGCTGGTGAGGATTGGGTTGAACTTGAGGCTGTGTCGTGCTACTCCAGCGGTAGAGAGGATGGCATGAATACCAAACAGCTGCTGCCTGTCTAATTCGACCTAATTCTCATGCCAGACTTCAAACGACTCTGAGAGCAGCAGCTCTGATCTGACAGTGTGTGTAAGAGTGAGTTTGAGTGTGTGTGTAAGAGAGAGAAAAACAGACAATATGGATCTCAAGGGCCCACATATAAGGAGCTCTTCAGACATGCTCACCGAACACCCAAACACTCAAACACACTCCTGTGGTGCACACTGAGAGTGAAGGTATGTGGAAGGGTCTGCAATGCACTCTCTAGATTCACACACTCACACACACAATGTGTCTCCAACAGACACAAGGTTGCCATAGTGACATGGCGAGACAGCCACTGGTGCACAGTCATAAAACAGAGAGAAAAGTCTCACAAGGGGGCAGATGGGCAAGGGGAAAGACACTCAAACCTTTTTGTAAAAACAAAAACAAAAGTTATGCAACAGATGCAGCTTTTTGTGTCCCAAAAGCTTTCAGTTTTTGGCAGATATCATCATGAACTAACAAGAGAGATATAAGTGAGAATGAAAAAGAGAGAAAGAGGTTACTACTCAATGATTGGCAAATGTGTGGAAGGGTATGAGTCGGAAAAAAAATGTAGAAAAATGGTAATATCTCTGAAACGCTATCATGTTTAAACAGAACAGAATGAGCATGTGGCTTGTCCCTACATCTATGATCTAAACCTTAAGTAGACTAGTCAAATCAGTAGGTATACGGATAATGACACATTTTTATAAAACTCTTCTACATCAAAACAGGCTTTATAAAACTATGCCTGTGAGAACGTGGGAAAAAGACCCAAAAAGGAGAATGTGTCAGTGTCCTTATACCGTCACCTTTTGACTGACATTAATTGAGAAGCACCAAAACACTCGGTGATAGACCTTTACCCTTCTATGTCAAGTGCACTCTGGGTAAAGAGCATCAAACAGATTCTCCCCCAACCCGTCCCCTTTCCTCTCTCTGAGGGGATCTTTACTATACCTGCAAACGAATCAAAGTGTCTCTCAAAGGTGGGCAGTTTGTCTACATAAGCATCATCTTCTGACAAGCCAAAGGACAAATAAAGAGACGAACAAACGGCAAAACAAAATACAGAGAGAAAATCAAACCAAGGAAAAAATTACAAAATGTAGAAAATCTGAAAAGCACTGCACACAAACAATTAATTATGTAGAAAACAAACAAAAGAAATAAGCATATTAAACACAAAGAGAGGGAAATGTCAAAATGAAATGAAAAAAATGACTTAAACTGTAATACAGTCAGTTTGAAATTGTAACTGTTCTGGTGACGTTTACTGTCAAATCCATCGGCTGTGTGGTCTACCAACAAAACCACAATGGATACATTATATTTACATGTAGGGCCATAAAAGAGACTGCTGATAACTCTGAGCAGCATGTGTGTTACAGTCTGAATGTACTTAAGCTGTTTACTAATACTTTGTCTGCCCAATCAGTTATGAGAAAAGCAACCTCCAACAAGGGACTATATTCCTTTTTATGTAACTGTTGCTGCCTCCAGATTGTTAATTCATTTAATCTTTTATGACTCAGCCATGTTAATCTGCCCTAATTTACATCAACAACTCTGCACTGCAATGTCTTACAATCCCAAAATATAAAAGGTAGATCAACGAGTGTAAAATTGTGTTAAGCCATCGATTCCTATAATAAAGGTTTATCGAGACTTATAAACAAATTGTTACACCACCCACTCACAATGCTCTTGTAATCTTATTTAAATAAATAGTCATTTTTTTTACATTTATACCAATTTAACTCCAGATAGTAACAGCTGTCATGCATGGGTTATGCCCAGTATAACTGAATTCATCATTCAGTGGATCATAAAGGCCAGGAAGCTGTCACCATTTCCAGAAGGAAAAAAATGAATAAATAAATAAATACAAAACTACACGACTCATTCCACACAAACAAGGAAGGACAGGGCCGGTGCATAAAATCAATAATGAACTTTTAATAAAAGACATGGAAGAGTTAAATTCAGCTATCACAGGCGTCAGAAGACCGCAGACAGTGACCGCTGATGGAGCACACACCTGACACGGACACGGAGAGCTCTTTACTGACGGTGGGGGTGGTGGCGGCACTCATGGAGTTGGTGGAAGAGATGGAGGAGGTGCTCTCGGCCCGCGCCAACGGGGCGACAGGAGGGGGGCTGGCAGAGTGGACCGGCGGGCTGAATGGACGACTCTGAAGGGAGAAAAAGACCGTAGGAGAAAGACAGATTAAAATACATTTATGTTAATCTTATGCATACCAAAACACTACGTCAACTAGAAGTGAACATATGATCAACTGCAACACCTACTGCATCTCCTAAGTGGGTTTCCCTGGAGGAAGTTTGGGCCGTGAAGAGGGGCGAGGTGGAGGTGGTGGGGGGGTTGGGTTGACTGACGAAGGAGTGGAAGGTCGCACCGGAGAAGAGGAACCTGCAAAACAGAGCAGAGACACATAGAGATGTATTTATAAACCCTACCTTTCTTTTTAGACGCTTCAACATGGCGGAACCAGTGGAGTACAAATGCAAAATAAATGCTGGGTTGACAGAACCTTTATTACACAGATTATTTCGAAATATTTCTTCATGCATACAATGTGATGAAAGAGCATAGCAAAGATACAGACTAAGTTTTTATAATATTGTTTAAGAACAGTCAACCTCCTATTTTAGCTGCCTTGAGTATCTGTTACCTCTCACAATTGACTTTTCCTAAAGCTGCAAACAGACAAAATACATTCTATATCGCTTTCTTTTGAAACACTGGCCAAACTATGATAAATAATTCCCCTTGCTTTTAGATATTTTTCTCACATAATTACGTATAATTAAAATGTACCAGAGAAAACATTTTCTATCCTGCATAATGGACGGTTTAAATGTTCATAACATTAGTCAGCCACTCTAACAGAGTTACTGTATGTGAAAAAACTAAAAAAGAAATCCACCAGAGTGAAGTCTCATTAAATATGTGTAAGTCAGAATAACAACCTATGCTATGAGAACATCCAACCCCATCAAAACATAACCTCTTTTCCAGGGATAAATACAATTGCAGATTTACTTTTCAGTTTAACAACAAAGCAATACTGCAATCAGCTGAAGGCAAACTCAAAGATGGTGTAATGCTGGTGATACAATCCCTTCTTAACACCAGTCAAAACATCTCTACCTGACTTTATTTGTAGGTATGGATGGTAATTGATAATAATTGTCACATGGCTGATGATGACAAAGAAATTCACCATGTGTTGTCATAATTCCAGTTTTACATGTGTCCCTCAAACAAAGTTGTTAATATCTAGGTGTGATTCAGTAAACTATATTTACTTATACAAGCTCCAAATGAACTGTCCTCCATAAACATATATTCTAGTTTGAATCATTGACTGCTCACCGCTATTCGTGCCGCCAGCTCCAGATGTGGGACCCGGTGATGAAACCACTGCTCGATATGTGGGGGGAGGAGGTGGGGGAGGCGTACTCCGACTCCCCTGGTTAGCCTCGGTGGGCGAAGGGACAGTTTCCCCTCCGTCCTCTTTGGGTTGGGTGACTTCTGTGTTCTCGGGCTGCTCCTCTTGAGACAGGACAAGCGACGGCGGGACGGAGCACGCTGCAGGCTGCTCAGTGGGAGGAGTCACGGCTGGAGGGGTGCTAGCTCTGGGAGCAGGGGCTGGTGGGACGCTGGGGGGCGAGTCCAGAGGAGGGGGAGAGGAAGCGGGAGGGGAGGCAATGTCTTTCGGCGGTGCAGGGGGTGGAGAGGTGGCGAGCGTGGGAGGAATCCTGTCTTCAGGTGTGGAAGGACCTGAGCGGACAGGAAGTGCAGCTGGCTCCTCTGTGGGAGGAGGGGAGATTGGGAGAGGGGGTACAGGTTCGTCTTTTGGGGGAGGGGATGCTGGGAGAGGTGGTGCGGGGTCTTCTGGAGGAAGTGGTGATGCCGGTAAAGGTGGGGCAGGAGATTCAGGTGGAGGCGGGGAGGCTGGTTGAGGAGGCGCTGGTTCCTCTGGGAGAGGCCGCTGCTCACTTGATTCTAAACTAAAGCTGACCCACGAGTCACTCGTTTCCTCGCCAGCAGACGAAGGCTGCTCTGGTCCAAAGATGTTGTCTAAGTCCGCTATAGAGGGCTTTCTGATGGGGGCGTCGGCTTCTGTGGACACTTCTGAAACACAGACAACCAGTGACCAATCAAAGGGTTTGTAGAGGACCTTGGCAAGTTTACACAAAAACATATAACATGACAGACAGGAAAGGTCGAGCCAGAAATGTAAAGAGAAAGAAGCCACTGAGATTATGTCGAATGTTAGCTTTATCCTGCAGTGACAGTGTAGCCATGAAACTAACAAAGTGGTGTATTTGTTTTAATAGTAATTAGGTTTGTACTAGTTTATGTTTTTTGTAAGGGTAATGGTTTGTATAATCATAATATCTTATTGTGTGTTCGCAATGCGTTGGTTTGTATGGGTCACATGGATATGGGCGGCACTCATTCGGATTATAAGCACCTGTTGTGTGAGGAGTGTGTGAAAGTGTCGCTGTATTTTTTGTTGACCGCAAACACAACGATTGTTTTGGTTATTAATACAATTTCATTGTCCCCTTTTTAATATGTTGATCATCTAACTTTTTTCATTAAATAAAAAATAAATGTCACCGCATTTTGATCTCACCAATTCATTTTTGGATAGCGCGTCAGACAAGTTCAACCAGGCCCGACCTCAGCCCCCTCTTCCTGAAGTTGCCAAAGACAGTGTGATAGCCCAGATGGCAGAAATAGATAAGAAGACCTCTTACCGGCATCATCTGCAGAGGGAGGGCCAGTTGATGGGGCGGGGGCCGGGACAATCTTGGGTGGAAGTGGAGGTGGAGCTGTAATACAAATATAAGCGCAACAATGATTACTCCCGTTAACCAGTTAAACCCCACGGCCCCGCGGGCGGGGGCAAAACAGAAGATAACTGTCTAGACATGCTTGGATGAAGTGAATTCAATATACGGTGGGCTGCATACAACGACTTAATCTTCAAATGAGAAGTAACATTCTTTAAAAAGTTTGACCCATACATGACAGGCCTTACCACACCTGAAAAACACATCCCAATAGTATTTCACCATGCAGCACAGCACATTCATTCACCACCATGCCAAATGCAAGGAGAAGGCAGTGAGGTAGGATGGGTGCAGTATGGGAGACGGGCACTGAACCTTCCCATAATAATAAAAAAACAACTCTAAATCTATTGGCTGATGAAATGACCCAAGTTAGAGGTGGCAGTTTGTATGAGAATGAGAAGCAGCGTGTTATTGGTCGGTCAGTGTGCAGCATTGTTTGTTAGTCGGATGATGATGAGGATCATGAAGTGAGCTGATGGATCTGTGCAGTCATTCCAGGGAGGAGAAGAAGAAGTGCAGCACATTACGCACGTAATTATAAAACTTACTTCCTGTAGGGAAGGATCTTGTCAAAGAGGATTCAGGCTCTGACAGAGGAATCCCCCACGCATCGGACTCAAACACACCCACTGAGTTCAGGAGGGGACAGAACAGGACGAGTCAGGGGTATTAGAGCCAAAACATTTAAAGGGCTTCTAATGCTGCGAAGCTTATGAGACTTAAGTAAGAGGTGAAACAAGATCAACATGTCAATAAAATATTTCGAAACAGATTATCAGCCTCAGGCACAAACTGTACATAGGATGTGTTGTAACAGCAGAACATCTAAAATACATTTTCATTTATAACTGAAGCAGAATGAAGGATTGCAATTGCATGGCCATGGTGGCTTCAGCACTAAATGTGTCTCAATACATGTTTACAACCTTATTCACTAGAACTGATTCTGAAGGCTAAATTCTAAATGATATACAGAACAACATTTGCTACACATCTGTCCTAGTCTAAATGTTTTAGATTGATTTGTTTTCATTTACTATACTACCTTAGCACTGCCATGCCATGAGAGCCTAATTTTTCTTAAGCCTTTTTTGACATTTAGCATTTGCCAGCAATAACAAAATAGCTTAACACCTTTTTTCTGGTCGTATAAAATCCAAAATATTACAAGATTATACATGAATACATTGGTTTAAGCAACCTGCACCTGAGCCTTACAATTGAGTGTAAACTAATGTTTACCCGAACTAAATAATAATTTATATCACACATGCCTACACTTTATGATACTTTGAATTTAAAACCATAATCAACAAAAAAGTTAAACATTTCCAGTTGTCAGACAAACATATATTTATTGTCTGAACAAATGTATGAAAGGAATTTGTGTGGAGTGGATGTTGCCTGACTTGCAGTTGCATAACAGCTAAGAACTCTCTCAGAGTCTAACTCAAACTGGATTGGCTGATAGAGGGTGAGAGTGGAGTCTGCATATTAACAAATGCACCGTGAACATTAACATGACTGGTGCCAATTTCAACTTTGACCCTAATGATGACAGATTGAGTAAATCCACAACTGCTCTGTAAGTCTGAGGGAAGAACAGCAGTGTTAGAGAAATTGGTGTGGGAGGGGGGGGGGGGAGGTATCTGCTTTGACAGCTGAGCAGGGCTTATCTGGCACTCTTGAGACAATAAATGTGTGTTCAGAAATATATTTTCATTGTGTTGCTATCACAGTTTGACAAAACAACAACACTGGAAACAACTGTCAACACAGACATATTCTAACAACGGACACAAAGACGTAAACAGAATAAATAGACAAAGACACGGATTGACAAAAAACCAAGGAGGAGGGTTACCTTCAGTTTTTGATTCCCCAAAGGCTGTATCCAAGGGAGGCCCAAATAAGGCTGTGGTGTCTTCAGAGAGCGGTGTCTGTTGACTGTTGCAACACACACACGACATTAGGAGAGCAATTATTGTAAAGAAGGACATTTTAGGAATGAGCAGCAAGTATAGCTTACGTGATCTGATCATGGTACAGGTAGAAAGCATTTTAACACATCAGTATCCCCATATACACCTTTTTAAATCTGCTGAATTTTTATCTTGCTTTCACAAATGTATGACGACTTCATTTGGACAATTCTTAACGTGTAGAACCATAAACTACAGCTATTGCAAAAGCTCACAATGCACGATAAAATAAATAAATATCTTCAATATTTACTACAATTACAAATCATTTTCAGCAGTTATTACAGGTTCATTATAAGGGCTGTGCTGTGACAAAACCATGCAGTCTAGAGTAGAACAATGTTCTGTAGTAATGTAGCGTGATACAGGAGGAATATCTAAACATGCAGCTGGACCATGGCTAACGGCACTCGACAGACAACAGCCTCATGTGGACAGTAAAGTCTGGCATCAAACAAACCACAGAAACACATGAAGAGGAAGACTATGATAACCACCATGAACACAAACAGTTATACTAGAAGAACATGCGCTTGTGTCCCCGCAGCACACAAAGCATCACAGTGTTGTTTGGTAGATAAACACTGACAGTTCTGCGGATGCACTGAAGCCTCAAGAGGGCCTCCGACAAAACAAACAATGTTTGTCCCAGACATCTTATATTTTTGTGGGAAGGCAAAGGTTCGGCAAAATCTAAAACTAAATTGGGGTGTGTTTTTATGCCATTATGTTAGAACTAACGCATAAGATAATCTCTCGGCCTTTTGTTAAGACAAGAGTATTACCTAATGTTGTTCCCTTCTTTCTATGGTAGCATGAATTTATTACATGTAGCACACTGTTGTGTGCTACATGTAATATATTTGTAATGAAGACAAATAAATGATGACATGACATATAACTACTGTAACCTGCCAGGAATATCCCCTCTAACATCACCTCCATTAGCTTGTATACTGCAGATATACTGCACATCTTTACAATAAAGGTTCATCTTTTAACAGCACAGAACAGTAAAATGAAGCCGGGTTAATCTGTGAATTTAGCACACACTTTAACAGTTTTTAATATTCTTAAAATAGTTAAATTAATAGGTACCTCATACAACCCCTTTTCACAAATTCTAAGTGAAATCGGTGTCTGTTGTCAGAGAAGAGTGAGGGTCATACCTGGGGGGTTGTGGTGCTGGAGCTGGTGTTGGGGCCACAGTGGGTAGAGTTGGGGCCACAGTGGGTAAAGTAGGGATGATGCGCCTCGGTCTGGCAATCTCTTCCGCTGGAACTACAATTAAATATGTTTACCACATGTGTTCTCGATCACATTCTCTGTAATTCACCATATTTAAATATGTACGTGTCCTAAGGTGCAACAAGATTGATACTTACTGGATGTGTTCCTTTTCAAACCCTGAAACATTAACAAATTACAGTAAAATGTAAAAAATAAAGACACAAAATAGCAACAGTCACGCACAAGTACAACGTTGTAATAATTCCAACAATATAACTGTCTTTAATGTAACTAGAATCAGCATCCTACATAGCCCCATTTAAAGGTGGGGTAGGTCATTTTGGAGAAACCAGCTCAAGTGCGCTAGAATTTGAAAATACACAGCCGGAAAAAATCTGCCACTTCCTTACAGAGCCCCTCCTCCAACACACACGAACGCGCACATGACCAATGAGGGCACGAGATAAGTTTGTGCACAGATGGAAGGCTGACAGGCAGGTAGGCCATCCAGTTATTTGACCCGGGCCGGCTAAAATGATTGGTCGTGCTTTTTACAGTACTACGGCTTCCACAGATGAAATTTTGTTATGGATTTTTTGTCAAAACACTTCAGATATTCATTGCTATCGGGATGTTAAGAGCATTCCATGGAATATAACAACAAGTGTATCTCGAGCCGGTTTCTCAAACTTACCTACCCCACCTTTAAGCAAAGAACACTGCAAATTCACAGAAAACATAACATGTAGTTGAATGGCAGATCAAAGACACATTTATTTTGATATAAAAAGCCACATAGGTTTTAAAAGAACATTGATGTAGGTTCTACAGTGTTGAATGTCAGAGAGGGAACTACAGCCTCAGGTTGACTTAATCTGATGAGACTACGTGACCAGCTACATGCTACACAGGCATTACTAATACACAAAGACAGGAAACTGGTACAGGAAGGGTTGTTCTAAAGGAATAACTTATACTTTATTAGACAGCAGACAGAAGATAAATAAGAAGAAATAAAGGGTACAATAAAGGTTATCGTCTTGACACAAAAAACAGGGACACTGTAGCACTTGGCCGACATGCTTTATAAAGTGATTATTTGAACACTGTATATTCAGTGAAATATGGCACAGCGAGAGCTTACAAATCACATCAGCAGCTAACTTACATCATATGGAACAGGAAAGATATCTATTAGCTATAAGAGATGCAGTTTAAATTAAAGAGACCAAGGTATTCCAGTAATAATAACATTGTTACATTAGAAAATGGCAACTGCTGCTTGCAGTGAGCCAACTTTGCTGTAAGCAGTGGTTTGAGGTGTCAGAGCCAAAAATAAATATTGGAAAGCTTTCAAAACATGCTTTGAAGTCTTAAAAAGCCACCCCTGGTACTAGAGAAGGCGTGAGCCCTGATAAAGTTCAAATGTGAGAAAGTAAAAAAAGGAACGAGTTCTGTTGTTGGAGAGGCAACAGCACCATCATATTGCCTCTCCAGCTGAGATCTTAAACACCCTCGTCTTTAGGTTTGTATGAATTCACCATGTAAGGAACACAAGAGGCCAAGAAAGGCAGATTGCAGATAAGGGCAGAGAGGAGGAGAGACAGCAGCAGATGAGAGAAGAAGACACGACGATGGGGAGTGACTGAAGTAAGACATCAAAGGGTCCATCTGTCAAAAGTGCAAATGTTCTCCCACTACAGAGACCTCGCAAGAAACCATTCAAGATCAAAACAAGCACACTACTGATCTTGAGAATCTAGGAGTATTTCTTTTTTTGTTGTAAATATTTATTTATTTATACCTTTAAATATTAATGTCAAAACAAATTAGTTGACAGTTTTGACCCACGCCTCAGCCACTGAACCCATCTACGAATGTCCTGTCTTATTTAATCGAATCTAAGAACAGGGTGAGGAGCAGAAGTGTACGGGAAGTCTGTGTATCTAACCCCAGGGAGCGGAGGAAAAGGACACTTACCGGGCTACGTCTCTGTGACCAGCAAAAAGGAAGAGAGAAGAGACACCTGGTCAGAGAGTGACAAATCAGTAAAGCACACATCATATATATGACGAGAAGAATAGGGGCCTGGTCGCTCAGATTGGGGGATAAGATCCAGAATTACAGAAACATCTTATTGCAGCAGAACTGAACTGTTTGGTAATCGGGTTAAGACCTGATCCTTACTTCCCAAAATCTTAAATAACCTCTCTCCTACTTCCACTTTTTTCCCAGGTAGTGTTTCACCATGATAATGTTTTTCAGTTTTTTTTAAATATCCCTTTAAAAAGGATCTTTGTATTTCTTTGCAGATGTTCTCAACACCTCCCACTCATCTGTCTTGAAGTTAAGTGCTATTTATTGTATTTGCTCCATTTTGTTTTGTTCCAATGAGAAATACAAACAAATACAAAGTTGTTTAGCTAGAAAAGTAGCGTTAGGTGTAGCGTTAGGTGTAGGTGTAGGGTAACATACAGAACAGATGATGAGCCATGTTGGATTGAGTATTTAAGATATTCCAACATGAAATAAAGCAAGTTATGAATTGCTTATTTAATACCAAATTGGGAAAAATTATACCTCAGACCATCTTAACTTAAGACTTAAGATAGGAATTGTCTGTAATCGCCCCAGGACGATAAAATGTCCATAGGATTTGTGAGCATAAATGCAGGTAGTTAAATAAGTCCTGGATAATAAGGGTATAAAGAATAGCCAAGTATGAACTTAAACTGATCTGTGTGTTTGTGCTGTCATCTTTTTTGTCTGTTTATGGTGAGAAAAAACAAAGGGTAAAGATTCAAGGCCTTCAGATAAATTGTGGTTTTTGCCTGAATTTTCAATGTCATCTGTGAACCTGCTGTTACTGAATATTATCCAAATACTCTCTAATTTTTATCTTCATCTCTATCCTTATTCCTTTTTATGATCATTTTTTTGTTTAAACCAATGTCATTTTTGCCGTTTAATCCTTTTAAGTTTCTTTTCATTTTCTCTTCTCTCCCATCTGCCCCTCTTTGGTCTCTTTGATTGAAATCTCTCCATCTGCCTGCGTCACCTCCGTCGCATCCACCCTCTCTCCCCTCCATCTCTTACTCTTGTGCTTGTTCCAGTTGTGCAGTGAGCCATGAGTGATTAAAGTGATGCAACAAAGGGGTGGGACTAGCTGGTGGAAGGGATTCAATTCATTGGGTAAACTGGTGCAGGACACTGCGCAACTCTGTTCGTCATAACCAATCATCATCTCCCTGCCGTAAGTAAACAGGAACAACAACAGGAAGTGTTCAGAGTTAAACACAGTGACCTTTGAGCCCGCCAGGGAATCACATGTGTCTCTGCACACAGATAGTTGTTTACAAATGTGTGATATATTTGAAATCATAAATGTAAAATAATCCAAAGAGCATATTATTTGTCCTGGTTATTTAAAAAAAAAAATATATATATATATATATATATATATTGCATCTCTGTTTTTGGTGCTGGAGATATAACACATTTTGTAACTGAGGCAGGTCATATCTGAACAGTGTAGTCTTGGCTGTAAAGTGACCGACCTCACCTAAGGGGAATCTTTGTAGAAACATAGAGCAAGCTACAGCAATGGCACATATTATACAATATGACAAATTCATTATAAAAATAGGATGTTTATCCTCAAGCTCAAGCCTTTGTTGTTAAAATGCTGGCACAAAATAAAACAGAGAAGAATTATATGTGAAAACACGATATCTTTTTTGTTTCTATCCTCTTAACTCCATCCCTGACCTTTTCCTCGCCTACTCTACTGCTTGTAGTTGTGACATATGGAATGTAAAAAACTCAAACTTGACTCTAGGACCAATTAAAATCAGATTTAAGACATCTTAGTCAGTGGAAAAAACATTGCTCGAGGCAAAAAAAATCAACACGTGCCATGAGAATGCTGAGTAGTCGAACGCATGCACATGCATTAATGTGCCTATAAATAACACTACATTGACACACACTCACATCAATAATAAAGCCTTAAGTTATTATTAACTGGTCCTTTGTAGTTCTATTTTTGGCAACACACATTAGGGTTCATGAGCAAAAAGTCAACATAGTAGAATCTATCAACAAGAAAAACACACACACAACAGCATGCAAGGCAAAATGCTTACCGGACTCTTCTACAAAAGGTTTGCATTATTAGAGGCAGCAAAAGAATGAGAAATAAAAGAGAAATAAAAAAAAAGGGAGGGCATCCAGAATGTAGACAGCCATCAACATCAACTGCAATCATTAATACAGAAGGATGAATCTGGCGTAGTATTATGTACTCATCACACCACCTACACATTCCCCAGTATTCCTCATACCATGATGTGAACAGCAAATCCTGGCCTAGGTTTGCTGTGAAATAAGCTGTTAACCTGCATCAGCATGTCCCTCTTACAAGCCTGTGTATATATGCATAATTCATGCAGAATATGCAAAATATTTCCATAGAAACTAAGCTCATTCAGTCCAATAAATATAAAACTAAGTTTCTAGGTATGTCCAACATTTCAAATCTGTCTGCTTGTCATTTTTGATATATTGATACATGCAGAAACCCAACGTCAAGAGGGAATCTTAATGACATTCAAATGGGCTGTTTTGGAGTGTAGGTCTTACTTTGAAAATAACAGCCAAGACCTAAATGTTTTAGTCTGGGATAAAAGTTCTACTGGATCACTTCAAGGAAAAGGAAGTAAAAGGAAAGAAGCAGAAAGAAGCAGTTTGCTTTTGGAGGCCTGTTTACATTTGGCCTGTCTTCCTCTTTTCATTGGGACATTTTATTGTCAGTCCATAGCCAAGGTAACGCAAAGTAGCCAGGGACTCCGAGTGACTGAGTGACTTGTGTAATTTATGCATGAGGGTAAAGCTCTGCCCTGGCAAACGTGATGCTAATTTGAACTGGTAGAGGTGAATAAAGGTAATTGTGTAATCACGACTACATATACAGGTGACTACATTAGATTATTTTTAACTGATTGTTTCAGATGTCAAAAGAAAAAAGCAGCAGATTCTTAAAATAAGAAAACTGCAACCTTCAAACATTGAATTATTAGTTCACTTGTTTCAAATTTTAAGGATGAATCCATGATGAGAGTTATTCTTAATGATTTAATGTTCATCGATCGACCGATCACAAACTACTCAATATGGCCAAAACCACTAATGTCTCCAATGTATTACGCACATGAACGCAAACACACCAGCATGGAACATCCTTCACACCTGATCAGGTTAACGGAGCCAGTGGGTGAACACACAGAAGCTGGATTAAATTATTGAGTCCAGAAGATCAAATGACCACAAGCCATCTCACTGTACAGCAGACTGACACACAGGTCTATTGTGCCCACTTTCCTACCTGAATTATTCAAGACGGACACCCAAGCTAACTGTCCTCACTGAAGAAGAAAGGAATTGTGGGTAAGTGAGGGAGGCCAAACCCTGTTTTGGAGTCCTAATGCTGATAACAGACAATTTGAAGGGGATGTGTGCTTTGATGTGGACTCAATAACTGAGCTGCAACACTAAACGGACTACACAAGACAACACAGCTCAAATATCAGAAGCCCCAAAAATGAGCCGTGTGGAACTAAAACTATCATATAAAACAGCTGAACTGACTCAAAAATACAGGGAGATGGATTGGTAATCAGTCTAAGGCTCAAACCAGACATACATAATGACATATTGTTGCATACTGGCTTATTATAACAAAGGAGTTATGTTGTCATAAAAAAGGCCCAACAAAACAATAAATTAAGCAAAACAAAACAGTCGGATAAAGTCGAATACAAATGTACAAAAGGAGGTTTAGCTCAGCAGAAACTAGAAAGACATGCACTGAAAAATCTTTACAAATAAAATATATCATGATAAAATGCAGTTAAAGGAAGAAGAAGCAAAAGTGATTAGCACATGCACTTAACATCCATCTTAACACAGGCGTGTGTTAATGAAAGCCAGCAGTGAGAGGCAGTGAGGTCAGAGCTACTCACCATAGGAGACGGGGACAGGGCGATGTTGCCTATGGAGGCTTTGAGCTCGTCGACCGAGGGCACCGCCACGACATGATTTGACGGCAGTGGCTTGATCTTGATTTTGAATTTTTTCCTGTGGTCCTCCTCTCCTTCCGACTCATCAGAGGAAAAGAAGTGTGTCTTTTTGGTGGTGGGCGGTGGTGCAGAGTCAAGGAAAAAGCAAAGTTCCCTACCTTAAACTGTCCAGGATTTACATGACCCAAATCACAATTTAATTTATATGTTTTTCTAATTTAACTTTGTTTACTTTCACGTTAGTATTCCATATTCCTAATCATTGTCCATACTTGTATTTTAATGTTTAAATTATTGTCCTCCTGCTACAGAAACAAAAACAACCTCTTCTTCTAGAACAACCAATTCTAGACAAGACCTAATACAAATATTGACTTAATTTTGGTGCCCACAGGCTGATAGTGTCTCTAAATCAAATACAATTTTCAACCCACTGAGGAGCTAATTGCAAAGTGATGAAATACAGTATTGCCAGCATAACAAACAGAGCATCACCTCTGCTCAATATGAGCTGGCAGGCTGGTTAATCAGTGCATTGATCAGAGTGATATTTCCACGCTTCAGAGAGGGGGTATGGGGCTTTTCTCAAACACTAATCTATGACTTCCTGTTGGAGTCTGGTACACCAATGACTCATTGTAACAGTGTTACGTGCTGCTCCTTCTAACTGATTTAGATCTTTGTTAATTCAATGTTTTTAAGCTTTGATAAGGACTCAAAACACATCCTCATCACTCTATTTCAAGTTGTGTTTTTTTACTTTGGAGATCCCTGTGAAACACAAGGAAATTATTTTTTAGATGCGACTCCACTGATTTGGAAACTCCAGCAGAATTGGAGAGAATGAGATTTACTACGCAAACTGATCACAGTAGACTTAGTTCAAAAATCCCGTACTAACAATGGAAGCGACCCACTTTTGTGACCCAACATAGCTTGGCTAAAAAATGAGACAAATTGATTGTGTCAAATGACAAATGAAGCAGTGCAGAGGATATCTCCCTCTTCGGACTCCTCCTCAGGTCTGAGGCTGTAGCCTTCGTCGTCCACCTCAGGAGAGTTCTGGAACACAAAGTATAAATCTCTTTAGATGTATGTTGGATGTTTTGAGTTACACGCTGCAATGAATTTAGTTGTATGCCGATAAAATACTAACAGACAAATAGCAGTTGGTTCAAGGACTAGCACAAGTTAATTAGGCATGAAACATGACCAAGTGCATATTGATAATGTCATAATCTCTAGCTAAAATCCATGTGAGAATAGATCAAACATTCAACCAGATATACAGTGCTATGTGGAACTACTTTTAAACATTTTGTCCACATTTAGTCAATAACACATTTTACAATAATATGGATAAACACTGTAAGGTCAATCAATGCAGATGAATTACCATAAAATAAATGTCCTATTACTTACATATCTTTCCCAGTCAATATCTTCGTAGAAGCCATTAGGGGCCCCGTTAGCCTTTTTCTGAGACTGAGAGGAGAGAGAAACTTTGATTAAAACCCCAGCAGACAGAGAAGGTACAGTATATTCTGTGCCATAACTGGATGTGTGTCTTTGTTAGCTACTATTTAAGGAAACTACGGCGTAGCTAATACCGGCCTATAAACCCTGATCCTGTGTACTCTGGCTGTCATGTGAGACTGTTCCACAGTCGTCCTCTCACAGGCCCTAATTTGTTCCCCGTTTCATCCGCCTGGTCACTAATGACCTAATAATGGCGATGATTAGTGTTATTATCCAACATGATGCAAATTGTCCAACAGTGCTGGATAATATTTCAGGAAGTTGGTCTTTTCAAGCTTCACCAAAGGGCTCTTTAGTTTGGTGTGTTTTTTGCTAATAAAAAGATAGCAACACTGAACGACAGATGAGTTTAAGAACGTACACTGATGCCTATAATCAGCCTAATCTCTAAACTCTAGTCTAGACTTAACTAGAAATGCATCTACTTAAAGGACTAGGGACTAGGGTTCAGTACCGATTCAACTTCCTGGGGTTCCTGGCAAGTATAAAGAACACAGAAAATAAAATGAACCTCACAATTAGCAGACTTGATTTCCTCCAGTAATATTCATGTCGAATTAAAGTTTACAAATATATGAATTGGCTGATATGTATTACATTTGTTCTGTTACTTACGCCGCTGTCTCTGTCTGGGGACCCCCTGTGAGAGTTTAAAGAACCAGAGAGATGAAAGGAGAGCATGAAAGTCACTTCCCATATGAGCTCTTCATTTGAAAATCAAGTGCTTTGCCACAGTAATTAGTCAAGCCAAAATATTTAAAAAGCGGTATTCAATGAAAACCTTTTCACGCCACTTTACCCACACGCTAATTCACTCACACGTCACAGCACACAAACATTTAGCAGCATGACATGTACGGCTTAAAAAACACCCCTGTAAAATGATCTTTGTTACAGAGGTTTTGCAAGCTCACTATGTGCTTTTTCCAACTGTTCAAAGCCTTATTTCAATCCTGCTTTATTTATATAATTTTAAACAAATCTGCCATGATATGTATAGTAAATATTTCAGCTAAGTGTAAAGAAGCAATTTCCCAAGCAGTGTATATTTAAGGTATGCCTATTATTCTGTAAATCAATAATACCATATGCCACATAAGATTAATAATGGGAGTTTTACAGATTGATTAATACAATACAAAATCCACTGTAGCTCATAATTGACAGGTATACTCTGAAACTGTGCCTGTTCAATGGAAGCAGCCGTCTAACATTCATTTGACAAGACCTATACTTAATACTAATCCTGTAATGGCTCTTACGTATTTTCATTTCATCCTTTCATTCTGCTGTAATGTATATGGACAGTACTCAAATTCAGAGGTTTAAGCCAGCTCCACAGAATAGCCTCACTGTGAATACTTTCAACAGTAGAAGGACTAATGTGCTCTGTGTTCATACAGTGAAGCAGGTACGAAGATCAGGACTTACGTGGAGTCATTGTCCTTCTCTTTCTTCCGTATCCCAAAGGCCTTCCTGGTACGTTTTTTCAATCCTGAGAAAAAACAAGAGAAAAAAGGCGAATTAGAGACACCAAGGGCATGACTAAAAGGTGGTGTATGTAGGTGGGTTAAAGGGTAGGTGGTGTCAGCTACGCCTCATCTATCATCCAGGGGATTAAAGAGGACGTTTTTATGTATTATTGAGTGACTGGCTGCATCGCTGTTAAGGCAAACACTGTCTTTCAGAACTAAAAATGGGTTCACGGTAAACCCAGATGGATAGACAGCCTTGCAATTCTCAAGGCACTTTTTCAAAATGAAATATCAGTACTGCCAAAATCAATGTGCTAAGAATTGAACAACACTTCAGGAGCTATGGTGCACAAATCTGTTGTAGGACACACAGCTGTAAATATACAAAACTTCAATCAATAATGCCAAAAAAAGTGTGAGACGTCATTGACACGTAACCACTCGGCGGATAATTTCACTAATGGAGCTGCTCACTGACTGAAAGTACCGATAATGACTGTGTTGTTGAGAAACAAGTGAGAGAGGTAGGTTATGAAACGGTTTAGAAGATTTAAGGAATAAAGTCTTGAATGCAAAGTCTGGACTTTAAAAAAGGCAATTAATTGTATTCTGTAAGGAAATGGATGGTATGAACATCCAAACCTATGTGTGTGCAGTGTAGAAACAACCTTACAAAGAAAAATAAAAACATTTCTCTCTGCAAATTGAACGCTGCAACTTTCCATTTCAGCCTTATTTTACACTCCATTTTCTATCAGTGAAAGATTTGCAGATTTTGTGTGTTTGTTCTAGCTTTTGGCATCATCTTTCTTATCGTTTTGCTGCACTGTCATGGATGTACTGAAGTGATAACAGAAGTTTACAGCAAATATTTTTCAAAAAATAAGTTAAGATGGACCTTTATTGATCCCCGTAGGGAAATCCCCCCAAATGCCATTGTTTTGAACTGGAACAGTGTATTTTAGTACTATAGTACTATTAAATGTGGTCTGATCCCACTCCTTTCATTCACACAGTAAGTGTGGTTATACGTCTATATGTCGGTGTGTCCCTGGGCAAGACACTTCACCCCAAATTGCTCCTGTGGGGATTGTCTACAGTATTGAGTATGTAAGTTGCTTTGGATAAAAGCGTCTAACAAGTGACATGTAATGTAATGTAATGTATATAGCTTCATGTTTAAAAAAGAAATACTCAATCATGTACTATTTCATTCAAAGGAGTTCAATCACAATACAAATCTAGTTTATTCCAGCTTCACTACAGATCCAATATGATTATTTTTATGAATTGTACTGTACAAATATGTCAAACAACAATTTCTTAAATGCTCCAGCTTATTCTTACCCAAGATGAAAGCCCAGTTGTCCCCCTCCATTTTTTTCTAAGAATTCCTCGACTCTCATTCTTCCTCGCCTGGTTGTGAACTCATCACATCATCTCATGAACAACCTAGCTCCTCCTTACACCACAGGCAGGTTCACACTGAGCCTTAGAGCAGGAACCTGATGCTCTTGCTAACCCAAACACACATGAAAACACACACACACACAAGGTACTGTATCATGAACCTGTTCTTGATCTGTGTCTGGTACTCAAATTCAACGGCAGAGACTTCACTCATAAATAAAAGACAAATGTCATAATTTCTTTCATTTGATGCAATTTGTTTACTACTCAAATCTTTTCAAGGTGTTTTCCACCTTGCATCCGACCATTGTGAACAAAATCTCCAACTTTAGAGAAAAAGAACCCACATACATAAATATAGAACGACGGCACATTCCCAAAATACAGGCTTGTCCCTTTATACACAAAGATATGCACACACATCCTCGCAGAGCATATGGAGACACATGCACGCACCTCAAGAAAAAGAGCCTGATGAATATTTATGGGAGAAGATCAGGTGTTTGGAAACAGCATCTGCTTCATATCAGCTACCAAAGTTATCCGAGCCATTCAATACATGCCAATACCTTCCAGTCTTTTTGTGAGGAAAAAAACGTATTTGAGAGTGCTGGAACTGTCATACAGTTTGTGTGGGTCTGAGTATGTGTTGTTTGGACATTCTGTTGTATATTACAGAAACAAAGAAATGTGCACACAGACAGACACCTCTTCATAACTGAGACCAAGTGTTATGCCTCAAACTAATGAAGGACTCATTCCTGTAAGGCCAGACTAAAGATTGTCTTCTTTTATTCTATGGTTTGACGGCTTCCCTCTCTCTGATCCTGGTGAGGCATCTATCTGAGGTCGCTGTTAGAGGACACTGTGTGCTCTCTCAGGCTGTAGCGTAGTAGAGAATGGGAGCTTTCATTTTTCCATCAACAGCTGTTCTGCAAAGCCAACAATGTATAACACATTAAAGTTTATATCGTTTTTTTTTTCACTTAAGTTTATTAATTTATAATGATGCCACTGAAAAGCCCAACATTTTAAATGTCTTCACACTGACATGATGTTTCAGACTTAAGTGAAGAATGATGTCTTTCTAGATTTCTTGCCTCTCTGTTGCCCTCTTTTCCACTTTAGGAATAATTCCCTCTCCTGTAAATCGCCCCCAGTCAAGAGCTGCCAGGTTTACAGCTGTGTTAATGAAACAGTATTTAGTTTGAACGGGATGGGGTGCACATGGCAGCTGTACCCTGGCTACAGAAAGTATGCATCCTGCATTACATGGGATTAAAATCTGCATAATTATTTCACTTTTAATTAGTTTTATTGTTTGTTTCTCTTGTCTTGCGGGTCCATTGAGTATCGTTTAACTTAATGGCACTGAAACACTTGATAAAAGAGATATATCTTAAAGATATCTTAAAGATATGCTCAAAAAAACAGGCCTAGGTGCAGCATAAAGACACATGACAAGAGCTCTTTTCCTGCATATCTGTCCTTAAGGTGCCCTTTCATAAAGTGTACATATGTTTTTCATTTTCTTCTGTTCTATTTGGCTATGCAGTTTGGCATAACTAAAACTAATGAAACACATTTAAATAACACATAAGGTAACCTTAATCTTCAGATCCTTCAAAGGTCTAATGTTGCAGTCTCTCTGTATACAAACATTTCAAACACAGAACAAGACCATAGCAGAAATTGAATCCATTCATGAGCTAACTGGCCAGCGTAATTAAAAAATGAGGCAATACATGACCATCCCAATTTTAGAGAGCAGCAGGATCTAAATCTGATTGGATGACATTGACGTGAAAGAATACATGAGTCCGTATGGCTGGGGTTAATTAACGTGAAATAACACAGTGTGCCACACACACAGCTTTAATGACTTAATGGCTTCCGTTCAGAGAGATGCTAGCACAAGTGCTAACATAATTAGTGGTCTCTTCTCAAGACACAGTAATGTAATTGTAGGGAAAGCCAAAGGACATAAAGCCAAGCAGGAAAGGACACTGCCAAAACTAAAAAAACTAGCTGACAACTGAACAGCAACGGTACACTGACCAACACATTCAGACATTTTGCTTCCAAGACACATACATGTCCAGTTTTTTTTTCTGTGGGACTACATTTCTAGAGCTTTATTTTCAACATTTTGTTTATCTGGTCTCTGAAAATAATGTATAATGTAAGGTGTGGAAAGCTAACTTTAGAAAGGGTCCCACGAAGTGAAAACAAACTCACAAGAGGAGGAACATCGCTCAGAGCAGCAGTGTGTTATTATCATAACTGTGAGGTCCACCCTTCGACCTACAGGAAGAGGTTAGGACTAACACTGCCTTTAATAAAATATACCATCTTGAAACAGCAATTATACCTCTTTCCCATTATTAATTTGGAGTGCATGTGCACAAGAGCTTGTTTCAAGCCTGACATAAGAATCAACTTAGAAAGGACATCAAAGATTTGAAAGCTACCAAAATTGTAAATCTACACCAGTTTTGGATAAAATTCTGACATGTATGGCTTTTAAATACTAGTTTAGATAAGAGAGCATTTTAAGTCCTTTTTTAAACTTTCATTTGTTGCTTTATTGTAATGGAACATGAAAACTGAAAACACTTTCTAAATCTAATTTAGTGCCTGAATAATTTACATTTCCCATGGATGGAAAAACATGTTAGTGGTTATATTCCTGTGTAGTATGCGTGTCAGAGCATGCTCAGGAGGGAGAACAACTTGTTCACGAGACGGTGCGTCAGGTTGTTGTTGGTATTGAGTCAAGCTGTTGACTAAGATCCACTGGCAGGCAGGTTAGCAGACAAGGAGACAAGTAATTAGTAGAACAGGACGAAGGCTGGCGGGCAAATATACGAGCAGACAGTACAAAACAAACGGCAAACAAGACGGGCTGTAAAAAACTGTAGTGACAGGGAGACAGCATGCACCGAGACAGGCAGACTGGCATACGGTAGACGAATGCAGAGACAGACAGGCATGTTGCAAACGGGAGCTTTAAAAGGCTTTTGGAGTGACTCATCCATACTCCTGGCCCTGAGAGGCACGAAGAGGAGGCAGGTGAAGAGAGAAAGGCTGCTGGCAGATACACTTACAATGACCTCGCAATGGCAGAAAAAAATGCTCTAATATCAGGAGGAGACACGTGATGTGCAGATATGAGAAAGCTACCTCCATCTTATTTCATGCAGACCTGAGCAGAGCTGAAAAACTAAAGAGATTTTAACACTGAAATGTATTATTGAAAGAAGAAGAGCAGAGGAGACTAATTATTTGCTCTGGATGTGCTAACAAAAAATATATGATTCTTTTCAGCAGCTAAAATGCTGCCATCATGTCAATATAAGACAGTAAGTCTCTGTATTTCACTTTGACTCATGGCATAGACACAAACAACGTTTAATAAAATGTACCACAAACAATGCCGTGCAGGTCACAACATATCTCCTAGCACAGGAAGGAAGAGAGCCATTTACTCAATCTCCCCCACCTACTTTTTCCCTGCTCAGGATTTAAGTCACAACTTCCTATAAGCTTCCGGCCTCTAACATAAAGATGGGAAGGGGAATCTTACAGAAGAGGCCACTCGAAAAAGAGCTGTGTTTGCAAATATCTCTCTGTCTCATTAGCTGACCGCACAAACAGAAAGCTGGGAGGGAATGGCCATCGCCAGCCATCATCTTCAACCTCACTGTGTGTTTCAGTGTGGCAGAGGGAACACAAAGAGAGGGCGTCAGTTTGCCGTTGTGCTTGTGGATACTAAATTTAGACCTGGACTATACTGTCCAGGTGGCTGCACTGTGAGCTATTAACTGGAACATAACGTATCCAACGTATACACAAACACACAATAGAAATGTGACGGTTCATGTTTGTTTGGTTGCACAGATGCACTCTTTTGGTGGAAAAGAGATGTTTCATCGAGTGACGTCACAGACTCCTAAGAAAAGTGGGTCAGGGCCAGAAACCATATAGCAGCATGCCGGCAGTACAAGGATGAACAAAAGATGTTGATAATGCCAAGAGGGTGGTGATGCATCCATCTGTGCAATCACTCTGTTTCAATTCTATAGCTAATTTGTCTGTTTATGCTCATTTGATTTAGATAAATATAACAACTATTGCTTAAAGATAGATTAGCCAGTTGAAAAAAAGGTTATTCAGCACCAACGTATATAACTTTCAATACATTTCAGGTCCTTTTTAAACAAAAATGCTCACTCTACTCCTTTTTCTTGAATGTGACAACTTTTGTTTGAAAAAAAGAAACATTACAGTCAAATTGTGCTCATGTAAATGTTCTTATACAGACAAAGCAATTTAGAAAAGTAAACTTAACAATCACAAATAGCAAGCCTGACTGAGAACATTAAATACTAATCACATACCCAAGTTGTCCAACAATCACAAAAATAATTTCACCACGGCATAAGATTAATGCCACATATTATTGGCTGTAAGATGATCTGCAGCACTTTTCTGTCCATCTCTCCTTCTGTCCGCCTCTCTTCATCCTTTCCCCTCACCATCCTCACTCCTTTCTCTATAAACAGACAGCTCTCATGGTTCCCATCCCAAGGCTTCAAATAGCCTCTACCAAGGACTGTGTGGTAAAGGACCCTGCTGCTGGGCCAACAAAGTGGCTTTTAACATGGATTTTTGCCACAAAGACATTGAGAGAAGATGTATTTTCACTCGTCCCTCCATTTATTGACACAAGATTTCATAGATCAGAGAGGAGGATACGGGAACTATAAAGACAGAAAATTAATTTTGTATTCCTACAAGATAATGTGATTCATTATCAAGCCAAGAGTTGATGTGTTAGTTTGCAAGATCGAATTTAAGATACATGCTGTGAAAGTTAAAGAGTTTCTTTCGAAAGCTATCAAACCACAATTTTAAGCTCCTGCGAACCAGCAGGGATCAGTGCTTTGAGATATTTTTTAAATATTTTTGACATTTTTAGTGCCGTCTGTTGCACATTCACAGACTCTAAGAGTAGTTCTAAACTTGACACTAACAGTACCACAACTTAGGCCCCATCCGCACAGAGACGAAAACGAACCGAGGTCGATATCAAAAAAGTATTCCGTCCACACGGAATCGGCACAAGAAACGTGTCCGTCCACACGAGACCGCTCGACCCGCTGGAGACGCTGTAGTACATATGCCGGGCCGCTGTACTTCCACCACAAAATACACCAAAAGCAGCGAATAAGACCCCACGAGCATGGTTGCCATGGCTGCCCTTCTGGTTATTCTCCGCGGTGGATTTAGCTGCTAAATCCACTACATTTTAGCAACATGTAGTTCATGTAGTTCTCCATGTCCACTTGTTGCTGATGGTTGTGGTAGAGGAGCTGTAGATTTTGCACTAACATCTGTAGCATGGTCAGTAGCGTCTGGAGCACGAACGCAACCCTGTGATCCGCCATTGTTGTTGTTGGCGAAACGCATCAGCAATGACGCGGGAGAGGTGGGGCTATGATCGTTTAGGGCGTACACATGGTGCCGCAAGCGTTACGTTACCAGACCTTCCCACTTTGGGATGCGTTAACGTTTGAGGGCTCCATTTCCGCGGTTCCGTTACGGCCTCGTGTGGACTAACCTGTGGCGGACTGGCCATTGGGACGTTCCGTTGACAATGTACTAGCGGTACCGAAGTGGGCCGGTCGGATAAGTCACTAGCACCCCCCCGTTGACAATGTACTAGCGGTACCGAAGTGGGCTAGTCGGATAAGTCACTAGCATCCCCCCCCTGTCGACAATTTACTAGCGTTACTGAAGAGGGCCGGTCGAGATGCCCGGGCTGATTTTTACAAACCATCCATACGATAAAGAACTATAGCGGATAACACCCGTTTCGTCTCCGTGTGGACGGGGCCTTAAAGATGGCATATAGTTGACAGGCAACACTTTTTCAAACAAGCTCCATCAAATGTCTCCAGACAAACAGTGTGTGCATGATTGTTGTCAGAGTAAAGTTGTCAAACCCCCGATAGGCCCCTGACTGTTCCCTGGAGACGACTCCCCAGCTATTTTAGTCATGTCCGCCTATCAAACCAGATCACCATAGACACCACTGACAGGAAGTAGAAATTATTTTCTCCCATCCACATTTCTCTGACAGTACCCAGAAATGTCATCTGCAGCCGCCCAGCCAGAACCCATTAGCATAGGAATATGCATCAGCAAGGCAAGAAAATATCCTCTTTTTTACGCAGCTGCATTTCATTGTTATTTTTACATGGCACATTGGCTTGGGCGTGGAAATGACATTCAACATACAGTTCAGCTAGACCAGTAGTCCTACCATGGATGCTGCAGAGAAGTAAAGCTATCAGTCTTATTTGGATGACTTCTTCCAAAATGTACACATTGGCCTCTTTCACTAGCGTGCTGTGTGCTCGTGAAAGAGACTGCTGTCCCTCCTCCTCTGGGAAAATGATTCTAGTCTTGTACATGTTTTCCTAAAGATGCATAATACTATTGTAAAATGGCTAAATAAAGTCACAGATAAAGGTGTTGTATATTCAGAGTTGAATTTGATCACCCCCGCAACAGCACAATACAGGAAAAGAGTGGAGAAAACACTTTGATGGTTGCCAGTAAGATGAGAGAATTAAGTGTTATTTACTGCATAACAAAAACCTGAAGATTGTCTTCTAGAAGACAATTGGACAGAAATGATTTATTGTGTCAGTTTAAGCCTCCTTTGGGACAGCAAGGCCACATATGATGTCAGAAAGAGTGATATGGTCTGGTTTTGAAGATTGTTTCTGTCCATGTTTTAGCTTTTGGCCACCAACAACAAATAACTAATGTAGAATACTGTACCTCCATGCGTGAGTGATTTGTGACCTACAGGGATCCTGACAAGTTCACGTTTTACATTTTTATCCCTGCTTTATAATCATTATTTTAGAAACATTATTCCAGCAGTTAATGTAATGTGATCAAAAGGTGGTTGCTTGGAAATTCAAAGACACGTTGTTATATGATGCAACACATCTGCAAATATATTACACTGGATAAAGTATGAATACTTAAAAGGCCTTGGGTTTACTTTAGTGGAATTTCGGACTACTTCAGCCTTGTCTTTCTGAAATGATGGAAAGCACACATAACAAAGACCATGTTGTAGTTCATGTAAAATGTAGTTTTCTGAGTACCGAGCGTGTCTAACAGGCAGATGCATTCATGTCTGACAAATTAAACTGAATATATTTGGGTTTTGAATTGACACAATAAGATAATTAAAGACATCACCTTGGCTATTTTTATTGTTCTGACATTTTGATGGACCAGACGACCAATCTTTTTATCAAGAAAATAATTGGCAGCTTAGTGGATGTTATAAATTATTGTTAGTTGCAGCCCTTTACCAAAAGCAAGGCTGTTATATGCCTGATATGACTGTTGACCTTTAAGCAAATGCAATTTAAATGTTTCCTTTGTATCCGCTTGTTTTTGGCTCAGGAGTAAAACAGCAAGGATGTTTTTTTTTTCGCTCTTCTCATTCAAGAGTGGCTCAAGATAAGTTCAGTGCTCCAGCCTGGCAGAGTTACAATCCCATATTGATCAAGAGTCTCCTGGATGTAGTTTTCTAAAGTGACACAAAATATAATTGACTCCGAAGGACAGACCAACCTTAAACTGGAATGCACAGTATGCTAAAGTAAGAAGCTGCACACAGTCTAAAAATAGTTCAACTAAAGTACTCAGAAGACCAAGTGCTGACTGTAAACAATCAAAATCAAATTACATTAATATATATTTGAAATAAATCCATATACCAACTTGAAATAAAAGATGAAAATAAAGAAAGAAAGAGACAGTCTTAGAAAATAAGAAAAACAAACAAATCAGAGTCTGCCCACTGTACGACCACAGCCTGTATATATAGTAATTGATGTGCTCCCTCGTGTGTTTATTGCCATGTGATCTGTGTTTGCTGACAAGTGATCAATAGTCCAATCCTGTAAACATGTTTGTTTGGATTATCTGTCGGTTACAGCACTGCAGCGTAGCCCAACTGGCGGCAGAAATACCAATTATTTCAATCTATGCCAATCTTTTTTTTAACTGACTGCAAAGGTCGCCAATACTGCTGACTTCACCTATCAATGGTCCTGAATGTAACTCTATGGAGCTTTCGACCACATTTAACACAAAAACCTTTTGATTTGCTAGTCTAACAACCCGTACAAAACATACCAAAATATTATTTCATTTGAAACTGTTTGACATCTGTTTGCAACTCTAAGATTGTGGAAAGCCAAAATGCTAAAAACATAAAAATACTCAACTCTCCAGAGATTTCCCCTTTCCTTTAATAGCAAATGCAATGATTTAAAGTAAATGAGCCAAAGGCAAAAAAGACAGTGTGGGTGTACAATGAAGTGTGATTCACAAATGAATGGATGGATATATATTTTAAATGTAAATACAATATATATGTGAAGGAGATGGAGGATGATAAGGAGGAGGGTGGCGGGTCTGTGGTGAGAAAACATTTGACACACATAAACACACGCTTACACCTACCTAAGAAGCAAGAACTAGCCCACATTTAATGAGTCACGATGAATACATTTTACAATTTTTGAGAGAAAAGAGGCCAACAATTATTAAGAATAAACAGCAACTAAACAGAGACTTGGATACAGCCCATTGACGCTTGAGCACACGTCCTACAGTTTCTTACATTTTACAGTATCATTGCAAACACACAGTGGGGAGAGCAAGGATACAAAAAACTAAACTCTGGAGATATAGTGCTGTTTTCTGAGCAGAAGTATCATCAATTTTCTATGTTCACTAACCAACGGCAGGTAACATCAACTGTTGTCAAGTAGAGCAAAGGTGAACTTTAATTCCATTTAGTAACAGTCTTCTCTATCTCCTCTGTGAATGTATCAACCTGAAACACACAGCCTTGTGACTTGACTGTAAAAGACAGTTTGATCAATATCGTTCAATACTCTATCAAAACTGGAAATGAGAGAGCCAATACTGGAAACTGCTGATTGCTTAGGCCAATCTATAACAACATGTAGTCTATATTGCTACAACTTCTAAATCTGCCTGCATTTGTTCAGTTGTTATTTTACTGTATACACTGTGTACAACACAACAAAAAAACAGTAAACCAGTTTTAGGAAAGTTTCTTATGAATATAAGAAACTTAACAAGCTAGTTTTCGGTAAATGTAACCGTCGAAGCCCGAAGTGGCATCTTGGAGCAGCAGTGTGAGTGTTATTGGCTTGCTTGCTTTGATGGCAAAACTGACCCTTTATGGAAAGAATCAGCATGGCAATTAAATCAGTGTAATGGTGAAAACGGAATGCTGCAGAAACTCTGCTTCAACTGTCAATTACACCCATTGAACATGTTCCTGATGATCCACAGCACAGCTTTCTATGAAGGGTCTATAATAAAGGTGTGTGTGAATGTGTGTGTGTTAGCAGATATAATCCTGGGAGTTTGCCAGTGTACTATATGGGCTCTCTTCTCAATAACAAATCACCTCTCTGTCAGCCAATGCACCAATCAGGTAAATGGCCCTCATGCAGAAACCCTTTTCACTTCCATATTTTTAGTCTGTCAGTGTCAACCCTATCTTTTTGTTCCTCCTGCCTCTGTTCCCTTTCCTCTTTTACTCTAAGTAAAGCAGAGGGTAATTACTAAACAACCTCTCCTCCCACAAATCCTGTTAATAAAAATAAGCCCATTCATCAGAGTGTCAGTTCCTCATAGGTCAGCAGTGCTTCAATACTTCGCAAAGACCAGATAGACTAAGCACTTCAGATTCTCTAGAGACATGCTACTTAAAGACCCACTCATCCAATTTTTACTTTTTGTATGGAACATCTGATTAGGTGTATGATTAATATTGGCATATGATTCATTTCTTATTTTATTGACTGATTAGCCAGTTAGTTTGCTTATCATGTATCACTCATCTAAATTCAAAGACATTGTGTTTGAGTAATAGAACACTTTTGAAGCATCATGACTTAGTTTTGACCGGTGACATTTTAGGACAGAAGAAATGACTACTTCTATATTTTTCCTTAATTGCGGCCTTATTTGAATAAGTGTCATGGGTGGAGAACTACTGCCTATACAAATCAAGTTGGTCAAGTCTGAGAAAATAACACTTACAATGTCACCAGGGGTTCTCTCAGCATGGCCTTGGATACTACAAATTCATATCACACTATTAAACTGATGTCAGGAGTTTCGCAATGAACCATGCGGGCAAATTGTACTATGGGAAATATATGATTTAGCATTTTTAGAGTTGAATTCATAGTATGGAACCAGTAAGTGTATCTCTTTAGTGTTATTAAACGTTATGGAATTCAGTTTTAAATGTATTGCTTAATTTTGTACCACTAAAGTGTGCATGGAGTTACATTTTTTCAAGGGGATCATCAAAAACCTTGGTGCTGCTACTAACAGGCATCAAAACACCAACATTTCAATTAGGGAGTAGGCAGAGAGCAGCAGCAGGATGAATGAGGCCACAACTGAAAGAGACATAGAAGAGGGATGTGACTCCAGCATCATTTCTCCTCTGGGCAGTGCTTTCCCAGCAGCCAATCCGGTGTCTTCCTGTTACCATGCCAGCTATATGATTATGTTGTGAATACAGTCTGTGAGAAAGACATGTAAGAATGTGTCCATGTGTGATAAAGAGGGAGCGAGACACAGGCAGAGAGGCGTACAGTAGATTGCCAGTCAGATTATGTGGCTGCCCAGAATGAAAAGTTTCCACATGAGCAGTAAGCAGTGCTGAACACAATGTGTTCCCAGGCTCTCTGTGTATGTGTGTTTCTGTGTGTGTGTCTGTGTGGTTTTGTCCAGATGAGGCCTGACATAAAGTTGATATGTATCAGTAGCTCGGATGCAGCCTGGTCACGTCTTCCTTCCATGTGCCCCAGGGGAGCACAGAAAATTACTTCGTTTGTAGAAAAAAAAAAATATGAAAATGAGAACAGAAAAGGGAGGAGGCAATGAGAGAAGAGAGCATTCAACAGAGTGTCAACTTTGCAGACTCTGAAGAAACACAGAAGTGACAAGCCTAAAATGGATCAGATCAACAACAAATGTACTCCATCTCTTGTTCCTCTGGCCCAAATTCCTGTGGATTATATCTGCCTTATTCCCTCCCAAAAATCTAATCTCAGTTCATTCTGGTTGAGGCAGACCGCTGACTCCACCCCTCCCCTGTTCACACCCAGATTATAGGTTTGGTCCGTTTTGAGTTGCCAAAAGAATGTCCTGACTGTCTTTGGTTCATTAATTAAGGCAAGGGCTTATGACAAACCTCTGACTGCATCTTCTCACAGCTCTCAGATAAAGAACTTTATAAAAATATGGAGCGCAATCTGGAGAGGGAGCGAAAGTGAGAGTGACACATGGAGGGTGGGAGGCAGAAAGAAAGAGGGGATGTGGAGAAACCGTGATGAACCACAAGCTCTGGAACCACTTGGAGGGAACAAACCATCAATTGCAGTGTCACAGTAATGGCCAGCAATCTGGTGTTATGAAAAATCTTATATAACTACTGACTGCATCTACTTACCCTCATGGTAAGAAGACACAGTCAGTGAATACCTGAAGATATTATCTTAACATACAGTAGCAAATTAAAGTACAGACCCCATCTAGGAACTTCAGTCATCCTGTTGGCTCAGTTTCTTTGTGCACTCACACCATGTGCAGCAAGGCCATCAGTTTTAATGATGACTCAACTGTCTGATTTTTGACCGTATGACAATAAAAAAGGATGTACAATGTTTAAATTAATTATATTTCTTTTAGTGTAGCTTAATGAGTGCCTATCAGCTCTGTTCATCACTTTATTTCTCAATAGGGCTGGCATATTTATGTATGCTCTTATGTTCAGTACACATCTTGTGTACACCGCCTAACAGGAACAGATAAAAAAAAGGATGTTATGTAAAATACCGAGAATTCTACTACTACTGCTGCACTGGAGTCACGCCAAATGCAGGACAGAGCGACTGTTAAACAAGCGGCAGTCCTGAAGCATTGATGTGCAGACACTTATTGCACATAGAAACAGATCCATGCAGCGTGCATCCTTTGTACTATTAGTGAAATAGTACAAAGGGTTAAAACGGCTGGATTACAGCCTGCTCCCCTCTCTCTATCTGGCGCACACTGTGATTAAAATGAATACTAAACACCCTTTTGTATTGCTGATGTTTTATAAGAGTTTACATTTTAGGTCAATTAAATAAAGCAGCAGGCATGAATTCTGAATGTATTATTGAGGAACCGAAGAGATAACTTTAGCTCTGCAGTTACATTTAGGGCAAGAAACTTGAGTAAACATTTCACACAATTCTGTTTAGACCTAACTTTACATATACTGTAGTTTAACTGGGACGGTTTTAATAGTGCAACTTCTTTCATTAGGATACAAACAAAGTCGATTCTAACCCCATGATGCGGACTAATAAAGCAGAGCTAAAAAAAAGAGCTGAAATATTTGACATGGACAAAGATGCTGCTGACTACAACTCTCAAATGTGAGCAAAGATACTATTTGCAATAGCTTTATGACCACAGGGGGAAAAGAAAGATCAAACATCCTTAGGGGGGTTAACCATCCTGTTTTGTCCTTAATCCAATCCAAAAACAACCCTGAAAGATGACACTTCCTAATGATACCTAAAGCTGGTGTTGGACAGCCCAATCTTAACTCCAGACAAATAAGACAGGAAGGCCTTCTTTTTCTGTATCACCCCCACCAGCAGTGGTTTACATCATGGTAAAGTGAAGGGAGTAACTTTCTTTTACTCCAAACTCCTTTTTAATTAGGACAAATGGCTCTCTAATCAATGGGTCTTCCAAGCTCATTGGTTTTTGGAAATGATGCCCACTGAGCGAATATGAATCTCACTCAGTTCCTGAAGAACAAGGTCAATGAGGTACTGAATCTCTGAGAAAATATTTTGGAGTGGTGATTCTGTAATGTGATGAGAAACACTGTAAATCATCTTCAATGCAGTTCACATCCACTCTCCTCTCTTACACTTATTTTCTCCTATACTGCCTGGCTAAGCACAGAAGTGTCAAATCATTTTGGTTTATTGGCTTTATGTTGGTTACAGGTTATTGTGACAATTCTTCAGCCTGATCACCGAGTACAGTTCTGTGTAAACTGATGCATTTGGCAGCACTCTGATCCCATTTTGTATCTTGCTTAGTCTGACAGTTCTCCAATGCCAACTTTAAATGAAATTCTAAATTGGGATGAATGAGGAAAAATTAGTATGGCCTCTCGTTTGACTTCAATAGAGTGGTGCAGTGACGAGTCCTAAAACCCAGAAGTGAGTTAGCATTTTACCACTGCCGGTTCCCTCGTCTCAGAGTCAATGGGATTTCTCCATAGGATTTTGAAAAATAGTTGGAAATAAGGTCTGTGGTTGACACAAACTTAAGAGGCGGATCACGTTTTGTTCTACGACATTAAATACTGTTGGTTTAAAGTTCCTTACACACCAAACTGACACCAAAGAACACGTCCCGACGGAACGTCGGCTCACGTCTCCTCGCGTCTCTGCGTCTTGGCCATGTTTCGCACTGGAACACACCGCAAAAGACTTCAGCCGACGGCCAAGTTGCACTTACAAACTGCGCATGTGTGAGTGGCAATAACTCTCCTTACCAGCAGGCGTCGGTAGTGTGTATTCGTCATTCAAAAGAGGCAACAACCGGAAGACAGACTGCGTGATAACCGAGAGAAGAAGAACAGACTGCGTGATATAAACAAACAACAAATAGCGTGTGCGTTACATTTTCACTCTACAACGAGAAGATCATGGGGCTTTCCCGAACCGGTGTTGAGAGCTGGAGTTAAATGAAATCTCAGATTTGCCTTCTTAATAGTTTGTTTGGGTCCCTCACTTCCGTTTCGCATCTTATGCACTGATTCGCTAAGCTGAACAGCCAATCAGAGTGATTTCTTTGGCCGACGGCCTTTGGCCGACAGCCTACCGATTCAACATGTCGAATCGGCGACGGAAGGTGTCGGCAGGCCGAAAAGACACGACGGTGCAGTACACACCAATCTGAGTAGGGCGACACGACGCTCATCGCCGCCGAAAATCGGCTCGGTGTTTAAGGACCTTAAAGAACCAAAGCACAGACGCTAAGGTGCAGCGGAGATTACAAACTTCAGTATCCTAGTCGAGAAGAAGAGGCTCTCTCTCCTTCCTCCCTTGGCAGTTATGGCAGATATTGGTATAAAAAGTGACTCACAGACTAAGGGAATATCAAAAATCCTATGCGGCCATCTTTCATTATAGACACATTGTTCAGCAGATGCTTCCTTCAGTACTCCACACTAGTGATTCCCAGTTGGTCTGCAGGTGACAGGTGCTTTGTGCCTTGTGGTTTAGTTTCACTGATGTGCAGTTTCTTCACTATACCTCTAACTCCCATGTCTCCCTGCCTCCCCTTTCTCTCCCCTCTGCCTCTCTCCCTGCTGATATGGTGAAAATCAATGGCTCCTCTATTCTGTGAAGGGCCTGATGTCTGCTAATGAAATCCTATCTGCCATGAGTCACCCATCTGATAGCTGCTGGGACAACGGCTGGCAGAAGGGCCGTCTCTTCAGCATCAGTTATCATCTCTCGCGCAACAACAAGCACGTCTTTATGGGCACATCAATTCATGCAAACATAAATGTGTAAGCCCTGATTTTTGAGGTCACTGTGCAAGTGAAAATGCAAAGCGAATACAAGTCACGCATGAATGATAAAGGCATACAGCATTTCATCTGAAAGCATTCCAAGATTATCTGTTAAGTCGCCATGCAATTATTCTTACTGTGATTTTTATCTATAATCTTTACTTAAATCATACATTACATACAGCTCATCCTGTGGCCTGAGTGTGACGAATGATGCTGATATTAATTTTTATTTTCTAACACTTTCAATGGGCACTGCACTAGTTAATAATGACTGGTACTTTGAGATGAATGTATAGATACTAATGATTGTATAGTGGCCAATAACATGACACTCAGCTGAAAGTCCCACAGATCTGTGCATGTAAACACACTGAATTCCAAAGTATTAAAATACTGCAAGAATGCAGAATGATTTATCTTCAGCTCTTTCACACAAGCCTGAATGTCAACCAGGCCTACAGCCTAATGTACACAGAGAGCACAGACAAGTACACACTTACACAAACCAAAACTGTCTATGCGAACAGTATGATCCTGAAAAACATGTTACACACATCTGGCGAGACACATCTACAACCGCTGCGTTTCTCTCTTTAATCACATCCTCAAAACACTCAGTTCATCCCTCTTTCATGAATCACATTTCTCTTTCCATAACCTACATCTCTTTTTTATCTCTCTTTCTGCAACCTTTAAATCTCTCCTTCATCACTACATCACTCAAGCGAGCCAGTCTCAATCTAAACGCTGCTAATCTCTTCCTGTAGCTGTGTCCCTGCATCACTGTGCTCGTGCATCCTCCGCTGATTGAAGCTGACATCTGTTTGCACTAGTCAGGCTAGTAGCATACAGCACAAACACACGGGGAGTGCTGGACTTAAACACATCCACAGATATGGCAAGACAGGGATTTGTCACACACATGGACAAATACAATGCCACATTTTTTTATAAAACAAACACTGAAAGAAAATATTTAGAAAATGGAAGGAGGAAAGAAGAAGAGGGGATATAAAACTGAAGCCTAAAAGAACGTAAAAAAAGTCAGTCAGCAGTATATCTTGTATTTCATTCTCTGTTTTGTTCCTCCCTGCTGTATTTCCTTACTCCTGCACATAAAGTATGAGGGGTAGCTGAGCTAAAATATCAATGCAGGTTTTTAATGTCGGCTTCAAGAGCAAATATTTCTTTCAAGATCAAAATGCAGGAAAAAAAACTAAAAACAGGGGCATACTTATTATTAATTAATATGTCATTATATATATATATATATATATATATATATATATATATTCAGCATTTTTAATACACGTCTGTTTCACCCTTTACAGTATTATTGCATATGTAAATCATCGTAAAAATAAGTCATGCTGTTTCCCTGGGGCTTTGTGAAAGGTATTCTGGGAAATGAGGGAATCATTAATTAAAGTAGATGATGCAAGTTGAAGGTAAGTGGGTACACCAAAAACAGAACACAGCATCTCATCATTAACACTCATAATGAGTAGAGAGTATGTGAGCATGTGTTCTGATGTTTAATTGACAAAAAAAGAAAAGAAAATACCACACAAATTAAATCGGTTTAACTGCAATAGAATGTCATGTTAATTAATTAATTAATTAATTAAGTAGAGTCGAAGGAGATTGTGCCAAGCACTAACAGTCGGCTTGGGAGCTGAATACATTATGCAGAGAAGAAGCACATTAATATTATATGGCCAAATAAATCCAACTTCCCTGGGGGGGTTTCCCTGCCACCGTGTCTATCCACGTCGCTTACCACTGCGACTGTTAACGTGCTAATCAAGTCCAAATCAACAAAAACCTGAAGCAACAGAGCTTCCAACTACAGACTCAGTGAGAGCTGAGCACACAGAGACGGCTTTCTCTCCGGTCTCCTCCACAGACATGAGTGGAGTCTCGCAACACAGCTTGTTAGAGGGGGAGAAGGGGGGTTGCTACGTTTTGGCCCTGGTCAGTGAGACGTGACTGCCATACTGGACGCTGAAGTGTTGCCATTTTCAGAGAAGCCTGTGTTACCAATTGGGCTGTTCACAAAAGACACGCTGAAGCACCGTTTCACGACCCTCGGTGATAGTTCTGGAGTCGATAATATTTTTCCTTGACTGCCGCGAGCAAATCTGGCAACGCAAACTGATAATCTACTATAAACAATATAAATGATATAGTATAAATGATATATGCGTCCCCTGCTTGCTAACACTTTTGACTTTTCTCTTCTTTCTCCCTGCTGTTCTCCTGGACGTTGAATTCCACAATTTGTTTCCTTTACTTTAAAATCCATCAACTGTATGTACTAGGGATGGGAACGATTAATAGAATATTCGAAATTATTCAGGTATTCGAATATGAGAATATGAGTTATGAATATTTTTATTGTAATAAACAGTGCCATAGCTAAATGTGTTAGGTCAAAAGTGTGTTTTGCTCCGCTCACCGGTCCCTCACAGCGGGCAGAGCTGCAGGTGCTGATCTCTCTCTCGCGTCCGGTTATACTTCACTCCGTTTATGTCCAAATCCATCAGATCTAGCTAGTTCTAGCTAATGATATGGCTGCTGCCCCTCCCTACACGCAGATCACGCAGACTCAAACCTCATCTTATGCCCAAATTCCAGCTGAGAGGGTCTTCTCTACAGCTGGCCTGATTGTGAATCGCCTCCGCACCCGCCTCTCCCCTGAGCATGTGGACATGCTCATATTCTTAAACAAGAATGAGTATTGAATAGCTGCATTCTGTGCATAGGCCCTGTTATAGGTTGTTGATCTCTGTTGTAAGAGGGTTACGTTACCCTAACCCGTTATGTTGTTCTTGTATGATCCCTCTTTAATTTAAAAACCAAGTTATGTTTTAAGCATGAAAGCTGTAGGCCTATAGCTGTCAACTGTTCAAACTGTGATCACCAGTTCAATACATTTGACAAATTCGACTTGGTTTCTATACTTATTTGAACATGTATTTATTTATTTATTTTAAAAAATATATATATTTCGGTTAATCGGTTAACCGTTTTTTTGGGGGTCGAATATTCGAATATACATTTGCTTTCAAATTCCCATCCCTAATATGTACTAGAAATATCCTATTGTAACTGTTGTGTGACTGTTATTTAAGTTACATACACTCCGTATTTGTTGGTTGTGTCTGAACGGAGAGCAAGCGCGATGAAGACACGCACACAGACGGACAGAAAGACATCAAATAGAGAGAAAGACAGCAGAGGAGCAGAATGGCTTGATCGGCGGGAAGAAATGCACTTCTGGGCACAATCAATTATTTCTCTGAAAAGTTTCAACGCGCAAAAATGGAAATAATGGAAGCCTAGACATTCAAGAAAGGTCCTCAGGTGGAGAAGGAATGATGTGGGGAAAAAGAAGTTGGGAACAGCGAAGGAAAAACCTTTTTAAAAAGATGCCACTAGAGCACTGTATGATAGTACATGGGCTTACATAGCAACTGCATGTACATGCATCACTGATCATTTTTACTTGGACGGCACAGCACAACTTTCTGTGAGCAGAGCAATGCATTCGTAAACCAATCCACAATGTAGTTGATTTATATTCTGTACACACAGAAGTGATGACGCGAATCAGAATGTATACTGAAGCTGCCATTTTGGAAAAATATGCTAATCCAGACAGAAAAAAAAATGTAGAACAAAATCATAACAAAACAAAAATCTAGGACAAATCTACCCCTTTAATAATTTCTTAGTTCCCCTTCCCACCACATGAGTTGATCAGATTCCAAAAAAAAGCCACAAGCGAGGAAGTGACTCAACAAAACACAGGCCTTTCACTGTGATTATACTGTCCTCTGCCCTCTCCCTCCGGGCTGACACGCATTGCTGCTCCCTGTGCATCTCTTCCCCTCTCACGCTATCCTACATGCACATTAACTCAGTTCATCTATTTGTCCATCCCTACCACTCCTCATTTTGTTAACCTGCTTCTTCCTGGAAATGGCTTTCTTGAAAAGACTCTCCCTTTCTATCTCCCAGCTTGTGTCAGCTTCTTTTTCTATGTGTGTCTCTCATTGTCTATCTCCTCTCTAATTGGTTGCTACTCTCCTGGCAGCAGTGCCATGGACTCTGTAAAAGACACTATTATGAAAGCGGCATTTTTTAAATGTGTGTGTGCCTCAGGACTCAGAAAGGGATACAGGAAGACCTTGTTATCCTCGAAGTCAGGCTCACAGAGGACCTACGCTTTGACCTAAACACCTACTTGTGGAGGGTGAAAGGACCGAGAGATGAGTCAGTCAAACAGATAACACATGATATCTACAAATGTGTGCAAATAAGACTTGTATATTGTTGACACAAAACACAACAGCATTAAGATCATAAACTATTTGATTTGTTCTCCGAATTCTGCTTGTGGATGGATCCATCAGAGACTTTCCCTGCACCTTACGTGTCAAAATCTGCGACTCAAAAGCCCCCATGGTGCCATCACAGCGACAGTATTAGTATAACAGCAGCAGTCTCAACACAAGTACCACTTTTGATGATAAAACAACATCCACTGATTAAATTAGACCATACATCTTTGACAGCAAATCACCTACTGTTTCGACAGCAGGCTCCTCTAATCTCTGCTTGGGCCCTGTTGGTTAGCAGTCTCTGCAACATCCTGTTTGTTTTTAATGTGCTATGTGTAACATTTCAATTCCAATAAACCAGAATGGCAATGGTGGAAAGAAGAGAAGCAAGTACTTACATATATTTTTAAGTATGAAAACCTTAAAGTGCTTGTGACACCATCCCACCTATTGTTGTGCAATGCAATGTTGGGCTACTAGTCATCTCGAACCATCAGTTTAAAAATGAATTTGCGAAACCGTATTGATAAATATCAATAATTTCGAATATCGCGGGAAAAGTCCTTCACTCAGTTTCCTTTTTCGGGACGAAGGCGGAAGTGCGTCACAAAGGCCCATATTTATTCTGCTCCCATTGAGCCAGACAGGGACAGAAGGGATTTGTCACGCGTAGAGATGGTTCGACGATGCGTTGTGTCTGGCTGTTCCAATACAGCAAATGAGGAACTTAACATCAGCATACATAGCTTTCCAACGGATGTCAAGCGTCAGCGCACATGGGAGAAAAACGTGCAGAACACAAGGGCTGGCTGGTCTGTGATGAACCCCACATCGACCTACATATGCAGCGCCCACTTTCTGGCCGAGAATTTCGAGGAAAGGCCTTTGTTGATGTCTGAAACTGGGATTGATTTTTCGCGAAGACAGATTCTGAAGCCGTCAGCAGTGAAAAATCGGGAACACAGGTAAAGTTTTACTGACATCATTCTCACATACAAATCAGCAAAGCTTCTGTGTGTGAAACAGTATCTGCTTTAGTATGAAACGTACCTTCAGCTCATGAAATCAGAAGGAAGTAGACAATGAAAATAAATAAAATAGTTTACAAACCATTCCACATTGTTCAAGCGTTGTAGATCGAGAGGTATCTCGCGATCGTCGGGGGGGTTGTCGTCTCCACTGTCCGACTCGGAGTTAATTTCATCCGATTCAGAGGCATATGGTTCGAATCTGTAGGGCATATAGTCAATATCGTCTACGAGGCTATCACTATCAGATGCTTCATCCTCAAATGAGCTCTCAGACACATTCAAAATTAAACTACAATCGCTGTCGGAGCTTGCTGCTGTGTGCGCCATCGTTTGTTTGCATACAGATACTGGACTCCGGAAGCGTTCGTGTTCCCACTGTGACGCGGCACACCGTTTCGCGGGAGTTTAAGAATCCCAGAGCAGACCCAGAGAAGATCCAGAATATGGTCACATTGAAGGGCAGATTAACGGTTATCAAAGTACAAATTTTCAAAAATCACTTCAGTAACGGTTTCAAGGGGACATTATTTACTGAAATTAATGGTTTGGATGATGGGGGAAAACCGTGTCACAAGCACTTTAAGGAGGCCCTGGGGTTTACCCTTTCCTGTAGTGTGTTGTTTAAGTTTCTGTGCATGTAAATGTTCTGCAAATGCTAAAATCCCAAAGATTACACCAGATGGAGTTTTTCTCCCACACCTCCCCCCCGTGCCTGAAACTCCTTTGTTTCCTTCCGTGAAATAATGACATTACTAGGTAACATTGGCACTATTGGCTAAAGCTCCAACACATTGTACATGATTTGCCAAGGAGCAGGACATTTACGAAACATCTCTAAGCATTTGACCAATAATAACAGAGCCAGCCAGCTAACCAATCAGAGCACAGGGTAAAAAGAGGTGCTGCAGCACAGGCATCATGAGAAAGATAAAGCACATTTTTGAACATTAAAGTATGTAAACATGTCACAGAAGAAACACAAACCACAAATATGAACCTGAAAATGTGCATAATATGTCCGCTTTAGGTAAAGGACTATTATCTACTTATGTATGCGAAGGGTTTACAATGCACACATTTTCTTTTTAACTACTCTGCATAATGTAAGCATGATCATGGCAAACACAAAGATTTAAGCTAATTGTTTATGTGAGGACATAAAGACAACCGTAGTATGATTATGCTGTAAGACGCTGCCACTAGACTACACAAACATGTCTTATCTGGCTTTGAATCAATACAGATGCTTCTGTGTATCTAAGTGTGTCTACAGTGCACAAAAACAAGAAGGAATGTGAAGGGCTGTTGTTAAGATGCTGATTAATGAATGAGGTGTGAAAAAAAAGTCCCAGCTGATTGATTTTTTACTTTTTTTTCTTCATGCCGCTCTGAGTGTCTGTCCCTGCATGCGTGTCTTTATTGTGGGAAAGTTCATTTGGGTCTCCATTGCAAACTTATTTTCAAGCACAGTCACAATGGACCCATTCTACTGTGAGACATTCAACAACAAAGAAGACACACAAACATGCACACGTTTTTAATGCAGCATTGTCTGATGTCGTGTTAGCATTAGTTATTATTAGGCATTGCCAATGACTCAGACTTGTCACTTCACTCTGGAAAACATCAGAAATATCCTCGTCTATCACCTCCCCATCCTTTGCAAACATTTCAATTAACACATATTTGCATTCATTTATATATGGTTGAAAAACATGAATGTATTAAGTCAGCATGACAATGTACGTACTAAATATTTGGACCCACACATGTACTGCAACCACACATTTAAAGCATGCCAATCGCACTGTGCTTCACTGTATACCTGTGAAGCTTTTACTTGCTATAAATGTGGATGGATAGTCGGCTGAGTCTACGGAGGACCAGATTATAATAAAACCAGCAAAAACACAGACTCAAACTATGACTCATGATGACAAATAAGTAGCACCAATTGTTAGAGATGGCAGGAAGATACAATTATGCATTTCACACTCACAGACGGTGTGCTGCTCTGTTTAACACCATTGTTGAATTTCTGCTAGGCCACTGAGGGCTGTTTCTTAGGCATCGGCCCACATGAGTTATATGTTTGGGCCAATGGCAAGACATTAAATTACTCATTTGGGGTCTGCAACCGGTAGTGGCATATCAATCCTTGCACAGAGGGCTTCAAGAGGAAACGTCTACCATTAACAATGTTTTCACCATAAACAAACCTGGGTCATCATCTTTTATGCTTTTCTGCCCACATGAACCCATCAAAAACCTATTTATTTAGAAATCAATGAAAATGTGCACTTGGGAGCCTGTGCCCATCTGATTTCCAACCTAGACATGAGTCAGCCTTACAGTCGTTACCCGGGAAACCATATGGCAGCAGAGTTCTTCAAGAGCTACAGCCTATTGGATGCCATGATAAACTGAGCAGAGTTAACCGGAGATATGCTGACTGATTACACATCACTATTCTTTCTCTCAGAGGGTAATGCTGTTTGTGGTAATACAATAACACAGTGTTTGTGTCTGTTAGGCTGGAACAGTATCATAATTATAGTATGATACGTCTGAACAAAACATTAGCTCTAGAGTCCAACAGAGAAGTATTTTTTTTTTAAATCAATGTTGCTCGACATGCCTCTAATGAAGCTTACGGTTTAAAAAGAGAAAACTTGGAAAACACGACTAGGACTCCAAAAGCCTGATTATTTTTGCTCATGTGAGCAGGCCTTGAGCAAAACTAACAAATGTTGATAATAGTGATGTGTAAATGATAAGCTGTAGGCAAAATGTTGCCATTAGACCCATAGGCAAAACACAGTGGTTATTCCACAGGGATCTGAGGAGCAACATAACATATTGTTACAACTTAATTGAAAGAGATGATATTTTACGTTAGATGCTTTTGATAAACTGAGTCAGTGGATATGACCCTGTATGCTGGTATACCATGTGCAAAGCCACAATGAGAGGATTTAGAAACCAATTGTTTTTTTGTGTATCATGGCAAAAACAATACAATTATACTGATTTAAGGTATTATTTTACAATCCCCCAACTAGGCTATCATCACAAAAGCACATTATAATCAAGTTTAACATAAAGTAGGATAATGGAACGTTAAAGGAATGAAGTGGAGCCCACCATATGGCCTTGTGTCCTCTGTGCCCTCTACTCTGCAGCATTCCAGTCAAGGGTTTATCCAAGTTTCAGCCGGGCCATCCTTAAGTACGGGGCCTCCCGGTGACAGTCTGATTCCTACTGCTACTAACTAAAGGATTAACAAGACAACAGGTCTAAAGCCTTGTTAGTGGCTACGAGAGGCAGCAGTGTTCATTACAAGCCATAGAATGATTGGATGGAGTCAACAAAACTACAGTATGCAGCAAAATACTCAAGAAATACTAACAACATACTGATTCTGCTATTCTTGGAGCTTTGTCAGTGCCGGGTCTGATAATGTTTCTCTTGATGGTTGTGCTACAGGAAATGCCATGGGCTCATTAAATTCAAAAGGGTTTTCCCACTGGAAGCATCAATTAAGTCAGCACATTTTACAAAAATTAACAACAGTTTATAATTGTCCCTGACTGAAAGTGCAATTTTTTTATAATGTTAAAATAAATTGCTCTTATTTCAAGTTCTTGGAGTTCTGGCTTAATGTTAAGGCTAGATGAAAGGTCGAAGGGTCATTACAAGCATTATTGTATGTTAAGAAAGAGTAGCAAAGGAGCATTTAGGAGTGATACTCTGCACTTTTTCCGTTAGAAATTGTATCTACTAAACTTCACATTTGTCTTTATCATGTCTCAGCCTCCTCCTCCGCTGCTATCCTCAGAGTCTGAAGGGATCAGGAATCCCATGCCGCACCAGTGTGATTACCTTGAGGAGAGCTGAGCAAATTACTGGTGAAACATCCACCGCAAGAAGTGAAAGCTCTCGTGAGTACAGAAAAGTATACTGGAGATACTTTACTTGAAATTACATCCGCCCAACAAATGATGCATGCACAGCCACAGATGCAGTAATCCCACATACAGTAAACCCAGGAAATTCATTTCAAGTGATCATGTTAAGTCATATTAAATTGTTATAAGGAGAGATGGTTATTTAAGTATAAACACAGCTCAGAAAAAAGTTTTTATGAAAGTATGTCTGATTTTTTGGTTGAACTGTAGGGGGTAAGTCTTATGTGGACCATCATCTGGAGGCCAAAGTCCACCAACAGTTATATCTATCACAGAATCCCTATTTCTAACTGATATGTTGTTTTAAGTGGGAAGGGGGTGTGATCACTAATACTAACACAAACTATTAAATGCCTGCCTCTCTCCCAAAATAACCCACTGTGTTACGCGGCCATGACATGGGGCTTTAAAAAGCAGAGCTAACCAGGATTAGCATCCAATTTTAACACCTGACTGTAATCCTGCCCTCAAACAGTCCATGCTAAGCCTTTGCTAGCCATGCTAATGGACGGAAAGCAGTTTGCAGACGGTCTATTTTTTTCCTTCACAACTGTTACACAGCAACTTGGCTTGTGGCAAATACAGAGAGTGACAGGACAGCAGGCTTACAGGGCAGTCGATTAGCTCGTAACTTCCTACTGTCATAAAGTTAAAGTACAGTTGGTGAATTCTAGATACTTAAAAAGAAGACATGTTGGATCAATCAGTTCCGTTTTTTAGTTACTTTTTTCAACTCTATTAAAATCACTTTTTTAGTATCATAAACTAAATACCTATAAGAAAACACTGAACCACACTGGGTTGATCATTAACTACAAGCTATTTTTTTTTTTATTGCTCTTAGAGATCCAACATTTTTTATTATGACTTGTACATTCAGCATGAGTGTATATTTGAAACTATTGTTCATAAGGTGGCTGTGTGCTTCAAATCACAACGCTGTCCCAGTCTGACAAGGGCAGAGAGGTCATAGGTTGTCTTATACATAAGACAACACATCATCTATTCTAAATGATAACCTATCAATGCAGTTTAGTTAGTAGTTTGTGTGTGTAAAACGTTGCTAGTGTGGTTGTTGTCAGTACAACCTGCTCCAGACTGTTTGCTTTTTATGATACAGTAGCAGGGCAGTTTAATTCACTGTTATCAAAGATATAGGCGAGGCCATTTTTGTTCTTTCAGCAGTTTCACCTGAATAAAATGTCAGTCATTACATTTAAATGTAGATGAACTCTGACTTCACACTGGCAGGCATGTAATCACAGACCTGTACTGATCATGCATGGGCAGTTAACGTTGAGAATGGACATGAAGAACAGTTTAATCATGGTCTCCTTCGATTAAGAAGTTATTTATCAAGTTCTACAGAGATCTACAAACCCATTTAGTCAGATAACTATGTTTAATAATTAAAACATAATTGGAACCTGTTTGGCATGTGGCAGTTATTCAAATGGATGGGGACTTTATTGTTTTGTTTATTTGGTGCTAACTTTTTTATGACAAACCAAATTCATCTTATAATACAATAAATTAACCTTTATTATTTTTATGCTCAACACTTCACTCAACTCTTCTCACTGGCATCTTGCTCAACATATTGTTACTTCCAATTCTGTAAAATGTGTCCAAGCAAAATCACCAGTCTACACAGATAACTAAATATCTGAGAGCTATTACTTCAAAATCAATACACTGAATGGTTTTAAACATGCTTTTTACTGAAATAACATGTCCTGGCAACTGTAACTATTAAACAAAACCTTTATTCTCTGGTGAGAGATCGCTGAGGGGAGCATAGCATTATTCCTTTCTAAGCACTAATAGACACAAACTCAACCAGACAGCAGCCGATTGAGATTCTTCCTGAGCAGCAGACACACTGGCATTGAGTTAATTCACTAATAGGGATGTCACAATATCAAAAATGTAGTAGTCAATCTCAATTTCAGTGCACGATTTTAGATTTTTTTTGTTAACAATCTTGTTAATTCTAAGATAAACTGCAAATGGACACCATTTATATAGCTTTTTTTGTGACTTCTTAAAGCACTTTACAGTAACACAAGTCAGCATTCACCAAGTCACACACATTAATAGTTTCATCTGCTTCAGGGAGATCAACATTTACAGCAACTTGTGGTTCATTATCTTGCCTGAGGACACTTTGACATGCTGACGGAAGAGGCTGGGGGCTGTCAGAGATAATAATCTTGTCAATCGAGAAAAACAGGTTAAACCTTTTTTATATAACACCAGTTTAGGCTTGAGTGACAACATTGTCTATTTTTTTTGGAGCATATACACAAAAGTAACCACTGTGAGGAAACAACATAACTGCAGGGGCTAAATATTGTAAACAATAATAACCTTAACCATTCTCCCAATGTTCACTGCCTCAGAATGTTGCGTATGTAGCGTGGACTATGGAAGCTTACATAACCCAAGGTTCATTCAGTATAAGTCGTTATATTTGTGTTGTTCTGTTCAAACAAATGGCAAGTGGTCGAGGATATTGTTCGATTCCTGAACAATATAGATAGACAAGGAAAATTAGATATCGTATAAAACAGATGGAGGGATGGAGGCTTTCCTGTGCCAGCTGCAGAGCTGTAGGGATTCATGCCTCCATCATTGGCCTTCCTACTGATGATGTCATCAATTAAAAGGGACACGAAACTAAAAACAATCAGTTCTCCTTTTGCTCCTACACATAACCCCGCAGAGAGGGATAACTGCAACCTTGGGTGGGTACAAATGTACGCATGCACCCACCCGTGCAGACATACAATCCACAGATGAGTGCTGAGTAAAAAGGGTAAAATGAAGTGTGAGCAGATACACAGCTGAGACATAGAGTACTGCAAGTGTGTACGCGTGTGTCATTGCATGTGTTTCAGAGAAACCATACAAAGAGAATTTATACAAGTGAGCCAGCTGGGCACATAAGCCGTCCTGCACAATAAATCCAAATAATCCTTTACGATGGGAAGCGGGAAAAGGGGGGTGGGGTTAGGGGGGTACTCAGACATATGCACGCGCAGAAACACTCACAAAGGTACACACGGTTCAATTAGCTTCGCCATTGTGCCGCTGTGGTAGACATTCAGTGGCTGTGCCCGTTTCCTAAGAATAACACGCAAGTCACCGGAATGTATGCACTCAAAATAGCAGGGCAGCTTATGACATTTGAACCTCCCAAACACACACCAACACACACACACACACACACACACACACTTGACAGCAGATGCAGTAGGACAAGGACATAAAGGGGGATTACCCTGAATAACAACAGCCATGGGGATATCATAATACATTTAAAAAATCATCTTACCTTCCATCATGGTTGCAGATTTGCATTCCTCTATCTCCAAGGATCCTGAATTGAAAGCGGGAGGCGTCGGGGGGGTAGAGAAGAGAAGAAGCCCCTGGTTACCACAGAGATACAGTAGAATTGATGGGCAGCAGAGCAGCCGTGTGCATGTGGCTAACGCCCTGGCTAACAGTGAGCCTCCAACACCCCCAGACGTCGCCTGTCAAATAGCCCAGGAGAGAGAGAGAGAGAGAGAGAGAGAGATACAGAGAAAGATAGAAAGAGAGAGAGAGAGGAGGGGTAGGGGCCTGGCCGGGCGAGCTGCCTATCAGAGCTGGGGCTTAAGCCATGGATGCTGCTGCTGCTGCTGCTGCTGCTGCGGCTCTAACCTACACATACAGCCGAGGATGCTGAGAGGTTGGGGGAAAAGGCTAACCACAGGAAAAAAATAAATAAAAGAGGCAGGGTAGAGAGAGAGAGAGAGAGAGAGAGAGAGAGAGAGAGAGAGAGAGAGAGGAGAGACCGAGAGGGAGGGAGGCTTATGCATGTGTGTGTTTGGCAGGGGGGCGGTAGTGTTAGGGAGGGGCGGAGGCAGTTTGCTGAGGTCAGAGATGGCCTCAGCCAATCCCTGCAGCTCTTCGTGGAGTCACATGGCTTACAGCTTGAATCTCCTGACAACATGGCCCAAGAGAGCTCTGCACTAGTAACCGCTCTTGCTTGACAAATACTTGTGCGCAATCACTAAATACAAACGCATGTTTACACATACAAATAGAGGCAGAGAATCAGCCACCACACAGGAGCAGAGTTTATACAGGAGGTACACGAATCCGCTAAACAAACAAACATAAACACACATGCACCCCTCCCCTGCACTCCCTACCTTATGTCAGTGTGCCGAGCCTGCCAAGCGGTGAATGACATTAATTATTTGCTTTCGGTCGTGGATAGAGTAACATGCAGGTGTGAGCAAAGTGACAGCCCATGGTGAGGACACACACATACACACTCTATAATAACACCCTGCTGCACAGTGACTATTCCTGTAGTAGCTGCTTGTGTGTGGCTGCCTGTGTCCCGCCCTCGTTGCAATAAGGTGTGGTTTCACTCTGCGCTCTCTTTCTCTCCTCCTCTCCCCGTTCCCTCCCACCTTTCCCTCTTTCTGCCAGTCTGCTTCAATCCGCTGCCTTTTTCTGTCCCTGTGCTTTCACACTGCACAGGATCGAACAGCGTGACGTCATGGCAACGCAGCCTACAGCTGCAACCAACGAGCAGGAAGGGCCGATGACAGAAGAGCCCCCGGAGAGGGGTGTGCGCTTCTGTTTGAGTGTGTGGGTGTGTGCTGATTCATTTTCTATGAGAGGGGGGAGAGAGAGAGAAAGAAAGAAAAGGGGGGGGGGGCTATGTGGACAAACCAAAGAGCAGAGGAGACTTACAATTAGGTAAACCTACAAAACAACAACAACAACAACAACAACAACAAATAATAGACTAAAATGATGATTCACTGAGTCTATTGTATTTTTTCTGGGGTTATTACTTTTATTGCTAATTGTTCTTGTATGTATGTAGTATGACAGTTGTCTTCATAATCTTACAATACCTACTGTATATCCTTACAATGCATGTAAAGTATGTACCTCATAGAGTAAGCAAAGAAGTATGACAACGTACTGTATAAATCATCCACACATGTTTCCCATTTCAATGTATTAGGTCTGTTTGGTAAAGTCAGACATACTAAACACAATCAAAACACCTTTCAAATGTGTGGATTATTTATATATAAACGTGAAATTAGTCTGAAATACTAAACTCAAAATGTTATTTTATATACTATTTGACTAGCTTTATAAACGTTATACTTGATATACACAAGTACCGCTGTGACCAAGACAGAAAGAAAAAAATGAAAAGAATAAAAAGCCTGGGGTTAGTAGTAGTACCAAAAAATAACTCAACATAACAGTTTTAATAATGAAAAAACTAAAACAAACAAAAAGCATAATCAAATATCTAATCATGTACTATTTATCTATATTTTTAAAAGAAAAGCGCTTTATAGTCTTTTTTTCCACCAATAGTTGAGAGTTGTTGTTTGTGCTTTAATTCTCCAATTACTACTTTGTAGGTCTCTTAAAAAAAACACAAGTAATCTGTAGTTTTACAGATAAACAAACTCAATTTAACTTCTGGTTATTAAGAATTGTTTTATTCAATTTTTTATTAATATATCCGTTTAATTATTGTGAAGAGTGAGATGCCTTACTGGGAAATTATAATGTATAGGAATGCCCAGTACACTATACCAAAAGTCCTGTGAGCATTCCCATGGAAGCCCAGTATTTAGTGGCTCTGCCTCATAAAACTAATGACATAGTGTTTGGTATATGGGTGTTCACACAGATGACTTTGTATACAAAAATCCTTGTATGTATTCTGTATATTCTGTGTGTATATAGCAAATCATCAACAGATTTCAGAAGGACAAATAAGTATTTTTCCTCCCATCTGTCAGTCTGTCGTCATGCTTTAACAAGAGCCAGCCAAGTGCCTCCCTGCCCGGTCATGCTTAAGGCCATGTGATGGAGACTCCGTCCAGATTTCTTTCTCACATTTATCACTTTTTCCCCTTTTCATTTACTGATTTATCCCTTGTCTCTATTTGTTCCCCCGTGATTTTCCTCATGCTGCCTTTATGTGGCTCATTCTGTCACACGCCACCTCCCTCCTTTCCTCCCTCTGTCTTTCCTTTTCCAGCTCCTTTAACAACCAGCAGATGCTCCCCAAAGAGAGGGTCCCTCCCTCCCACCCTGCCCCCAGCTATTACTCCCTTAGCCCCTCCCCCTTCATTTTACCCCTTCACCCCAAAGCTGTGTTTTGTGACTTCCCTGTCCTCTCACCTTTTTGATTGTTTCTGCTGCCTCCCCTTCTTTTGTCTCCTTATCTACCTCATCTGTTCTGTTCAAATTCTCATCTCCTATTTTCTTCTTCATTGACTCCTCATCTCTCACCCCTGCTCACTCTCTTAGCTGCGAGACAACAAGCACATTATCCTGCACTGCCATCTTGTGGTCACTGATGGGAGATAAGCACTGTGTTGGTGTTGAAGCTTAACTGCTGAGGAGGGAGAAATAACTATGTATTTGCTCAGCCTACATTGTACTGAGAAGGTCTGTGGCAACTAGGCTGATATTTTGTCAAACAAATAAGAAAATATGTACATTTATTTTGCAGCTGACCAATGCTTCCATGCCAGCGAGTGGAGGAGTGTAGCATGAGGGAGGAAGAAGGGGGGGGGGGGGATTTGCTAAATAAAGCCTAATGCTCTATAAGCTCTGTTTTGGAGCTGGAGGAGTTTGAGCAGCCTGAATAAAAACACACTTATTTCATGTAATATGAAACGGATTAGACAATACACCTAAGCTATAGGTCGGGATTTTAAGCCTTAATACATCAGAAAATGGTCCCATTATCACTATATTGACGGGTTTTAGACCCCGTTTACACAAGGACGATACGGGTTGTATCCGCATAGTATCTCTGGTGTATAGCCCTTTCGTTTACACGAGGCCGTAACAAAACGATAGAAACGGACCCCGCAAACGATAACGGGTCCCAAATTTGCTAAATAAAGCCTAATGCTCTATAAGCTCTGTTTTGGAGCTGGAGGAGTTTGAGCAGCCTGAATAAAAACACACTTATTTCATGTAATATGAAACGGATTAGACAATACACCTAAGCTATAGGTCGGGATTTTACACGTAATACATCAGAAAATGGTCCCATTATCACTATATTGACGGGTTTTAGACCCCGTTTACACGAGGACGATACGGGTTGTATCCGCATAGTTTCTCTTGCGTATAGCCCTTTCGTTTACACGAGGCCGTAACAAAGCGATAGAAACGGACCCCGCAAACGATAACGGGTCCCAAGGTGGATAGATCTGCAAACAGAACGCTCTGGGGGGTCAAACGGCTCCGTGTGTACGCCTCTATACTATCATTTTCTGATAACGATGAAATAGCCCCGCCTCCCTTTTTTTCTGCTGGTGGACTACCGGAGAGATTTACAGCAGGAGCACACGCCGTCCACCGCGGAGAATAAACAGAAGGGCAACCATGGCAACCATGCTCCTGGGTCTTCTTCGCTGCTTTTGGTGTATTTTGTGGCGGCAGCAGCGCCACTTACAGGCCCGGCATATGTACTACAGCGTTTCCAGCGTTTCCAGCGTTTCCAGCGGTCTCGTGTGAACAGACACGTTAATTGAGCCGAATGCGTGTGAACGGAAGACTTTTTTGAAAACGCATACGGTGCGTAAACGCAAACGTTCCCGTGTAAATGGGGTCTTAACCTCATTCTTTAGAAAAAGTATAAATCTAAATTGACCTAAATCAGACATTTTCAAAACTACAAGAATTTAATCGCATTTAAAAACAATACTGCAAAGAGTCGTCATTTGTCATGTGTGGGCCTACATCCCCTTTTTAAAACACTTTTATCAATAAAAAAAAAAAAAAGTATGTCTGGGGAAAATAACTGAAAACAAAAATCAGGAAGGTTGTGTTGCAACCTAATGTTTTTTATTATTATTAAATAAAATATATATAAAAAAAGATGACACCAATGTCGCTTTATATAGTTGAGAGATCAATTGAATTAGGTTTTGAATCTTCCGAAATGTGATGAATAAGGAACTGTTACAAATGTACTGTAGTGTTCATGAGTGTCAGCTAAATGCTACATTTACTGTAACGTTATGAACTGCAGTGCTTTTAATAGCATTCAAACAGTGCAGCCACAAGTCTTATTAGTGCACTTCAGCGTGTAAAATGGTAATTAAAGGTCCCATGTCATGCTTTTCCGGTTATTACCCGTCCCCTTGTGTGTTATGAAGGTTTTTATGCATGTAAACGGTCTGCAGAGTCAAAAACCCTCAAAGTACACCCTGTAGGGAGTAAAACTCTAACACAGAAAATACCTCCCCAAAACGCCTCGTTGGAGATTTCTCGTTTTCTTCCTGGGTATCGCTACGTAGGGATACCAAGTAGCCACGCCCAGAGCTATGGCCGCACCCTCTGCCAGCCTTTCACGAAACAAAGCTTCCCAAACCTTTCAGGATATGTACAGCGTAGGGCACTGAAGAACGATGCTGTTCCTACTTTGTTTGGACCAGCGGGAGATTCGGTACACAACCTGTAAGTATTCATTGTTGTTTGTGTATTTATGATGTTTAAAACAAACAAGGTATCTACCACGACTGTTTAAATGGGTAAACGTTTTTCGGGCTACTACGTTGGGATCGCGGAGAAATGCTCTCCGCAGACCCATGCTCACAGCGTTATAAACCTTTTTCTTACTCAATATCAAGCCACACTTATTGTTTTTACTCCGAGCTCCAACAAGCCGTTTAGGACAGAGTGAATACCGGTGAATACACATTCTTTACAGAGATGCTGTATGAGAAACCAATGTGAGTTTGGAAAATTGCACAGTATAAATCTATTTTAATATACCTCAACAATGGAATTATGATCAGTAGAAATGGCCATGACATGGGACCTTTAACTCGTGATCTTAGAAGCAGAAGTAAAAGTCATGTTAGCCATGAAACACATCTTTCTATTGTCACTAAGTGAAAATGAATTCCATGTTTGAACTACATTGAAGGCCAGTATTTTCGATATGCAAACTCAATAGCATAACTATGTTGTTTTGAATAAAGTGTATTTTTGAATGTCTTGGGAATAAATCCATATACTTCTCTATCTTTTTTCCTAGATCTCAATGACATCACCAAAGTGTACCCTGATGCACCTTCTGAGAGAACACACTGCGCAATGAACATGCAAATACAGAGTGTAAACGCAAACAAACATAATCATATCAACATGTTATTATGGCTGTAAAATATTGACAAGGTTGACATAAATGTTAAGGTTGATGGCTTCCTGTAGTACAAACAGCCACAAGTAAACACACTACTGCTAAAATACAAATAATATGAACTCTATTCCTTATTTTCAAGTAAGATTCACATTCTACTGTCTGAGTAGCTGCTAAACTGTACTGGAGGGTCCAGACAGAACGGTCCGGGGAAAGCTTTTGAATGTACCTATAATGATGCGAAACCAGCCGGTACACAACTCCTCAGCCATTTAAAGCTCTCTCCATGGACCTGCGTGTTGTCGCCTCAGTCAGACAGAGGGATATACAATGGAGAAACTGAACGGAGGATGGAGATGATTCGCTGGAAAAGATAAAAGGAAGACGAGAATGAGGAGCAACCATGACTTTGCCGGACTGTTCACAGGACAAGCACGTACTCTGATGCCAGCATATACAATTAACAACTGAAAGTGTCCCGATGAGGGCGTACACACAACTAGGATGGAACAAAACCTGTAGAGAATATTAATGTGGCTCTGTAGGGGAGACAAGTCGGCCATTGAAGGTCAAAACGTCCTTTACTGCAGTAAAGACACACATTTGTAAAGAAATAAAAACAAACTTAATATTTTCCTTTGCTTATCTTCAGATAAAAGCAATGTAGTGTTGAAATGTCTGGTCACATTTTAAAATGCTGAAAATGAATCAGTGTACTTCAGTTTCTTTCAAACCTAAAGTGTGTTATCCATAGTCAAAGAAGCATGTAAATATATTTTGGACAAAGAAAAAAACTAAAGTCATGTTTGATTGAGTGTCATTTGAGAATTTAAGGTAGTACACTTTTAGATTTAATTTAATTAGAGAAAATCACATTCAGAATTGGCAATTGCAGGTAATTATGAACAAAACTAAATTGGTTTACTTCCCAACAAGAACCCCAGATTAGACTCATCTGGCGCCATCTACTGTTCACTTTAACACATTGCAAATATCTGGAATATAGTTCTACTATATCTCTCCAACAAACCCATCTTCCACTTCTACAACTGCTCTGTTTCATTTTTCGAGATCAGTACAGTCAGTGAAAGTTAGTCACATACATCAGCAGTTGTTAAAAACACACATGTTCATTTAACACAGTGAAAAAGAGATATCCAAGTCAAAGCCATTATTTGATTTTCCTGTATCAAGATAAAACATCCACACTATCAAATTCAGACTGGGTTACTGCAACACTAAACCCAGTGTAAACTATGAAAGCATCAGGTAATACAGGTCAGCTACAATATTTTAGCTTTAAACTATAAACTTGATACCTGCAGGTGCAGTATCAACAATTACATATGTTCATTTCATTGTCATAATTATAGATAGATAGATATTGTAGATAGATGGGTGACACCTACGTTTGTGAAATAGAATAAGGGCAAGGATGCTAATATATTTGGAACATTTCATAAACACTCCAGTTGGCAAAGACTTGTGAAAAATGAGCCAGATTACATCAAAAGCAGAAGATTCAAAATAAAAAAAAATCAAATATGATTTCCTATCCTCATCCAATGTAGGCCTCTTGTTCCCTCTCTCCACCCCTATACCCTGCATCTGTCTGTCTCCCTCCCATCCATACAGTCGGCAACCAAACCCTCCAACTCCCTCCCTCTGACCTACTTTCTCTCCACCTTTGCTCATGTCTCTCACCAGTGGGGTGCAGTGTTGCACTGCTCTGGCTATTTTTCAGCGATGTATTCTCTCTGCATCTATGTTGCAGGTCCAGAGCTCTTCTAAGGACGAGCACACACGGCAAGACAAATTCAAATGGGTCATCACTCTGTTACTGTATGAAAACATTTTAGAAGGGATAACTGTATGTTGGGGAAAACTGCCAGTATCATCTGGCAAGTGAAGGGGGGGGGGGGGCGTAAGGTATCATAGTGCCACCATAGTGCCACCGGTACATTTATCAAATGTTACATCTGCAATCCTCCCTTGCAGAAGTAAAATATTAATCTTGCACAATCTTTGCTCTTGCATTTGCGCCATAAACGGCTTGTGCTGAACAATTTTAGATGATTCATTTCTTTGAAAAAAATCCACAAAAATATAAATCCAAGTTGGCCTATCGCCATCAATGGGACTCATTTGGAGAGAGTCAGCAGCTTCAGGTTCCTAGGTGTCCACATCACTGAGGACCTGACATGGACTCATCACACTAATACCATCACCCAAACAGCTCGACAGCGGCTCTTCTTCCTCCGCAGGCAGCGGAGGTTCAACATGCACTCCAGGATACTCTGCAACTTCTACAGGTGCACCATAGAGAGGATCCTGACCTTCTACAGGTGCATCATAGAGAGGATCCTGACCTTCTACAGGTGCATCATAGAGAGGATCCTGACCTTCTACAGGTGCATCAGAGAGAGTATCCTGACCTTCTACAGGTGCATCAGAGAGAGGATCCTAACCTTCTACAGGTGCACCATAGAGAGGATCCTGACCTTCTACAGGTGCACCATAGAGAGGATCCTGACCTTCTACAGGAGCACCATAGAGAGGATCCTGACCTTCTAGAGGTGCACCATAGAGAGGATCCTGACCTTCTACAGGTGCACCATAGAGAGGATCCTGACCTTCTAGAGGGTCGGAGTTCGATTTAAGCGTGCCGTTCCCGGCTCGTTTTTGGTTGCGTTTCCACTTGGCGTAGTTCCGGCTAGCGGGTACTATTTCACAGTTTTTCTGGCACCATAAAATCGAGGTTCTTTCCGGGCCAACAACCAGGCTGAGTCGGGCTAAGTATGCTAAACTAGAGAGAGAATCGCTGGCAAGGGGGCTACAACTACAACAAAATTAACATATTTGACAGTGATTTAATTGTAATACACGTTTCAAAATGATGCCGAAGTAACAACATACTGATACCGGTTAGTAAAAACCATGAATTAATGCTTTGACAAGTCTGCAGACAGACGGCAGGCGAAACACCTTTTAAAATGCGTGTTTTTTTTTTTGGAGATCGGCTAAGCTAACGCAGTATATGCTCCGAACGTCCACACTCACAACAACGGCCTATACAGACATAAATAAACCAGCGACTGTATTCGCCATGACACAGACAGTCTGTGGTTTGTACTTGTTTAACTTTTGTCTAGTTTCTGAACAGATATGAGGAGCTGTGAGCTTGAGTTACAAGATGTGTTTTTTGCATTTTGTATTTTGTAAATTGTGTAACTTGCTGCTGTTAAATACCATCAAACTATGTGCAATATGTGCTATATGTGCAATATATACATTATATACATATGCCATTAATAACTGTGTAATATATACCTGGCTGCTAAATCCTAAGAACTGTTACAGGATTTGTATTTTGAAAAGTATTTTTTTTACTTTTATTTTTTTATTATATTTTTTATTATATCATAACCTAGTACTTTTTTTTTTAACATATGTAACATTAAGCTGTCTGTGGCTCTTTCCTGCTGTAACGATGCAAATTTCCCCTCTGTGGGACTAATAAAGGTATTCTGATTCTGAGTGCTAACAGCTAACGGCTGATGTTGTTTTTCTGTGGTTCTCATTGAAGATGACGTCACGGCTCCGCCTACACTGCGTTACTATAGTTACTGCCCCAGCTACTAAACTGTAATGGAAACGCAGCATAAAGTGAGCCAGTCCTAACAAGGCCTAACGAGGCCTAGCCATACCGAGCGAGGCCGAGCGAGGCCCTGTAGTGGAAATGCGCCATAATAAGACTGCTAAACACCTGAGTTTTTTATATTTATTTTTGTATGTCTTATCACCTTAAGTAGATTCGTTTTCTGGCTTATAAATATATAAAATTGGGCTCTAGGAATGACAAACAATAAATTATTAAAATCAGGGCCGAATTCACCATATACATTGGGGGGGACACATCCCCCCCATTTCTTCACCAAAATGATATATTCTTTTCATATTTTGTACCCGGGGGGTGTATTTCGCTGTCGCACGTCCGAGTCCAGCTTCAGTTAGCGTTGATGCTCCAAGCAGGTCAGTCATGTTTTAATTTTCCCTCCATCAGTTCTGGTATCTTTTTCTAGTTAGCCCTAAACTCTATTATTGTATTTCGTAATGGTAATGTTAATGAACCCTCCGGTTTAGCTTCTTTGTGTAAATAACTTGTAGTTCTGAACTTTTCAGGAATAGTAGCTAGGGGAGTGATTTGTAAAATATGCATAAAGAAAAAGGTAAATCTGTTTACAGTTCTGTTTCATATGGATGTTGAGAGATGTATCCATAGATTTAGTCCCTAATTTTGCTCTCAAAGTGCACCAGATTGATGCATTTAACTTCAACATTTAAAAAAAAATCTTCCCGGGGGAGCATGCCCCCGGACACCTCTAGAGGAGGTTAGGTCCACCACCTGCCCACACCCCCGTCAAATTGTCCCACCCACATTGAGGATGATTCCTACGCCCATGCCTGAGACACAGGGTGTTTCTCAATGTCGAGTACGCTTGCTTGGTAGCACATGTCTTCCGAGTCACTTGCTTCAGAAGCGAGGCAAGAATACATCCTGGCATTCGGAAAACGAAGAGTGGAACATGCGAGCAAGTGTGCGTCATATGAGAGGCCCCGCCTTACATTTTCCGCCACAGATTTGGGGAAATTGGTCCGAGCGCAAAGCATTGTGGGGATTTTAAGACCGCGGAGTCTACACATGTGCAGCCTCGAAATTTCTCGCTACGAAGTACGCCGGGCTCGGTAGAATTCCAAGTATGCTGGACATTGGAACAGTCCTTCGGCGGCATAGAAATATATAGCTCGGCATGAAATAGTAGCTCTGGAGCAGCTTTACTCGACATTGAGAAACACCCCCCGTTTCGTGAATATTGTTGTTTTTTGCCCCCAGGGGCGGGGGCATGGGGTTTAACAGGTTTTAAAGTATCCCATGTGTTAGTGAATTTCTATATATTTTCCTTTAGAATGGCAGGAAATTAGTATTCACATTTTTTAAAAATGTTTGGTCCCCCCCAATGTTGACTCCATGGTTACGGCCTTGATTAAAATAATGTGATGAGTAGTCATTTTACCCTCAAGCAGGTGACTAGTGCATCGCCCTCAAGATAAAGTTAAACGGAAGGAAGAGTGATACTCGATAGTGCGACTGGATGCCAAACTTGAGTCACCTTTTCACATTAAAAATGCACTGAAATTCGTAAAAAGAAACCTGAAACTGATAAAATTAGATTCTATCATTATCCCTATCAATTTTTACCAAGAAGGAGTACTCTACCTTACCCTGGAAGTATGTCAACACTTTTTCAGTAAACGTCATCTCTATACAGGGACTTCCCTGTGCTCATGTTGCAACTGTCACGTCTCATGCCCCATGGCCTCGAGCCATTTCCTGGACGCTGCTGAAGCAACATCCCTGCAAACCTCCACCCTGATCTAACTCACCCCAACCCTCAAAGTGCCCTGATGAGGGACGATGATTAAGCACCCGTCAATTAATGTATACAGACAAACAGCCACCCACAGATTAGCCAGCAGTGAGTGCAGTGAAACCAAAACAACTCTATTTCCACTCAGCGGCAGGGGAAGGCATGCAGGGCGATAAGGTGTGGCAGTGGCAGCGTGCCATGTCGAGTGCCTACGTGCCATCTAGCCACTCTTGATACTCTGTCTGTTAGTACAGCAGGCCGACACACTGTTCTCTGTCCTTACCCTACTTGCTGCCCTTCCCAGGGGGGCATACACACACACACATGCAGACAAACTAATCAAGCAGCAAGGTTCTCTTTGTAATTTGCACACACTTCCTTATTACTTGATGATGCTGAGGAGGCTAACTGCTAGGTCTGGATCTTGGATTGTTTAGTCTGATGGCACTGGGGATATTTATTTGTATTTGTAGCTGTGAAGGCAGGCTGAGATCCTCACCGCTGATTGGCTACCGCGAGATCGCGTCACGGGAATTTGACACTCGAGTTGAACAAATTGAACTTGAGCGGTTGTCGCGGCCCCCTCCAATCGCCTCAATCGCGCCACAACATTCGCATCAACCGCTTCATGCTCGCCGTCGGAGCGAATTTGCGTCTGTCCGCATCTCTGCATTGACTTTACATGTAATCGCGCCGCCCCCAAACATCGCATCGCGTCCGGAGTGAACGCAGCACAGTGCAGTGAGAGAAAGGCAGAGAATAATTAACTAATTATGATTTTGTTTAACTGGCTATGAACATCGAACCACCACTGTTCAGCACAGGAAACCATGGTGAGTGTATGCTCTGTTGAGGGAGAGAAGAGCAAGCATGTGTGTGCAGTGTGTATGAAGTCAGCAGTAACGTAACCTTGCAGAGTGTGTGTTCAGTTTATTTGTCTGTGAAAGTGTTCTACAACTCTGGCACGGGCAGCGGGCTGAACAATCTGGCGCAAACCCTGGGTCACATTGAAAGATATTCAACAGCCTGACTTTATACCAGCCACACAAACGAATGGTTCCATGTGTTCAGTTTAAAAGAAAAATAAATGCAACTCATTTTTAAACTTCCAATTAAAGTCTTGTATGACTACATTTCCTTTTGCTTCCCTGCCCTGTAGCCCCAGATTTAAACCAAACACATTAGGCGCTTTCACACCGGAGTACTTTTACCCATACTTTTCCCGTTTAGTTCCGATAGTGCCTGGAATTTTGTGTTGCCACCAAAAAGAGAACTTAGTTCAGAGAACTTTTACCCCCATTTGTAGTGCCTGCTAGAGAGGTGGTACTAGCCTGGGGAGAAAAAAGTACCAATTTCTGATTGGCTGGGCGAATTGCAAACCACGCCCCGTAAAACTCTGAAAAGTCTTGTGAAGCCGCATTAGCATTAGCATTATTAGCATTAGCATTAGCCCCGCCCCGCATTAGCATTAGCCCCGCGCAGCAACGGAGAGAGACTAACTTATGGCAACACAAAAAAAAACATGGGAGCGGTGGAGTGATGAGGAGGTGTCGGCGTTCTGGCGATTTACTCGGAAGGCTTCAGTAGAAGCTGCTGGGAGTCCCAGCAGCTTCTACTGAAGCCAGTCCCCAACTTCGGGGACTTCCGGCCGGGGACTTCGGGTGGCAGTATACGCCGTGAAGTGGTTTGCGGCCTGCCAGTAAACCCAAAGCTGAAGAAGAAGAGGTGACGTCAGCGGCTTAATTTGCGTAATCTTCCCTCAGGGAACTTATTCCGTTGTGAACGCGATCTGTACTTAGTTCCATGGGGGTACTAAGTGCTGGGCACTAAGTGCTGGGAACTAAGTACGGCAAAGTACTTGGTGTGAAAGCTGCTATTCAACCTGGACCATCCTATGATCCCAAACCCAATCTAGACAGAACCCCTGTTACAAGCCCCCTCTGAAATTCAAGTTCTCCCCTCCAGCCTCAGACAGGGGTGGAAAAGATGAGCTCATCCCTCTGATACTGGCCCAGTCTGGTCTGTGGTCTCCCTAATGATCTCCAGGATGTCAACACCGGTCCAATAAGTCCCTCTTACTCACACCAATTACCATTTCCACACAGGGCCCAAGCCTAAATAAACAGAGGCCAAACTAGCTATACAATCAGCTTATATTTATAAACAGTGGAGAGGTTTAAATTAGGCCGCTCCCAAGAGTACCGGCCCTTGCTTGGACAGCATGGCTGAGATGACAGAATGGAGCCACATGAACTCACTGCAGGGAGTTGCAAAGTATTTAAAAGACAACACAAATAGCAAAGACATGAGACAGACACTCCCTAATAGCTTATTAGATAATACAAGGGGACATTTAAAAATAAAGTTACATCTTTTTTTTATTTAATTTGAAGGTTGGGCTCCGTTTAACCAGAAAATGCCCCCTATACAGATGATGTTGAACTAAATGACTGTTCTGCCTGAAGCTAAGGTTGGAACAGAAAACCCCATAAGTTACGGATAAAGAAAAAAGAGTAAAACTTGCCTAGGCTTGCTTACTGGCTCATTCAGTGTCGGCTGGACACCCACAACAAGGTTGCCAATATGTTATGTGTGTGTACGTGTGTGCTGTGACGCGCCGGTAGGAGCCCTCCCAATGACGCATTTAATAATGAATCCATATTTCATGAGTCATCCTAAAATAGAGTGTATATTTTTAAGAACTGCTCTATCCGACAGTAGTGAGAAGAATGAACCTGCATCTGACATACTATAGTAGATCATGAGGAAGTCTTGAGGCATAATATAAAAGATAAAGGTTTTAATACTACTAAAGATGACTGGTAATCATGGTTCCCCAGTTCCCCCTCTCTTAAGAGGCATTTTAATACATGTAGGCAAAGAAACCAAGTAGGACTAAGCACTATTTTTGTATTGAATCTTAAGTAATATGATCTTATTACACCACTATATGCATAGAAATCAAAAAGGTAAACTATTCCTGCATTCAGAAGACTTGGATGAGGAATTGCATGCCTTTCACATCCAACATCATAGTACTTTGACAGGGCATATATATTGAAACGTCACATATCTTTGTCAGTGAATTAGTGGCTAATCGTTAGTACTAAGTACAAAGTTAATCTTTGCAGGTTAATGTTAATAAAAAAAATCCGCCTCCTTTTAGAATCAATACAGATCCCAAAACACAATATCACAATATGATACTGTATTAGATCTTTCCTAAACCTTTACTTGGTGGTGTTGACTGAAATGTGTCCTTCTGGTCTGTGCTATGTTCAAGTGTACTGAGGGATGTCCTGTGGACCCACTTGGGAATCAATCAACAACTTTATTAATGTGTATGGGCATGCCCAGAAATGCACCACAAACAAAATATTTGAACTGACATATCAAAGTCCTGCTCACCATGCTTTAGCTGACACTCTTCCAGGATGCAGCAGGAGATATAGGCTACAAAGAATCATCAAAACCAACGCCCCATACGCATACATGCTGAAGCACTTCTACCCAGAAGGCACAGCATGCCTTGCATTCAATTACTCACCGCTTTATCATTTGTTTCACACCATCTTCTCAGTGTCAAATAATAAATCAAATCTATTTTCCTCACAAAAGGCTGCAGCTCACCCACACACACGGAGCTCACCCAAAGCAGTCACTTCCGGTGAATTCTCTGCGTTAAATTCAGCAACTTTCATAATGCCGAAACACAGACACCTACTACCCAACACCTCTAATAACGCTTTTATACCCTGTCATATATACGTTTTATTTTTGTAATACAGATATACTTTAATGTGAAAAATCTAATTTTGTTACCTGATGATTAATGAAATTCTTGTCCCAAGATGTTCTGCCCTTTTCCTTCACGTCTGTATAGCCAGTTTATTTTTCACAGCAATGTCCATTTGTGACCTGGAAAACACACAAAAAAGCATGAATAAATAAACCCCTTAATAATCATCTTCCTGGTACCCAAATAGATCCTAGAAATTAATTTAAAAGTACATCTTAACATTGATTGTTCAGATACTTTGCAGACTTGCCAAATGTGAAACTTGTTAAATATATTTTTTATATAAAAAATAAATAATAATAACTTTGCTTTATAATTAAAAACAGACATTTTCAGATCATTCACAAACATAGTGGGTTTGCTCCAAATGGAGTTTATGTTGGTGTCTTCCTAACCGTGCAGACAGATCTGATTTACTGAATCTCTCAGGAAATCCTTGCTCCTCCGCACTAGCTCATACTGTGAGGCTTCCCCCATGAAAAAATCCAAGGCAAAAGCAGCATGAATGAGTCACCATGTCTCAGTAATAACACTTTCTATATCTAACCATGTGAGTCGGCTGAGGAAGAGTTCCTACCTCTTTATATTTTTATATTCGATCAAAAAGTATAGATTCATTCCATGGGGACAATTACACTCAATGCCTCGTGAAGGTCCCTGAAAAATGTTCTCATTACTTTACTGGCATACCCTTTCTTTTGTAAAAGTCTCTAATCCATTGGTTTTCACAAAAACAAATCAAGACATTACTTGGTAGGAGATAATGTTTAAGTTTGAAGCAAATTACCTTATTTTTTAATCTTAAGATTTTTATTTTGAGCAGGATTTTGCCAAAGAGGATTCTTATTCTTCTATGTCAATTATTTATCCGAAGTATTTTGACTTTTAATGTTTAAACAGGTCTGAAAAGTCTGTGCTTGCTCTACAGTATGACTCTCTTCTGAATATGTTTTATAGTGGGTCTAAATGTAAAATACCTATTTCATATTACCATTTTCTTGGTACAGGAGGTTCTGATTGCTACTTAATTATTTTCCTATTTCATTTTCGTTTTCACAGCTCTACACAGGAAACAGAGTTTAGTCATTTTCCCAGGCTGAATTCCCAGGAAAAGTCCACCTAAAACTGAAACCTCATTTCTCCCTCATCACTATCAGGCTTGGCAATCCCTTCTCCCCCCCACAGCTTTTCCCACATATCACAAACCTCTGCTTGAACTCTCACACATGCAGAAGGCCTCTGGGATGCAATAGTAGTTCCAACGCGATACCCCCAAAGCGCAGAGCTACGTCTTACATCTGTACTTAGCTTTTGTTTAAGACAACTTAAAAATATCTACTGCCAATGCCTCAAAGGATAAGACCGCAATATCAGAGCCTATTTTAAAAACAAATGCAATAGGTACATTTGTACCGTTTAGTGCATGTGACTATTGATTTTAATAGTGTAGATTTCAAACGTGAGATCATATTCTCTGATTTCTATTTAAAATGTGTTTGATCAAATACAAAACTGTGTCAAATGTTTTTTCAGAAGTGTTCGACAAGTGTTTCGCGAAATGTGCTATTTGAGAATAAACACATGCTGGCCATGACTCAGACTGCAGAAATCAGAATGCAGCTGGTCAATGCAACCCCTGATACAGGATGGAACAATTCAGATGGAAGCCCAAGCCAGAACGTGAATCATCAGATGCAACAACGTTTGATATTTTTGATTTAAACCTCCCCAGATATCAACGACACGGTTCTTAGAAACCATACTCAGTGATTTATTAACCAGATTTAATTTCTACAAACAAATAATATGGTCATATTTTTACTAAGCTGCCAAACATTATGATGCTGTTAGCTTTGCCAATCGAACAAAGTAAATTGAACTGACCACAGTTCAGCCAAAACACAATTACTCAGCTGTTTCAGATGACAAAGCCTATGAGTCTTGTATCCCCTTCTTCTCTCTCTCTACTCCACACCATCTGCAACATTGCGTAATAAACTTCAGCTGCTGAATGGCTCCATTGTGTTTCCAGTATTGTCAAAAGGTTGCATGTTTACAAATGACTAGATTACTTGTTTCTGAGCTTGACTGTCTCATTTAAACCTTGAGGACTGACCAGAAAAAAATGCTGTAAATCTGTAATCCATAATTGGAAAGAAGGTTCAAAATAACAATCTGTAAGTGTGTTACAAGTAGCCTCCACAACAACCATTTGAGTTTTTTCTTTTTCTTAATTCGAATATAGGCTTCAGCAACATGTGAACACTTTGTTGAATTTATCGATTGTCAAAAACTAAGGTAAACATTTTTATTCTTCCTGGTTTCCCCCCAGCTTTTTTACATTATTTCATATAAAGTGGCAGCAGCAAGTAGCTTACTGGAGATGTTGTGGTGACTGCCTCTTTCAATTTCATTAATGAGAAAATTGATGATAAATGTTGATACCAGTTACTAATGAAACGTTTATTTAGATCACTTCATGCAAAGGGTCTCCATGGTTACAGTAGCATTGATTAAGGCCAAAAATACACAGGCCAACTCTTGTTATCTGGCAAACAATTATATTAAAAAAACAATTGTATGTATGACATAATAGTATAGGGCTGGACTGGACTTACTTTCAGCATGTACACAAATCATTAAAGCTGGCAAATAGTAACAAAAGCACACTCCTATTCAACATAGGTTTTAAAATAAGCTTGCTAACCCTTGAAATATTCAGAGTTCCTCCAGGCTTGTTAATTCTCAAGTATGATTCAAGCCGTAGTGGATCGCTGCTGTTTACCTGAGCTAGCTAAACACCTGACCATTTTTTAAGCCAGTAAAATATGTTTTTCGTTTTAAAACATGATAAGCAAAGTATTTGAGATGTAAAACAGCACACAGGTACAATACATTTCCAAATAAATACACTAACGCAGAGTCAGCCTCAGTTTGGAGCGGTCATAGTTTTCACAGTTAGCAGTAGAAACTGTTAGCGACACTAATGTTTACATTCAATACAGAGCTAGCTAACTATAAGCTCCGGTAATTATCAAGAGAAAAAAACAACACTTACCGCTTATGGACAACTAATTATTTCCTTATTTGCACTGTTCGGATGAAACCAACGATAGAACCCTTTTCGAACTTGCGACTGTTTAGTCAAGCCAATGAACATGGACACCGGAAGTGACATAGCTGTTATTAACCGTCTTGCTCGTGCATCAGCAAAACCGAACGTTTTCATCGTCATGATAAATCAATGGTCTGCTGGTCCGATAATGATTCATACGTAACATGTGTTATTTATATTTGTGAAAATGTGGTAAACTTCTACAACTAAATGTGCAAGTAGGTGTGTCTGTCCGGCTACCTTAAGTATTTTATAGTTTAATTTTTTGGCTCATAATCCTTTGTTTGGAAACCTAAAAAAAAATGTTCTTGGAATTTAATGAAGGAATTTGGTTGCATTTGGATACAATTATTTAAGACATCTGGAGATATCTAGAAAGACCGTAAATTGTGTAAAATAACCTCAGTCTCATATTGAAACTTAGCATATCAGAAGCTAAAGTTAAGCTGTCTGTCAAGTCTCAAACATCACTACAAGATCATTTCAGTTGCATGCTGTATCATTATAAAAGCTCCATGTATAGCCTACTGTAGTTAAGTCATGTTTTATTGATTAGACTGATTATTGCACTAGACCAGCCCCTTAATCACCCAACCCCTTGGCTGGAGAGTATACAGACTACCTGACCAAATGATGTAATTTTTTTCAGAACAGAAAGACATTTAGAAACCTTTATAATCAATCAAGGAGCATGTAAGGTGCACATTTGAATTGTTTTTGTTTACTGAATAAGAAACGTCCATGGTATGAGACATGACACTTATTTATTACACCCAAGTAATACACATTTTCTTAATATTATAAATAAATCTGCTGGTCATTTTATTGAATAAATGCTTGGTCTATAACATTTCAGGAAGTAGTTAAAATGTGCCATTATAATCCAATTTATCATTTTTGAAAGCTAAGTGAAAATCTGTTTTTTTTAAAATATTTTTTTATAGTAAAAATGACTTGTACAATGACTTAAATAATCAATTGCTATACCAACATGGTTGCAGAGTTAATTCTGTTGATTCTTTAAATTATATAATAGTTTTAGATCCTATAATATATGAACTTTTTGAATTGTGTACCAACATACATACATACATACACACACGTGCCTGCAAACATACCACAATCCAGGTATCTATATAATACTAGATGGTATTTTATATACAGTAGGTACCTGGGTTGTGGTAGTATATATTTAGGGGTATTATCTTACGGTATTTTTAGCATGAATCTGAGTTTGTGGTATAGTTGTATCTGTTTCTGTACCTGCTGTACAACAAGTTGCCTGCATGTGACTGTGGCGATGTTCTCCCACAGAGAAATGTGTGTCTCAGTATTCAACTCAAGCACAGTTGCCTTGGCAACCTGTTCGACAGAGACGACTTGGTCATTCCTGTGAGAGGAAAACCCTGTTAAAATCCCACATTTACATCGCCCTTTATCTTTTATTCTCAATTTGCATGTGTACTCATTACTTCCACACACTCCCCAAATCGTTTTTTGAGATCCCCTCCTGTTGGTGTAGCATAATTGTGGTTGATTTAACTTTAAGTAAAAGAGTACATTTACAAAATGTTATTTTACTTCAATTTTGGGTTGAATTCCTCTTTTCTTTTAATCACTCAAAACTCTGATGATGCCAATGTTGACGAAACTCACCACTGTGCCCCAATGAGGATTGTTAGACACATGTCCACGATATCTCTTCAACCACAACTTTCACCATGGTTAGTTAGAAGCAATTGCTATGCGGCCAAACCAGGCCAAAAATGCACATGCTCAGTTCAACATGTCGGAACAAATCAAAACCCCTGCACTGAAAATCTAGAAAAACATGTCATAATCTGAGAAAAGAGCATGATGAAATATTAAGCTGAGAAAATAAGTTTAATAAAAAGGAATTCAAAAAGCCCAACAAATGCCTGATTGTATTAGAAACAGTCAACCAAAGAGCTAATTTTCTCTCAAATGATTGACAATAATACACCACCAGTAGGCCTATGTAATATACTGAGTGGTTTCTAGATTGTGAGGTTCTGTGTGGCCTGTACTCTAGACACGTAACATCGGATTGCATCTTTTCTATCCTGGAAGCTAAATAACAAATTATACTATGGCAAAGGCATGCCCTACTCAGATATATATATTATATAATAGCTTATATAAATAAATGTAACTTGACAGGCAAGAGCCTCCAGAGCAGTGATATAGGCAATACATAGCTTCTTTATTGGTTGAAATACTTTTGAAAACAATTTAAATCACGATTGATGGTAGGGTTATGTACTGGTCAGTGAATGTGTTCTTGAACAAAATGACCCAAGTTCGAGTCCTGTGTCTGTCAGTTAGTCTACCATAAATGCTTTGAAGTACAGGAGATTACTGGAAGGAATGGCATTACGAGGGAACAAGTAAAAGACAGACACACAAACACAAACACATTCACGTGTGTCATCACACAAGCTCTCACGCAAGCCAGACAATTGTTCCCATGTGCTGCAGACCTCTATGATTTTGGAAGGGTGCGTGAGAGCAGCATGATTTAAATGATTTATAAAATTTAGAGTAACATAACCAAAGGGCTTAGTGACACAGCTGCGGAAGAACCAGAGAAAAGGAAACAGAAACCACTGTGAAATGTGTCACGCTACGGGAAAACACGCATTCCTCATTCTAGCTTTCAGTTAAACGTCTTTCTCCCTCCTTTCTTTTATGGAGTGAACAATTGAGACGATTATCACAGTTTATTATGTCTATGCATGTAAGTGTATCGGAGGTCCTAGCCTAAGTGATGAAAATCATATAATCTTTTAGCAATCAAAACCTCATGCATCTGTATCTTGTAAGTTTTCTGGATGATAGCTTTTTACTATTTTCTTGTATCAATCTAATCAATCGCCTGTCTTCAATCTGGCCATTGCCTCTGCTGCTACCAGGTTGGGGCCAGTGATAAATGTGCACCCCTTTTTCATTCTGTGCAATCATGGATGTATTTCTGCATATCTGAGACCTCTGGTTCACATGTTTTAGAGGACCACTGGGTGTGTCAACAGATATTGTCAGTGCTCTGGTGACAACCTTGAAGTGGAGGCCTTTTTCCCCAAAACACTGCCAGCTGTGTCCACCTGTTCTCTCATTGCTTTGGTAAGCACAATGAGGACTCGCCAAAGTCCTTTAAATAGCCTGGTGGTGGTGTTGCTCTGCACCCTCAGCCCCTTCATCATCTGTCTTCTAATTGGCTCAAGGGATATAAATAGCCACATATCCGTCATGAGACCGATTTACTTACTTCACTTTCAAGGTTAATGCAGCCTCAGGAAACACCTGGAAGCCAATGTAACAGTAATTGCACATTTTTGTCTTCAAGCAATGTATATTATGAATGGGTGCTTTGCTTGTTTATTGGCAACATTTAAGAACTGACTAAATCAGATATAAAATGCATTTTATTCTTTGTATTTTATCTTATGTAATTTATTGTCTACAAGGGAAAACAAGTCTTAATATTTGAAATATTACTCTGTTTCTACTTACAACATGATATTTCGATTCTTCAAGACAACTTAATAACTCTACATGCAAATTAAAATCAATGGACCGAGCTTGTCATTTTAACAATGTATTCCTCCGAGAGCAGCAGTATTTGACCCTACAGTTGGCCATAAAACCACTATGACGCAAACGCTAGAGCCACATCATTTCATTGAAAAGACAGGATATTTAACCCTTTGCAGCCATAGTAAATGTAAGCTCTTACATAAAGCCAACATTAAAAAGATTGGATACTGAATGTACCCTGTACATGCAATCTCTCATTTAGATCAGGTTCCTTAATGTTGCCACTCTGGTCCACCTGCTTATGATTTAGGTCTTCAATGGGACGTTTTAGATCGCAATCATAATTACTCAACTGGCTTATTTAGACTTATGCACATGTACTGACAAGTGTATGAAGATTATTTTCTTACATACATGCAGTGTTTACTGCCAGAATCTTTAATCATCATGGAAAGTCTATCACGGCTGGAGGGCAAGGTACACAGGACCCAAATGCAGAAGATTGGTTGATATCCAAAATACTTTATTTGCAGAACTAGGCAACAAAGTAAAACAAGGCAAGGCAAAACGCAAAAATCCCTCTGAACAAAATCCTTCCAGCAACATCAAGAATCTCACAACGACAGACAGACAAACCAGAACTTAAATGCACACAAGACTAATCACACAAACAAGACACAGGTGAGGAGGGAGGAGAAAACACAGGGGCACAAGGTGAACACAATCAGGTAATCAGGCAGGAGGGAACACAGAGACAGGAAGCAACAGGCAAGACGGGGGGGGGGTCAACACTTTTCAAAATAAAACAGGAAACCAAAGACAGATCTAGACATGACAACACACAACACAGACAGATCGTGACAAAGTCCTTCCAAGCAAAAAAAAAAATCAACATCTGGGAAAATGAAAACCAGTTTCATTGACGCACATTGCCTTATTAATGCTGCTCCCAAGTCCGCATCAGCTGTTGTGTTCAGTGTTGGTGGACATTTCAGCCATCAGGAAAGAGGAAGGGTTAAGCAAACATACGGTTTGTTGAAGTTGGTTTAAGACTGAATAATAAGTGAAGACTTAAAAAGCCGAAACCCTACATCCCATACTTGCACTGTTTGCTTGACATTTTTCAATTAGCAGATCGAGTTGACATGCAAAATACTGTTTTTCTCTTGAAATTATAAAATGACCAAAAGTAAAAATGTTCTTGAAGAAAATATGTCTTTTAGGCTGCAATGATAACATGAGCACACACACGTAGCTTCCCGCAACCAAGACTCTAAGAAATCCACATTTGTCACTGCACCCTTGTGGATTAACAATGTGTAGGCTCGGGAACCTTCAATTTAATTACCTCACATGTCAATAAAGTCTTTGTCTATTCAGCTTATAAGAGTTATATGCACTCCCCCTTTGTCTTGAACTCCTGTGTGTCTATCCTCTTATCCAATTATCAAACTTGAAATGTACCTTTCTTGTTTTTTATCTTTCAGAGATAAAAATGACCTGATTGGTAACATTAAAAACAGCTATTCTATATATGGTCTAGTTCATCAAATGCCCAAGACCTTTTTTTTTTAAAGAGTTCAAATATTCTCTCCACACTAGCATGTTTTAGTTTTGTTTAAGATGCATCTATAGTTCAAAATGTTAAGAATGTGCTTTTTCTCTCTCTACTTTGGGGATTTTTTTTAGACTTTAAGACACTCCCCTATTATCACCAAAACAATCCATTTCCTTTTGTTGCCTGAAAAGATCCTCGATCTTCTCCTTCATGCCGCACAGAGAATAACTTAAGGGGTGTAATTTTCCTGTACTGGTGAAATGATTTGCTCTGTTTTTAACTTGATTAGATAACTCAGGCATCCCTCCCCTGTCACTCCTTTACAAAGATATGGAGGTCACCTTTGTAAAGGAGTGACAGGGGAGGCCACCTGTCCCATAAACCTCTCTCTGTCTCTGTCTTCCCTCTATCTTTCTTTCGTCATATGCACGCACGTACTCCTTTATCAAATCAAATCTCTTCCTTTTACTGGGCTATGTCAGTGGGACATGCGAGTGCAACTTGGAGGTGGAGGAGAGGAGATTGGAAAGATAAAAAAAGTGCAAAGAGGGGGAATAGGACGACAGACCCTGGTGATATAATTCATTCATGGTTCTCTTAGCAAGGTTAGAGTGGATACAAGGGCAGACAGCATCAGAGCTCTTGTCGTGGGTCACAATGAAATTAGATATACTGTGAAGGGTCACGGATGGAAATAAGACAAGCCTCTAACCCATGTCATTAAGGTTTTTTTTTAGAATGGGTTTGAACAATTTCTTCCAAGTGAGTTGTTTAAACATAGTCATTAAGGATTTGGAGCCGGAAAATGTAATTATTTTTTATATTTGAATATGCTCATTTACTATTAATCTGCATATCCAGTTTAAAAAATGTGTCACCACTTATTTGTTAAAAAAGCCCCCAAAAAGAAAGAAAGACTGTAACACCTTTGCAAAACTATCCTCATTGTGTTTTAAAGACGGAAGATGTTGCAGTAAATACAATAAAAAAGCCATTACCAATAGCAATAAATGTTGTTTTCCATGGGAAGTTTCCAATAGAGTATTAGAGCCTGTTAACCCTGCAGTCAAACCAGTCATTCGTGGAAAATGACGGGCTATCCGAATATTCCTGGAAAAATTGCTTCATCAAGACTGTTTGCATTCTCATCCCGGCTGTGAATAAGGTCCCACATGTTAAATGAATCTATTTAATAATGTGGCAATAAAACCACTTGCAGACATCAGCATCTGCATCCTTTCCAGTAAATGTTTGTGAGGAATCACAACAGGGGGTACTGTAAAAAACCTGTTTTTGATAGTTAAAGTTGAAACTAGAATGCATTCACTCTGTTCATACCTTCACTGGGGTTGCTCACCAGAAATGTGTATTTAATGTTTTTAATCTGGATCTGGAATAGCTTCGAAATATGCATATACATTTATATTGAGACTTATAGAGTGCTGCAGGAATTAGTCGTAAAAACTTGAAATGAGTTAGTATATATTATGAGGACATCATGTTTTAAAAAAAATCGTGTTTCTGCTCTAATGATCGTCTGTGAATAACACAATCTGCAGAGATTTTAATATTTATTTTTCCTTCAACATAAAATGCATCACTAAATACCCTACCTTTACATTGTTAAACCTTGACGTGTTTAAAAAAAGCTGCACTAAACGTCATCACGGTGAATGCTAGTGCACCTTTAGCTTAGTGGGGGTGACACAAAGTAATGCTACAATTATATGGTTTGTATACAGTCTAATGTTAACTTTTCATTAATAATTAATAATTTCAGTGGTATTTATTTGTGAAACTTATCTTGGGCAAATATCATAAATGTTTGTTTTCCACAGAGCTTATATAATGCATTTTTCGGACATTCCAAGGAAAATTCAAAACTTTTTTTATCGTTTAAGAGATGCAATTATCGTATACTGTTTAGGTTGGAAACATGTCTTGCAAAGGACTTTTGTAGTGTGTGTGTGTGTGTGTGTGTGTGTGTGTGTGTGTGTGTGTGTGTGTGTGTGTGTGTGTGTCTTCAACACGTGCAAACATGAACAGGTTTATGTGTGTTTTTGAGTGTGTGAAGGCCTTATGTTACATAAGGACAGTACTGTCAGATTGTGTGTAGGCCGCAGTGCTGAGTCTGTGTCACAGTGTGTTCCTGTCTCAACACATTAGATGTGATGATGCAGCAAAGAGAGACATCAGAGAATGAAGAGAAACATAGTACAGATATACTAAAACACACTAAAGTATGTTGTATGTACTTCTACTTTAGTTTCCAGCACTCTCCAGGGGTTTGAGTTTGACAGGGTTTTTCCTCTCACAGAACGGGTCATTGTCCCCTGACCTTTTGTGGCTTTATTATTTTTATACATAATGTGGTTAACCAACTTTGGGAACTTAAACTTGACTTTACAAAACAGAACCACAGTTGCATATAGATACAATCTCAGACTCAAAGTAAGTTGTTCTGTAACATTTCCTGTAAGTATAACTGTCAAACAGGGTACCACTGAAACAATCTTATTATCGAGACACAACCTTAGAGTCCTAAGACACTAGACCGACCTCGGTCATCAGTAAGTGTGTGGACCTAGTCTTCCTGGACTGCTGGCATGTCAGTGAGAAAATCACTCTTAGTTGTTTAGTTAAAGATAATCTGTTCCTGAAAGAGAAAGGGAAGTGAGATAAGCAAGCAAACTACTTAAGTCAAGAAGGCACATACAGAGGCTCTTCTAATTTGATCCTTTAAACACACTCATATTTTCACAACATGGAACCTGGAATGAAGCTAGGCAATGAGCAAGTGAGTGCTCAGCGGCAGGATACAGTATGTCCACAGTCCGAGGTCTTTTCCCTCTGAATGACCAATTCAGACTACAGCCACCTGCTGGGTTTGAGAGTTATTTTCTCTCATGCAGGTGCAGTATGTGCTACTTGACTGTTGGCCTAGTCTTTGTGTCCAAGTGTAACATCTTGGCCCAAACATGTGAGACGTGAGGCGATGCAACAATCAGCCTTGGTTGTCCCTCATTCTGTGATGTCAGCTTGGTGAGTCTGGGCCTTAATGAAACGTGACAAATATGTGGGAACCCACCAGAAGCATGACTGTGACCCAATTTAATGTTCACCCAGACTAAAGAAAACTAGGCTATGAGAAAAAAAAACAGCAGGAACCGCAGGAATATAAACATGCTTTGGTCTTATTAAAAAAAGTATTTCAGATGTACACACAATAGACATTGTTTGCATCTGCTGATTATTTCCTCTTATCATAATGTTGACCATGAACATAAAAACTCAAAGAAATAATATCCCATGAGCCCTGAGCCAGAGAATAGAGGAGGGATTCTGAATTTCTCTGTATTGATGAGATTGGTGTTTTTCATGGAATGGGATGTAGTAAACCCACCATTTAAACTCAAAGTCTGCAAGTCCAGCATTGGTGGGTTTTTTCAACAAATCACCTGAAAAAATACACCGTGTCAAATCAAGTTGTGCAACTTACTCCTACATACAACACAATGAATGGCAGCATATGTACTGCATATTGCGCAGTAGCATGTCATTGAACATTTGCAGTATTAGAGATTTAAAATGTAAAAGGTGGAACATACTGCAGCAAGCCCTGAAAGTGTATGGATTTTGTGTTTGTATACAAACTTGTCTTGATTTAACCAATAACTAGCTTGCACAGAAGTCTTAATGTACTTCAACTGTTAAAGTGACTTCAGTAGACTCCTAGTGATGTGTATTGAAAAAGTCTAATAGGCATTAATCGTAAATTATATCCAGCTAATCAACCCTTCTTTCATGGTGTGCAAGTATCCAGTAACAAACTGGAGCATGTCTTTGCACTGAGTTATGAAACAAATACCAGTAACCACCAAATAACTTGAGAGAATAAGATAGATTAAGACAAGAAAGGATCCAAATTAATTTTACGATTAAAAAGACATTTGGTCATTTTCTTTTGTTGTGCCAGTATTGTGTTGTATTCAAAAATAGGAGATTGATACAGTTAAAAACCTGCTGTTAATTGGCGGTAATAATTTACAGTGAAGTCGATAAAAGTGAGAAAAAAATATCAGAAATCCAAGGAATGTATTCATGCTTTGCTTTTAATCACTTAATAGAAAAAGTATTTCAGATTTATTTTCGAACACAATATACAATATAATACCATACATTGTGTGAAACATTTAATAACCCACCAATTGGCGGACTTGAACATATTATTGACATAAAAAAACCCATCTCTCATGCAGATAGTGCTAAATCTGGCTAACCATTTGGACACAACTATGACCAAAAAAAGCTTGAACATAGATAAACAATGTTAATACTGACAAATTTGAATTTCAAAACTGCTAACAAGTTTGGTCAGAAAGAGTTCACACATTAGCACAATCAGTTACATACGATCATGTTTTGTTGTTAATTCTGAACGATTCACGTCAGTGCCGGGCGTATTGTAGCATGCTACCAATACAGTCCCCGTGTTATCTACTTTTACATCAAGTGCGTTAAGTGTAAAAGGAGACAATTGCTTTGTGTTTGTCGGTAAACCTGTATCTATCTGGCCTCATATATCAGCAATCTGCATTCAAATGCTGGATGGAGAAGCTAAGGTTGTGACAAGTTGCTGAGAGAAAATAAGCTATTGGTGTACTTTGTTACCAAGCATCAACTAAGCCTTTGTGTTCCTTAGCTAGCCTGCATGTATCCTATTTCATAGCCTATGCAGTTTAACATGTCCTCTATGTCGCCCTGGGTTACCAAATTACTGCTGTCAGATGAAAACCTTGTAGCTTCAAAAACTCAGTTGGATCAAAATAGCTTCCAATCAGAAAAATTACCTACGAAACCAAATGAGGACATGTCCTCTCTAAAATGATAGCTATTATTTCAGAAATGTATCTAAGCCTAAATCAAGTTAACCAAGAGAAACTTGCGAATATATAAGTAATGCCAAATTATTTATTTGTTTAATATTCCTTTATAATAAGCTTAATTAATAAATGATTTTCCATTTTCTTGTGAAGTTACAAGGTCTTCATGTGACAACAACATGTATCTTTAGCTGCTGCTCTGCTGGGCACTCAAAATATTGTGCGAATATATACTTAGATATATTTATATATATATTTATATAAAAAACAATATATAATACATATATAAAAAGACTCTAATCCAGAGTCTTCTACACATTAGACACCACCACTTCCAGGTAATGCAAGTGCATATAAATTAAAATAGATTTTACACTGAACCAGTATTTCTTATTTACAAGCTTTAAGTAGAGAATAAATACACACTGTTATAAACAGCAAAAAGGACCAACTTGAGCTCCTAGCGACAAACAGTAGAGACAAAGGTGAGGAGTGATGGGGGTAAGGCCTGATGACAAAGTCAACACATCCAAACACACACAGATACAAAACCTTTCATACTGTACACACATACATACTGCAAACAGACAACTGCCACTTACGCATGCTAGAGTGAAATAAATGAAGTACCTTTGAGTATATCAGTAAACCAATATGGAAATGGAGAGCTGTAAATATAGATGCAACTAGCACATCAATACAAATTACTCATGGAAGCGTCAGGAGCATAAATGTAACGTCTGCACACCATTTTCAAACCTCATTCAGCAGCAAAAATAGGCTTTTTTTGGTTTGTTTTCAAATTAGAGCACCTAATTATCCCTCTGTTTTTCTAGAGGGTAAAGTCTGCCATGCCGAATCCAGCAATTCCATCTGTTTCCAATCCCTATAACCCCACTGTCCTGGAAACCTGATACAGTCAAGGGGGAGGGGGAGAAATTCAATTGACGTCAATGACCCGACGCAGCACTTGAGGGATTTTTATTGTGAGGAAGAAATAGCTGGCCTGATTGTTTTGGGGTCATGTCCGTTGAGCCCAAAGGGGTTTGTAAACCATATGAATAGAGGTTCTGATGAGGGTCTGAGAGCGCCCTGCAAATAGGCAGCTGTACGAGCACCTTTAATCATGTGGTCTGGGCCTGATTGCCGAGGGGTGGGGGCCTTACATCAGACGGGTCTGGGGTCAGGACCTGTTCCCTCTAACAGGATTATTAAGACTGCAGCGTACTTGTAGGCTAAAAAGAAATAGATTTACCGCTGTTGTGCATTTCGTCCTTGGTAGACTTAATTCCTGACTTTATTACAGATCTAAGCAGCACACTATCTGTTTGCTTTAAGACTTGCTTGTATTACTGCTGATTGAAACTAGTAATAGATTGCAGGTTATGAGGGTTTGATCTAGACTATCCTCTTGTTCACACCAACACGAAAAAACAATTGGTTGATGAAAATGAAAAGACAAAACCAAACAGATCAAATGCTCCATAAATGTACATTGAAAATGTAGCAGGAATATCTGATCAAATAGTTTTAAGTGTAGGATTTCACATCCTTGCTGAGCATTTTGCATCAAAAGTCAAGTTTTGGTGAGAAAGAGGTAGGAAGTCGACCAATGGATTGCAGACTGTTACACAGAAAAGAGAAAAGATGATGTATAGAGATGAATATAGATGATTTAGTGTAACTGTGACATTCATTGACCAACAACTGCTAAAGAAAGCAACAAACATTCATGTAACATGAAGCATGAGGGAAATTAAGCATTTGAATTCCATGTATGAAACATTGTGCTCAGATTGAAAAACAAAAGTGACAGAATGTGCGTATAATGTGGGTGTTAATGTTTCCCTATTCAGATTAGTTTGTCGACGTTTGTTTGGATTTCTCTATTGCCCAATACATGGAAGACTGTTCTCTTTAACATACAAAAAAAGATTTTGCTCTTTCAGATAAGAAAAAAAACATTTCACAGACATACTAGAGTGTTCAATAAATAAAAAACTATTATAAAGACAATAGTAAAAAAGGCACACAAAAGTCCTTTGACAAATGGTACAGGAAAAAGTAAACACTTTCTTTTGCTATACAAATGTGTCTCCATCAGTAGATCTTAATCTATGCTACTTCTAGATCATATCATATCTGTAAAAAAGTCTTAAGGTACAAAACTTCTCTCAGTAGTGTCAATGTCCATTTAATGCCGGTCCAGAAAGAAGAGTAACTATTTCCCAAACTGGCCGCAATCCTTCAAGTTCCACTCTCAGTCTCGCCTGTCCATCAAGACTAAAATGTTCGCAGTAATTATTTCCTGAGAACTCTGAAGCCGCCTCACCGAAACTGTCCGTCCGTGTCTGGCTTCAAACACCCAAGTGCAAACGCCCCTGTGAGGGACCAAACTAAGCCTTTGCTTCTATGGGCTTATTAAAAAGCACAGCTGCAAGAGGATCTCCCCCTTTTGCCAAAAACGTTCAAATCACCATGTGAGCCTGATGATGGAAGCCCTATGTGTCTGTGCGCGACGCCTCATGGGTCACAATCTCTATCACCGGCTCTATCATGACTCCCTCCTCAAGCTCCTGACCGTCCAAATAGTCCAGGGGAGGAGAGCGAGAATCTCCCAGGCTATCTTCCTCCTCTTCTAACTCCTCTTCCAACTCCTCTTCTTCTTCTTCTTCCTCATCCTCCTCCCCTTCGCCATCTTTCTCTATTCCATTCAGTTCCTCCTCCTCCACGGTGAGCTCAAACTGAAACTTCTCCCCTCCTCCCTGACCTCCATTCCCTCCACTGTGTCCGTGCACGCCCTGGTCGTAGAAGGGCGGGGAGGGGCTCTGGGGGATCATGCTCTGATACCAGTTCCTGTTGTCCTCCAGCGTGTCCAGAATGTCCTGGGCGTCAGGGTGGACCAGATCGGCCCACGTCTCCCACAGAGGGTGCACGATGTAGTCGATGAAACCCACCTAGAGAGTAGAGAGTAGAAAGCAGGCACATTAGAACCGAAAGTGAGATTATTATAACTTTTTCTTTCATATATAAATGCAGATATTTTGAGTGCCTACCTGGCTCTTCTCCACGGAGGCTGTGTGTTTATCACACATAGGACTGATCTCTATCCCCCTCTCCCTCTCTCTGTCTCCCTGGTGGAAGAACTCGTCCATTATCCGATCAGTCCACTGACGATACAGCTCCAGGGACTTGGTGGGGTTACTCAGGTCGGCACAGTGCACCATGTTACGCAGCACCTGTAAATAATACAGAAATGCAATTTAGTATATGCTTGTGTAGTGAGTATATATCATTTCCGCCCCCAAAGTTTAAAAGACATTTTTAGTCTTCTCTTGTAAATTACTACAGATTAAGGCAAATGAGATTTACACAGAAGCGGCATTTAAGGTTCTTTCTATAAAGGGTTTTGTTATGAAAGGAAGTCAGTCTAGAAAGAAGAAATCCTAGAAAGACCATTAAGGGGCAAGTGTAGAGGGAGCACTTAAAGGTAAAAAAGAAGACGGATGGAGTGAGAAAAAGAGTGACAGCAGGGAGCAGAGGTCAGCTATGTAGGAGGCCGGCTAATGACCATTGGCTGAGTAACCTCCGCCAACACTGACTATTGATTAGAGCTATTAAAAGCTGCGAAAGAGAGGTGGAGGGCTTGCAGTGTCCAATCACATTCTCACAGTCCATCCAAGGAAATATATTAAGTATGCTTTTTCTTTTAACTGTCCCTTTTTTATTGTTTTCTAAATCTCAACACCCACCTGTATCCTGTCTGTGTAGTTATCCAGCAGCAGCACTCCTGAGCTCGTCACCTTCTTTGTCTCCACCATGGTCTTCAGATCAGCCAGCAGACTCATGTGTTTGGACATGTCAGTGGCCAAAACCTGCATAAAAGAAAGAGAACCATTCATCAGCATTAGAATAATTTCGGAATGTTATAATATAAATCCAGAAAAGGAAATACTATGAAACAGGATTTCTTACCAGGTCGATGACCATCTTGCGGAGGGACTGTCGCTGCTTCTTAGGGACGTTCTGGAATATATCACAGTTGTCTTCCTGTAGTAGCTTGAATCCCACAGCCAGGTGATGGTTCTCCAGCACAGACTCATCGTTGTACATCAAAGCCAGCTCAGAGTCTGAAAAAGCGTCAAATATATATATTTTAGTCTCTGTCATAACGGCTTCTATTACTATCTATTCTATACATTTTCAGGAAAGCAACACATAATTTCAATCAGTCCTGTGATGGGTATTATTTTGACTTACTGGTGTTGATTAGGAATTGGTTTGATACTCCAGGATGGTCAACATCATGGATAGCTGCAGCAAAGATGGCTGCTAGGATCTCAAGATCTGTGAACACCGCCTAAGAAGAGGTGGAAAACAAAACATTACTAAAGGGTTAAAAAAACAAAAGAATAACTATAATATCTATGCCAATTTTCAATCAAATACGAAGTCTGCCTTTCTTTCAAACTACACAGATCAAGTACATGTATAACACTGTGTGCGCAGGATTCAATAGATGAAAGACAGCCAAGAAGAGAAGATCAATAGCTAAAGTCCGGGGCATTCTGACCTGACTGTGTCCTACCAATACTGATACAAAATGCATGCAGGGAAAATCTAACAAAGAAGTCACAGAGGGCCAAGTGTTGGAGGAACGAGGGGTAATTCCCCGATCAATGGGGGAAGATATGATTCAATGGAAGGAGGTTGAGTTCTTGAAAGCTGGTGTGGCGATCCAGGAAAATTGCAAATGGGGTGATGTAAGCGCTCACGCCTCTAATTTAGTTTCCCCCTATTTCTGTGGATACTCACTGGTGTCTAAGTCAGAAGTGGTGATTTTTAACCCGTAAAGTTGAAAGTGGACCTTAATTTGATAATATTCCAAGACCCTGATCTGAGGTATTAAAAACAAGTAGTATAATTAACTATATAATAACTTACATCTAGGGCTGGAGTGGAGAGGAGGATGTGTGTGGATTGGGCTACGTCAGCAGCATGCAGGCTGTTATGGTAGGCCACATCTGAATGGTAGTGGTCCTCCAATGTCATCATGTAGGCCACGAACGTATCCACAGGGATTTGAAATGTCTTTAACAGGTCTCGCTCCTAGGAAAACCAACATGGTAGAATGTTTAGGAATAAGTGTGGTTCACTTTAGTAGAAATAAACAACAATTATAAGTGGAGAAACAACAGAATACAGAATTCCAGACAATTCATACCTGGAAGATGGCGTACATGATGCAGGTAAGAGGCCGACTGTGGGAGTACTCTGAAACGGTGAAGATGTTCAGGCCCCACTTGTTGAGGTCCTCCAGCTCTTTGGACAGCAGCTCCTCCTTATCGGTCTTGACGCCGAAGCGCGAGATGCTGCTGGTGGAGAGCGAAGGACCATGGGCAACCTTTTTGACTCCGCTGATCTGTGTCATCAGCTGCTGCCTCGTCTGCTTCTTCTTCTCTCGTGCCTTGGATGTCGGCGACGGCATCTCCACCTCATTCTGTTTGTCTGAGGGACAAGAAGATAGAAAGTTGTTAGTTTTTACAAATGTGTAAGAAAATTGGTTAAATTTGGCCTCATACAAGAAGAGGTCTGATAATGAATCTACTCTGCAATCAAATGAGTGCATATGCTGCCATTGGATCCAGGTGTAGTTGCAATATAGAAACACCAGCAGCTGGTAGGCTACTGACGGATTTATTTATTCACTCACTCATTCATCATCTGTACCTCCATTCATTTGTTCATTCATGCTGCCCTGTCCTCCAGCTGCAGTCTCTCTGTGCTGCTACTGTTCATTTTTCTCTGCCCCCCCACCTATTAGCAGGTGGCTCACATCTCATCTCCTGTTCTCTTGACTTTCATAAGTCAGTCCATTGACAGACTGAGAGCTGCGGCTCCAACACAGCTAAGGCAGGTCCATAAAGTCGGCCATTCAATAAACTGCCACATCTTTCACAGCTTTATCAAATCACTTAGTGTAGAGTGGGATTTTTATGTCTAGTTTGTCTTATTTATAAGTTGACTCAACCACAGTTGGCCTGGCTACAAATAAATCGAGCAAGAAGTCCTAAAACACACTTAAAACCTTTATAAAAACCTTTTAAAAAAACTATAAAAAAGGGAAATTGTTAACTTTTTAGCAATAGTAAATATAGAAATCTGCCAATAATAAGTCATAGCCTGCAGGGGTCTTTGTGTTTATCACAGAGGAATTGAATGAAATCCTGAAGGGACTGGCTATCGGCACGAATGTGAGCTGCGCACTCATCTATCAAGCCGCGACTCAGCTATCAGCCTTCCCCTGTGGAGGGTTATTCAATTACCAGCTGTAATTCAAATAATCACTTTCACTCTCACGCTCTCACTCCCTCTCTCTTTCATTGTATTCTCTGCTTTTTCTCTCTGTCTCTCGCTCTCTCTTCAGTCCTCCTGTGGTAATTGAGAATGGGCAATTAAGCGCTCTCAGACATGTGCTGCGTGGGAAACAAGGGGAAGAGCAATATATTGCCCTCTAATTTATTACAAGCCATCATTATCACCAATGCTGTGTGGTGTCTTTGCGTCCTTTACATGTATGTGTGTAGGAGAGAGAAGGATCCGTTTGTGAGAGTTTTCAGTGTCATTTTTATCATCTTTCTACATAAGTAAGTGCCAATATACTGCGGACGGCATGGACTGATACGACTGATACATTTTAAGCTGAGTGAACCTGATGTACCAGATGAAATCCTCTCGTTTTGGACTGCAATGTGTTAGTCAGGCAAAGTACATTTCATTTGTTTTCTCATCCATTTTCACTCTTCTCTTCTTTGCATTAAGCTTATCTTATCTTTTTTTTCCCAATTTGAGGATTTCACAAAAATAATAATAATACTGAAGCAGCCGAAGTAAAAATGTGTTGCATTTTGCTCTGTTGTTTCTCTCCTGTTCTCCCTTCTCGTTCCCTCTACTCTGTCACCTCCCACGTCTATTTCGATTTCTTTTTCATCCTCCTCCATATGCTCTCTTCTGAGAGACGCAGATGCAGTAGGGTAGGCAGGGAGGGGTGGGTTTTTTGGGGCCATTTTTTCCCTTGGTGTATTCCCCGAACTAGGTGTGTTCTACTGCTGGCTGATCAAAGGGAATTATGACAGAATTATGCTGCAAGGACAGCTGTGACGGGGTTAAAGGCACACGTGAATGGCCAGGGTGCTATCTGCCAACAATCCTTAAAGGAAAGTGAGAAAACCTGGACTGAAATCACCCTAAATGAGTAACTCTGCAGTCTTTATTTATCTAGGGAATTACCAGGCTTTATGAGCATTGTTTTACGGTTCAAAGGTCTGCCTTTCCATCAGTTGAAAGCTTTAAAACCGAGATAGTCTATAATAAAATGATTGGGATTTATGTTGTATCTAAGAATGACCTCTGCAGAACATGGCATGTGGCAGGAAATGATCATTTATCTGGGCCTAAATAAAGAATATCTAGAGCAGAAATAAGGGCATTACTGACGTGATACTAATCTTAATGGATGGGAGGATTAAACAGTCCTACTGGTCAGCTGAGGCCCAACCATGCCAGCTTTGCTGCTTCAGCCGTTTTTTCCCCACCCACTCCTCATAACTGTTTTTTTTCCTACCGCCAGTGGGGTAATCCCGACTTCCTTATTGAAGCGATAGTCATCCCGCTGACAAAGATGCAATAAGATGGGGATGAGTCACTGAATCTGCCGAGATCATCTCACTGCCAGCTAAGGGGTTTCCTCTATACCTCTATTTCTTTCCCTCACTGCAGTCATCTCCCTCTCTCCCTCCCTCCCACGTTTGTTTTTCTCTGTCTCTCATCAACCTTTCCCTCTCTCTCTATAATCCGGTGAGGAGGGATCCGCCAACAACACTAAACCGGATCAGGTTGCCAATCGATCAGAAGCCACTGCCCATAAATAATCTGAACTACTTCAAGGAGCATTCTGTCACCCTTCTAGCATCCCTTTTGTTTTTCAATCTATATTTCTAATAACTGAATAATTTGTCTAACTTTAACATTATTTTCTTTAGCTCCTGTGGGATTCTCCCATTAACCAAAAGCCTACATTGAACCCATTTGAAGAAATCGGCTGATTTTTCTTATAGTGCCATATTTTCACATTTTTATTGCCACACAGTGACTCAATAGTGTTGTTTTGTACCGGGGTCACGCAACATGATGTTCATGCGGCTGTCAAACAAGAGAAGAAAAGTGTCTAAATACAGTATAAAAATATATAAATGTATTCCCATCTTTTCTCAGAGCTCAAGTTTGCAACCCACACTGACAGCATCCACTTCCAGACCACTCAGATTCTTGTTAACAAGCCCCTTGTTGTCAAATTACACTTTAACAGTAGTCGGCCACCTTAAACACCCTTTTTTGCCCTTCGTCATTCTTTAAGAAATGTACCCTTCTTACTTCAATATCTATGGCCATTTGGAGCCCGATGACATCTAGACAAAGCTAAATGGCGCAGTGTTTTATGGTACGCCCCCACAGAAAAGCCTGCCAGATCAACTTGCACAGCTTAACATGTACTGAACCGCCACAAACACATTGCAGCAAAACAGAGTGGGGCGGTCTTTGTGAGCAACTACATCTATTTTGTATTTGTATTTTTATATGAACTGTTGGGACTTTATATGTATATGTATATACAGTTATTGTTGGTAATGATTATTGATTAACTATAAAAACAAGATTTGTGAGTCTTGACAGTGATTTTGAGTGCATGTACATTAGACTTTACCTAGGAAGGTGTTGGAGATGAATTCGGAAACCTGATTCCCGGACCGACTCATCTCAGATAGGTGCGTCAACTCCCGATTCAACATCCTCTTGAACTGCAAGAGAAAAAGAGGGAGAGGAGGGGGGAGAGGGAAGAAATGCCATCAGTTTCCAGAGAGGGGAAAACCTGGGAAACATTATGGTACAAGATTCCATGGAAAATGCAGCAGTATTCCACCAGCTCAAGATTATTATTTAATTACAGTGTCAAATCAGTGGGGGGGGACACATTTTATCTCCCCCTCCATTTTCCCTGGAATTAATGAGGATGCTGATCATTATTTAGCTGCTTCACCTACGTCAGTATGCAAACATTTCAATGATGTCAAGAGCAAAATCTGCACAGTGCACTCTAAATTCCTCTTTGTTACAACATTCTTTAAATGTTCATGAACTTTCAATAACATGAACCATTTTGAATAGAGGAAATAGTTGAGGGAGACGGATGCATTTGACAGAACATGGAGACCCGAGCAGCAGCAGCAGCTGTTTATGACAGACTGATGCATGCGCGTGCACACACATACAGACCAACTCACACATACAGACCAACACACACATACAGACACACAGAGCTCTGCAAAGGGCTCAAGATGGAGCCTGAGCCACAAAGACCATTCTGTCAGACCCCCCTCATCATGATGGAAATGTATTTCGGTGCAATTAGGCTAGCACAGTTATCTCAAATGCTCCGAAAAATAATTATCAAAATGCTGAATTTCAACAGCAACACAGCAAAGCGATACAATGAAATCCATATGTTAACCCGACATGCTACGTAGATAAGCGCCACACACCTTAATGTAACCCCAAGACACCGACAGCAGGTAATTTGCTTCAGGCATTTTGGACCCCGTTTTTTGGTTCCTACACAAAGCCAGAACTGTAATCCAATAGAAAGAAATGGAGGCAGACAAACAGGATTCTTTCAACGCCAAAAAGGACAAAAAAATCCCTTCTTCTCTTGTCTTGTGTTTCCCTTTTCAGCAGCTAAGAGAGCAGCTCGATGATGGCTCACTCTCCCTCTCAGCAGCAGAAAAAGGCCAGCTTTGACTCTCCATGCCTGTGGAGGGATGCAAGAATAGATGGACGGACAAATGGAGGAAAAAGAAGACGATGTAGTGAGGAGAGGAGGAGATCCAACAGGCTCGGTGGTTCGGATGGAGCAGCTGGAGCCGTGAGCAGGGGACTCTCAGCGCACAGATGAATTATAGAGGAGCGAGAAAGGGAGGAGGGGGAAAAAAACAACGATGGAGACGGGTGAAGCAGGAGGGAGGGAGTGAGGTAGTGATGTTCATCTGACTGGAGGGGGGGTTCCTCCACTGGATTTGTCTTGCTTTGCTGCTCTCACTGCTGTAGCGCTCACTCCCCCTTCTACCCTGCTTTTCTCTCTCTCTTCGGTTCCCTCCCTCTCCTGTCTCTTTCCCCCCGCTGTAGTCTGCCAGCCCCAGCAACACGCTCTCTTCAGAACACATGATTTGACAGAAAGTGGGGAGAAGGGGGGAGCCCTAATTACGGCTTGGCATTGGTGTAAACACGAGGTTGTGATGGGATGTTTGAGTGACTGATATTTTATATCCAGACTTGAGTTCCTGATAAGATGTCCTCTCTCCTCACGTTTTCCAGCTGTGCAACCATTGCCCATGAATCCCATCCTTTTCTATTCCCAACCCCTGTAATTCCCTCTCAAAGGCATTCTTTCATGACGTCAGTTCAGCCATTGTGAAGGAATTTCATGGAGCTGTACAGCTATTCCTTCCCTCTACAGTAAAACAATAATTTGACAGAGGGGATGGAGCATTTTTAAGGAATGCAAATGCAACTGTATTTATCGCCATTATCTCTATTATTATCCTCTCCCTCTTTTGAGTCTTCTGTTGTCTAATGACATCCCGAGCGTGGCGGCCATTGTGGAGATCTCATAAGCCTGGTCATTATCTGCATCCCATAATAATATTGGAGGGTATCTGTGCAGGGCTATTTTTACCAAGCGCGAGACAACTAGGGAGTGAGGAAGACGGTCAGAGCAGAGGAAAAGAAAAAAGAGAGATGGGAGATAATTGCATCTTTCCCAATTTGGTCGGTGAAAGTGTGTGTGCGCCAATTACCAGAACACCGCAACGCTATGGCAACAGCATCAGGCAGACAGTGTAGGGCTGTTTTGAAAAGGAGGAGAGGCTTCCCCTTTTCCTTTACCAAGGCAGACATGTGGTGTAGCTGCTGAGCTGTCACGAGAATGCACCACACACATCGCCTCTGCTCACATTCATCGACCTCCCCCTCCCCTCCGCTCCATCTCTCCCTCACTCTCCACCACTTACATGTCAATTTCTCTCCCTGCTGCCAACACTGTCATCAATCTCCCTGTCTGTCTGCTTCGATGGCAGAATCAATGGGCTGTCCTTGGAGCAGGTGTTGATACTGCTGCAGTGTGCAAGGCTAGGGCCACCTGACTGATATACTGTTACACCAGAACCGCCAGCCTATTTTGATGACGCTGCTTGTGCTTTTTGTCATGACTTTTGTTCTGTGAAACCCCTCAGCGGATCGCTCTTCTGCTTTCGCTAATGAGAAATATCCAGTTCTGTCAGTTCAGAGCCAATCCATGGGAAACTGTAAACAGAAGTTCCCACAGAACCTCTCAGTCCGATGCGTTTGTGTGCGAACGAGTTCGGAAAGATGAGGGGGAGATCAAAGCTTCCCCGAGAGGATCCCGGATTATCCTCCCACTGAGGGAAAGAACCAGAAGCAGGGAGGTGGGACGCGAGAGGAAATAAATAAATAAAAGAAACAGAGGAGGCAGCTCTTTATATAATAGCTTACTGCATAATATATAAAGAAACCAGAAATAACAGCGGGGGATGTCTCTCTGCAATGTGTTGAAGAGCTGTGCTTCCCCAAGGGCTGGAAGAAATGCCTCAGTGCACACACTCAGCAGCAGCCAACAAATGCTATTATCTACAGTTAACCACAATTGATGCTGATATGTCACATGCATGTTTTACACACTCGTATGTGTGTATTATTGCAAGTGTGTATCTGATTGTGTTGTATATCAGGGGAAGAAGGCAAGCCGCTTTACCTCCTACTGACACCATGACGCTAGAGGAAGATTAGCCCCTCGAAGCTTTATGGGTATCTCTCTTTCACATACCCACATAGTATAGGTATATACAGTATATATGACATATTTGCTTCTTTCGGTCGTTATATGTTTTCCTCTTATCCTATAGTATATCATTATGTGCCACCAAGTTATCCTTAAAATTGCTACAAGCACAGTCCAGTTTATTTGTTATGCTAATTTCTTTGCTTGATTCTCATCTGAAGTGGTTCAGATTGAAGTTGTGCCTTTGAGCCACTAGTGGGTGCACTACGCTCAGTCAGCAGTAAAACAGCCTGTTCAGTTTTCAGAGAGTAATGACCTCTTAACCCTGCAGTAACATAAATGCACTGCTTGACCTATGGAGAAAAAAACTGTGTAAATTATCTTTTTCTATACAATATAAAAACATGCAAACAACTGTTGTGTTGGCAGTTGTTCAACTAACTAATCTGTATTTACAAAGATGAGTGTGAAAGTTTTGAAAAGCAAATCAATAACACAAAAAGGTTACATTTGTTTCCTCAGTAGCTTTAATTAAATTAATTATTAATACCATAACAACATTTCTTTACCATCTGAATCTTCTTAGTAAATATAATCTTACATTTACTGAATGCAACATCACCGATAGTGACTTTTGAGACATATAGAGGCAAACCTACAGTTGTGGTTTATCTTCTTCTCGCTTTTGCAAACATATGACGCAGGTAGGTAACATCGGCGCAATTGCAAAGACGTACTGTGACAACTCCGTAAAGACTGAGAAACCTTCCTACGTATGAACCATGCGTAAGTCATATGAAGCTACAGAAGTTTCTGAGAGATGGACAACCTCTCACTTCCTCTGACTCACTGATGCACATGTGTATCTTTATGAGAAAGAGTGGATTAATTTCTCTGAATCCAAACATTAAGATGTATCAGAAAGAACAATCAGCTTTAACAGACAGAGACAACAAATGGATTGAGAGGAATAAGTAAGTAAGCAATTTCTCAGCTGAGTGATTCATTTCTATCACTTCCAGCTGTGCAAGGTCCCAGAGTTAGATGTGGTGTGCAACACACTTTTTGGCTGAAGGAGAACAGTTAACAGGCTACTCAACTGCACCCTTGAGCTCTGGTTGCTTCGAAAGCAGAAAACAATCTGGTGTGAAATATTACAGAGGCAGTTATACACCAAGAAACAAGAAATCCTTGAATTACCCAAAAGATATTTGTTATTCTATACTCAAATGAGGGCTTAACTAACACAGAAAGCAATGTTCGATAATGCAAACAAAACTAATGTCATCTATATTCCTAACCTTTGAGAAAAAGATCCACAAAAGTTTTGCCACTCTTTCTTCATCCTGTTTTTAAACTTTAATCAGCACCTAACCACTTTGCCGCTACCTCTCTCTTCACCACAGATGATCAGAGTGTTCGGCTTCAGTCCAAAAAACCCTCTGAAAACTCAGAGGATTTGATACAATGCAGAAATAAAACGTATAACCTTACTCGGTCTCACGTAACCTACATCCACGGTCCTTGTGCTTAATAACTAAATTCCCTTTGTCTTTTTAGATGACACTAGACTCTTCTAAAGAAAGTCAGACTCGCAGGCTGATCTTTCCTAGATGCTTTTGATTCCACAAAACAGTTTTTGAAAGTACCAACTACTATATAGGTAACATTCAGTTTAACATTGTTTCAGAACAAAACAGCATGTGTAATTAAAAGTCTGATATCCTAAAGTAAAGTTTAAGTAATCCCACAAACGACATTTCTACCTGAAACAGACGAATCTGCACCGAATTAAACTTGGCTCTCTGCTCTAAGGATGGCAAGAGTTCTCTCAGTGTCTTCAAAAACTGCCACACATCTTAATTCAGTGTCATAATAAAGTGTGCACAAGGGTTCTCAAAAGCAGAATGCATGCTCCACTCCTTGCAAGAACCTCTGAAAAGTGGGTTTAAAAAGAAAAATGACCAAATAAGTTTACCACTGAAAAAAAAACTTCTGTAATGTACAGTAAAGGAACTAAACATCAAATGCTTTCAAAAGTAAGAAAACCCTAATGCAGGCGCTCAGCATGTGCAGCTGTAAGATATGTTTAAAGTCCTCTCAATGTTAGGGTGACCCCTTTAATCATCACAAAGGACAAAAAAGAGCAACTGAAACTTTTCTTTTTAAAAACAACGAAGCATGTTCAAGTCATATCATGTTGAGCAAAGTTAAGCACTCAAAGTCCACCAAAGAGACACAGAGAAACCAATACAAAAAAAGTAAACTCTTTACAACAAACTTTTGAAAAGTCTAAAATAACTCACCTTTCTCCAACCATTGAGCTTCCCTAACTTCCTCTCTTTCTTGTCAAAGCAGCAGGCTCCCATGTTGGTATGTGTAGAGTGCAGAGTAGAGCGGAGCTGCCGTCCTATAAAGTGTCTGTCTCAGTCTGACTACAGGATGAGTAAAAGGAACAAGCCTTGGCTCTCTGACGCCGGGAAACGCAACAGCTCTAGTGACTCACTTTGGGCTTCGAGGTCTGACTAGGCTGTACCTCACACCCTGTGTACTGTATGTGAAGCAATGGTTGACTGTGTGAGTGCAAGAGAGACAGACCTCTGGCTCATACACACTCCCTCATGGGGGTAGTCCCGCCTCTTGCCTCTTGTGCTTCTAAGCTTTCTGTTCACGACTCCTGCAGCCAGCAGTCATAGCTCTGGGGTTGACACTGTTGAGATCACCCTTTATAAATCCATGCTGATGAATAAAACACTTCCTGTTTTGATAGACACAGGTGATTACTTTAACTTGAAAAGTAGCATGCCTTCATATGGAATATAACCAAAAGCACTCTTATGCTGCCTTTATGAATTTGTAGAAAAAATGCACAAATTTGAGGTGAAAGAAAAATGTAGGACTTTGTTGTAGTGCACACATTTTTACAGAAATTACAAACGGTAGCACCAGAGAACTGTGAGAATGAATTATTAATTCATTATCAATTTACATTTTTCTGATGATTTAAAAGTGACCTAATCAATACAAATATTCTGTAGACTAATTTCTTAAAAACTCCTATCATTCCCAAAGCTGGAAGAAACTAATTTGTCAACTTAAAATCAAACAGCAAAATATTTTTTTTTTTTGCTGACTGATTACTTAATTAACAACAAATGTTGACAAATTATTTGTGCCAATTGCCTAACAGATACCTGATTTATCATTTCATCCCTAGACCCAAACAGCCACAACAAAGAGAAATATTCCAACTCACAACAGGCCTTGACATGTCTACGTCAGCCATTCATAACAAGGAGGACAGTCGGGTGCAGCGACAGCCTGCACTTCACCTTGAAGGTACAGCCACAGCCTCTCAAATTTCACCTCCCACGTACTCATGTTCCATACTGTGACACAGCTTGAATAACAGTTTTTCCATCTTCACACAACAGGTAGTCGAGGGGTCACATTAGCTGAGTGGCATGACATGTTAATAAAACCAGGTCCAGTTTTACGCCCCACATGACAGAGCGGAAGCAGTTGTGTAATGTTTTAGTTTACTGTGAAAACAAGGCTAGGAGTAACATTGCTTAGATATCAATGGGATTAACCTAATGTCAATATGGACACAGAACCACGTACACACTCAAACACACACAAACACAAAAAGTTCATGCAAGACATGTTTGATATGATTGATATATTGAGTCCTTATCAGATGGTTACGTGCGAGGACGCATTCACCCACATGCCAAAGTCACAGTAATGAGAAAAGGTCATAATACACAACAAGCACATTGTGCCACCTGACCAGTCACGTCCAGCACTCACATTGCTGGTTAAATGTGTGGAGAAACACATCTCAATTTGCAACATTCTTAAAAGGTAAATTTAAAGGTAATATTTGTCTGGGTTTGCTGGTTTTTAGTCTAATATAGTATTTTCTGGCAATACCAGAACTGTTCCTCTATTAATCAATAGTTGGGATATTTTGGAATTTTTCGAGTTGGAGAGGCTCCTGAAATCAATCATGACCTGCTGTTAATGTTTGCCAAATATTTTGTGATTGCAAAAGTGCTAAAATTACAGTCTACAGTGAGATCATTTGTCCCACAAGTCCACATATGTGAGGTCAATATGAATCAGCAGCTTAACCACACTTATGAATATAATAAAAAAGTGAGACTTTTTATTCTTTTTGAAAAACCCTGAACACATTATGCTCTAACAGAACTGTGTTATTCAGTTGTCTTAGCCTTAAATCCATTGTTTGTCATATCATGTCTGTTGTTTAAAGTGGTAAATAGTATTTATCCAGTCCATGTGTTCAAACCAAAACGACATACATCCAAAACCAGTCCAGCTGACTGTGTTGGATGTATGTCCAGATGACGACAGTAATAGGATAAATAAACACAACCATCTAAATGGGCATGATGGGACGTCTATTGTCGTCTGGAGAGAGAGAGGGGGATCAGGAAGGAGACAGGAAGAGAGAGTCACTCTGCCCTCACACATACAGACACGCGCACATTCACATAAACACACACACACACACACTCGCTCTTCCGCTTTAGTTTATTGTGTTTGACCCACTGCGGGATCCCTCACATCCTGTTGTCCAATTTTATGTGAAATAACAAGCTTATCCTCTTGGCTTGCTTAACAAACTGTTTTCAGACACTCTTACAAACAGCTACCACACGGCATATACACTAAAGCAGTATTCCGGGATTGTTCTGCCACAAGCAAGTCGTAAAATCTTTAAGTATTAATTTGAGTCAGCAAAACATTGTAAAATCTGTAACTTCCTATAAGCTATAAGGTATGACTATTATTTATATTAAAAATGTTTAAAACATGAATCATAATTAGCAATTCTTAGATACATGTACAATTAGGAGATTAATTGATAAGGTATACATCTTATAGAGACAGCCAAATGTTGTTGTGCAATGAGCCCTGTCAGTGAGTAATATGGTTAAATGGGTCATTTAAAAAAAAAAAAAAACAGGAATTAAACCTTGGTGCACATCACACCCAATCAATGACGCAGAAGCAACAGAATAACCAGTAGACGATGAAAAGTGGATTATCGGGGAAGATGAAAAGAGGGCCACAGCGGGTCAAGACACTAAAAGCCACACTTCCTTTAGTCAGATAATATTTGCACAAAAAAAAAAAAAAATTATGGAGCTTGATGCTGGTTCAGGCAGAAATCATGTGATGAGTGACATCCAGTCTCAGTCATACAACTGTGCAGGCTTAATATAATTGACAGCGTTTATACCAACACTGCTTACTTCAGCCTCTAAAAAAAAAAAACCTCTTCTTACTGCACTTGTTCAAACTTTGTTGACTTTGCCAAGGTCATGCTCAGCTCATGTGTGTTTACAGCAAGAGTATCCCTGGGTTCTCTTCCCCTCTTTAGGATCAGTGCTTTTTGCAGGGTTTGTTTAAAAGAAAAAGTGTATCTTAATCAATTAAGGCTAGCCAGAAGAAGAATATAATAATACAAATCACATGATGGAGCCTGCCTACCTTATTGGAAGCCATGTCACTGACGGAGCGGTAGGTCTGGATGGTCTCCAGCTGGTCCAGACACCAGTCCAACTCCTCCATCGTCTCCGTGGCCAGCTTCTGGTACGCCTCATCTGTCAACAAGCAACCACCACACAGAGGCACACAGTCAGAACAGACAGTGCACATGGAGCCAGAGCGCTTCCCAGCCACTCCCAGGCAGCATCCACCCACGGGTCCCACTCGGGGCGCCTGCTGCTGCAGCTGCTGCTGAGGAGGGGGAGCGGTGAGAGGGGGCACCCGGCTGCAGAGCTTCTTCATCATGAGGGGGGTTTAGCTGTGGGGAAGTCACTGTGTCGGACTCACAGCTGTCCGCAGAGTGGAGTAGGAAAGTTGCAGACACACAGACAAGCACACACACAAAAAACCAAAACGCACTCTCACATTCTCAAGTCATTTACATGAAGTCAAACTCCTAGCAGGAAACCAAATACCCCCTCACCCTCACCACACAGACACACTTTACACCACCTCACAGGAAACAGACACCTGTAAATCTACACATGTGAAAATACAGATAAGGCCGAAGCATACTTTGTGTAATTTTTGGAAATTCATTTTCAACTCTCAAAATGACATAAAAAAATACTGTACGAAGATAATCGACGGATAATTTGTGTAATCACAACCCCATCTTGACTATGGACAGTCAACATATATTGTTTCTTTTAACATGAGCTGAGGCACCAACTTGTTGGGCCTATCAGTTTCTGGTGGGACCCCGCATTAAGTTTTAATGAGTTCATGCGTAGTCGATAACATTTGTCATTTTGGTTTGGTGAATAAAGGAAAGGTGTGGTTTTGCAGTGCCAGTGCTTACACAGTCACAGGACCACCCACTGAAGATATGTAGCCCGGATACAAAATAACAGGAACTGTCTTAGGTATCAATTTTACCAGAACTGAACTGAATATTTCCATAACTTTAAGCAGCCACAGTGTGTTTGCTATTGTGTGGTTATGCATTGTGTTGTTTTTTCTTTGTAAAGCATTTGTTTGTTCTTTTTAATTTAAGTCATACAGTATAGCAATAATTAAAGTTATTAAAAAAGTGGGTAAATTACTGGTTATCGTATTTCATTATCACAATCATTTTCTTTTTATGAATAATTGATTCGTAAATACAATGTCAGAAAATAGTAAATAAAAAGGAAATGTCTTCAAATGTTGTGTTTGATTGAAAAATGTAATATATTCTGGTAACTATCATATAACACAAAAAGGAAGAACAAAGACAATTTTAACTCTGCATTTTTTAAGGGAAGTTTATTCTAACCACTTTTTTAAATAGTTGCAGAATGATTAGTCATTAAATCCAAATTTGTTCACCTTCATGTTTCATATTAATTTAAATAATCTATAACATGTTGTCTTAAATAATGCAGCATTAAGTGATTGTAGAGCAACAAAAGTAAAAGACATAATCTAATACTTAAAACTAAATTAAAACAACTAAATGACCATAACTAATCAAAGATAATATACATGTAGAGACAGTATGGGTCAAATACAGTAGCCTAAACCTAAATGATAAAAAAGAAGAACAAATAGAACGTTAAATAAGTTCTCCAGGTCTTTTAATAGAATCCAAGTTTATCAAAGTTCAAGCCAATCATATTTGATAGGTAGATCATTTTTATTTAGCCACTTGCATGACTACAAATGTAGTTAAAGACTTCTCCTAAAATATTATTAACACATGAGTGTGATTATGACCAAAATCAAGTAAGGGTTGAAGGCACTGCTGACACATTTTTGAATGAATATAGAGTCAATATTACAGTCCTGTTCCTATGGTAGATGTTTTTCACTATAACCTACAACTGTGTGTCAAGGTTACACACACACACACACACACACACACACACACACACACACACACACACACACACACACACACACACACACACACACACACACACACACACACACACACACACACACACACACACACACACACACACACACACACACACACACACACACACACACACACACACACACACACACACACACACACACACACACACACACTGCTGCCCCTGCATTGTGTGTACTCCTGGTCTCCTAGCTGCAGAGCACAACATGGCAGCAGGGTGCGCACTGCGGCGACCTTAGCGTGGCCACATAGAATGTGTCCCCTGCTCTGATCTCCTCGCCATCAAAGGCATGTGCCTGTTTGCTCTCCCAAACATGAGAGGCACCTGGCACTCTGCCCACAGCCTTCCCTCACTCTGGTGGGGGGAGTGAGTGTGAGAGAAAGAGAGGGAGTGTGTGTTTAGTTTAACTCCACAAGCGTCTGATGTCAGAACAGTTTACACTCATTTGAGATGTTTCCTCCCCGTACTCTCAGCACTTCTGAGGTGGTTTGTCTTTTTGCAAAGCATAGCAAGGTCCTTCTCACCCTATGGAACAGTTTTCTTCGAACTTTTAAACTCTTATGTGCGAATGGTGAGGTTGTTTTTGTTGTTCTATACTTATGAGGAGCAAACATGCAATAATTAGTATTGAAAGTAGGGGGGAGTTTTTAGTCTCTCCAGTGTTTCAGAAGTTCTGCTCATTCTCTGGTGAATTGCAATCAAAGCGCATCCAAGGCGACTCCCTGAGCATGAGTTTCTCACGGTTGAATCATCTGTACACCAGATGAGAAATTGTGTGATTAAAGTACCCAGTTCTTTGTTAAAAATGAGACAAAATGTACAATAAAAACTTCTGCAGAAGAACATTTATGTAACAACCAATAACCAAGCCTTAAATTCCATACTGCTTACAAAGAGCGGAAACTTAAGATTATGCTAGAAGCAGGATAACACATTCAGTAAATCAGTTTACTTAGGTTCATCTTTATATGCTAATACATAATAAATTCAACAGAAGTAATACCGCTGATAAGTGTTTTTATCGCTTTTTGCAACTGTTAAACTTCTGTGAATACGTGAAAATGATGTGAATAATTAAGGAGTTGGTTCTTTTCTGCACATGCACATTGCCAATGGTTTGTAATCCACAGATCTACTGGTGTTGATAGTGCTGTTAGAAATGTAACAATATGCAATCAAAAGAAGAAAAGTAACTAAAAAAACATTGGTTTACTTTTAAACAATGCTGTAATCAAACGTTTGAGAAAAGAGAAGGGACAGCATTCAGCATTTTTTGTTAGACCTGAAGGAGACACAAGCATTGGCTATAGCTCGGGTTTACACATCTGGCTGGCGGTTAGCCATAGAGTCAGATAGACACTGTGTTATTCAGAACCGTTTGCCATACCAAACTGACAGTAAGACACAGTTTCAAGCTGTAATATTTTCACAAAACTACATTGGGTTTCATTTTGGGGCTGGAGGATGCTGATGTGATCAACATAGTGACTTGTGTTTGTGTGTGTGGTGGTGAGGCTGCATCAGGGTAAAACTGAATAGATTTATTGCTTGAGCTCTTAACCACGCTCATGACTTTGATTTTAAAACCCACAAAAATGGGTAAAGAGCTGTACAATCTTGTTAAGTGAGTCAGGACCTCACACTGGTCACAAGCCCAACTTCTTGAGGGTCCCCACAAACTAAATCCATTCTCTACAGAAGGTAGCTGCCAGATCCACTTAACTATGGCGCTTGTATAACAGTCTTACTCTGATCCGTTTTCACTCCACTCAGTTTACCACCAATCAAATAAAAAACTAAGAATTGATGTGCTAAGCATTGAGGCATTAGATAATAACTTGCACCACTTCTAATCTAAGGGTTTAAAGACTTCCCTTCAGAGGAAAATCGGATATTAATGACCAAAAAGTTTCAACTAAAATCTTTGCAAGGCATTAACTGGCTTCACTGTTCCTGAGTTATTTGTAATTGAATGACATAATTTGATAGATTCTGGGAAACATCTGCAGGGTAAGACTATCTATATAAATAAGGTTGACATTTAAGGACAAGATTATTGAAACAGAAATGCCTGTAAAGGGTAGGCATTTAACATTTTTGTCTCAAAATGTCGAAAATGTAATATATAAAAGATTGGTGCTGGATACAATATCCATGATATTCATTCATATTTTTACGTTTGTCTAATTAATGTTTGGTGTAAGGGAAAAATAAATAAATAGCATTTTGATTTTTTTAAAATGTACCACAGAGTAATTGAGAGGCTGATTGTTTTCATGCTGATGCTTTAAGGCTTTCATCACTGCATCCAAATGTTGCTTATACAAGAAAAAAGGGGATTTGGGAATTACAGTTAAACACTCCCTGATTGTTAGCGACACATACATGCTTTTATATTCTCACTTGTTTTAACAGAAGGGACATGTTGCTGCATACCATCAAATACTTAAGTTACAGCAGTCTGCTCTGTGTGATCTCATGGCCTCAGACGGACTAAGGGAAACAGCATACAAAAGCCAACACACACACACACACACACACACACACACACACACACACACACACACACACACACACACACACACACACACACACACACACACACACACACACACACACACACACACACACACACACACACACACACACACACACACACACACACACACACACACACGCGTTAAGAGGGGATTTCCACCGCCTCCACCCCGATACAAGGACCTTTCTGATCAGCGCTCAGATCTACAGAGTCTGTCCCACAGGGGCAGACCGGAAAACACGCAGAAACACAGCTGAACTGTACATACACACTAATTATGATGTTTCATTATTGCACTCAGACACAAAGATGTACTTTCCAGCTGAGGGAGGCCAAGCCATGGTATATCGAGAGTCAATATTCAGTTTAGTTTATGACTCACTAGCATGATAAGAAACAATATTTCCACCAGAAGTGAACTAAAAACAACAAAAATGTAAACTGGTCAAATAGAAACTAAAGACAGTTTTGACACTTAAGTCACCATTATGGAATAGGATGGTATGAAGTATGGATGGTTTCTGCAAAAACAACGACATGTATTACCGGTGTTCCTCTTAGTGTGTCTATCCATGAGTCATTGGTTGTTTTTCTTTGACTGTCTCTCAGATCAAGTTAAAAGAGACACACATTTTTATGTTGTAGTTAATGTATGTCAAAAAACATCTTATTTTATTTTTAATATACTAAGCCTGATTTCAATAGCATTTCTAAGTGTATGACGTCTGTGGATTTATTAACGCAGGACTTCATGTGAGGTTTCTTCTCTCCAGCAGCTACACACACACACACACACACACACACACACACACACACACACACACACACACACACACACACACACACACACACACACACACACACACACACACACACACACACACACACACACACACACACACACACACACACACACACACACACAAATCATAACACGTGTACATGTACAGGCATATGTTGTTATCAGATTGACTGTGCCCAAGGACGTCATACTAGAGGACTTGAAGCATGTGTGTGTGTGTCTTTGTGACGGCTGCATCTGTCATCCTCCTTTGGGGATAGTCAGTTTCCTGCCTGTGTTGTGATGCTAGCTGCAGCAGAGTAGGAAGGCTGCAGTGCATTTTCATCTGCCAACGTCTATATGGTATTGTGGAGATTGGAGGTTAAATCAGCAGAGCACTTATGACCACAAAGGCTAAGACGTCATTTGAAGACAATCTCTCTTTCATAAATGAATATTCCTTTTTTCTATGAATTTATTGAGTAAGATGACTTTATGTGAAACTGTTAACAGACCACAAACACATAAAGAGAAACCATACTTATACGCATGCAGTGCCAGGTTCTCTAATAGGGGAGACAGAGTCAGAGTGTGACATCCATTGCTTTACAAGAAAAAAGAGAACTGGGTATCTGATCCCTGCAGGCAGTTACACAACACTTCCTAACAAAGATCAGAGGGCAGCGCTGCTTCTCCACTCATTACAAGCCAAATAATGACTTCACATGCACACCATAGCATTGATCACTAAGAAGTATTGTGAAAAGTGGGAAGAAGGGTTGTAGTGGAGTTTGTGGCGCTAGTTATGCGGCCCTGATTCGTGAGATGAGTTAAACATTTCTGCTGGGTTCTGAGAAGTGACTAAATGACATCATGACTCTGTGTTTCATTACAGCTCATTTATCTGATTTACAGGGAAGCGGAATACAAATAATGTCTCAATAGATGATATCAGGATTTGTTTGCCCTGCGGTTGTGAATAATAAACAGAAGGGAAGGAAATAATGACTGGACATTATGTAGCAATGGAAGATTTGAGCACGGTTCACCACTTGTGAATTTGCAGCTTTAATGCAGTCATGACCGGTTAAAGCATCACAGTAATGCAGTGTTGGTAAAGCATACTGGGGCCTTTTTCATGTGGTGACCCTCCAGAAGCAGCAGTGGACACATTTTGGACGCTGACTGACTGATTAGGAATTCAGATTTGTTTTAATGTGGCATTAGGCTAAAGTATAACTGCAACAACTTTTCAAACAATACTCATCTCTGTATGTCAAACTACACGTTTGTATATTTGCTCTCTTTCCATTAAGCAAAACAGCTTTCATGTTTTCTGCTGTAGCCACTTGGAATAGTTTACAAAAGTACATTTAATGAAGGAAGCCGATAGCGAGCCACAGTGAAGGTTTCTATTTGATTATCGTTAACTTTGCAGCATTGTGTGTTTTATTCTTGTTTTGTCTATTTGACTTAGTTTGTATTGTTTTGTCTACAACTTGCTATGATGTCGCCTTGGCCTTGGCTCACTTGCAGGTTACGGTACCAACCTCAAATGGAGGTTATTGAATAATTTGGAGTTTGGAAAATACATTTTTTTGCCAAAAGTTAAATGAGAAGATCTACACATCATGACATAGCTGTCCTGTTTATAGACTAGATGTTGATTAGCTTAGCTTAGCATAGCATAATGGCTGGAAACTGCAAGGGGAAACGGCTAGCCTGGCTCTGTTCAAAGTTTTAAAAAACTCAACTGTCTGCATTTTCTAGTAGAAATTGTATATCATTTAATACATTTAGAAAAATGTAAGAACGACAACTTCAAATGTGTTAGTACGAGAGTTTAACATCATTGATATAGATCAAAAGAGAGCGAATAAATGCTTATCACAAAATGTAGAACAATTGGTTTTAAATCAAGGTTAAAAACTGTTAAAAAACTTTAATCGGAAAATGTAACATTTACTTTATGTAACTGCCAGCAGGAAATGTTTGTTCGGCTATTCCCAGGTTAGCTTGTGGCTGAAGTCAATTCTGATCACAACACTTTAACAAAAAAAGTTTTGACTGGGTCACATTGAAAAAAAAATACATGTGTGCACTTCTGTGTCTGAAAGACCCCTTGTGGTTCTTGATGCCGCCCCCCCCACACACACACACACACACTCTCCTTGACATACAGATGTACACATTCCTTTCTGATTAACTACAGAATTCAGTGGGAATACAACATGGAAAGCCATAAATCCATGTAGCATGCAAAAACTCCCGAAGGGTGGACAGTGATACCAGATCCCTTACAGAGTCTTTGGAATAACAGCGGAAATGCTCTGCCGTGTTAATCAAACTGTCTCCAGGTGGAGGGAGAGTTTTCATGTTGGGAGAATTTTGTTTTAGAAAGTCCAGTATTTCATAAGGATTTTAGCCCGCACACTTATGGATGGGACTATAGGACAGGATGTATTCTTCTTGAGAAGTTTGGGGTTTTGAAGCCTATAGTGCACACATCATGCAGCATACAGCATGCCAGAAATTATTACTGGGGGTGCCTAAAGTGCTCATGCATGCTGTTTGCACTTTAGGCACCCCCACCTATTTCCATCCAAGAGAGTTTTGGCATCTGTTTATTTAAGTCCCATCAAGACATATTTTCAAATTGATATACATTTTTAAAATAAATTATCAATTATAACGGTGAAAAAAGCCCAGTTCACCGAAGCCAAAGTTGTCCAAACATATTCATAAAACACAAATATGAGCCAATTCTGACGATTCAATATTTCTTGGATAATCATGTAAGCATGTGAACTTCCTATAATTTGTCATCTGTAATGATGCATTGAGTGACTGATGATAATGGCAAATATAAATGATTAAGACCATTGACGCGCGTGCACACGCACACACACACACACACACACACACACACACACACACACACACACACACACACACACACACACACACACACACACACACACACACACACACACACACACACACACACACACACACACACACACAGTCTGACATCACAGGTTCCTGATGTGCGTCTTCCTCTCTCTTACATACAGTACAATATCCACTGCTATCTGCCTGGTCGTCATGTTCTGTTGTGAACACCTTAAATGTTTGTTCCTAAATCTCTCTTATTCTTTCTGATAAAACAGACATACGTCAATGAGCCAGTTTGTCCGTCCTATCAGCACTCTGTGGACCTGTGAGCGTAACACCGTCCTGTCCTTGAGCTGCATTCTCACTCACTCTCTCCATCTGTTTTGACTCCTGCTCTCATAAACACACACATATTCTTCCCCCCCTTTTTGCTCCTTCACACCACAGTGTTTCACTCTCTTACTCTCTGCTTTTATACACTCAAACATGTGTACACATACACACAAACACACAGCAACAGACCAGGCTTTGTCTGTGTTACCTAGGTTGAACTCCCACATGGGGAGCAACAGTACAGACTGGACTGAATGGGTCTCATTGTCACGCTGTCTGGCATTAGCCTGCGGGTTGATTAGCATGGATCAGAGGAGCCATGAACCCATTTAGCCAAACTTCTGTCGCTGTTTGTGGGGCTTTTTTTGCTCTTTAGGTTTCAAATAAGCTTCTACAGTTATGATTGAGGTTTTTTGTTGGTGCAGGGATGAATCTGATGTCAAGGGTGAAGAGAGATTTTTTAAATCATTAGGAAAGGCTTTGCATGATCAGAATGGGCTGGCATGCAGCTGCTGGACCTGATTCAGCTTATAAATCAGGGGGAAGAGTTTGATCAATTACCTGAACTCAATTCTTATGAAAAATGTTGTGACTTTTTTTTTACCACAATGGGCTACTCCATACCAGAGGTGGGAAGTAACTAATTACATGTACTCAAGTACAATTTTGAGGTACTTGTACTTTACTTGAGTATTTCCATTTTATGCTACTTTATACTTCTACTCTACTACATTTTAGAAGCCATTATTGTACTTTTCACTCTGCTACATTTATCAGACAGCTTAAGTTACTTTACAGATTTAGATTATTAGCAAAGCATTATTATTACAAAAAGATCTAGGATCTAATATAATTATAGGTTAAGAAATCCAGCAGCAGTATATAAAGTAGATACAAAATACCGTAACCAGCTGTTATAGACACCTTATGAAATTAGCCATTAAGCATAATGAGTACTTTTGATACTTTAAGTATATTTTGATTCCGATACTTTTGTAATTTAACTAAAGTAAGATTTTTAATGCAAGACTTTTACTTGTAACAGAGTATTTTTACAATTTAGTATTGCTACTTTTACTTTAGTACAAAACTGAGTACTTATTCCACCTCCGCTCCATGTAATACATGTTGTGTTACATCCTGAAATACAGCAGGCGCAGCAGCTTCTGTGGCGCTTCTCAACCAGGGCTCAGATCACTTTTACAGGTTTTGATTTCCAATTATGAGGAAGTAAACAACCTACAGAGGCTTGGTTTACGTGGGCTCCTTCCGTTTCTTGGCTTTTGTATCTGAATAACAATTTTATCGAGACCAAGCCAAAACATAATTTGGGTCAAAACACTTGCAAGATAAAAAAGACTGTCTTATTAACATTATCTTGTCTTGTTTAGAGGGCAGGCCTCTTAATGGAGTCAGGCAAGGTTGATCTAGATCGGGGCGGAGCAGGCACAAAGGGGGTGTGCGTGCAACGAAACATCAGTGTCTCCAGAAACATATTAAGACCAGCTGAGACAAACCTCAAACGACCTCGACACAGCATGCCTTCTCATGATGGGTAGGCATGGTGTCTCAATGTCTCTGCGTCTGTGTTTATGTGTATCCCGAACCATTTAACAAAATCTAATTGAGCTAATAAAGACTATTGGCAACAAGGTTGACTGTGTTTGTTCATATTGGAACAATCAAACCTCCTGATTGAATCAAGATTAAATGCATGTTTCATCAAAAATACAACTTAATAGAAATGTGGCATCACGGTCTTGTAGAATTTCAGAAAAATAAAAGATACAGTATCTTGATCCTACTTCTGCCAGAACATCAACAATGTGACTGCAGAGTAATGATAACAAAATCCCAGTTTGTCTGTATTGTTTTTTGTTGATAATAATCAGGAGCAATTGAATTGAAGTGGGGGTATTTTATTATTGAAGTCATCTTGAAAAGGCGGCTTTCTGTCTGTTCCACAAAGAGGGTGTGGTAGCGGTGGTGTTTTTTGGCATGCTAGGGGGGGGGGGTCCAAATGCTTATCCAACAACCCAAACAAAAGAGCGGGTCTGTGAAGCAGAGAGCGTTTGAATCCATCTGCGCTGAGCTCAGGCCTGCTGGCAGGGGAATACTTCAGGGGAAGGGCAGCAGTCTACTTTATGACTGTGCTGACGTCAATGGCATAATTCAAATACTTGCAGAGTGCACGCTTCCAGCTTTCTGAACCTGCACTCTCTTTCTGTGGCAGGCCGCAGCTAAAACCCGACATGGAGTTCGACTCTAGTCAAAGTAAATAACAAAACAACAACTGGAATGGAGTAATGTCTGGCTGAAATAGCACAAAGCCACATGGTACTGATTTCCTAGCCCGTCAGTTGTCACAAAGGACGGTTGACAAGTCTTTGAAAATGTGTTGTATATTTTCTAACAGAGACTCACATATTACTATAGTGCAGAACTTTGAAGCTCTAACTGATTCCAGGGAAGACAGGTACTATTAAGAGGAAGTGCATGTGTGATTATAGTTTTATAAGAGAAAAAGGAAGAAGAAACCAAAATGAAATCATGAAACCCCTTTCTGTGAAGAGCTATTCTCTTTTACTGAAAGAGGGAAGTGACACAGATTTTGAGTGACGTGGGTGTTCTTAGCATTAAAGTGCAAATGCTTTTCAGTGGCATGCCTAAACTCATTTACAGTATCTAGAATTTAAATATCCGTAAAAAGTAATCTATCTGTAACTCGTTCTTAATTGTGTGACCTTTTTGTGTGTATGTATTTGTTAGACAAATGAATAATTAAGAAAACATATTTATGTGGTTGCAGCTATACATAAATCAGCTAAATTATTGTTAGAGTTTGCACAGCTCTTGGAAAAGAGCATGACACAGGTTCAATAATTAAAATAAAAAGAACATGTTATGGATATTTTGAAGCAAATGTTCCTTGAGCCCCGTGAAGTGTCTTGCCTCAGACTGTTTGCTCTTGACACCAGATGTGAAAGGTTTGTTTTCCAGAGTCTAAATGACATCATGTCTTACATTGCAGGATTAGTGAAGATGACATAGTTAGACGCAGCCATGGTTGACAGCACACAGACTGTTAGCAGTCCAAAATTAGGTTTGTTCTTCCAAGAGAGAGAAAAATAAACTCTAATACCTTTTTTTCCTAGAGCCAATTTTATTTTGGCAATGGGGTTTTTGCACGCATTTGATAAAGCATTTGCAACAAACTAAGATGCTTTTAAAAAAGGCACAAAAAAACAAATAAGCTCAACATATTGTTTGTCTAATTTAGACTATATTGACAAATGGTGCATTTAAAGCAGTGTTACATTATTATGAACAAAACCTTATCTATCACAAATAACTAGGTGAAACGACACAGAGCATCATTTCTGAACCAATTGCTTTGTTTTGAAAGTCCTGCTGACTGAAACAAGTTAATTCTAATGATAAAAGTACTAAATCAAGAAGCAGACTCAAAGGTGATGTTGAATAACTGATAACATCATTATGACTCAACCAACCCTGCATACACAAACACTCATCAACACAACCATGTGGGTCTTTTCCTAAAACTCAGCTCTGGATCTCCCTCGGCTGGGAGCCACGGGGAGTCTGTGCCAGCGGGTATAGAGAGCTTTGAGTCGGGTAAACAGTTGGCACTACAGCTTATTTATGACACTGAGGATGTTTTGAAGCCAGGGCCAGGCCTGTCAAATCTGGCCATGTTTCAACACTGGGATTACTTTCAATTGAACAACAAACTCACCACTACTAGATCATCAGAGGCTTATGTTTGACTTTAAATAACTGTATGAAGACAGAGAGGCACAAAGAGACGGTCACTCTTTGGAAAATTATTCCTTTTGAAAAGCTTGTGCCAGCTATTCTGAAAGTCAGTCAGTATGGAAACCTCCAACCCTCTTTAACCTGCTTTGGGAACCTGACTGACAACTGAGAGTGTGAGGGCAGGAGGATGGGGAAATGTGACCTAATGCTGGCACCTTTCGATTCCTTATTTGAGATGACATGGCTATCAAAACATGCAGAGATGCTACACCAGATATAGATATCTAGCTAAACAGCAGGCTGCCGACTGATCTCAAATCTATAGAAGCGGAGAGTTACACCAAGGCACTGAGCTAGCTAGCTAATACTTGTATACTTTATATTTTGTATTAGTTTATTGAAAGGGACAGTGCGAAGTTAGTAGACATTTCTGAGTAAGGCAAGAGGATATTTTTTTATATACAATCCCAAGACAGATGTTGTAAAGTTATCATATTCAATTTGTGGTCGAATAATTAGTAAATCCATCAACTCCATTTGTAGCAAAGTTACAAATATCCTAAATAGCGAAAACACAAATTCTAAAGAGGTACACAACCGTTACACTTCCTTTGATTTGGGTTTGTTAAAAATGATATGAGGGTCTGACTGTTTATGTTCCGTCTCTGATGGATGTCAACTTCATTTAAATTATTCAAGTTACATTATAGCATTTATTGGTGATATTTTTGAATTAAATTATTCTAGGAAGAACTTCACACACAATATAAAATGATGGATTAAATAATAGCTGGTCCAGGGGTCAAGCCTTTGTAACATCAGGAACAGGTACTTTATGTAGAGTGTACATTTATAGCAATCCCACGCAATGCCCAATTTATTTACTCTGTCTTTCTAACATAACAAGTTAAACAGTCTGCCAAATGAGTTGCCACCCAACAACTTTGCATAAGCCAGAACGTCCTGTACCATCCTCTTGTTAACATCACATTATAATAAAAGCAATAAGGCATTGCAAAACAACTATTACAAGCAAGACTAACAGAGTAGGACAAAGGACAAAGAGAGCTAAGGAGTGGCATTGACATGAGTGTACCTTTCCTTCACATGGCGGTAATGAACTAAGATCTTATGCAACACATTTCTAGTTTCCAAATAGACCTACAGATTTCTCTCTTCCTATCTGTACCTCCACCCATGTCTCTTTGAGGGTGCCTATTCATTTATCATCACAAACTAAAAAGAAAAGACAAAAAAACAAATTCTTGGACGGGAGCAAAGGACAGAGCGTATCATTATTAAAGAAATGTAAACCTTTATAGGTGAAGATTAGAAATATACCAACAACAATAACAGTGTATGACATTTTTTTGTTTTGGGAGGAATGTCAAGACGTCCCTCTCTGCACTCTCATCGAGCAGGGACAATTAGTCTTTTAATTTACTTTTCAATCAACAGAAACTTCAACTAAGATCGGCAACTATGTTTATACAATCATTTAAGCCATTTTGTAGCAAAACATGAATAAAAAACATAATGAGTAACAGATGTAACATTCCAGATGGCAACATGTGTTAATAATTCATTGAGTTATGGTTTAAAATGTGAATAATAAACTTTCTTATTCTGTCTGGTATCCTCATCAAGTTTAAAAAACAGCTTTTATTTTTCTCTACTTCCAGACTGGCTATATAACCCAGTCCGCAGTGAGTAAGAAATGACACTACTATGCATTCTCAGACAAACATTTACTGTAACCTGTATGATACAGAAGCTATGGTAGAAAATATTATTAATGACGTCACCTTGTCTCCAAGAGTCGTATCATATAAACAACGGGAAGATCTGAAACAGAGCGGGAGAGCAGGTGGTTTGGAGGAGGGCCGTGATATTCCTCACCTCCTCTCTGAGAGCAAACATACAGCTCCTCACATCAGACACACACACACACACACACACACACACACACACACACACACACACACACACACACACACACACACACACACACACACACACACACACACACACACACACACACACACACACACACACACACACACACACACACACACACACACACACACACACACACACACACACACACACACACACACAGTGGGACGTGCATTTGTCAAAGTAGACAGGGTTGCATACACATTACATTTCAAAATAGCGAGTCAGTGTTATTGGCAGGGAATAGTCAAACTAGAGAGAGGACACTTTAATGGCTGTTGTGGTTTAGTACTGGGCAGTGGTTCCCACTCTTCTTTTGAACTCCGGGGTATTACTGTATGTGTCACACATAGTAGAGATGATGATGGTAATGTTGGACATGCAGTGTGGCTGCTCGGAAGAATTGCAATGGAAGGAAATGAAGGGAAAGTAGCCAACTTTCTTTCTCGTCATCTCTTTTAATTATTCAGCTATGTGCCATGCTCCACTGCATAAAAACAACTCCTCCAAACTTAATTACAAAATAGAGCATGTTGATTAAGTTAAGGTTCGATTAGACTTAGAGACAAATAAGTACTTGGTAGCGTCAGGGAAAGCTCATGTTTTGAGTTGTTGTGGTTATGGTGTGAGGAAACCAGTTATTAAAAAAACTCAAAAAATGTAACCCATCCAAATCTCAGGTGATTATGTCAAGGTCAAGTGATGGGAGGAATTGTACTACTCTGAAATACTACTCTGATGAAATGAGCTTCAGATTAATTCAATACAATAATATAGAGGACATAACTATAGTATGAGTGGATCATTGTCCAGAATCATAACTTTAATCTGTGAGGGGAACACTCAAAACAGGATGTCCATTTGGGGTGCAGTGCAACACACACTATAGCAAGAGAATGAGAGAGGAGCACTCAATGGAGAGCTGAAGAGGATAATACATGACCCGAGGTTAAGTTCATATGACACAAGAGGGTCCTCCACATAACGAGCTGTCCCCCTCATAAATGAGACACATTGTGTGCAAAAACAAGCAAACTGACACCTGCCATTTCATGAAAAGATAGCAAGCCCTGTAAAATATGAATGAATGTCTCTAGCCGGAAGTTTGGGGTATTGAGCCATGAACACAAAATCCATGGTTTATTTTCTAACTAAAACTGATTCAAGACAAGCTTTTTGTTTCTCTGGTTTACTCACACATTAGAAATTCACCGTTGAAAAAATTACATAAAATCTGATTTGAATCCAGCTGGCATCCAGCAATTTTTGGGGAAAAAAAATAAAAAATGCATTAATTGGCAAACTAATTTCAACAATATGCCTCTCGTACATATCATAAAACTGGACGAACAAAACATTATTATTCCATTACATGGAAAGATAAGCTGAATTGTTAAATAGACAAAAATGAGTTCCACCCCTAACAACTATAACAGTACAATCCTGCTTTTGCATTAATGCATGTGTATGTGTAATAATAATCTAACGATATAATAAATAACAGTATAGAAGTTAACATTTTACTGCATGGGAACTGCATGACTTTAACTTTTAAAATAGTAGCTCAGTGTGGTGTTAGTGCTATTACTTGAGCAAAATATGTGAATTATTCTCCTGAGATGGTTGTGGTTTTGAAACACAATGTGACCCATATCTCATACATCACAGTAATCCTGAAAGACATAGCCCAAGTGTAAACACAACAAACTTACAATGCTTAAATGCATGTGTTGCTAATCAGTGAAAATTATAGCTGCAATATTTTAGTAGTTTGCACCTTCAATAAGGGAGGGAAAAATGCAGACAAAGCTTTCTTTCATCAGGTCATTACCCTCATTATGACAATATGTTACCTTGCCACTCTGAGAAAAGCAGTAGAGTGTGACTGATGTACAGACACATATTGTACACACATATACACACAGCCAGACATAAGGAAGTAGTTCCTGGGTACAACATACACATTCCAGTGTAGAGCAAACAGTGCAGGTCTGTATTTTTTCTCAGACGGAGAGGAAGAAGGTAAACAGTCTTATCTGCTATCCCTAAAGAACAGACTCTTCTCCCTTTACTGATTTCTCTGATGATACACTGTACAAAAGCCTTTTCTACGTGACCAGCCAACGCCTTGCACAACACAACACTGGATACACCACTTAGAGCCTTAGCCTGTTTAAACTCAGGAGATGAAGTGTTTACACACGTATGAAAAAGTTGCCGTTCATGTGCACTTGGTCAACTTGCACATTTTGTACTGTACTCGATGTGCTGATTCGCACTATACATCTCACTGACAATGAGTCATAAGAGAGAAACCTGAGTCTAAGTACACCACTTTGCCTGTGTCCTCGTTCCACGTAATGACACTGTTGATGTCTCATTTGAAAATGTACAATCTCATCTCTTATGTAAATTATTCTCTAAATATTGTTTGAGCACCACAAATTGCGCATCATCTGCCACGGTTCAAGGCACAAACTAAGAGATGTTGCACTCATATCACAGCGTAAAATTGGACCATAAAGTTTATTAGTGCAGGTCGGTTAAATTCCCTTTTTTTGCATCTGATTACAATTAGCCATTTGGCAAAGTGAGCTTATAAATGTGCTCAGGTTACTTCAAAGGTTGTAGGGGGGGCAGAGTCAGTCTGAGCCAGAGGTTTTGTCAGAAGGGGCTTGCCAGAGAGCCTCTTCCATCCAAACCTCCCAAAAGCAGTTGGGAGAGAGGAAAGGGAAAGATTTAAGCGCAGGATTTGGGAAAGAAGGGAGGTAAATAAATCATTTTTGCACATAACAACCTTTCAATAAGACACTCTGTAAGGATTACAATGCAAAAAGGAAGTAAACCCTAAACACATCATCACCGTATCTCCTCATCAGTCAAAAATAATGTTGATGCAATACTACCACGACAGCTTGAAAGGAGAGACTAATCAGAGATCACATCGAGCCAACAAATGTACTTAATATATCAGGAAATATATAGCATCTCCTTTTCCATTACTTAAAACAGGTCCACACCACACTGCTCTGTAGGAGTTAATGCTAACATCACAATGCTAACACGCTCATGTTTAGCAGGTATAATGTGCACCAAGTGCAACATTTTAGTTTAGCATGTTAGCATGCAAGCATTTACTAATTAGCAATGAACACAAAGCATAGCTGAGGCTGATGGGTCATTGGTATTTGATCATAAACCAAAGCTACAAGAAAAGGGTGACCGATGAATGTGTGTACCACATTTCCTGATAATCCAGGCAAGTGCTGTTGGTAGAGCCGGGTTCAAGACCATACTGTATGTGTGAAACCAGCCAGCAAGGTCATAGATGAGTTGTGAATGGAGCAATAACAGTTACACTGTTTTCATGCTGGGGTTCGTGACGCAGGTCGGCCCTGTCGGCTCTTTGTCTGCCTGTCACGCCAGAGGAACTCATTTGTCCCCGGAGAAAGATGAGTGAACTGTTGTAGAATAAAAAGCCAGTGGGGGGTTTCTGAATACCTGGGCCTCTGTGTAGGTCTGTGTATGTGTGTGTGAGGAAGTTGCTGCTGTCACAGTAGCCTGTTCCCTCCTTACGGCCCCTACACACGGCGGCGTGCGTTGACGCTTCAACGCTTCTGCCCATTCATTTTGAATGGGGTGACGTCACGCTTCGCCGAACTGCATTGTGGGAGCAAAGCGTAGCTTTTCTCGCGGTGCTCGCTGCAAAAGTAGAGCAATGTTCTACTTTTGAAGCTTCGACGGAAGCGTCAGCCAATCGAATCATATGCCAGTACAAGCTCTAGCCAATCAAACCGCTGCTTGTGTGTCCGGGGCGGGAGATTCAGGTGATTGGTTGTTGGTGTAGCTTCAGACATGCCCGCCGGCAAGCGACAACGCACGCCGCCATGTGTAGGGGCCGTTAGTGTCATAATCCTGCGCTTCTGGGTCTTCCTTCGATGGACAGAAAGGTATCACATAGGCAGGCAGGCGAACACACACACACACACCATGCATTTACATTCATAAAACAATCACACACTGTTTTAGATGAAATCACTAGTTTTGTTGCTTCATGTGTACACATCAGCATACACGCACATCCAGAGTGGTCCTGCAAAGCAAAGTTTGACGCATTTCTGGACACAAATCTGGTGCTCATCCTGCGTCTGATTCAGAAAAAAAGACGCCCCGTGGTGCATTACACTAGCCCTGCCTTTAAGCAAAGGTTTAAGCTGATATATAAATCAAATTAACTTGTTGAATTGTATTATATTATACTAAGAGGCGTTTCTATAAACTTGTCCCCTGTAATAATATCAATGAGGGTAGGCCAAATAACAGAAACACCTCTCTGAATAACAAAGAGATACAATTGTTTATTATTAAGAAGGGCTTTAAGTCCCCACCCAATTGTATTTGTTTGTTTGTTTGTTTGTTTGTGAGCAGCATTACAGAAAAAACAACTGCTTGATTTTCATTAAACTAGGGCAAAGCATGGCGAATGGAACCCATACAACTTTGGACCCCAGACCCAACTAAGGAGCATGTGATTGGCCTTGGTGGAGCTCCGCCCCCTTTGGTTGACATTGTTGTTCTTCTGCAGTTCATTCAATTGTTTTATAAAATACTCAACCCAATTGAATTGTAATCAATACTTCATTGTGAAATAATTGAAAAATGATGCTCTTCCTACATGAGCCAGGCTGACTGTCACAGGCTGTTGCTATCATTCATTCAGCTATTGTTATAGTAAACACACACACACACACGCACACGCACACACACACGCACACCCACCCAACCTGCATAAGGCTCTGAATCTTCCACATAGTCGGTGGATAAACTAACACACTGCCTGGCAAACATCTCCACGCTACTTGTTTACCTTGCAAAGCTGTTGCAGTAAATCAGAGGGGAAAATATTCAGCAGATATCACACCCTTTCCTGTCAATGGTCTAAGCTTTTACCGTCAGAGAAACTCAAACCCTCTCATCATCACATTAGTTCTGTCTCTAAGATTTCCCCTCCTTACACTGCCCAGTGACCAGACACTCTGCCTCAACACCTGCAGCAGATTGAGTAGGGGTTGAGAAATGTTTAAAGCCTCCAGGGGGGATTTTGTCTTTATTTAATGGAACTAAATCATATTTTTGGCCTAAAATCTGTCCTCAAACCTTCATACTTAGCAAGGTTGCTCTACTAGGTCATATTTGTGGGTCTGCACAGTAGCCAGACCTCTCTAGTAGCCCCCCTGAGGCTATTTGAGAGCACTGGAACGGGAAGTAGTTAAGATGGCAGGTAACACAAGACACCCTGGGACATAGATACTGAGACTTATTAGCTACCAACTCAGAGTGAAGCAGCGCCAAAAAAATGTTTTTCTCAAAATTGAAGAAGGCCCAGAAGAGAGGAAAGAAAGAGAAAGAGGAGGGGGGAGGGGTTACGGAGGTAGAGCATGGCTCTGACCAGAATAGAGTAAGGGTTGGAGGCAAAGGAGGGAGTTGCTGTCATGGCAACTGCTCATGTTGGCATTTTGTGGACGTGCACAGCTGAGTGTGCGGCGAGAGACAGAGTGAGAGGTTGACAGATACTGTATCTGTGACATTTAGGCATGGTAGCCCTGCTATAATTCCCCATTGAACTGATGCCATATCAAAACCAAGATGCTGGCAGCAGTCCAGCATTACCTCAACAGCTAAACGTGGTGTGTTGCCCCTTAGGGAATGTAGATGTTGTTATTGCTGAAACGTTATTTTAAGGTCTCGATGAAAGAAAGCATTAGTAAATTCTTATCAAACCTTTTGTTGAAAAATTATTGAGTTAACAGCATCCAGATGACAGCTCCACAGTCGTCAAATTCTCATCTCTGTACTTTTGAGATACAGCCTCATTTCAGTAAAGCAATTTCATTTATCGTGCATTTAATGCTTAATGATAGTTCATCGATGTGCCATTTTCAACAGAATAATAACACACTTAATGCCAGATATTTTCTCTTGAAAATAAATAGTGAGTAAGTAGTAGGTTGACGTACATAACATTTCTTATACTCAAGATAGACCCCGCTTATACGTAAAAAACCAAATATGAGTTACTGTATAGATCAGGCCTTGGGTGTAAAGTAGGGGAGGGGTCAATGGCCCCTTGCCAAACTTTCTACCCCCCTACTTCAGGAGCAATGGCTCAGACACACCTATCTCCAAACGCAGCCTTAAGTAGGATCTTAACTACACACTTGACCCCCTTGCTTGGCTCACTGACAGTTTTGAAACTCAATTTGATATCCTCTTCACACCTGTTACGTTTCGTGATTGCATCTTGCATGGTTTGCAATGCTATCTGGTGACAAAATCCTTCCTCAGACCCAAAGACAGAAATATAAACACCTGGAAAAGTACTCAACACCTCTCATGTGGTAGTTCCAGGTAAAGCATGTCTCCAGGAGCTGATGACATGTGCTCCTGGAGACTCACACAGGTGAGTACCAGCATCGCAGAAGCGTCTGGTGATCACGCATTGCTCTTGAACAACACGCATGTTCATACATATACACTTGTGTTAGTGAGATGACTACACTGGTCTCCCTGGGAGATATTCTCTTATATTTGGAGTCTGCTCGCTGGGTTGTTGAAGAGCCGCAAACAGGTGCACCTCTGAGGAGGACTTATGCTACTGGAACAATTTGGCTTTAGCTTGAAGTGTCATATGACAACCTATTATAGATTCTGGTAAATAAATGCCTGCATACACATAGCCTCTTAGTGTCTGTGTGCGTTTATATTATGTGGTGTAAAAGCACATAGAAAAGCTGTGGTTCTGCATATATCTTTATAATGACGTCTCTGAAGCGATGCACATTTCCTGCAGCATACAGTGATGATAACCACATGATCACCACAGGAGCAGTCTGTATGTTTTTACCAAAAAGAAAACGTTGACAGCCGACAGACAGCAAGTAGGCTTTTAAGATAACTGTTTAAATAGATAATATAGAGCCATAATACAAATGTGGTGGAACGAACAGCAACACTCTCTGTGTGAGTTCTATGCATGGTTGAAGTGCAACAGATTGCACAACATCTGTGCTTTCAAGAAAACTGGAAATAATATATTATTTTAGACAACTAAAGTAGCAGAAGCTAGTCAATGTATTTTCATTCCGTATCAATTCATAATTATTCCAATTACACAGCCTTCCTCTGGCGCAAATATGCTTGTTTAGAACAGCAAAACCTGAACATTTTGCTCATGTGTTGTCGGCAATAAAGATCACATTTTTTGTATTGAAATTAGGTTTTTCAGCGGCATAATCTTGCACTACAGTTACTAGTGGAGATTTATGGGAAAAAGCTGATTTATTAAATCTACTAGGTCAGCAAGATGGGTAAAATCTATATGACCCACCAATCCTGATGATAGAGGTTTGACTTTTGAACCGCTTGGCTTTATTAATTTTTTTGTTTACTCGAGATTTAAGTGAATGTTAAACAAAATAAAACAACGGTACACACTGTCAATCATGCAACAGTAATGAGAGGGGGAAAGGGTCCTGTGATAGGATAATCTGTTTAGTTTCTCTGTTTGCTTTTCGCATAAGATCCTTCAGTTTCTCCTCTCCAGCTCCATATCTTCATCATATCTTCTCCTGACTTATCTTCCTCCCTCCTCAAGACAAACCTAGTCTCTCCTGCCCTCTCACCTCATCGCTCCACATCTCCTCTTTTCATCCCGCCTGCTGTTCTGTCTCTCTTTTCCTCCTCCCTGTGACCTCCTCAGTGCATTCCTGCACGCACTGGGACACTGTCAGGTGCACAGAGTGTAGGGTTGATTGAGGCTACCATTGAAAACATTCATAAAGAGATTGATGAGGTTCTTTTAATCCATCGCACTTTGAAGCTGCAACAGATGAAACTCATCTTATACATGTTTCTGAGCCTTTATGAAATTATGCAAGAAAGAATATGTTTCTAGTTCTTAACTGCAGCCAAGAGCAACACAAATAACCTTTTCCTGGTTTGACTCCAGCACGATCTTAGGGGATTTTGCAGAACGACTGATTCCACTTCAACATTTTGGGAAAAACATGAAACTGCTGATGAAGCATGAGGAAAAGCAATTATAACTCATTCTAAAAAAACACAAATATCTGGACCAAATCCCATGGCAAACCACCAGTAATTGTTGAGAAGTATATAAAAAGTGAACTTGTTCAAACTATCTAAAGTCTTATCTGATCTACATTATCTGTGTCATCACCCCCTTCATGCTGTGAGAACAAAAACATTGTTGTTCAGTATTTTTCCTGCCTTCTATCTCAATTCATGATGTACCTGTATGAGGGAACAAATCTAAGTCACTTAAAAAAAGGGTCGGAAAATCAATGGAATGTACTTAAAAGAGTTTTGCGAGAGTTTATAAAGTCATGTCTGCCTTTATTGGATAAATACAGTTGAGGACCAGAGATGGAAGAAGTACTCAGATTTTGTATTTGTCCCTTTATTGGATAAATACAGTTTAGGAGAAGTATGGTTTTCAACCTCAAGTGGGGCTGTAGGAAAAGTCAGTAACCCCAAAGTTTTCAGGGTACATCCTCTGGGAAATAAGAATGTTTGCACCAGATTTTGTATCTAATGAATCAAGGGAGAATGTGTTACTCGCAGGATAAAACCTTGACCTGGCAGCGCCTGCTGCACTCAAGGCTAAAAACAAGTGAGAGGCCTAACATATTTTTAATCTGTGAAACTCCTCCTCAGCAAACAAATAACTTCCAAAGCATTGATTGCCACAGTTAGAAGCAACACTTGTATCAACTGTTGTGCTTTTTATTACAAGCTTTTACCTATGGCCAAGTTAGTTCAGTAAGACCTTCCTGGTCAGATTAAGAGTCGTTCATAAGAACAAACTGTCCATCCCCTAAGCCCTGTGCCTACGTGTACCAAGTCATACACAGCAAATGTTCAGTGTTTTTATAACCTTTTGCATAACTATTTCTCATTGTTTAAATACCTTTCACCTATGCAGTTATCTCAGAGTTATTTTTTAGTATTGACCAAACACAGGCTGCTAGCTTTGAAATAATATGCAGGGCTTATTTGGGGGGAAATGTCATGGGGGGGCTTTTCACATTATAAGAAAACACCAACACAATGGAAAGGCACAATGGGTTTTAAAAGGCAACTTGCTGACACCTTTCCACATTACTGAGCTGCCAAACACATACAGAGCCTATGTGACAAAGGTTGGGAGAGTTCAAGAGCCCTTTGCCTCCCACATATCCTGTATGACAGCATTTCATCGCAGAGGTGAACTTGACCAGGAAGTCAGGTCATACCTCAGTGAGGTTCTCACAGATAAAGGCTGAAGAAATGACACAGAATACTTCCTGGCTCTGTTATAACAACGTGACGCCAGAGAGCTGCTTTGGGTCAGTGGATATGTATCTATTGTGTGGAATTTTTCATGCACATGTGCGAGCAGAACGCACAAACCTATTTTTTGATCGTGATATGATAGGAGCTCTGTATAAAAAGTGAGCCAATTTTTCATTTTTCATTATGAGATTCAATAACCAGAGTATTGAAAGACAATGAAATGTATGGACCAAATAATAAAGGTTACATTCATATGACTTTAAGTCCATATAAGTTACGAATGATATAAACAGTGAACAGGTTTTAACTATCTATAGTCTTATCTGATTCACATTATCTGTGTCATCTCCACCTTTGTGCCGTGAGAAAAATACAGAGTTGATCAGTATTTTTCCTGCCCTCTGTGTCATATGAGCAATGTCAAGATGATCACAACCAACAACAAATCATTTAAACTTGCTTATTCTTATCTTATGTTACCTAGTTAGTATTCTTTCTATTTATGCATCTCTCTCTCTCTCTCTCTCTCTCTCTCTCTCTCTCTCTCTCTCTCTCTCTCTCTCTCTCTCTCTCTCTCTCTCTCTCTCTCTCTCTCTCTCTCTCTCTCTCTCTCTCTCTCTCTCTCTCTCTCTCTCTCTCTCTCTCTCTCTCTCTCTCTCTCTCTCTCTCTCTCTCTCCCTCTCTCCCTCTCCCTCTCCCTCTCCCTCTCCCTCTCCCTCTCCCTCTCCCCCCCCACTGATTTTCCTTCTGGCAGAAGGAAAATCACGGTCAAACTCCTTATGAAGCGGGGAGGTGCCACATTGCTTTTCTTCCCGACTGCAACGCTGGTCCCGCGAATCAAGCAAAAACGGGTTATTTTTAGAACATGCCCCGTGGGCGACTCACGTTGCCCCTGCGGGCGACTAAGTGCCCGCGGGCACCATGTTGGCTACCCCTGGTCTATATAATACAAAATCTGACACCCTACTACCTATATCATATTATTGTATAAAATGGTACATTGAGTAGCATGCAAGATCTGTAGTTTTGGCTCTACACTGTCTGCTCCCAGAATACATTGATTTAATAGTGTGTTACATATTGTATTATTGTATCGGCATGTGCATGTTTGTGCAGTGTGTGGGCACAGACAATAGGCCTTTGTCTCACTGCATCCTATTTTTCTCCTGTTGGCTGACACAGTCATTCACACAAACACCAACACATACCAACACACACGCACCTCGTCTACACGACAGTTCCCTCTGGCTTCCGTCAAGTTAAAACAGTTTAGTTGACAGCAAAACAGGAACAATCTCATCTTCTCTTCCTGCCTCACACTTCCTGCCATTCCCCTCCCCTACGATGACGATGATGAGAGCGAGAGAGAGACAAACAGATGAATGAAAAGGTAAAAAATAAAGACTCAGGCTGTGTGCGTGTGGGGGGGGGGGAGACAGCTGGACAGATGCTGGAAATTAATAGGATAGAGAGGGAAGCTGTTGAGTGAAGAAACGGAGGAAGGAATGGATGTAGATGTGTGTTTTTATGTGAGAAACGTAGGAGGGGGTCTATAGAGGATGTGGCCTGAGATCATGGGATAAACACTGCGGAGGTTCTGTGGTGGACACTGGACAGGTGTTGATTTAACACAACCAAATCATGCATTTGATATGAACCCTTCAACAGCAAAACCCTGCCATTTAAAAAATGTTTAAACCAAAGTAGACACAGTACAAAAATGGTACTGTTGTGTCTTTAAAGACAACATTGGTGTTACTCTTCCTTTTTTATTAATATCATCAAATCTACTAAAGAGACCAGAGCAACAATACAGTAAATACATCTGTAATTAAACTGTAGCTACAGTATATCATGTGCCTTTGCGCCATAAAACTCATGCTGTTATGATTCACTATTCGTCATCATTACCAATTAATTGTTCATTGTATGTTTTGCACAAAGCTGTAACCACACTATGATACAATAAGAAAATTAAAACGAAAATAAAAGTAAGAAAACTCTAAATAATAACTCAAATAAAACTTAAGGAAAAAGATTGTTAGAACTTAATTTGTTTCCTAGTGCGTCTGAAACAAATCTCAATGTAGTTTTAGTTTAACAAGCTGAGAGGGAACACAACTACTCGAGTTGCCTTTAATTTGAGAAGGATAGTCCAAATGCAACAGCATTCATTTTTAATGGTTTTTTAAAGTTTTGAGAAATAAGATATATATTATTCTGTGGCAGGCAATACTTGTTATAAGGGTTTATCCCTTATCGGTTTAGGGTTATTTCGAGGAATTTGTTGATTTATAAAAAAAATGTAAATAAAATGTCAGCCTCATGATTTAATCACCTTGTAAGTCATTTCTAATGTCAAGATAATCTTTACACACATAGATTTTAGCACACAAACGTACACATGCACGCATGCACACACACACCACACACACACACACACGGAGCACCTGATGAGCTGCGGTTTAGAAGAAGGAAGTGAAAATTCAGTCCATCTGCTTTGACAGGAAGTCAACAGAAGCCACATACAGGCATGCTGACGTCAATCAGAGCCACAGGAACACCTCCCCACACCACACACACACACACACACACACACACACACACACACACACACACCACACACACACACACACACACACAACACACACACACACACACACCACACACACACACACACACACACCACACACACACACACACACACACACACACACACACACACACACACACGCAAATCATACACCATACTGTACCAATCCACAATTGTAATGTTGCACAAAGCAAAGCTATAATATCATCACACTGAAATACACCCTTACTTAACACGTCAAGTGATGCTTACCATTACCACACACACACACACACACACACACACACACACCTTCACAGTATAAATATAGACTACCAGTAACTAGTTGTTTCTTTTTCAACAACATTAACTCATATATTTCAGTATAACACCAACAATCAAACGATCATTTGGTCGGTAAAGCTTGTCTAGGTGTATTTAAAAAATGAAAAATAAAACAATGTTATGTAACATTTAACTGTCTGAGTATTGATATTGACGAGGTCTACTATGCTGTGACCTGAGTTGGCTTTAGGTTAAACATGCCGGTTATTTGATGGTTACCTGCTCACTGTTCTCAGTTTTATACTTGCTCATCTTGTCTCCTTTTTACACAGCAACGCATGTCGCTGCATCGCGGCTCTCTCAATCCACAGGCTGCTATCATTTGAGCAGGATGCACTAGGCCGGTGCAATAAAACCCTATTTTTCATCAAAAGCAATGAAAAATATTAGATTTTTTTAAAATGAAATTTGTCATAAGAGGGAGTATTACAAGCCGTCACACACAAACAGGATGCGTGATTGTTAAACCCACATTCAAGTGTGCCTCTGTGTATTTTTTTGTGTATTTGTGAGTTTGAGAGACAGGCTTGGCTGAGTCGGTGAACAGACAAAAATCCCAGTGTCATATAGAGAAAATCCAAAGGATAGATATTCACAAGCAAACCAAGTACACTCACTTGTAGGTGCTCATAAAGTAGTGTGCACTTGTACATAAATACTAAACACATTGTCTCTTACTGGCATAGACTGGTACACACATACACACTGCTGCTTAAATTCAAAGGTGTTGAAAGAAAGAAAAAGGGATTTTGTTGTTATCTTTAAGTGAGGCGCTGTTATAGGCCATACACAGTGTGTGTGTGTGTGTGTGTGTGTGTGTGTGTGTGTGTGTGTGTGTGTGTGTGTGTGTGTGTGTGTGTGTGTGTGTGTGTGTGTGTGTGTGTGTGTGTGTGTGTGTGTGTGTGTGTGTGTGTGTGTGTGTGTGTGTGTGTGTGTGTGTGTGTGTGTGTGTGTGTGTGAGTGTGTGTGTGTGTGTGTGTCTGTCTGTCTGTCTGAAGAACCAGTTGAATTGTGTTTTGAAATGCTTAATGAGCTTGATGACAAAGTAGTCTGGACTGCAATGTTACAGCTGAAGACAGATTACAAGGAAAAATGAAAGTCGTCACGTACGCGAGTTCATGAGCAAAGGACAAGACAGAGAGGCGGGCAGGGAGGGAGCGAGAATAATGAGAACTAGGAAAAACGATGGCAGAAGAATGCTCGAGCCAGATATAAACCAGATAAAAGAGACATTCTTCACAAAGCGTTACAGAGCTGAGACACGTAGCAGGATATCTCTCTGAACCTCTTACCTGGGAGACACACTCTGGTGATGGGAGGCTGAGTTGCTGCAGGAGACCTCCTGAAAGACAAAAAGAAAGCAATAAGATAGAATAAAAAAAAGAAAAATGCACTGAATATTCTTCATCTTTAAATGGTTCCCCAAATAATGAATACCATTTTGTTGGGTAAAAGCTCAAGAAGGGGTTAAAGTAGAATCTCAACATATTGATAAATACAAGTTTTTGTTTTCATGAAGAAAGTTAGATTTGAAGATCGATGTCCGTACGATAAATATATAACTACAGCTAGTGCTAGTTAGCTTAGCTTATTCAAATGTATCAAACCAACCAGACACAACATGTTGATAAGTGAGCTTTACAGTTGCTTCTAGGCAGCCTTCGGACAGAGCAGGGCTTACATGTCTCTGGCTATTCAGAAACGAGACATATCATCACATCTTGGTGAGAGAATGATTAAGCGAATTGCCCAAATGTTCTAACTATTCCTTCTTTTTTCTTTTGTCAGGGAAATAACATGGAGTACACAAAATGTATAATAGATCCTGAATGGAGTAATTTTGAACTCGAGTTGAAACGGTTCCTAAATAGTAATTAAACATGTCACAATGATTCATGGGGTATCTTCAAATGTTTTGTTTTTATGTATTTTTATTTTAATGGAACCTTGTGGTAGTTGAGGCAGAACATTTGTTGTTCCACAGTCAGATGTTCCTGTCATATATGCCCTCATGGTTGCAGTCTCAGCAGTACCTTTGAACATTTGATCATCATTTACTTTAATAGTGAAAATAAAAGGTCACATCTTGAAGGAATAACAGATTGAGTAGGAGACAAAGCAACATCTGGAGAGCAGGAAACTGACCGCGTATTGATACATTTTCATCAGCCTGACCCCTCTGTGTGAAAGAAGGGCAACATATGTGTGCATTAATGCTGCATGCCTGTGTACTTGCGTGCATGTGTTTTAGTCTCTGCTCTTCTCTATGTGGGGATGTCTGCCGAAATATAGGTCAGACAGGCTCTGTGTATTCAATACAGCAAACTGTGCGATAACAAAATCCTGGAGGAGAGTGCTCTTAGCATCTTTGGAAACTGACACAAAGACACACACTTCATCTCATCTTCGACACACAGATGGAAGCCTGAAGAATAAAGGGAAAGGTGCCCTACATACATATATCCAGTGTATCTGGATCTGTCTCTCCTCCAAAGTGAGTTGTGGTGCTAAATAGAAGGGTTTGTTGATTTATCCAACAGAAAATTACTCTTTGTTTTATAGAATAATCGTTAAGGTGATAATTCAAGCAAAAATACCAAACCTTACATTTTTATGGTTCTTGCTTTCAAGGATTTGCTGCTTCTCTATTTTTGTAGTGACAGTGACCCTCCTAAAGGCATTCCATCAGTGTGAGTAGTTGTGAGTTTGTTTTGTGTACAAGAGAGGAATTCCTTAGAGAGCATTTGATTTGAATGCTGCATTGAGGGAAACTATGTCTCAACAGACAAACGAGGAATGATGGATCCAAAATAAGCATCCCTCTTTTATGTTGACATCATTGTTATATTAAATGATATTCAGTTTGTCAATACATTTCCATCCCTGTATGGTTGTGTGTATGGTTGTGTGTTTGCTCTAGCTGCAGTAGATAAGCTCAGCAGTGGCGTCAGACTTCACCCTGCAGCTTAAAGCTCCAGATCTCCACCTTGTGGTGGAAAAATGGAACTGCAGCACACATGCTGACAAAATGAGTGTCAAGCCTTTGCCTTTCTGTGATTTTAAAAGCTATAAGGAATTTGATGTACTTTTTAAATTACACAAGATGTACTGTATAATGTTTATCATATTTATTTGGGAATTTAATAAAGGAATTCCAAGATTATCTAGGTGGGATTCAACTTGATTTCTAACACTCTCTAGGGGTCCATATGATGGCTGATAATAACCAAGCAAATGTTTCATTATCAAGTGCTTCCTTTGAATGTAAGAGTGTGACAGATTGTTTCTTTGTTTTGTTTGCAGGGTCAACATAGGTCACTGAGTTAACCATTTGGAAAAAAAGTTTAAAAATGTTGCTTGCTGTTCTCAAGTCTTTAGCACTTACTTGCTGGAGGCACACTGGACATTGGTCAGTACAGTGAAGTTATTCCTCACACTTCGAAGGCTTGCCAGAACCTAGATAAGCAGAGTAAAATAACATTTTGAGGGTCCTTTTTAAAGTATACAGTATTTTCAAAATCAATTTTTTTCTGAACAGTGTGGAGACATTTTTGTGTAAATGCAAGCACAACATCTCCATAGTTTGTAGCCTAAATAGCATCATTATCTGCCATTTCCCCATGATATATATATATCAAGGATGAATCGCCTATCATAAGTTAAAAATGATTGTCCTGGTTCACAAATAGTTGCAGCAAAATGATTACCTGAGCAAAAGGTGTCACGATCAGGTCATCTCCATGTCTGCAAACACAAAAAGAGAAGTGGTGAGAAACATCCTCAAAGATGGTACACACCAAATATCTGGTTTTGCTGTTGCATAAAGATTACATGCATAAGTGCCTCCTGCTTATTTGTGGTTATAAGCAAAGATGTTAAGTAAGAACAATAGGTAATGACCCAGTCAGCTTCATTTCTATAATTAACTGAAAGAGCCTAAAGAGGGAGAGGAATATAGGAGGATGGTCAAAAACAGGAGTCTTTTGTTCCAATGGCTTGTAACCTTGTAAGGCACTTAGCTCTCAGTGACCTGTTCTTGTAAGCTGAGACAGGGCAAAATATTGAGTTACTCTTCTGTGGGTTTCAATAATTGTCATTATGCAACATCTGGAGTATGGACTACTTTAAGTAACCCACCCCCCACTACCAGATCTTCTGCTGGAGGGCAGAGCAGTAATTCAGCAGCAGAGCATCGACTAAAGCCAGTGATGTAGTTTAATGGTTAAATAAAACAGAAAAACACTGTGGCTGAAGTCAGTAAAAATGTGCAAGCTTACAAACAAAAATGGGTAATTGACAACTGCTAAGGAGATCTCTTTACCAGCAAAAAACACTACTTAAATGAAATGTCATCTATACTTTTATACACAGTTCTATATAATGTTCTCCTATGCTAAAACTGAGCATCACTGAGTAATAAGACTCAGACTCAAGCTCTTTTAAGAAAAGATGCAAATACAATTTTGTCCACAAGTTATAAGTTATTTTTAAGGTAACTCAAATACATTTTGTGTTGGGTTAGTGCATATACAATCCTTACGTTTGTTAAACTACCTACCATTATAGAAAGCAAAAACCTTCCTAATTTATTATTTGTGCATCTTGCTATAATTGTGTGTATGCCATGTTCCACTGTGTGTCGCTGGGCCTCTGGCTTAACGTCTTGTTCTTCATGTGCATGTTGTGCGTATTTGTGTGTGTGTGTGATACTCACAGTTCAGAGGCGATGGAGGAGTTTCGTGACATGGACTTGGGTGACAGGTCATAGTCGCTGTCAGAGCGGTAGAGGAAGGACTCTCGCCGCTGGTTATGACCGGGGAAGTTAGTGTGGAGGACCAGCCCAGAGCCGGGGGAGGCCTGGGGGTCCAGAGGGCTGCAGCTGGTGGACGGGCCATTCTCCACATCAAAACTGAAAACAGATAAACACACAGTTTAATATTACATTCATAATTGTAGTTCAGTTTTTCAGTAAAGTAGCATAAGGCAATAAAGCAGATATACATCAATGATTAGAGATCTGGTAACATTAGACTCAAACTTGACCAACTCTAAGCTACCAAGCTAGTGGAAACACTCTGATAAGAAAACAAGTAGAGGAAACAAACTTAACCTTGAAATTGAAATGAAACACATGCGCAAATAATACTTTTCATTTCATTTCAAACCTTTATTTAACCAGGTAGGTCCCATTAAGATCATTGATATCTTTTTCAAGGGAGACTTTATTTTTCTGATAGCGTTTCACTTTCACTATCAAACTCCCCGTTGATTTTATTGGGTTTAAACGACCTAGCGTTACGAAATGGAAAGAGTCTTCACATGTACATCCTTAAGAGATAAGCACTACTCACACATAATTATGTACAGTAGACGCACACATACATAAATGGACATGACATGACGGAAAAAAAGGGCACAGTGATATGCTAGAGTGCACAGTGTTCATTCACTGTTGGAAATCACTGAGAGAGAGTCTCCTTCATTCAGCAAGAACGGGATGAATGGGGAAGGGAGGAGGTGGATCTCATTAAGACACCATGAGAGAAGAGAAGAGGAGGAAACATCACGTGAAGAACGTTTTTTTATGGCTTTGGTGCGTCTTCCCAGAGATCAAACAAACAGTGAACGAGAGAGAGATATGTATGTATAACATTTTCCACGGTAGTTTGAGTTTTTGTGCGTCACACTCTTTTATCGCTTTGTTCTGCCTTGATGGCCATTACCTCTCTTCTGTATAGTAAACACACACCAGCAGAGACGCGGATGGTTACACCACAACCTCCTCACCGTATAAAATGTGTTTGGTAAATGTGGCTTCATTTTGATGTTTAACCTTGACATTACAGTATGATGAGTTTGCAGTTTAAACAAATGTAATTAATCTGCTAAAGAGGAAACGCTTTGCTATGCTCACGTTAACTCTGTGGTTGAATCATTATTTTGGGACATCACAACAAATGTTAAAGCCACGTATGGTCTAAAGTGGAATATGTAATAAGGTATGGTCTACAAACTTGAAACTTCCAGTACTCATACACATAGATTGGACATTTTAAACAATTTTAACACTATAGTTTCTTGATTTTGGATTTATTCAAAGCTACATTTTTTATATTAAAGACGGTCATCAAATAAAAAATATAATAATGAGTGAAACGTCGTTGTTTCTGATTATTCTCCAAAAAAGGATTCCAGTTTCTTTGTAAAGATAATACAGTATATAAATCTTTGAAGAAATATTATAAACATGTTTCTATTTTCATTTGATCAATTTCATGAATGCTCATGCGTAGCACACATCGCACACAAACGATGGGAATATGGTCAAAAGGAAAACAATGCTCAACAACTAAAAGCTCAATCTGTGAACAAGACACACACAGTTCAAATGCTTCACAGAAGGGACGAAAGACAGGGTACAAACGAGACGGACAAGAAAGTACACAGGAAAAAGGCTAAAAGTGCACCATCCACAAGTATTAAACTTATAAAACCAAGATTTAAACAAAATAAAAACAAATTAGAGTGGTACATGCTTTTGAACAATTGCACAGATTTGATATTTAAAACGTTTTAAATGCTTAATATGTGCACAAATACAGGCTCTCAGAAGAGAAAGCAGGAAACGCTTCCCTCCTTTTTTCTGTGAATTACGATATGGTGCAATAATCAGTGCAAATTATGCAGAATTTCCTGTGAAATGTTCAATTCGTAAACATGCCATGACGGTGCACTGAAATACTATAAAATAAAGGATGAACTCTAAGGATCAAAGGTAAAGGAAAAGTGCAAGTGTAACACATGCATGCCTGCACTATCCAGTCAATGCTTGAGTGCACGACCTCGGGTCAATCCACTCGCTTTGTGTGTAGACTAATTCTGGAAACCGTGCAGGCAAAGCTAGTCATCCATAACACGCACATCTCACAACTGTCCAATTATCCCCTTGTGTTCTATATTAACTAAAGAGAGCTTCACAATAAATATGTGGATGAAGATGATAAGAAGTTCCAGAGAAATTCAAAAGGATAACATTTCCACAGGCCTGGGAAATGCCTTCAAATAGGCTTCCAATTAAAAAAGCAAAGACACAAAATCTGTACTGTTTGCCAATAGTGCGCTGAAGAATGTTATGTTTTATGTTTTACTCCATGCAGCATCAACAGACTGGTAGAATGGATGGGATACATTATATAATAATCAAGTTTGCAAGCAAGTTTCAGCACATACTCAGTGTTTATTCAGAACCTTTACTTCAGTAAAAGTAGTAAAACCACAATGTCAAACTACTCAAACACAATAAGTCCATCATTTAAAACCCTACCTAAGTAAAAGTACAGAAGCAATATCAGAAAGAAATACCAAAAGTGTCAAATACTTGTGCAGAACCTTGTCATAATGTATCATTTTTTTTAGCAAACATTATATGAATGGATTGTTGTTATCGATTCTTTCATTTTGTAACTACTTAACATATAGTTCGACATATTATTTAATATAAACCCATCATCATTTTTATATGGAAAATCTTTAAATGTAAAGTTGCTATTATATACCAGCTGTTGAATACATTCTAAGGGAGTGAAAACTTCACTTGTGAAAAGTATCAGAGTAATTAAAGAAAGCTAATACTCAACCTCAAACCGTACTTAAGTGCAGTGCTGGAGTATTCACAGATATCTCCCGCCCCTGTTGTTTTTATGAGCTCCCGGGCCCAGGCAGACATCAGTGCTGTTATGTGTTATTCATGTCTTGTTCTACTTCTACCAAAACACATCACCTCTGATCCAACAATGAGCTGAGTCACATCCTGCTGAAAGTCTTTACATTCATTTGAGACGTTAAGCCGGGGTACAGGTGTTATGATTGTGTGTCATCAGTCTTCAAAAGAGAGGGACGATGACACACAATGAGACGTCCAATAGTAAGAATGAGAGTAGCATCACCATGGGTCTCATTACGTCAAAACCATCATTTTTCGTAACAGGATAATGCTGTCTGAGTGCATAATACACTTTGTCTTGTGCGGTGGTCACTTGTCATGGCAGTGTTTCCCCTACCATTGTCTTGGAGGGGCGCTGCGCCCCGCCAACGGAGCCCCGCGCCCCCCCCTGAAATTCAAGCTGTTTAAAAAAATAAATAATTATAATTTTTTTTCTTTCATTTTAAGTTGTGAGTTTAGTGTTTTTGACCCTAAGAAACACTGATGCATTAATCAATAACAATAATCCACAGCTTCTCTCTCTGCTCCAGAGGATTTAAAAAATATATATCCCAATGCCATCCCCCACCCCCCCCCCCAAAGAAGGGATATCCAATAATTTAGCCTTCGAATGACAACACAAAGACAAACCTTGGGAACAAAGACCCTTTCCTATGAGTTCGGGGTGACCTAGTGGTTTAGTGGATTAGTGCAATTGTCTTGGAAATCCTTTCCACTCATACAACTATTTCTCTTTGAAGTTCAGGTACAGACCAACATGTACATCAGCTCTTAGATCGAGCACATGTACTCTTAACATACACAAATGTAAAATTACATTTCTTGCTCAGTCAGCCAGAAGGAGGCCTTCTGTTCAAGGACAGGATGTGAACAAGTATGGCTGAGGGAGCAAGAGCACCGGAGGCCAAAAGCTTCATTGCAATTATGAGCTTCCTAGGTAGAGTGGAAATAATCAGCCAACTAGCATGAGAAGGATCAAAGCGTCAAAAGACTGAATGACGCACGGTTGTGTTTTTATGTTTAACAGGATGGCATGTCATCTGTATACCTTCCAAATAAAAACACTGATTCATTGGGGATAGACATTTTTCCAACTAATCATAATCACTTAACGCGTAGGACTAGTAAGTTGTGTTTTTGGTGTTTTTTTTTCACTTAAAGCAATCAGGAAGCAGTCCCTCTTACCCTTATATGATTCGCTAGGATGACACCACATTCCTTTCCCATGATCCAGCAGCATCTGTCTGACTTGTGAGCAGACTGGCTGGGCGATAGACTTGTCCCAAGATGATAGACTTAGTGACAGGGAAGTAGAGAAGTTTTTTCTCCATGCTTGGTTTCAAAGGATTTAGAAAGATCTAATCAAATATTGCATCACAATCAAACTCAAATTTCACAACCGGGGACATCTTTCACAGACAATTATCCAGAAAATGTGATTTCGTGAAAACTAAGACAATATCAGATAGGAAGGCAAGTTATATGCAGGCTAACATTGGTTCAACACAAATCTGTAAACAAAGCCAAATGTGGGTGAAATACATCATTGTTGACCAGAGAAATATAAATGTTGCAGTCAAATCTAAATGTAAAGCAGACACAGGCTAACATCTGTGCTAAATAAACTTTTCTTATCAACAGTCTTTATTTAAAATGTGTTGGAGTTTGGCACGAGGCAGCAGCTACTGTGGAAAAACAGCCAAGAGCAAGAAAAAGCAGAGGCTGAACTGAAAACATCCAGTGACAGAAAGTTAAGATAGCAAAAGGTGAGTGACATATAATTCACGTTTTCCTTCTGGTAAATGACTCCACTTCCCATCTCTAAGACAATGGCGCCGTTTAAGGTCACTTTAGTCTCATTTACTGGTAGGGTGGGACAACTCAGTATCCTGCTTATTTATTCAAGTGACTGTACTGTAGGTGTGTTGGGTTTGACCCTTTACAATTTCACAATGTGTGTGATTCACTTTTGCTGAGAATAATCCTGGAGCATTGGACACACTCTGATATGAAATATAAAATGACTACGTTTGCAACTAACAATTCTTTTTATTAACATTTCATCTGCAGATTATTTTCTTGATTAATCGATAAGTAACTCTGCTTAGAAAATGCCCTGAATAAATTCCAACAACCCAAAATGATGTCTTCAAACATAATCTTTGTCTGACCAAAAGCCCAAAATCCAAAGTATGATCATGTACGACAAGGAAAAGTATCACATTTTCTAATTTAAGAAACTGAAACAAGCTAATGTTTTTGATAACTAAATAAATAAAACATGACTTCAGACAAAAAAGGATAAAATAATCTCTGTTTTTGGGGTAACATTTATCCAAAACGGGAGGTTAAGTGTGAGAACTTGAGGTTAAAGGACCAATATTACTGACCTTTAATTTAACCTCTTCAAGCTTAACAATGTTTAAGATGACTTTTATTAAAAATATGAAAGAAACCTCTTTATCTTGAACGATCAGATCATTTCAGCAATGTTTTAAATTCTTTCAAAGTACTTTCTATAATACCAGTAGTGATTGATTCAACAGTAATTTGCATTCATTTGGTGATTTGCAGGTACATACACAAGGACATCTAGATATATGTGCTTAAAAGTTAAATGTTTAAATGTTACATATGGCGGTGACTGACCGGTGGAAACACGCTACAACGGCCCAATACTTACATTAGGAGAAACTCACTACTCTTTCAAAAACGATGCAAATATAAGAAAACAAACGTTCCAAAACACATGCAAATGAAGAAAAAGCTTCACTAACACAACACATGTGCAGCGTTTACTAAAAGCGCAGCATAAACGAAACGCTGGTTAAGATGTTTCTTCATTTGCATTGGATTTGTTTAGTTTTTATATTTGCTTCGTTTTTGAAAGTGCTGCGTGTTTTCTCTTAATGAAAGTGTTTTGGGCCGCTGTAGTCCGGTCGGCCACCGTACATATGGACATGTTTAAACATATTTATTGAAATGCCTTAATATAGCCTAGACTCTCTAGAGGTCTAAAATAAAACGTGGAATGAAAACAGACATGAAGATGTATTTGAACCTGCGAATCACAAAATCAGTTTTTACTTGGATTTCTTTCTTTTACATTAACCATCTACTTGGCCTACATGGTTAAATACCTACCAATGTTCACCTGAGCAAGCCAAATTACCAAAAGGAGAACACAAGTCAAAGACACAGATACTCATGCTGTAAAAGAAAGAGCCACAGAGTCTCAGAGGAGAAGAGAGAGTACATTCTTATACTTTGAATTAATCCCTTCCTTCCTGTGTGTTATGTTGAGGTGAAACCAGTGACCATTTGTCTGTCGGGTTGTGCAAACAGAGGTGCCATGGTAACACCTCCTGTTTGTCATAGGGTGAGCCAGAGTTTAAATATTATTTCTTCAACACACCCTTAAAATTTGGATTGTTCTGTTATTATTTCAGCAATTTTACTAATGTTTACAACTTGTGGCCCGACAAATTATAGTTTAAAAAAACATCTGCTCCATTACATCATTATGAGAACTTGTGGTCAAAATGTATCAAACCTCTCTGGCTCTGTAAACTGTGCCTGAGTTTGGAAATGCCCCCAGAAGGATGATGAGCTGATTTAGCGATCCCATCAGACCGAGCGAGAATAGCAGCTGAAATGTTATGCTCTAAAAGATTCTGGTAAAATTTCCCTACATGAATCTGCAGCAGAAATGTCTAAAAATAGCTTAATAACCCGAGCTAGTCTAAACATGCAGGAGAAATGTCCCCACACATGAACTTATAAAATCCTACCGGAATAAAGAGTACAATTTAAACATCCTAGACTCAAAACATGATGTGTTAAACAACATTTATGGATATGATCCCTTAGTGAGATTATGTATCAAAGGCAGTTCATGGAAGTCCCGTCCTGGTGTAGGTTTTGATGTTAAGTTCAGCATTGATAGCACTACCAAAACACTTTCTAGATGCATTGAACATGATCAGGTCATTTCCAGCTCTGCTCATCACTCACTGTATTTACATTCATTCTTTCACATCCTACAGACAGTTTGCAGTGAAGATGTCTGAGTGTTATTCAACAGTTGCGCATTACTTTCTTAAAGTTTCAATATTGTCATTCTCTCATCAGAAAAACCGGAAACCTAAGCTGACCAATCACTTTGTCATCTTCTGGTTCTCATGTTTATTCTCTCTGTAGCTCTGATGTGTAGCTACACTTTTTGAGGAAGCTAAGCAGATGTCATGCCATAACCTTTCAACACACAATTATAATAGAAATCAAGAAACAGTCAGATAATGGACAACTTTATAGGCTCCTGATTTCTTTTTAAGTTGCTTCAACTGTGTCAAGTCTGTATTCTTAGATGAGGAATTTAATCTCCTGCCCTGAAAAACACACTAATGCAAACATGAACCCCTAGAATTATGGTCCTAACCTTTTAATTTATAAAAACAGGCCTTACATCAAGTTAAAACCATGCTGTGAATCAAAAATGTCCCCTGGCCTTTTCTAATCTGCGACCCAAAAAAGGAAAACTGTGAATCCAACTAGACACAGCTCTTATTATTACTAATTAGGCCACTGACGTAATCAGGACTTGCGCCAAGTCATTATACATGCACATTTAGGCACAAAGGCATCCAGCAGATGCTCTCATTTAGAAGTATAAATGTGAAGCCTAATGTCACATGATTTCAGGAAACAAAAAGCAGAACGTGCCAAAGGTGTGATCGTGGCGGTAATGGCGCTGATGGCACAGGGGCAGCTCAGTGCGTGTGTGTGTTTGTGTGCGTGTGTGCTTGTATGTGAGAGATCATGTAAAGCAGATTTTGACAGAGTGATGGATTTTGAAAGACAATAACTGAAACATATTTAAAGAGTTAAGCTGGAAAAAGTCATAGAAACGTATGAGGACATTGTTATTAAATTTAAAAAAAACTTTCCTGAGCTAGCAAATTGCAGTGTGGCATTTATTTTCCATTACAGTCACTGGTCTGCACAGACTCTCGCTACCCGCAGTCACAGTCCATGGTGTGTCCCTGTTGCTCTCATTTAACTCTATGTGCTGCATAACTTCATTAAACCTACTGTATAACTTTCTGATCAGCTAAGCTAATTATTTTAGAAAGATGGACTTTGCTGAGATCCTGAGATGTAAGGTTGTGTATTAACAAAGTACATTTCTGTACTTAATCAAAGATTTGAGGTACTTGTCTATACTTGTATACTTGTATAATATATACTTTTATTCAATACAACAGCTGAAGTTTTTAAATATTTTAGACTTTAAAAGATAAGGGATAGGATTATACAATACACAGATCAATTGTATATTAGTTGATATCACTTCCACTGAAATGCGATTTACCCTCTAAATGTCGTCAGATGGTTTTACATGAAAAATAGTTTGAGAACAAATGGTTAAAGTTATCCGACATTTTATTAAATGTATTTCACAATTTTGTGTTGCATTCTTTTTTAAACCTTTATTACCCCATTAATCATCTAAAATCTCCGTAGATTCACCTGGTGAACCTTTGGAGGGAACCCAAACCCTAGGTTGGAAACTTCTGGGCCAACTAGCTTAACTTTAAAAAAGGACTAAATGTATATTAGCTACAGCTTATCTATAGTAAAACACTCCCTACTAGTTCATGTTTCAGCAAAAGCTGAAACTATCCTATGCTGTAATGAATAATATAATATTCTGTGGATCGAATCATTTTACTTTTTATCTGTGAAGTATGTTAAGGTTAGGGTTTTACTGCTAATAGCTACTTGGTTTCAATGTACCTTTACTTGATATAAGGTAGTTTTACATTAATGTCATTTTTTTTTTTATTACGTTAACGTTCTGAATACCTCTTCCATCGTTGTATATACCATTATCTTATCCCTTACCCTCAATAATAATAATCATCCTCATCTTCATCATAATCATCATCATCGTCATCATCGTCATCATCATAATAAGCCCAAGAGTCGCAACCTTCTTGATTTGTGATTCTCCCAGCCATCCGTACTATCACTCCGTACTATCCTTGCCATTATCTTAATTCAATAATCACCATTATTATTATCAACCCCGCCTCACTGTCATGGCGGCTAATTTAAACATTGGCCATTCACTCATAAATAAAAACCCACCGACCACATAAACCTCGGCAGACTTGACAAGTCCCTGCCCCATATTTCTGTGTATCATCGACATAACAACATATCAAACTGTACGGGAAGTGAACTGCAAATAAAATACAGCTTAACCACAACTTCTACAACACAACGCTGCACCCCGCCCATGGGCAAGCAGGCACAAAACACTGGTATTCAAAGTCTTATGCTCAAGGTGAAAAGAAATCAGGTTTGAAAGGCAAACAGCTTTTTTCGATGAAACTAAATATACATTCAAAGTAAGGAGCTGCCCTGGGGCTGTTTAATTGAAAATTCCTGCAGGTTCAAACAGATATGGAGATATTTTTGAGTTTAGAGAAATGTTGCCAACAGCTGTGACTCAAAAACTCTAGCCACATTGTTTTTGTGTTTTTTTGTTGGGACCGATCGCAATCATGCTACGGGCAATGCTTCTACAGTCCTTTGCCCTTAAAGGTTCCCTATCCTACTCAGATAGCAGCATGAATGGGACGTTTCCAAGAACAGTTTTGCTTCTAGGCGTGAATAAAGTCCTCAGTAGAGAATATATTTGGTCCAAGATTATCTAAATGACAATGTCAATACAAGCGCTGAAGATTGAAAATGTAAAAAGGGACCCAGCAGCCAGAAGATCCCTGAGTGCGGAAAAAAAGGGCTGTGATATTAGTTATTATGCCATAGGAATCCGGGTCACTGTCAAAATATTTGCTTAAGCTTAAGCTTCTTGTCCTAGCTGGAATATGACAATCACTCTTGGACACATGTATATAGGCTTATACATGCATACCCAGACACCATGAAAGGGCATCTGAATGTTAGTCGATATGTCAGGCTAAACAAAAAAGATGCATCTCCAATACAACGCACACAGAGGAAGCAGCCATAAAGTTATAATCCCCCAGTTATCACATGGTAACATTATGTACATGTCTAATGATATAAACATGAAGCACAGTACACGATACAGTATGTGTACTTCTGCTTTCTTTAGTGTAGTCTAGTACACAGGAAACCCTCGGTCACAGAGGTGGAACCCACACAACCAGAGGTGAACGTGTCCAACCTTCAACAGCTATGTTGTTATGCAAATATTACATTTCTGCTTGTTTAGAAAAGAAAATGTTTATGTTGTTAGGGATTTATTTCTAGCTTCATTAAAACATTCACTCTTCATTTGGTTGTTCTCTTTCTCTTCTCTCTCAGCCTGACGTGTCTCCAGCTGAGCCAGAATACCCACAATCCTCCTGGGTCCAGATCCAGCCTAGTTTTTCGTAGTGGTTTATTTCTTTCTTGAATCAAACATAAAAAGAATAAAAGGCTGCACTCAACATTAACATCAATGCTAGCTATCTCAAGGTTTTTGCTGATTCATTTGATCCTCAGCTAAGATCTTGTAGGTTCTGAGAAAACGTAATTTTATAAAATATTGAATTTAAAAATGCCACTTTGTTATAATAGGTCCTTGCTGATGTTAGTCACCAATTTCTTCAGCGAGTTCACATTGCTTCCATCTGGTTTCAGACATAATCGCCAAGAAGCAGGACCAATAGATTTTAAGAATGCTTGGTCCTTGCTGTTAAATCACTTCATCTAATCTTTGTGAATTGTTAGTTTATTGATTGTTGTGATGATTGTATTTGTGCTGACTGTGAAAACAAATAGCCCCTGTGGGATTTTAAAGATCAACTTAATTTACCAAACTGTAAAACAAATATTATTTTAGATACTCTGTCTACCTTGAAAGGAAATGTGCTGTGTCACAATATCTGTAGATGTACACTGTCTATTTATTACAATTGATCAAATGTGAAAATAAAGTCAGTCTTAGCACGTGAGAAAGGACAAATAATACAACACAGTTCCCATCCCTTTTGATCCTTTATACTGTAGCAAAGCAATACCTACTATGTCCTATTTCAAACAAAGAGTTATCCATTCTCAGATTACTTCAATTTAATGTAAACTTTCCATTATTTCATTGGAAGAAAATCAAGGTTATGAATTTTTTAAAAGAACTGAATAAACATGAATGTGTTTCAGAGAATTTTTCAGAGAATTTTTCTTCTTGTATAGATTTTTTAATCATCTCACATCTCTGACCCTCAGCTTAAAAAGCACTGATTCAGATGGGTTTGCTAGGCATGACGACTGAAAGAGTTCTGACAGTGTTTTTTTTAAACGTAAACTATGGACAGACAAAAAAACCAGATTGGTAACAAAGTAAAAGTCAAAAGAGTTGCCGAAGACTATAAAAAATGATTGCGACAGACCCTTCAAGGTCATTTTTTTGTTTTGATATATCCTTCAGTTGGTCTGGTTGTGAAACACAGACAAGGCTATATTCCCACTGTAGCTTATAAGAAACTTATAATGGTAAACAAACAACTACTTGACTCTCTTACCCGCATTAACAGCATGCAACTTAAACAAAACATCTCTCTGCTGAAACCCCTTCACCCCAAAAACCATAAAGTCTACTTAGTTTAGATTTTCTGACCCACCATGTGACAGTGCATATAACTGCATTCCAGTTGAGGATTAGGCTACTATAATGATGAGAAACACATGAGAAGATTGCTTGATGTATGTGAATTAGGAAGTAAGACATATACTGTACTGTGTATGTTTTCACACAGAGCAAGGAGTGGAGTTCAAGCACTGAAGGAAATCTAGAAGTCAAACCAATGAGTGATGAGTTTCTTGAAATAAGACAGCTCTATACAAGAAAATGTTCAGCATGTTGCGATGGAGTTGAGAAACAAGCAGAAAGCCAAGAGACACTGTAAAGTGTGTGTGTGGTTGTGTGGGGTATCCGTGCGTCCTGACCTGTGAGCATGGTTGGCGGCGTGGAGTTTCCTGACGACTTCCTCACTAAAGTCAAAATGAATCCTTCCTCTGACACAGGGTGAACGTCGGTGCATTGCCCCGACACACACATGCACTCATGCACACACTACGCTGCACATACCATCACATGCGTAACCACACATACTTACACTACAAAACACCAAAGTGTGGCATGTCACACACCAACACACTAAGAATGAATGTACCACACTGTCATACACACATTTGACAAGTCAAAAACATTAGTGATAACCAAACGGTAGCATGCATTCACACCTCTCATACACTTAGCATTGCAAAAAACCTCGATATCACACACTATGTCACACAACTTCAAATTAAAACTATCCAATGTATCAGTTCCTAAAAAACACAATCACACACACACAGTTACCTAATATAAATAGCAAAACACTGGTCCAGGCTACACATCCATACATGTATTGTAAAAGCCTCTGTTTAAAAAGTTCCTCAGCAGGTTAACCATCAGCCTTCCACTCGTTGGCACAAATAGAAGCAGCAAAGAGGTATCCAACAAAGAGGTATCCAAACACACACACACTTGACCTCACGTCACACACAGCAGCAACCTTAGCAGCAGTCCATACGTCACATCACGGAGCTCTTAAAGCCCTTGTTCACACTCTGACACTCCCCACTCTCTTTGCGGACTCCTCTCTTCGTCACAGGCTATACTTCCTCCCCATGGTGTTTGTGTGTTTAGTATACGTGTGTGTGTTTGCAGTATGTGTGTGTATGGAGCTCTGTTCCCTTCAGCAGAGTAAGGAGGAGCCTCTAAGTTCTGGAGTGGAGTTGCTGGACTGGAGTCATACAAATCATTCATCATTCACAGCCTTGATAGCTGTAATTAACACTGTGTGAATCTTAAACAAAAATAAGTTACACACACACATAGCTGTAAACAAAGTACAGTACTGTAGAAGCTATTATGATTTAAGATATTTTGTTTTCCATCAGATGGCTAGGCGAAATGTTGCCAGAGATGCCTGGAAAAGAAGGATAGGTGGACCATAACATTTATTCTGACTCTCATCAAACTCTGGATATATAGATATGTATAGACAATTTAAGTAAAACACTGTTGTAGTATTATAAATGATGTCTTTGCAATGTGTTTTAAATGATCCATAACATGGTTGTTTAGTACATTTGGGGATTTAAATGTATATTGTTTATTCATTTAAAAAAACGAATAAATATTCCCATTTTGACACATTTGTCACTGATTCAGAAACCCCCTTACTGAACAAAAGATATTCTGATTAACTGTTCTTCTGACTCAGTGTTCTACCTTAACTGTCAATGTGTGTGTGAGAGAGAGAGAGAGAGCGAGAGAGCGAGAGAGCGAGAGAGAGAGAGCGAGAGAGCGAGAGAGAGAGAGAGAGAGAGAGAGAGAGAGATTAGTAAAATATGCATAAATAGAAAGAATACTAACTAGGTAACATAAGATAAGAATAACCAATGATTTGTTGTTGGTTGTGATCATCTTGACATTGCTCATATGACACAGAGGGCAGGAAAAATACTGAGAGAGAATTAAGCTATTTCATTAAGAAGCTAGTAAAATATAGCAGATTTTTTAAGATTAAAACCAGTGCTTCCCAATATGTTTGGCTTGTAACACCTACTGTACCAAAAGACACGTGGATTTGGAGTTTCACAAAAAAAAAAAAACTTCCTCTCGTAAAATCAACATTTTAAGCATTCGTCATGTCATTTCATATAATTTTTTTATACCCCCATCTAATGTTTTTCTTTCTTATATTCTCAGAACTAGTGAATCGTTTCTCAAAAGGATGTTATAATCTGTATATGTCAATGTTTGCAAGGAAAGGTGACATTGGTGGAATGAGTAACTGTTTCTCATAACTTCCTCAAAAAGTAGTCATGAGAGAGAGAGAGAGAGAGAGAGAGAGAGAGAGAGAGAGAGAGAGAGAGAGAGAGAGAGAGAGAGAGAGAGAGAGAGAGAGAGAGAGAGAGAGAGAGAGAGAGAGAGAGAGAGAGCGCGCGAGTGTGTGTGTGTGTGTGTGTGTGTGTGTGTCTCTCGCAGGGGGCCACAGGGCCTGGTGATGACACTATAATACAGTACAGTACTGACATCCAAGCCCTCATATATTATACCTGTGACAACAGATTTGTGATAAATAGCAGCACATATGGAACAATAGTTAAGATACAAAAAAGAAAAAGATACAGTATCTATAAATACATTTATTTGAAGCTGCTGCAAAATGTCTTTGTATGTGTGGTAATATGTTGTCCAAAAAAACCTTTTGGAAAGTATATATAAAGGTATTTTAGGTAAACAGATTAATTGACATGGCTAACAAAGATCATATCTTTACCTTCAGGATATTTAAAAGGCATCTATTTATCCTTGTTATACTGTAACTGATTTTTACAAAAAGTCATTGTTTCTTATTATTAACAGCTACTTGCATGTTGTTCTGCATTTTATTTATGGAGATAAAACCAACGCATTATTTTCCATTAGTGTGGACATAAACAATGCAATCTGCTTTTCTTCAGTGTCGAGTATCTAGGTAGATTAACTCAAATACTTTACTTTATTACATGTTTAATGCACTTGTAATTAAGCTATTTCATTAAGAAGCTAGTAAAATATAGCAGATTTTTTAAGATTAAAACCAGTGCTTCCCAATATGTTTGGATTGTAACACCTACTGTACCAAAAGACACGTGGATTTGGAGTTTCACAAAAAAAAAACTTCCTCTCGTAATAAATCAACATTTTAAGCATTCGTCATGTCATTTCATATAATTTTTTTATACCCCCATCTAATGTTTTTTTTTCTTATATTCTCAGAACTAGTGAATCATTTCTCAAAAGGATTATAATCTGTATATGTCAATGTTTGCAAGGAAAGGTGACATTGGTGGAATGAGTAACTGTTTCTCATAACTTCCTCAAAAAGTAGTCATGAGTGGAAAACATTCCTGAATGACAACTGAAGGACTTTCTTACGAGTATATAGTTTCTTATAACCACCGTCATGACCGGCAGTTCAGCTTCCTTGTCATTTATTTTTATTTAAAATGAATACAAAAGATGACACATAGCATTTTTGATGACATAGCAAACACACTTTACAAAACACTTAATGACAGGATAAAGGGTCAAAGGAGCCAAAACTGAATCACTACCACGTTCCCATACTGCAGCTCGCCACACCGCTTCCCTAACACACAGAGATTAGAAATGGGAGAGGCGGAAGATGTGCTGGCCACAGGGCTGTGTGGATCCTGCGCAACAATGGCTTTGGCATTCCTTCCCGAAGGCTTAACCATCATAGAAGATAATAGCTTATCCTCAAACTATGATAGCCATCATCTGTGGTACACCAGTAGGAAGTCATGCCGATTCTGACTTATTCATCATGGCTATAAATGTAAGTTAAGAAGGGCAAAGAAGGATGCTGAGAATCTTGTTTTTTTTTTTGTGTCATGCAACCAGCACATCTGTATCATTATAGCAAAACATGCAGACAATGTTCATTGTTATTTCAAGAACGATCCACATGAGGCTAACATGTAGTTATTTGAAGACAAAATTGTTTCTATTTAATCGAATTCTGTGGTGTTGCATAATTTAGTGGCATCACACAGTCAGATTACGCAAAAAAAGTTACTAAATAGGTTTTCTGTCCAAAATGCCCCTAGACATGCCAAAAGGGGCTACTGTGTATTCTGCATCCTCAGCATGGAATATTTGGCAGAAAAACTTCAAACTCAATATATTATATTTTGAACCCTTTTAAACTGAAAAGGCGGATTCCTCAAGATGTCAGTGTTTCTATACTTCCCGATCACAAAACTTCTCGTTCTTTTTCCCTATGATTTCATTTTAGTTTCTTTTAGTATTTGTATATTTTTATTTTGTTCCTTTTATCAGTTGTCCCCTTTTGTGTGCTTTGTCTAACTATTTACTTGGGTAAATATTGTTTTGGCTCTTTGGGACACTGCTGAACCTGTTAAGCCCAAAAGACCCGGCCGGCGGGGCTTTTTTTTTTTTTTCACGACACTGTGTCTCAGGGCTTCTTAATATTTAAAAAACTATGAATGTTTCATATCATCTTAACGTCAAGAAACTCAGCTAACTGATGATACGAACCATTTTATCGAAACAAAACACAATCTCACAAGAAGGGTCTAAATGAGCCCTGAGCGAAAACATGCTAATGACTTAGCACAGAACTCTAGGTATAAATCGATCGATATACTTATCGGATCTGCACAAACAAGCTTAGCTAACAAGCTGAGATTCCACATATTCTAGAAATATAAGATCATCACTGAGCGATCAGAACTCGCGACAGGGGAAGCAAATACAGACAACACACGACGTAGCTTAGGTAACAAAACACGGAGATATGCTCACCTTTTGCTGTTATTCTGATCAAAAATTGTGTTCAATGGCATTAAAACGAGAAAAACGCGGCTGAAGGTTAATCCATAGGTTAATCCAATGTGTCTGTCACTTTGAAAAAATTAATTGATAATCCATAATTCAATTTTTATGTAAAAAACTGAGTTTTCATATTAGCTGCTAATGATAGCTTCCAGAGTGTATGACAGCTTCCTGTTTTGGCTACGCATCACTCTCACTCCTTATTTGGTAACGTGTGTGTATGTGGAACTTCCCCTTGATTCTATTGGCTCTAGCGGTTAAAAAGAGATGTCAATCATCAAAATCGACCAAGGGGGGCCAGAGATAGGTCAAATCCACCCAAATGACCACAGAAGTGGGTTTTTATTGCTAAATCTCTCTAAAAAGGTCAGATTTCACTTGTTTTGCATCAATCTTGATACAGGGTACTTATTATATGTTATAGTTTGGATTCCTAAAGCTTTTGGTCTCCGATCCCATCATTCAAGGGTGGTTTTCACTATAAGTAATGCTTTTTTTTTGGACGGACAAAATAATTTCAATTTTTTCACTATGTTCAATCTGAATTTACTTTAAAATAAAAAAAAATCTATATTGATTCTGACTCTTCTACATCCAACTCACAGGTTTATCATTGCTTTGAGAAAAAAGATTATTAATTTTCCCCTTTTAGAAGTGAAGTTATGGTCATTTGTTCTGGGAATGTCATTTTCGAGCCTGAGACCTGGAAAACAGGCTCGGGGCATAACAGGTTAATTAAATAAAGGTTAAATAAAAATAAAGACTTGAATGACCTCTTTGCAGATGTATGTCTCCGCTAACTGGTCAAGTGGCAATTTACATCCATGTCTGTACAAATTGTCATCACTTCATTATTTTATAACTTTATTCAGACAGTTATAAAAATACAAAACATCCAAATGCTTTAATCCACATAAGTGTTCATGTACAGTATATTTAATTATTTTGACCTTTATATTTTCATTTTAACTCACACTGTTATCGAGAGTGTCTAATGCGAGGAAACACTTGAATAAAAAGTGAATAACACTAAATTGGCAATCTTACCTGTTCTATGTATAGTGTATAAGGACGTTTGTGTGTGTATTGTAAAATCTGTATGAAACAAAACCAGTGTCGCCCAGTGACACTATTTCATCTTGGGAAGGTCACCATTTCCACTTCAAAAGAATCATCCTGTATTCTAGTCGTCTCTTGTGCTCACAGCCCAACACAGATATCAGTGCTTATGCCATGGACTTTATAAACTCTTATTCGGCAGTAAAATAAGGCAAGACCCTTAAATGACCACCAGAGGGCAACATTTCCTTTCCGCATAAAAATAAAACTTGTTTTTCAGGTCGGCTTCCACAAGATGGCAGTGTGCAACTGTAGTATCTTGCCTCCAATTAAAGCAGGAACCTCCAGCAGATGAGCAAGCAGAGCTGGCCTTACACAGCAAGCAGAGCTGGCCTTACACAGGATGTGAACATAGTTCCATGTTTCATTAGAGGTCAAATAATGGTTCTAGAGCAGCCACAAAAACACTGTTAAAATCTTGTAATGCCAACATTAAGATTATAGGTTGTTATGCTTTAAACATCAAGTACCAAGATGCTAGGAAACTCAAAACATCCGTGTCATAGTTAATTACACAACAGAAATCGTCCAATCATAAATTTGGAAGATAATGCAAGTCTTTAATTTGAGTGCAAACACTATAAAAGAAAGCTTTCATGTGGAACACTTAAACATTTTTAATCTGTTGCTTTAACAGGGCTTCACAAAGAAACAGAGAACCATAATTAAACATCGATCAGACATCCATTTGATGGCTTAAGAGTAGCCTGTCAAATTGTTGCTGGCAGACGGCTCAGCTGGCTTGTCCTTGTGATTTAAATCGATATCACACTGCAGCTGAGGCAACTAAAAAAAGACAAACTTTTGGTGAAATGTTTTTTGTCTCCGTGTATCAGAGAGAGAGAGACTGCAAATAGAATCTCAGATGTATTTGACAGAACCTGACAGGCACAACATCACCTATGACATGAAAGCTGTCTCCCTCATACAAACACCAACGCAATCACATTAAATCAGGATCAAACAACAGGCCTGATCCCTGAAAGCTATTTAAATACATTTCCAAAAATTGAGATGAGGAGTAAAAGGGCAGACAGAGTTCAGACGAGCACACCAATAGAAGTACATCCTGTGAAGGATATTAAATGGTTTTAAGGACTAGGGAACACAAAGGATCATACAAGGATCTTAATTATCATGCTCACTGATTCTGAATCAATTAACACATTGAATATAATATTTATATCATTGTAATATATTTTCTTAGTGGGCTATTTCTATAAAAAAGAAAAGAGAGAGCTATGAACTGCAGGTAGAGCTGCTATCCAACAGATACCTGAGGTTTTACTTTACGGACATATTTATCTAGTTTTTGCACTTGACATGTCACTCAAAGCTTTCAGTGCCCTCCATTCAATCGGAGTAGAGTAAAGAAAGGGAGAAGATGAGGTAAAAGAAGACATCATAACTTATTATCCACCAGCTGCCACATTTGATTTTCTTATTTTCAGAGGGAGAATTGGAATTTAACGGGTGTCTTTGCTGCTGGTCTTACCGCTAGCTTTCCGATGTCCCCCACCCTCTCTCTGTACAAATCTCATTCCCCTCTTTGAAAAAGAGGGCATAGCAGTCACTCTCCCTGTGATTAACCTAATCCCCTGATCGCAGAGCAGCGCTCCTCTCAGTGCCAACACCCTACCATACTTGGCATCAAAAGCACTCATGCTGTTATAACCATGGGACACACTATGAAAAAAAGTGTGAAATGTAAGCAGTGCAGAACGTAACATCACTACTAAATAACAAACTAAATATACCAGTAAAAGCCTAAAAGCAAGGGCTCACAAAAATGGATTATAGCTTTACTATATAAACACGAACGCTTTTGATACTTCACTGTAAGGTCACGACTTCTGGATAGGGCTCACGTTAAGTACAATACTTAAATAATGTATTCCAACACTGGTTAAGATTGTTGTAACTAACTCATTGATCATTGATTGTGTGTGTGTGTGTGTGTGTGTGTGTGTGTGTGTGTGTGTGTGTGTGTGTGTGTGTGTGTGTGTGTGTGTGTGTGTGTGTGTGTGTGTGTGTGTGTGTGTGTGTGTGTGTGTGTGTGTGTGTGTGTGTGTGTGTGTGTGTGTGTGTGTGGTGTCGCGGCTGGTGTTGAGGGTTAGAGGTCTTGATCCTGACATAAGAATATAATCAGGTAACAAGGTCCACATGTGTCAAGTTTTCTCTCACAAACTCTTTCCTTCCCATCTTTAAACGTAACACCTTTTTATATCTGGGCCATCTCCAACTGACAGGCTACCAGATCCGTAGGTGTGTAATCTGCAAATTGGTTCAAAACAATGACTCACTATAGGTTCATAGATCAAGGATATCAGATGGAGGAAATGTTCACAAAATCACTGAACTGTCAGCTCTGCACACACTTCAGAGCTCTCAGATTAGTTTAATTATTTCAACCAGCACATACACTAAGCTAATAATTAAAGAAAAGTATATCGTTTAAATACTATCGCTATACTATCAATGCAGTGTGTGAAATAATGATTAGCTGCTGCTAGCTACTTTGCACTTTTAATACTGCTAATCCTGCTTTGGGCTGAGTTGAGGTTAATTATCAAAAGCATGTTAATTCTGCTGGATGAGCTTTTAAGAATTGCATTAAATTACAGTAGATTGGGTGCCACTGAAAATCCCTGAAAGGAAACGTATTTCATGTCAATGTAACCCTGTAATATAGCATTTCACTGAGAAAACCTGAGAAGCACTTAAAGTGAAGTGCAGCCCAGTTTACAGTATGTCTACACATACTGAATAGCTTACTTAAAGTTTGTTATTCAGTTCCCCAATTGGGAATGTGAACCCAAGTATAGAGAAAAATTGGTGTAATTAAAGTACAGATGTGAATAAGTGAGTTGAAAAAGGAGGCTGAGTAGCTGGTGAGAAGAAGGAAGGAGAAAAGAAAAAGAGAAAAAGAAAAAGGGGGCAATTTGCACACCATGGTTCTCCTCCTATGCACCAAGAGGATTTTCTTGGAACTAAAAGTGTTATCAGCAATTTCCAGCAGCGATTTGCACACAGTACACTTCTGAGCTACCTCTACAAAGTGGCTAAGTCTAATGAGAATAACACACTGTGTCCTCACACAGCAATTATGTTGACATGCAAAAGTGCACGCACACACACACAAACGCATCAGTCCTCTATAATTTATAGTTATATACGATTCATTTGCAACAGCAGGACATGTCATTTGGTCCAGATAACATTTTCATCAACACAATGATGAAATGTTGTTAAAGAAAATATCCATATTCACAACAATTATGATAATGCTTAACTGTTTACTGACAACATGTTCAAAATGTTTGTCCAATAAAATATCTATTCTAAATGTAATCACAGATGGGCCTCGTGATAAAGTCCTGTGCTTTCTACTCCCACCCCCCAAAGCACCACCATGCAACTAAGATTTGACACTAAAAGAATAGCAAAAAGTTGCTTTTGAACATTATCCAGGCAAAGATTACGTTTGTCACCACAGCGCAGGGCATTTCAATTGACAATAAAACTTAATACAACTACATACCACTCCAAATTGCAAAGGGAAACAGTAAGAAAGCTGGGTGCCATCTTTTTAAAAACATACCAAACCCAGGAGTGACGACGGTAGCAGAAAGTGCTGATGGATAAATTCAGACTTGATGATGTTGTTGTCATCGTCCTGGTTCCCCTTGTGATCAAAAATCTTTTGTTTATTCTATTTTTCATCAGCTGACAGACAGATTCATCCTCAAATCCAACTCTAGATTATCTCAGGGCAGTTTTTTAGAAATCCATCGGGATTATCTCAACATTCGTCACTGGAGAACTTGCTCTCGGTTTCCAAAAAAAGCAGCAGGTGGTAGCTCAGACTGTCCAGAGAGGAAAACCCTGCATGTTTGTTCCAGTTATCTCCCATTAAATCCGGCATTAATATGACCAAAACCAGACAGAATACTATAATCAGATAAAAAAAATCATGCCTTCAATTCCTTCATGAAAACACATAGTCCTTCAATCGAGTGTTGATCACAGCATCTGTTCACTGCCAGTCCCCCTCAGAGCGTCCAGAGCAGTGTTTCGCTTCTCTGCCGGTCTCTGTCCTGCTGAAACTGATGCTGTTCCACTATCTAGTCTCTGCCTGAGTTCAGGTCTGCTGGACCACGTGCAGATCATATTTCATGTATGACCTTTGATCCCCAAGACATAATTGAAGGTAAATATTTGTGCATTGGCCCAAACAATTACTGTTAAGTAATCTGTCTTCCTTTGAAACGAATATTGGCCCGTCCAATGATTCAAGTTGACCTTTTTCATTTAATATAATAAAGAATAATTAAATTTCTGAATATCTCAAAAAGTCCCTCTGTTAATACTGCTGTGTCCCACTCCTTTCTTTACCCTGACTACAAGTATATCCAAGATTACCAGCAACTTGAATTTAATCTGGAACAACAAAGATGGTAGAGTTGATAGCATAGTTGAGAGCCTATTGCATCATCAATGTTTTAATGACTGCAACAGTATAGGCCCTATACAGGGGAAGGCCTATCCTATATACCTACAGCACACATCCTAACCCTTGATCCGCTACAGCAATTACATTTGTTGGGTTTCATCCAAATATCTGCCACGGGAAAAATCAATCACTCTTTTTGGCAAAATCTTCAAAAAGAATAACCTTTTTGTTGTTTCCCCTTCTATAGTCAAACACTTCCTTTAAAGCATTCGCTGTGTCTGTCTGTCCCACTGCCCATGCTGTTTGTACCTAAAGGGTCTGATTCCACAAAGCACATGCATTAGGCCTTATTGGAATACAGCAATAACTGTAGCCCATATTGAGGCACACAATCCACCACGTTGGCAGACAACACACACATTAAGATGGTTTTAAAACACCAGCACTGCTGATGAAATACAATTTAGTACACTGATTTTCTACACTGATGCCCACTTTACTAGTCCCCTCAAAGTGCCTCTATAAAACAGCAAGTGAAACTGCCTAGCAACAAGTGGGTTCGAAAGCACTTGACTGTGTGGTCTGCCATTGTTTGCTTTGAAAGGCCCTTTTTATTGCATGTACTGTATAGGTGGCACAGGAAATTAGTCTTTGAACACATTTCTATGGACAGAACAGGAAAAGCTTTTGTTGTGAGATCATTGAGGCCACAGGCAGAAGTTATTTTAGACAAAAATAGTTTTAACAATAATACCCAGTAAACCATAGTTGTTTTTTAATTAACCTCCCTATCGCTGCGTTAAATCCAGTTAATCATTTAATGGCATGAAATCAGTGACTAGAGCAACAACATTTAAAAAGCTGAATTTTTTATTTGTATTATTTAGATATCAATTCATCTAACTCATATGCACCCATGTCTCAGTCACAGACACACAGTCCTAAAGTTAAACAACAACTCATCATGAGACAAACACAGGCAACAACTGACAATATACTGTATTTCTCAATGTGAATATTCAAGAAGCATACAGTATACCGGCAAAACACACACCGACTTAAAATCTCTCATCTGGGAAATTCTTCAAACACATGAACATGAGAGAGAGGAAAAAACAGAGACAAAGCACTGAGGTGAGAGACATTTCCATGGCAACCAACTTTGTAAGCTTGACTCCACCAATGAGATGTGACCTTATAGTAAGCCCGAGGATTTATAATACACCAGAGGCCATGATAGTGTCATAGTAGCAGTTTCCTACTACTGTACAATAGCTGACTAAAGACATAACATAATGTTTGCATGCATTCGATTTAATTTATAATTTTCTATTATAACAAATTAGTCAAAAGTCTGGACTTTACAGAGGTCAAAACCATGGGTCACTATTAGACAGCGGAACTCAAAAGTTGATCATATTTGTTTTTAATGTTATTTTTAACCCTTATTTGGGCTTTATATTTCAAGCTTGTACGAGAAAATGTAATTATCAATACATGATCAAACATAACCCCAGAGTTAATAAAGTGAGTGCATTCAAGTCCTAGCACTGATTTTAATGAGGAAATACGCTGCCTTCCCAGTTAAAACACTATTTATGATATGATAATCCCTTCGTATTACTGCTGGGTCAAATACAAAACAAGATGCTGCTCAGCTTGCTGCCACCACCACTGCTGTGGCTCCCAAAGCATGCCAGCGCAGACCCCCCCGCCAGCATCGACCTGAGGGGCTCCGAGGCTTCATAGCTCCCCACAGGGGGCCGCATTGATCTCACTCTGCTTTCACTTTCCTTGCCTTTAATTTATGTTTCACAGAGAGCAACATGAAACCTTTAGCCTCGACACCAATACAAAATCCATACCCTGATTCCTCCCAAATTAAAAATGTTTCTTCAATATGTGCAATTTGTTGAATGTGCGAAATATTATGAACAGACAAGTGATTCCAGCGAGCAACCACTTATTTAATTTCCTTTTTTTCATATGTATGTGATCATTGGAAGAGATGTAAATAAAGATAATGTTTAGATAGAGATTTAACTTTAACTACAATTCAATATATGCATTGTCGCCTATATAGCTCTAAAGCAGAATCACCATTAAGGCGTAATGCATAATGTCCTTGACACACCAACCAGACATTAGGCACACTCATGTCCAACACAAAGGCCACCACTGACATCACCACAACTCACATAACAGCGTAATTATCACCGCTGTGTGTGTGTTTGTGCGTGTCTGTATAAGGGTCTCTACCCGTTAGAGATCAAGTGTGTGTTTGTGTGCCTGTGCTCACAAGGTGTGTGCATATGTCAGTGTGTGACAGCGTGACGCACATAGTTACGAGCAAACATTGCTGTCTGGTTGCCATGGTCGACGGTTTCAACAAAGCCGAGCTTCTAAATAGCTTCCTGTATCTCCTTTTCATCTCTGTCTCCCCTATATTTCTTCAGGTCTTTTGTTGTTACCAGCCTCGTTTTATTTCCTAATACAGACCTTTTCTATCCGGGCGATGTCTCCCCTTCTCTTTCTTGAGGTCAGGTCTTTCTGATCAATGCGTTTATCCCCATTATATACAAGGAATTTTAGGAATATCTGTAGTGTCAATGTGTGCTTCTTATTTGTGTGCCGATCCTTACCTGGGTCTATCTTTGTCTCAGAGACTAGCATTGTATCATGTGATGGCTTCCAACAGGGCTTTCAGCCTATTTCTGTCTTGAGTTTCTCTCAAAGAACAACAACTAAATAGGTCACTTCTGATCGTGCTTCATCTTTCTTTAAGGTGTTATCTATTCTGTCTGAGAGAAACAGCATTTAGTGTAATAACGGTCTGAGATGACAAGGCTTGTACTTCAAATGTATTATCTTGGCCATTTTCACATCATCCTCTAGACTCGGCTGTCTCTCTTTAATTGCTCTCTTTTGCTCTCTACCCATATCCATCCATTCATTTATTTTATGTATTCTGTGTAGGGTTGTTGAATGCATTGGGGAAATACACCAACAACAGATTCACACTCATATTTACACCTTCAGGCTAACTAGATGCTTGACAATCAGCTCAAGCATCCTCTCCAGTACCTTGCTATAAGCTTTTCCAGGGAGGCTGAGCAGTCCTCATTTAAAAGTCAGGAACCACTGGATAGTAGGAGCTGCACTACGCTCTGCCACTTCCTGGACTATTTTCAATATGGCAAATCTATTTGTCACTAAAGCAGAGAAAAAAGGTCTGCTCTCACTGAAGGGGTACAGAAGCTCAGACTATATGACTTTTAGCAAAGGGAAATTGAAGGCAGGATTCAGACTCTGAGCAGCAACTTTCTTAATTTAAGCTTTGAAAGTAACCCACACACATTTTGTGTCCCAAACCTCCTGACAGAACAAATCCATTTAGGCTTGGAATTGAAGATATACAAAGTTTTAGTGAATCATCCCAGGATCATCCTACAAGATTTCCCCCAGACTGCAAGGAGCTTCATATATATGATACGAGGAACACTTACTAACTATACGTTTTTTGATTGCCCAAAAGTTAAATACTGCCCTGGTTCTGATTATTTAAGCGTCAAAAAAGTGTTTCATTGTGCCTAGGAGGTGTTTTCTCACACCATGTTAATGTTGGAACAATTACAGTAATGCAAACAAGACCAGGGCATACATTAACCCACGAGAGTTGGATCTAATTAGAAGCTGTAGGCCATAGCTAAACTTCAGGTCAGATTCTCCTGGAGGTGCCAGGTTATCCTGTGTCAGTGACATCACTGGTGACCCCATGTAAAGTGACCTATGTGTGTTTGTTTGTACTTCCTGTGTGCTGCGGGGCTCATCTTTCTATACAACTATTGTGTAGCTAAGTCACAAAGAGCCTCTTGAGGGTATAAAGGTAGACTTGGATTCTCACCCCCTGCAGGTGCACACACACACCCACACCCACACCCACACACACACACACACACACACACACACACACACACACACACACACACACACACACACACACACACACACACACACACACACACACACACACACGTATAAACCGTACTGTCTGCAACCTGAGTCTGGGAATCAGATTCCACACACACTCACACACATACTCTTTCTCTATCAGACCCACAGGGGCCTCTATCTCACAGTAGGCCTGAGAAGCATTGATAGGGATCCATGTAATTTATATGACACCAGCACCACATGGGAGCAGACTAGAAGGAATCCTACGTCATACTGGTTTACAAATCAAAAAGAGAGGAAAAACGTTTTCAACATCAGCACACCTGAGAACAGACCTCTTTCTCTTCTTACTCGCCTCCTCTGCTCTCTTATCCTCCAACTCTCCACCTCTCTATGTCTCATACCCTTCCTGCTCATCCACTCTTCTCACAGCTCCTCTCTGTCACTCAATCATCTGTCCTCTCCCCTTACACCTCCACAATTTCTCCTCCTGAATAATAAAAAAGCAAAGAATGTTTGTTATATTTCTGAGCTTTTTTTGTGATTGTTCACGACTGAAGAATGAGCAAACCTGCCACCTAAGCCCCAAAGTTTAGAGGAATATATGCATGCTTTAGCCAGCGCTTCTGTAGTGTTTGATAAATTGAGGCATTTGCTGGCCGTCCTGTCTTACTGAAAATCACTTGCTTGAATCAATAGCTGCAATCATGGTTTGCTCACAGTGCGGCAGGTGGCAGCACTCCCAACCATATGACAAGTCAGCATTTACACCTAGTCATCAATTAGACACTGGGAGTCTGGGAGAGGAGATGAGCCCAATGATTGAGCGGCTTTATGCGAGCTTTAGAAGATTTTTTCAATCCGTTGTTACCGCCTGTAAGTCTGTATACTTTGCAACAGCATCCCGACAAAACACAGCCTGCATCAAAGTCTTAAGCCCTTCACTGCAGGGGATTGGTGGTCTGGAGGAATGAGGCAAAAAAAGGAGAATGGTAGTAAGGGACACAGAGAGAAGAAGCAGAGTAGAAAGATCCAAAATAGAAGAAGAGATCAGTAGAGGTGGGAAAAAAGGACCATGCAGTGTCTTCCTCAAAGCTTGTCCAGCTGAGTCACTCACTGCAGAGCGACCACAGAGCAGAGCCAACTCTGGTCTGCCCTGCATTTATTTCACAGTGCAGCCTCTGATAATTTATCAAACAGGCGCAGTCACAGTCACTACAGCAGCGGTGGGGCTGGCACTGACACCGCTGCCTAACAAGCCAAAATTGATGTTGCAGGCACATGCTAATGCGACACAATGCATCAGCATGTCGCAGAGCTGCTGGGTCACTAAGCTTGTACTGTACACAAACATACAAACATTGAAGGGTTTTATAATGGTTTAATTTATTTTAAGGGCATACAATGTCAATAATAAAGCATTAATAGTGAGCCTATTGTGTAATTTTTCAGTTTTTTTCGTGTTAATCTTCTGTGGTAACCACATCTTAAGGCTTACAGCTATTTAAAATAGATATAGTGGCTGTTTTTTTTAGAATCTTTCTAAAATATCTTTGAAGTTAAGGCATAGTGGGTGTGAATTGTATTTCAAAGCAAATGGATTGCAATGAAAGATTAAAATATTTCTATCACAAATAATCTATTTATAACACTTTATATCCACATGCTCAAAGATACAGAGACACGAGGAATAAGAGACACAAATGTGACTTCCTCTCTTCACTTGATGATGTCATGGTTCTAATGAAGTGACTGTAAGGTACCTAGGACAGCACTTATTTTGGCACAAAAAACGCTGCATAACGAGGTTGAATTGATGCACTTGCTGTCCCTTAACATCCACAGTGCAGTGGGGTAGACGGTGTAATTCTCAGACTCGTTTTGTGCCATGATTCAGGCTCCATCACACAAAAAGCAATTTAAACGGCTGTGACTGCGCCAGTGCTCCTTTTTCTGTAGCCTCTGATCATTAATGAGCCACAGAGATAAAGTAGTGCAGGATTAACGACCCAAACAACCAAACTCCTGCCAAGGGACTTGTGGTGTGTAAGCCCAGCACCCTTCATTAATACCCACATAACTTAAGCAGCACTACCTACTCTGCCTAAACACTACAAATCAAGCCCTCTTCACGCATGCTTTGTTCCACTTAAGCACAGTGACCAGGCACAACCAGAAAATAAATGCAGGAGTGCTTTTAATCCAGATCAGAAAGGACCAAGAACATGTCCTGTATCTCCAAATATCCTTCACATCTTCGAAAAAGTGACATTTGAAAGAAGGGACAAAAGTGTATGTATTAAAAGAAGATGACTTAACACAATTTATCCAACTACTGTAGCAGTGTCACTGCCGTTTACTCTCGCCCATGCCCATGAAGTCAGGGAGTAAAAGGAATAAGGTCGGCAGGCTGTAAATGGGCTTGATCTGCCGCGGGGGTGTTTAACTTGATTCTCTAAATGTGGCTCTCTGAAAGGCTCGTCTTACAAGGCCAAAAAGGAAAGGTCCACAAGCACTCCATCGGATTCAAGAGCATCAAATGTAATAACAGCCATTATATAAGGAAGGTGGACTGTTGGGGGAAAATGGAGTAAATCAGGGCTATCTCATACAAAATCACCTAGGCCAAAATAAAGCAAACTAAATGTTCGTAAATCCTGTGCTGTTAAAGCAAGGACTAACACTGACAACAACAAAATAAATAATTGTCAGTTAGGGATGTCACGATTAATACAATTAAGTAGTTGATTAGAATATCAGGTAAAGAATAAACCAAACAAATCAACGCAATGAACAATATGCTATAAACAATTCAACTTGCAAAATGTTAAACAAATTAGACCTTTCTTAACTGTCAATGCTGCAAAGTCATACCTCCACTGTATGATTCTATCCCATATTGAATACTGTTTTACAAAATGGTCGTTTGCTTGTGCCACAAACCTTAAACCAATAGAACAGCTGTACAAGAGAGCTATCAAGGTGTTTGACAGAAAGCCATATTCATACCACCACTGTACCATCCTTGAGAAACACAATTTCTTCACTAGGTCAGAAACCAGAGGAGACTGTGAAGTCCACCGTAGACGGACCACTTTTGGACAAAATGTCCTTTCCATTAAGGGCAGCTCATTCTGGAATTCTCCCAACTGAGATACGGGAGTGTCCCACTCTCAATAGCTTCAAAGGTCAACTAAAAGAATGGTTGAGAAACAAACAGACGTGCAATCACCGCTAAATGCACTTTAATACAGGGGTATCTCCTCTCACACTTTATGTAGCTCTTGTATCTTCTCTTGCACTTTATATGTCGTTGCTGCTATATTTTACTGCCATGTGGTTAATGCTTGTGTATGATGCTCTTGCTCTTTTTGCATATCATGTATTTGTTTTTGCTATGTTTGTAAAATGTAATTTTCTTAAATGTTTTATGTGAGGCACTGCGGATGGAAATTAGCTTAAAGCTAAATCTGGCACTGTTACGCTTGATACATTTTTAATGTTTTAAGTGTTCATTACTGTGCATTGTCCCTGCCAAATAAACGATTAAATAAATAAAATAAACTTAGATTGCTTTATTACAGTCTGCTTACTGGTTTTGTTAGAAAGGTCATGGTTCTCCCTTTGATATATATTATATCCTGTCACAGTAAGTTAGTTTGTCAAGAACCCATAGGGTACCTACATTACTTTAAAAAACAAGTATGTTAATGTCGTCAGAATTGTGTTATACATTTTGTACCAAAAAATGGTTTCTCGTGATATCCATAAGATGAGAGTGTAGATGGAATACTTAAAAAGTGACACTGGCACCCATTGTACTCTACTTTTGCATATAAGAACAATTTGACTTTGCACAACGTGAGTCTCATTTTCAGAGTTTCGACCTTAATTTCTGTAAGTTATAATGGTCTGAGTGCAATAAGCAAAGCAGAAGTAAGCAAGTCTTTACAACGCACTTCTCCATACCAACTTAAATTGCTTTCAGACAGCCGGTGTTCACAGTCAAACCTCTTATTTCGTTCCACTTTCGACTTTCATTTTAGCAATGTTGCTGACTTGGTCTAAGCAATTACTAAATATCATACAAAGCCAAAACAAAGAAAAATGAAACCCAAGAAGAAGAATGCTGTAGTTACCCATAAAAGGTGTCTACGTTATTTTAAATAACATCTTGTTTGATCAATATTTAGAGATTTACAGGCAGATAGGATTCATTTTAAAGGCTGATTTATAAGCAGCATATCGTTCAAGTAATTTCTTCATGTGACATGACGGTCATATCAATAATACATTGCATGAGTCACCATCACTGCATGTGTTGGCAGGCATCCTAGCGCACTTCGAAATCAGACAAGACAGAAACTTGGCCTTGATATTTTCCAAGCTGGTGGTGCAGCATAAGGAATACGGTCACCAGCAAAGGCTGTCTAACTTTCTGCCATCTTAACTGTTTACCAGGACCAATTACAAATGTGTCACTTTTTAATGCACGATTATTACTGCACCAACCAACTTAGACTGAAAAACACAAGCCAGAGGCAAGTGGATACACCACTGTCTGCTGCTGCCCCAAATGCTGCATCCAGCCTGGTTGAGTGGTTTGTAATGACAGATGAAGTCGGAGCGAGACAGACACGGAAGAGGAACATAACCCCTCTGGGACATATTTAGGTGATAAAAATGACAACAGTAAACAGGTCTGTAATTAAAAGCGCATCTCCTTTTGTCTTCCTTGTGGCAGGAAGTGGGTTGCTCTCTCTACAAGTCAGAATAATTTAACCTAAGAGCTACAAACCCACTAACATTTCAGCTATTCATAGCAGATGAGAGGAAATCTTTGATTATTTTAAAGTCAGCTGCTGTGATACATTTAAATTAGATTCTTCTGAGGTTCTAGGCTGCCAATTGGTGATAGTACTCAGGTTGTTGCAGTGGCGTAACAAGGTTGTGATTGGCCCCGGTGCAAATATTGTTTTGGGCCCCCCCCCCCCCCATCGCCCCAAACATAAGCGCACGCTGATGCGCTCACACACGCACGGACACACACAACCACTCATAAGCGCAACATGTAGGCTATCAACAACAGCCTGCCCTGGCCTCAGACCACCACAGCCTGACAACGGCACAGCGAACTAATCACACAATCACTTTACAGAATGAATTGAGATTTCGAGGACGATGTATGACAAAGAAAACTGTCTAATTTCGTCAGTTTAGCCGTTACATCTCCTTGTTCTCTCTTGTCCTTTCTCTTTTGAGCGCCGCTCTTGTGCTTTGGTTTGCTGTACATTATAAATGCAAGCTATTCAATATTGTATAATGCTGCCGAACTTGCTGCTGCTAGCTACAGTACCTATAACTTTTGAGGTTGATTAAACGGTTCGCTCGTCACGCAAGATATCACATGACATGAAAGGGAGGAATGTCATTGGACATACAAATTAAAAAAATGTGCATGGGCCCCTGGCCGGCTCTGGGCCCCGGTACGTTGCACCGGCTGCACCGTCGATAGTTACGCCACTGGGTTGTGGGCTGTATGGTGTCACAAGGCTGAACTTCATGAGAAAATGAGTTTGATTCGAAGCCTTTTCACATTGGCAAAACAGGTCTAATCTAATTGCTGCTGTGGGTTGGCATCATGACCATCATCACCCTCAGTACCATAATTCTCTTCAATGACCTAAAATAATTACTGTCATTATTTGCCATCATTAGACCCATTAAGGCTGTTCAGAGTCACTGGCATTTGTCATCTGTGTCCTCTCCAGTTCCATCGCCCCCAACAGTCGCTGCATGTTGATGAGCAAGAGCTGTAAGGAGAGTCAGGGAGAGGAACGTGTTCGTGGGAAGCAGAGTGTGTCCCTGTGTCCGTGTGATTTGTGTGTGTGGTACTGTGCTCCAGAGGGGTCTGTTGTTTTTGCTCGACACTCTTCGCCTGGACTCCTCACAAGGAGCATTGCAAGGACGTTGGCAGATGGCGAGCGTTGGCAGGGGCTCGGTCCCAGGTGCCGAACACCGGCTGCCAGCAGGCGGAGCGTCCCACAGCCACAGGGAGGCTTTTTAGGCCGCACTCACTTGACACAAGGTGCTGACAGACGGGTCAACCTTAAACACGCTGCAGGGCACTTTTAAATACATGAAGACACACAATGATTACAACACATGTAGGCCAAGATTGTGAGGTGGCCAAGATTTGCTGTGTTATGATTCATTGTGGGCCTGACAGGACTTTTCTAGGCCAGTGGTTGTTAAAGTGGATCCTGGGATCCCTGAGGGACTGAATGGAGGAAGTTATTAACTCGGATGCTACGCTGTCATGCTCACTGTAACCAACATGAACAAACTCGTCAGAATTAAACATAGCACCTCGATAATCATTGGTATCCCTATACCCAGTCCTGATTGAGACTCACACATAAAGCACAAAGCACATTACTCAGGTCACTCCTGAACTAAAGCTCCACTCTATTACCATCTGGCCGCAGTGACAGATCTCCTATCTGTTAAAAAGACTCATGTTCTTTTGAATGTATTGTGTTCCTGTGGCTATGTTTTAGCAATTGATGTTCCTTATCTTTTCTTGTGCGTATACCGGCTGCAGAAACAAATGTATTTCTTACTATCTATCTATCTATCTATCTATCTGTAAATCTAATTTAACTGTTTTGAAAGTTATTTCATCAGCACTAACTCACAAGCACAACAACCAGGAGTTTAACATCTTGTACTAATAGAGTTTTTTACTAAGCAGCATGATAATGTTGGCCCATGTATCGAGTGGAACATTATGTAAGTAAAACAGCAGATATATTAGGAAATAACTCAAACTATCAATATTCTAGCAGTTGAAGAATTGCTAAACTGCTAAAATAGTAACACAATAATTATTAGAAAATATAATTAAGGTGTCTACATACTGTTTTGTGCTAAATGTTTTTTATCATTAACCTTTTGGAAAAACAAAACACTTATTAAACATGATAAATACAATGAATAATTATCTAAAAGATAATAAATGATAAACTCTTAAAGATTAGACCTAAAATTACCCCTTCTGGTGTTCATTCGATCATGTTGCTGCTGTGGAAACAGTAACTAGGGTCCTTTTTGTTTTTATTTCCTGTGATGATCAAAGAGTCAGAAGATTGCTATTGAGGGACGGAAGGAAATCATGTTTGTGGTGCATGCTTGTGTGTGCAGGTTTGTCAAGAAACAATTACTTAGCAGGACATATTCGGATTCCTATTAATTTTCAATAAGCCAACATAATTTGCATCAGTAAGTTTATAAAAACATGTTCTTCTTGCATGACAGTCAGGCTAACCAGCATATAGCTGATCATGTTATTAATGCTTTTGTACTTCTTAACTTTCTCATTCCATTCATTGTACTTAAAGAAAGCTTAAAATATTAAGATCAAAATTGTATTAACTGTTACATAAGTTTGCTTTGGTCACCTTAGTTTTGGTCTGACTTTGTATAATATATTTAAGTTTATGTGTTCTTGAAACTGGCTTCACTGTAGTCATTTAAAATCTTATCTCTATTACATTAAAAAAAAAAAAAAATGAAAAACCAACAACCTGTTATTTAAAAGCCACACACACACACACACACACACTTTGGTTACCATGGGGACTGAGCAGTAGCCGCCTTTTTGGACAAAAACAGATAAAAACAAAAAAAACGACAGTCCGACCGTCTGCATGTTACCGCTGTACATGCGCACGCACGCACACGCACACACACACACACACACACACACACACACACACACACCCCCCCCCCCGACCGTGAACACTGTTGAAACCATCCGTCCCCTTGACTTCACCCCATTACTGCCTCCTTGGTGATCACACGTCACCACCTGGCCACTTTCACATCAACCGTCACACTAAGAGACAGTGGGGGGTGACGGAGAGAGGGGAGAGGGGAAGACTGTGTGTGAACGGGTGTGTTTGCAGGGGTGGATCCCTCATCAAATATTGTATCACAATTTCTAACATGTATGACGATTTTATATATATATATTTTATTTTACTAAAAAATGACCTTTGACTCAATTTGACGTTATGAAGCTTCACCCCCCTGACCCCCAGGGGACACACGCTGACAGAGTGGTTACTGTTTGACCAGTGTGGGCCCTGTGTTCGTCACTACTGAGCCTCCATACAAGACCACTCACGACCAGCCGTGTCTGATTTTATGCCTCATTACCCATTATTTCTCTCACACAAACACACACAGACCCACACACACACACTTCATCATGGGTAAAAATATGCTGGCAAATACATACAGGATAGGAGGAATGCTTGGTCAGGGAACACAGATCCACTGATACCGATCTGATAACCATACGTTGTGCATTAGATTGGTTCAAGTTAAATCCTTTTAATTCACTGAACTGATAGAGCTCTTTGTTTCATATGTAACGTGAGTTATATTGCTATTTAAAAGGCTGAGGGACACAATTATCGTAATATATATGAAAAATTAATTGCACTAAAAAGCCGTTTGAGATCGGTAATATCGTTTTTGAGTGGTGGCAGACAAAAACAACAAACAATTAGGCAGGGAAAAAACATGAACAGACTACAGAGATGCATGCATCCATTAATATTCATAAAGTACCCAAGGACAGATGTACATTTTTTTTTTTGTAAAACAAAATAGAGCCATTTTCAAAAATAGCAAATAATGTCAACGATCGAATGTTAGAATTTTAATTATTTAGTCGCACTTTTTCCAACTGTTTTTCTAAAAGGAAAGGCTGAGTTTGAAGAATACGGTACAAAAAATGTTTGCAGGTAATGGGGGATAAGTGGAGTGGACACAGTAAAAGAAGAAGGTTAGTTAGGTCTATCAACTGAACTATACAATGTACAATGATGAGTAAGAAAAGGGCATCTAATATCATTAGGCTTGATTGCAAAATCTATAAGGACATTTTCTATTATTGATAGATTTCACAATAGAAAAAACTATTTCTGTTTAACATGGGCAGTATTGGATCAGTTGATTCAGTGTAACAGACTGGTGCTTCAAAAGCAAAGACGGGTGTAAAAAAGGTGCACTGTTTTGCTGCATTATGATTTAAATTGTGCTAACAAAGTAAACATTCAGGAACATATCACTTTATAATGTGAGCAGAATGGAACATCAGGAGGCTGCTTTGTCAAACGTGAATAAATGATACACAATGTGACACCAGTAATTAGGGATCATTATGGACACACATTATGACAAGCATTTGCATACGTGAAGAATACTTTGTCACATGATAAACACACACAATCCATTAATTCTGATGAATTGTACCACAACCTAGCAGGTGTGCGCACATGCTTGTGTTCATTCTGTACCACCACACACACCTCTCTCATTGTGCTGTACCCCCCATGACTTCACATCAACCATCTCCCGGCAACATCCTGCACCACGGCTGACAGACGATGCAAATTTACTTAGCATTACACACACATGCATGCAGAGAGAAAAGACGTTTCCTGAACTTTTTCTACACAGTATAATTAGAACTGACCAAAACAACCCGCAAAGAACTGGGCCAGGCAATCAAAGAAGAATAGCCATACTAAAATGCGTGTGTGTGTGTATGTGTGTGCGCTGTGATTACACTTACTGTGATTACACTTACTGTGATTACACTTGTGTAATCAAATACATTGGACAACCAATGCAGATTTATGCGGTTAATAACATAATAGTAGGATACTGTGCCGTAACACGCCTCTATAATCTCTTCTGTAGCCAGGTTTAAAAATAACTGTGTTATTTTTCATTAATTATGTTAACAGGACGCTGGCCTTCTAGTAAAAGCTGGCTGATGCGCTCTTTACAATGGAACAGACAGGTAAGTTGTTTACATAAGGATATGCAAACACTCTAAATAATCAATCATTTATAAAAGAAGGTCCTCCTCAAGAAGCGTTTTAAAGTGTGTAAAGATACTATAATCAACATTTTATTTTAAATGGGTTTTCTGTTAAGTTATAAAAACATATACTCTGGAAAGCACATCTACTCTTTCTCCCTTTATGAGAAATTCTAGACCCAGAGCCAGCCTAAACGACAGCAACAAAAATAAAATACATGCAATTAGTCTAGTGTCTGGTAAAGCCATTGAAGTGTTATTACATTTGTATTACATTATCTTTATTTTATTATTTTTTAACACTTCATTTTTGCACTTTATTGTGTGTGTGGGTTTTAGTGTTTGTTTGTGTGCTGCTGTACACCCGATGCAAATGTATGCAGTTAATAACATAATAGCAGGCGACTGTCACATAACGCGGCAGTCTAATCCCTGCTCTAGCCAGGTTTCTAGTATAATTTTGTATGTAATGTGTAAAGCATTTTTACAAGTTTTATTTTCATCCTCTCTTCTTTCTTTCGTCTGAGTATTAGAGATTGATTGGTTCTTTCATATTTTGACTTTATTAATATTGTTCGGGCAACGTTTGAGTCCCAGGGGAGGGAGGTGCACAGAAATCTCCTTTTTTTGTGGAGAATTTGAAAGTTTCTCTTTGCTGAAAACCCTTGCACAGATACAAGTCAGTATAGCTCAATATTTTATGCAACATAGGGAAAAAAACGTTTTTAATTGAGCTGCTCTTTAACTGAATTGAAAGCAATATTTTCATATTACAGTTTAGATAAAAACATGCATGATGACATCCTTAATCAAGTGTGTCCCAATGAGCTGTGATGAACTTCAGCACGCTAAGGCAATTACCGGATAACTGTCCCACAAGTAGGCTCTTCACTACTCGCAATTACAGCAAGATCCGGTATTGGGAAGGACCCCCAGTCATTGTATCATCACGTTCAAGAGGTGAAGTGAGTTCCCTTTGTAAACTATCTTTCTGCCATGAATGCTCATAAAAGGATCCAGATATATAAAGCAAGAGGAAAAGTTTGAAAAACTGAAAACAATATTTGTTATATTTTCATCTGGAAAGTATTAAAGAAAATGTTATGCAGTGAATTCAATAGACCCCTGCTATTGTGCTGCTAATCATACACCAGTTGATACAAAGGTGTATGGTTCAGGGGTTAAACAGGTTATTATAAGACTGATATTGAAGCCCTAAATGTACCAGTAGAAACACTTTAAAACTTCAATTTTTGAAATATTAAGATTGTGACCATCTCCATTTGGTCTGTTATACCTGAGATACATAGGGTTTACATACGCTTGTTTTCCTGAATCCACCACAGAATATTAAATTGGATCTTGGTGTATGTGAACATGTTGAAAATGCAAGAAGAAGAACAAATCCTATCAACATCATTGTCATACCTTCAGGGGAGGGATTATACACCTCATTTCCCACGTCAGGTTGGCTCTTTCCTGTTAAGATTGAGATTAATAAGGCTCTAATACACAAACACACCACCACTATGCTGTTTGAAAATAAAAACGAGCACAGGGTCTCCTCAAGCAAGTCTGAGAGGAGAAAAAAAATGTTTTCACTCTGTGCTTGCTAGACTTTCCCGTTATCACCACTCTGTTGCCTTGCTTCCAGCTGGCTGCCAGGGCACCCTGCACAGTCATTAACACCTTTTGTAGAGCAGCAGACTCTCAATGACTCTGCAGTGTCCTGCACACAACCTTGCAGGTCTTCACCGTTTCTCTTACAGGAATCTACAAACAGGTAACTCGTGTTTGACCTGACATCCATCTGATCTGTTTATTCATGTGTTACTGCTAGATTTCCCACAGGTGGATGTGGTAGCATACGGTTCTTGCAGAAAAGTATTGATGGTATCTAGTAGGGCGGCTCGATTATGGCAAAAATCATTATCACGATTATTGTGGTCAATAATTGATGTCAATTATTGACCACAATAATCGTGAAAATGAAATGTTTTTTAATGCTTATTCAAAATAGCAAAGAAACATGCATTCTTGTACTCAACAATGTTGTACTTGGATTACTCAAAAAGTACACAGTAAAAGTACTTCATAGTACTTGTGGGAGTTGTTTCACTAGTACAGAGTCCAACAGGGTCAATCTCAAGAAGAACAAATGGCAGAAAAAAGAATAACAAACTCGAGAGACGGCTGAGTTGACCGCAGTGCAGAATCGCTGCATAGTTTAAATCTCCTTACAATGGAGTAGACATAGGCTTATTATATTTACAGCCTGTAATAACCTTCATTTTCTGGGCTCAAAATGTGTCTTAGCTGTTTTCGTTGTGATCGCTAAATTCACCTTGTTTATAATATTATCACCGTTCCAAGCACACGAGTGCTTTTGTTTTGAAATCACTTCCGTGAGTTTCGCCCCGCCCCTCGCTCCAATGACCATTAGGGTAAAAAGCAAAAAGCAAAAAGGCCTCTCAGACGCTCTTCCGTTTACTTGTTTAATAAAGAAAAACAAATGGATGGTAGATACACGGATTCTTTTTAACTGTTGATTACCCTGAACGTATAATTCAACTGAAAAACCAATACAAAAATAAATGATACATTTATATTTACATTTAAATAAATAATATCAAAAATAATAAATACCAATAAACAAGATCAACACATATTTTGGAGCGCACTTCAACAAGCTACTAAACGTATATAAATATGATAAATAAAAATAAATTAGACTAAAATAAATCAAATATGTTCACAACCTAGCAAAGCAAAATAATCATTTTTGTCGGTTATGTTGTTTTCGTAATTGTGGCAGGCCAAAATCGTAATTGCGATTGAAATATGATTAATTGCACAGCCCTAGTATCTAGGCCGAAAATGGACTGTTGACATGCAGATGACTGTGCCTCAAATGCCAGAATTTCAGTTTTGCAGAAGTTGACTGCAAAAAGACATGTTAAAAGAGGGCAGCAGCACAATGTTTGTATGAAAAACACTCACATGGACATTGATGTAATTTACCTAAAAGAGGGGAAAATAAGACTGGCTGTTATAAAAGAGAAGCCACAATTCTGCATCCATCCTGCAGAATTATTAGAATAATTCCTCTCGGAGAAAGTGCTATAAACCGGGGGTTTGATGGTGTCGTGACGGCTCAGATGACTCAGGCGCATTCTGTGTACCCGCCAATCTGGCATGCAACCTTTGTCACATGCCATCACGCCTCGCTTCCATCTTTCCTGTCTGACTACCAAAGACAGCACAAAGACGGAGGGAAAAACAAGCAAGACAGCGGGCTTTCTTCATCTATTAGAATTACAATTATTGGTGCTATTTCTGGGATTAATTCATCTTTGGGGCAAAACACTTACTGTGGGAGAGACAAGCACAAAGAGAGACCACCTCTCAGTCCCTTCTGGCCACAATCAATTCTGTATCCCTCCATCGATTTCAATTAAGATAACTGTTATTAGGCAGGATGCAAGACACAAACTCGATGAACTGGTTTAGAAAATGTAGCACGCTGATGGATTAAAGTGAAAAACTGTATAGTAAAAAGGAGCCCATTGTTGCGGCAAAGGCCGGAGGTAGAAATGAGAGGAAATAGAGAGAGAAAGAGGGAGATTACATAAAATATCCTCTTAGCTCCACCACAGAGCAGCAGCAGGTAATGTGTTCAAGTGGGAAAATCATAAACTCTGTTGTAGTCTGAGTGAAGTCTAGGAGCCAAGTGAAAGAAGAGAGGGCAGTTTGTGCGGTAAATCCCCATTTTTGTTTGGGTTTATTTTAAAAAGGGTGGCCGTTGTTTGTCTTCTATGCATCTTTTCTGGACTGCTGTCAGGTCAAACTCATATAAAACTATTTTGTGTCTGATAACAAAAATACATGACTGTTAAGCAACAAAAAAAAGCTGATTTCCTAAAGGTTTCCATTTTTGGAGAAATAATGTGTTCAACTTATAAAAGCAATATGTCATTTACATTTTTTTCCATTTGAAATATCTTTGTGAATACATTTGAATGATGGATACATGGTGCATCAGAGAGGAAAATAAAAGCCCATGTTTTCTTTGAGTAAGTGATGAATACATTGCAGACTCCACTCTGCAGCATGTGACACATGAACAGCAGAGGAATAAGGAGGGAGTCGACCGCGAGAAAATATCGGGGTGAGAAGAAAAACGGAGCGATGTGCGTAATAAGAACAGACAGGAGCGGAGGAGGAGTGCCGCGAGGAATGAGCCGAAAGAGAGGAAAAGAAGAAAGAAATCATTTAACTATCCCAGTCAATTGTGGCAGAACAAAATGGTCTTGACCACTGTCTGAGCGGACAAACACACATAAGCATAATACACACATGCAACAAACTAAAAGCATCTGGTGAAAAACATTTTGAGACTTGTCATCCAATATTGTTTTAACTACATAATAACTAACTTATTATGCATTCATAACCGTACAATCCTGTTGTTATTTTATTTTATGGCCCCAAAACACATTACACCACATATTGCACACGTGCATGTGTGTGTTCAGGTTCAAGTGTTAGTGTACATAATCTTTGAGAAAGGTGGAGTTCCCGTGGAGGGAGGGGGGCAGAGGGATGGGAGTGGATGAAGGGGGTGGGGGTGGGGTGTCTAAAGTCAAAGGGCAAATTTGACCCAGAGTCACCCAAAACAAAGCTGCTGGGTCTTCCCAGACCCGAACACCAAAATATGCATTTTTTTTTTAGAGACCTTCAGACTTGGCTAAAATGTCAAATCAGTTTTGTAGTGTTTATATAGCTGTTGTGGAGGATATCATGAAGCCTTGTTCCGATAAAAAAAACTAGAGCGTAGTTATTATATAATTTTAACTTGAAACGGGTCACGGGAGACCCGAACACAACATAAGGGTTAAGTCAAAGTGTAAAATTGCAAATTGTAGTTTAACAGGGGCTTATGTGCGGGTCTATTCCCAGTAACACAGTGTTGGAGTCTTGACGCCAGTGAACGAGTTTGCACTGAAATGTTTTTTTTAAAACCATGATATAATGTGTAGTTTAGGGAATTAAATAATCCTTTCCTTCCAACCCAAAGAAAAGATAATGAAAAAACAGACAATTTCAAGAAGTCAAAGTGTTGTGATGCTATATATCAGTACTCTGAAAGCAGGAGTCTGCATACACAGTGGTCCTCATGGTACTCATGCAAGAGGAAGACATTACAGGCAAGTCAATCAAGTCAAAGCAGTCATAAAACTGACAGCTTTTGACACTATCCCCTTTGAAGTAAAGAAACACACACATCCACATATCAAGAAGGACATAGCTGTAACCTTTTCAGTGCCAGTTCAGTTGACAAAGTGAGGCGCTGACGAAAACAGAAAAAAAGCGTTTTTAGACAGCGAACAAGTGAAAGAAAGGGAACAGTGATTGCCGTACTATGTGACACAAAAACTTGTCATGCCACCTTCAATGCTCCTTCTCTCCCTAATCTATGGATCTGTTGTTTTGCTACTCCGTCATCACCCAGCCGACCTTGAGATAACACTAAACGGCAGATTTAGGGATTTTGATGGCGTCGGACAACAGAATACCCAATATATACACAAAGCTTGGTATTTTGCTTTGCATTGTAAGAAATAGGCTTAAACTAATTTAAAGATGAAGGGCTGGTGTTATTGTATCAAAATGTGCCTTTAAATCGGAACTTTTCTGGAGTTCAGGGCGCTTTGTGTTTCATTTGAAAAGGACAAAATATGTTCCTTTACAGAGAGTTCACTTTTCAAAGGTTTTTAGATGGCGTACAATTGCATGTTGTTTGTATACAAACCAATAATTCTTTCTAAACTGTGGCTTATTGCTTGTCACAGATGCGCTGAAACTGAAGAGTACAACAAGTCCTTTCATCAACTTGCTGGCTTTAAAGGAACTGAATTCAATTGTGTTTTTTGAAATATATGAGGCAAAAACAACATTTGGACATCCGAAAACATTTAAGAAAGTAGTTTAACTTTAACTTTCATTCTGCTTTCTGTTTTAATATCGGTGCTTAATTTTATTAATGATGATGAGACAAATAAAGTTAAGTGTTTCCTGTGTGTCTGTGAAGGTATTTACATACATGTCTATGATCCTCTGCTTTGTAGTCTGACCAGAGGTTCATTGCTCCTCTGTGGTTCTTAACAATTGACCTTCAAAGGCCGGACCCATTGGCTCAGAGCTCAGTGCCTCCTGGAATATTCTGAAAGGTTAGATCCGAGAGTGGAAACAAAAAAAGCAAGAGGGCTCCTTGAAGACTTGCAGTCAATGAGCAAATAGGGATACAGATAAAGCAAGAAGAGGATAGGTTAAGAGAGAGGTACATGCAAGTGCAGATAATTATACAAAAGGTCCTCAAAAGAAGATTTAGATTCAACCTAAAAGGTATGATCAGACTCCAGTGCAGCAGAAACTACAGAAAGACACAATGATCTTATTTTCACTTGTTCAAACGAGTATCTGGTATGTATACAGAATGTTCCTTATTTAGTTAAAGTGGACCTATCATGCTATATTGGAAAAATATATTGTAGGGCCATACCTATACAAAACATGTCTGTGAAGTTTTTGCTTAAAATACCAAACAGATCCCCCATTGTAGCCATCCCTCATACTGCTCAAACCCCTCTTTTGCAGCCCTGTTAGAGAAATGCGGATTTTGGGTCCTTAGCTTGAAAAAAATAAAAAGAGGAGGCGGAGCTAATGCCTGATCAGAATTTTACCAGAGATAAAGTTAAATTCTGCTGTGATAAAATGCCATCCTGTTCTAAACCACATCAAAGATTATTTCTGAAACAGTATGGAGCTCAAATGCTTTTTCTCTCGCAGGTTTATCACAAGGTGAGTTCCTTTTTTTATTTCCTGCTTTTTAAACACATTTGCTCGACACAGTACAGGTTAGCTCTGAGTGTTAGCGAGGCTTGGTAATGTATACAAAGACGAGATTACGTCCAAAACACGTCAGGCATTGTTTCTGATAGCAACTTTCTGTGGGTCCACTGCCGATTTGACGTCAGATCGGCAGCAAATCTGTATCCGCTCGTTGTACACCCGTTTTTAAAAGATTTGGGTACGGAGGAAAAGAGAGATGGTTTTATTTTCTGACGCTGCGTGAGTTCCCCGACGCACGGGGACACATATTTATGTATAAAAGACATCACAAAGTGCATTTTGCATGATAGGTACCCTTTAAGTTTATTGTGCATTTACTCACAAAGTGAAGTGACACACTGCATTAATACCTTTTTAATCTGGTGTTTGTTATTGTAACACTTGTGTTTTTTGTCTGTTTGCTCTTATAAATCCAGCCTAAAAATCAATAACAGGAAACCTTGAAGCCACAAACATGCATAGGACCTGCTTAGGATATTGACATCTTTGTGATTAGTATGCGATGTACAACATTCATTTCAATAATCAAGGTTAAGTTCATGCAGTGTGTGCGTGTGTGCGTGTGTGTGTGTGTGTGTGTGTGTGTGTGTGTTTCCTGCTCCACTGGAATGTGTTCCTCATTAAAGTTACTATAACGTTCTAAATGCATTTTACACATCTATATATTTTCAACCCTAACATCAATCTATAGGCTGTTGGTGTGCATGTGTTTAAGTGTTTGCCTCTGTGTACAGTTCACCTCTATACGAGTGTGTTTATTTCATGTGGGACTGCGTATCTCTGTGTGTGTTTCCACGGCCCCCCTGAAATGTTTTCCTGCATGAAGTCTCTCCCACATGCCGCTGGAGTTATGATGTTTCCATCAAGTTAAGAACTACAGAGGACAGAAAGACCCTCTCCAGGCTGTCTGGAGCTGGCCACGTCAACTTAGTCAATAACAAATCACTGTGATAACATGTCGCTTGGAATAAGGTTGGTCAATGGTTCTGTTTTGTGAACATAAATAATGTCTTAGTAAATAAATAAACTGTGTTACAGATATCTATTAGGGAACAGAGGAACTCAAAATGTTGAACCTCACAATGCTGCTATCATTATTAATAGGAAGGAATCACATGCTCTTAGAAATGCATATTTTTCATTATAAAATGAATATTAAAATGTTGTCATACAAACGTATTATTTTAGCAAAAAAAAAACTGTTGATCAGTAATGGAAAATTATCCATGTTTAGTCAAATTGCACTATTCCTTAAATATATAATAGTTGGCAATTAGAGTTAAGAGTGGTGCAGCACATGATTATATGTCTGTTCATTTTCAGTTTAACTTTGCTCTATTATTTTAATATATGTGGCAATAGTGGCCATGTCAAGGGTACCAACATTATCTGTTTATGAATACTAAATTGTAGCAACTCACATTCTGGGAGTAGAGCACCAGGGACATTGAGGAGCTCAAATCAGTTCATGAAAAGGCCTCTCAGTTTATGTGCGTATAAATCAATGTGACACTAACTAAACAAACACGGCTGGAGAGCAGGGATTATGAACAGAAATTAACTGAAGGCAAACTGAGTCTTAATCATGGGACATACTGTACATGATGGAGAGAGACAGAGCAAGGGGGGAAGGCAGGTGGAAAATGGCATGAAGGGCAGAATATTACAAGTTCTGAAGGCATATAGCAGTTTGAAATAGTAATATCTGTTCATAAAGAAAGATTATGCTAGCTTGTCTCATATGATAAACCTGTAAACCTGCACACTTAACATGTTACAACCTCTAATATAGTAGTCTTTTTCTAATGGAAGCAGAAAGAAGACACATTTATTACATCTGTATTCAGATAACTTCACAGCATAACATGGTGCCACTTTTTATTGCCAACATCCCAGCATGGATAAAAACTGGTCACATGGCACGATGTGACCTTTCTAATTCCTTAATACACAAATACAGAAAAAGAGCTGAGCCAGGAACAAATCGGCTGGAACATAGCTTGCCCCTGAGGTTTAGGACGTTGTTTATATGGTTGTAATAGAGAAATGACACAAACTCGCACAGATGGAGCAACAGACCGGCTAATAGCTAATATGCTATCAAAATGTGCTGCTTACTTGTTGTGATCATCTTACAATACTGAAATGATAAATGCTAGAAAAACATGTTTACAATAACTTTTTACTTTAAAGTTTGAATCCCTTCTGTTTACAGAGCTTTTATGAAATAGCTTTCAAGAAGGTATTCTCTCTAACCTCAAGCTTATGGGAAATAAACTAAGGAGAGCCAGGCTTGTTTAGAGATAGACTTTTTTTTTTTTTAAACGTAGGCAACATGTCTTTTTTGAGACTGTTTGCAAACTATTACTACATTAGATTAGTAAAAAAAGGTTAAAAACAGGCTACAGGCACTAAGAATGACTGTCAAACTTGCACAAAAAAAAAAGTCTATCCAAGTTACACAAGGTTTCCTATTCGTGCAGATTTAGCTGACTTAACATGCAATTTTTCAACAAAACCTTTACATTAAATTAAACAGGTGATCTTAATCGTAAGCAGCCTCCTTAGTCGAACCATCTCAACATTCCTTCATCTTCCATATCTCTCAAACACAAGTACACACAAAGAATGCACACATATATTTTTTATCCGGGAACACATACTAACTGTAAACTATTCATCCTTTCCACAAGTCCAAAATCTTCCCCTCAGTTATTGCCCCACTCAAACGCACGCACACACACAAATACAGCAAAACCTAATTGTGTGGGTGGTGGTTTCCCCATAGGCCTGTGTTGACAGTGAGTCGTTAAGACAGGGACACACACACACACACACACACACACACACATATAATGTACATGTGGCAAGAAACAGACCACCAGAACGTATACACACATTCCTACTCCCACTCTGCACTTATGGACGCAGAAGACACTGATGGACAATGATGATGACAACATAACAACATAAAGATGACGAAAACAGCGATGACGTTTAAAATTGACAATGTGTTAGTGTGTTGACAAAGTCTTGTTTATCAGATAGCAGCACAGCAGGTCTTATTGTACCAGAAGATTGTGATTCAGACTGAGTGTCTTGCAGCCAGACAGTCAGCAGACACTGGCTCAATGTTGGTTTGATGAATTTTGTGGAAATTTGAAAAACATTTCTCCCATTGCTAACAGTGTTATGGGCAATTCTACAAAGACTATAATCACATGCATTCAGAAATAAAGTATATTAGGAGTTGAACAGTAAACGCTGCTACAGCCTTTTTTAGTTCCAAGCCGCCCCCTAAAACATACCCTGTTTTATTTTACCATGGGACTAAAATATAATATAATTTACACAACATCATGCTGTATTGTCATCAGACAGTTCTGAAGCTGCATCCTGGTTGTTTGATAAACTGTACTGTCTTGACTATTTTCATCTATTTATATTTGTAGCCCATTTTATATTTTAATTCTGTGTTCTAATGCAAACCAATTTCCTTTGAGTTTTAAAACACTGTTCATGTACTAGCTAAGCAAAATGTAGTTGTTATCTGTTGACCAAGTTGGACCAGCTGACAACTAAGAACTGTGCGCAAATGTTTGTGACAATAACACAGTGCTTTTCTTACTTTTTAATTCATAGTAAGCAGAAAATACTTCTATATAACTTCAGTTACAGTAACTTTGCGATGCGGCTAGTCTGTGCTCGTTTGATAAGATGAAGCACAATGCAGCTCTGCCCCGCTTCTGCCTCGCTGCACATTGTTGCCAGCTGAAAAAAAAGGATGCTGCCACAGTTCCTTTCCGTCAGTGTGACAGACAGCAATCAAGAAGACAATAATCGCTCCTTCTTTCTCAGAGCAGACAGAAGGGGAAAAGGCAGAGAGGAAATGTACTGTTGCGTTCTGCTTACTTTAGCTCATACAAATGGTGCTTCAGAGCTCTTGATTTTAATGAATGCTTGTGCTCCTCTGAATAGGCTGAAAAGAATATACAGCTGGTACTTGGTGCACACACACACACACCACACACATACTAACAGGTTAAGGACACAGCTGTAGTCCCTTGTGGATGAAGTACTGTATGTGCATGTAGTGAAAAACACACGTGCCTGCTCAATCACTATGTAATATGTTAACATAGCTGCCCTAAGAAGCATAATACAAATAGATTCATGTTTATCACACACAAAACGCAACCCCCCCTCACTGTTTCTTTTCGTCTCAATCTCTCCCTTTCCTTCACTCAGTTTGTCTTATCTCAATCTAAAAGCGGATGTTTAGCATGTTTCTATGAGAAAATAAAAAGATATAGCTTGAATTGTAATTACAAAAAAGATTAAAAAAAATTGAAACTGGCTTGGACATGATTATTAAAACCTACAAATCTGAGTTGAATGTGAACAAAAAGAGAGACATGGTGTCTGAAGCATCCAAAATTGCATTACAAATGTCACATTATCATGAGGTTAGATGGCAGGAGAGGGGGGGGGGTTGTAGAAAGAAGACAAGCAGGAGGAGAAAATTGGATAAGGATGGGATATAATGGAGATAAATGAGTTTTCTGTTGCTTCCTGAATGCTAGTGCTAAAGGCCACGTGTTTTTTAGGCAAGGACAAGTGCCTGCAGCAATAAGATGGCCACAAAATGCTGACTCATGACTCACTGTTTAACATCTATCCATTTTTTTTTTTAAATGTGTGAAGCAACATTTGAAAGCAAACAATGAAGCAAATTACCTTAAAAAGGTTGCTGCATACTGCTTATCCCACTGGGAATCAGCATCAGTTTGTGTTTTCATTGTTTCTGTGTAGTAGTTGAAGAATAATATTTCAATAGTCATAATTGGGTTAAAAGGTTATCCCAGGACTGGAAATATAGTGAGAATGGCAATAGTTTAACATTTTGAAAAGATGTACTGGTCACCATAATAATCCTGTTTATGTTTAAATATATTTTTATCATATTCAATGAACGAGCCTCCGAGAGGAAGGAAAAGTAAAATAACCTTTACAGAGAATTGAAGCATGACTTTTCCCATCACAGTACAATTAGTCCTACAATCCCTGTGTCCTTTATTCTTATTTTTTGCTGTATCTTCTCTTCTCTTGCTCTGATGGTTTTGAAGAGTTGTAAAGTGTATTCTGTTGTGTGTTTTCCCAAAAGCTGGTTCAAACTTGTTTAATGAACATCGTAAATATTCATGTGTATGCATTAAAAAACATTGCTGTGGCGACAGTAGATAATAGGCATCAATTTTGACTTGTTGAGCGCCTTTCTTTCACAAAATACAGTAGCTGCAAGATGACAGGTAACCATTTAACAACCTATTTATTCTTAAGGCTTCACAAATGCACAAATGGAAGAAAGAATTTGATGTCTTCATCATAACCACTGCACTGAAAAGACTTGCATTGCTGCTTGGTAGACCATATACAGCAAAGTGCAGAAGGGGCAATGGTGGCAAGCAATACAGCGCATCAGTTAAATGCAAAGTGACAGCAGTGTGAGTACATCGTACAGTATGTTCTTTACAGTAGCTTAAAGCAACCGCCAAGACATCCCAGGGGAACAAGCGCTTACCTTCCCATCAGCCCTTTACCACTGCATGCATGCAGATTTAAAGACTTCATGAGGTAATCAAGCAGTAGAGTTGGTTAATGTGAAATTAATGAATCCCTTCTGTTGCTTTATTAAGAGTGGATGTAGACTAAAACCCACATCCAGGAAAATAATGTAATTACTGAGCAGTTATGAAATCAACACAAACAGTCTGAGAATGTAATAACCGTCGAAATGTGAAAGGGTGTGAAACATGTCACCCATGAATTGCCACAAATTTCTGTCCCTTGAATCCCATCCTTGCAAAGATAACACCATACGGGCATCCTAACATGCACACAGGCACAATCAACCATCAGCCATCACACTCCTCCACCCATCCGTAATAGTAGACTTTCTGCTCGACTGGTTCGGTACAGGGAGATGGGAGAGAGAGATGGAGAGTGCTGAAGCGAGTCATGCAGTGTGAGAGAACGAGGAGGAGGAAGAGGGGAAGAGGAGGTAGCCTGGTTTCAGACCTCTGAATCACCGGCCACATCACCAAGTTTATCAGTGACTCAAAGAGGAACGATGCTGCTCTTGTGAATGGCTATTTTGTGGTTGCAGAAACAACCGAGCCAATTAGAATCTTTGTGGGCAGGACAAATGCAGGTGACGTTACAAAGCTTTGCCAGATTCAGACTGAAATGGACATATGCATGCTCGGACAGTGACCAAGTACATCAGCAAATTTGTTGGTCCTCCGGTTGACTGCACTGCAGTAAACTGCATATAAGAATATGTTGGCGTATAGAGTTGTGTAGATGATTAAGACCAACCTATTCTCATTTTAATCAATTGCCGGTTTCCTACTAGTAGTCTCCTTCTGTGTCCTTAATGTTAAAACACTAGATGGTAAAAACAAATATATTAAACAGGTTTAGTATTTGTCTCAAGACTATTTAACCACGCACCTCCTTTGTTTCTCTGTTGTTAGCACCCTGCTCTTAAGTGTCTAAATAAAGGATAAGAATAGATTTAGAAGAGAAAACTGGAAATTAGCATCTTTGACTCGGACTTTGTCATTTCTCTGTAGGTTTAAAGCACCACTTTCTCTCTTGCTTAACTTATCGTGACACATGTGATTTTGGCTACATTTTTAAACATATTTATTTGTACATGCTACAACCCAAACCTGTTAAAAGGAACCAAAACAGTTCAAAAAGACAATATTTGACACACAGCGACCGTCATTTCCAGAATTATTTACAACAAATAAAAACACATTTAAAGTAAAAAGAGATGAGGAAAGTCTAGTATTTTTGAAAGGGGAAGGGCTACGTCTATAACAAGATGTCCTAACATGTATCAAGTTTATGATAGACGTTCAAGCCTGCCTGTATTATAGTATTTCCTTTGTAATAAAATAGTGTCTCTTTTTGTGTTTTCGTCTGTCTCTTACTGAAGTGAGCAGTTGGCGTAAACACACTGGCTGCAGCAGGAAAAATAAACATGTCAAGTCTTCCCTGACGTCCATAGAAAAATGATTTTGGCCGCATCACTGATGCGAGTAGAGAAAGAAACAAATCAATAGCAGACGAAAGGCTGGACAGAAAAGTGTGGCGAGATGGATATTTAGGTGGACTTTTGAGCTATGGTAAATAACCGTCTGTGGAGCGGCCTCTGTTGTTTTTGCTGGGGCTGACTCCTCTGTGGTAAACAAGGTCTGTCTCTTTATATCTGCTTTTGTATAAGTGAAAATGTTCTCCCTCCACCATTTATTTGGCTTCCCGGTTATCTCTCACATCTCATGGATGTCAACACAGGACGCCAAGATCAACATCATTTAAGTTAGCACTTGTTTCCGTTATAGCCTTACTAAAAAGAAAAAAACGCCTACATTTTTTCACATTTCACAGATATGTTGGTGTCATTAACTTTAGTTTTGTGTTTGGTAATGTTACATGTTAAAAAGTGACTATTCAACATCCACATTTTAAGAAAGAGTGATTCTTCTTGTGTTCTTCCCCATTTTTACCTCTCTCCCTTCTTACTATTCCTGTGGCAGTTTCTCGTTTCCCCTCATATTACCCCCTCTCTCTCCTTAACGTGCTATCTGTGAATGGAAAACAGAGCGATCATATGCCCAGCCGGCCATCAAACATTTAACATCATGTGGTGCTTTGGCGTGCAAAAGAGAAAAAGACTGAGAAAAAAGACACAGAAAGAGGGATAAGGGAATGCTTACAAAAGAGACATGGGCAGACATGGGAAAAACACAAGAGAGGAAAAGAAGACGGACATTGAAGAAGCCCTATGAAGAAAACATTTTTGAAACCTAGGAAAGAAGCAGGATGAGGCAGACAAAGAGAGCGTAAAAGAGACAGAGAGAGACAAAGAAAGAGAGAGAAGGCACCAGCTCAAACAGAAGAATCATTGTCTGCGTGCCAGTAGGTCAGGAGTTCACCGCAAGGACGGAATTTATATCATTGATCACACAAGAGTTTGGAAAACTTGCCGCATGGTTTGGATTGAAGTTGGCAATATCATCACCGTTTAAAACTCCAGGCAGCACAACATGAAAACAATATCCAGGCCATGAGCAGAAAGAGAGACAAGAAGTGCTAGAGAAAATAATGGGCATTTTAAAAAAAGGCGGCGAGAAAGAATGTCTGGCTAGATAATCATAATAATATTTAGAAGTCTGTGTGTGTGTCTGTGTATACGTGAAAAATACGTGCAAAATGATAATTGTGTTATTTTTATGAGCAGATAATGACTGAGATAATGTATCTGTAAAATGTATCTGTATGTTTATGATTAAGTGATTAAACCCAGGGTTTTGGTTATTTTAAAATCTGCTTACGTCTTAACATTTTTTATTGAATTCACATCAAGGCAAAAACAGCTTTGTGACTTTTTCATGTCCCAAAAAATAACCCCTGAGCCAATGGTTTGGAAGAAAAACAACTAGTCTCTTGTACTGTAACAGTTGAAAGGAATCTTCTCATGTTATTATGATAGAAGTTGTGAGAAGAACTCTTACTTTACATCTATTTGTTGAAGTGATTTATCACTTGGTAATGATTGTCCGAGATGATTAATGCAGTGCTACATTTTGGAGAATGTATAATAAGATGATAACATAATTAGTATGTGTTTTACATTCATCCAACACAGTAGAAAAGGTCTGGCCAACAGTCATTCATCATCCTAAAAAAATAAGGCTCAGATGTGGAGACAATTATTATAATGCAATGGTAATGATTTGTTGAGGCATTAACCAGATTATTTAATGTCATGGACAAAGCAGACTGCAGTTATTAATCTTGCAATCATTACTTACACTTTTTATTAACTATAAACTAGCATCTATTCTGATAACATGTACAAAAAGGTTAACACACCTGGTATATTACAGCAAGTGTCATTTCCCTTTAATGTACACATTTGTTTAACCTCATTGTCCTGATTGCCATGCATGATAGTGGAATCTTTTTTGGGCTATGGGCTTTGTTTGTTAATCTCTTTATTTCCAATTTTAGCTTTGTACCTGTCACTTAGAGCATTTGAGAGTGAGCATGATGGACCTTGGTGTCTCGCTCAAGGACACTTAATCATGAAAGTGGCTGTTAATGGACCGGCGAGGCACTTAATGGTTATGATGGGTGTTACGGGTGTTGTTGTGTCGTCAATCGAGCCTATGTACTGTGGACTTATGAGAATAAACAAGGTAAAGGACACTAGTGGCATCGTAAATATTTCAAAATGAAGTTATTTTCCTTGTTATTCCCCCTGTACCAAATCAGCCCCCGCAAATCTCCCTGTCTCCTCAGAAATAGGCTGAACAATGACAGAGAGAGAAGATTAACAGACACGAGTCCCCGCTCTGCCGGCTGCTGGGGAGGGAGCAGAGAGCGAGAGATACAGGGAGATAAGACAACATAAACATCCATTACATTCACAAATGCAATATGTGCCTCCAAAAAACACACAAATAGCATCAACAATAACTCTAACACATTCACAATGATGACCGCACTAACATGACACACACAGAAAAAACACATATCTGCTTTCCATCATACAAACAGTCTAGCATGTAGATAAACGGGAGCAGATTCTTATCTTACTTATTTCCTTTCCCTCCTAACCCCAACAGAGGCTGTTTCTTTAAGCAGAGACAAGCCAGCTTTATCATGTTACCACAAAATCAAATACATATGACACATTTCATTAATTTCTAGTATGTGTTCATGGGTATTTTGCAGACAATGGTTTTCACCTTCACAAAAAAAACAAACAAAGCATCTCTGCTTGCCCTGCCTAATTTGAACCAATCTACTGTAACTGCTGTTTTTATGAGGGATAAGAGTCACCTTGAGCCTTTGTAGTCAAATCCCACCAGCTATTTTCCACGCCTCTAATCCATACATTGCATAACATAGCAAGCTCTCCATTTATTCCTACTAGTGCCCTAACTGCTGCAAAGGATGAGGTAGACTCAGGGGGAGAGAGGGGGATGGGGCACAACATTATGCAACATATATGAGGTATAAAGTAAATATGAGAATACATTATTTTCAATACACTGTGATGTTTTTAAATAAAAGTCAAACTCACAGCTTCTGGGCTTTTTCTGGAGAACAAGCCGAGAGAAATAACATAAATGTGAATGACACAACAAAAAAGGAATTAAAGCAGATTCTATTTTGTGGAAGGCTTTTTTCATTTTGAGATAAGCTTGTGTTGTGTTCTGTGTAGACATCCATTTGTTCATTGGGGTTGTGAACCCAAAAAAGGTTGAGAAGCACCATGTTGCATAACGCACCAAACACCGTCCACATCACTGCATCCATCCAAAATAAGCACTGATTCTATCAGACATAAATTGTACCCAGGTACAGGGCAGGGATGGACTTCATCAAAATGGAGGACAGGGGAGTCGGCTGAATGTGATTTCATTCCATTATGTAATCATCTAACCCAGTGACAAATCCCCAGACAGTAACCCTCTCATTTATTTTTGGCCCTTTTACAATCATTTCTCAAAACAGTTTTTCTTGTTAGTAGAGATTCTGACTAATTTTCTCAAAAAAATCTCAATTTCTCTACCAAGCCCCCTTGGTAGCTGTCTGTTTAACCCCTCGACATCTTACATGATTCATCTACCCATCTCTCAGCTTACATCCCTTTTCCTTACATTCCCCCAACCTCCCACTGTTACTAACCATCTCTCCTAATCCCCCCCGCCACCAACAGATTCAATGCTTCAGTTTCCTCTTTTTATCCAAACCCTTCCCCTCTCCATATTATCTCTCCTTACTCTAATCTTCTGTCACACCCCTCAACCACTGCACATTTCTTCTCTTTCCTTTATGTCTCAACACTCCTTCTTATTTCTTCAATGACCCAGCACCACAGGCCTTACCAGGTATGGGCCACAGTGAAGCGTCGTCTCTGTCTGATGCTCTTGTTGACCATCAGCTTGCGGAAGAGGCGCGGGGAGCTTCTTGGGGACAGTTTGGGAGACGTGGCGCCCCTCTTCCCTCCCCCCACACCTGGGATTTTGGGAGGCTCTAGCTCCAGGTGCATGTGCTCCTTGAATGTCCGGATGCAGGAGTCCATGTCAACACTCAGCTCGTTGGATGACATTCCCACAGGCTGGGTTCAGTCTTTCTGTCCTCTTACAATTTCAGCCCCTTCCTGTTTCACTTCAGTCATCAGCTGCTCATGTACAGCTTATTTTTCATCATCCAGACACCAGAGAAGTTTGTGCTGGGTTGAAATGTTGTAGCCGAAATATTGAGACTACCTCACACACAAACATTCACCCAGGAAAAGGCCAGCTCACACATACCCTTTTGGTGTTTGTGTTGCCTCCTTGCTTTCTATCCTTCCTCCTTTTCTACCGCTTCTTCACGGGTTAAGGGATTAGCCAGCCAGCAGTGGTGCCCTCGCCCTCTCTCTTTCCTTTTGGATAAAGCAACGTGCTTTCCTGCTGGTCTTCTGTTCATCAGAGGTTCTTAGAGGTGCTTTACCCACAGCAGGGTCACATGCAGCTCATACCAGGAGAGAAGAATTCCTCTTTTCTCAACACAGCCTCTCTTCCATTTCCCTCCTGGTGTTGCCGTCTGAAAAGTGCTCCCCCCAGTGCTTCTCTGTGTCCCTCTCTCACAGTTGGTGCCTGCTGGATGCCCACCTCAGTACCAACTCTTTGTCTTAGTCCATCCAGGCTGCTTGATGTTGGAGGATTTCCCTTATGAAAGATTCAGAAGGGCTGAACGCTGCTCTCTGCCTCCTCCTGTCTTGTTCTCCCCTCCATCAAGCACCGCTTGACTGACCTCCTCTCTCCGCAACAGCCCCCACTTCTCCCAAAGGCACTCCCGGTGTGGCACAGAGTGACTTCCACTATGCAGAGCCTCAAGTCAGATTCCCTTTCACTTGCACAGTCAGAGTGGTGAGCTGCGCAGAGCAAAAGCACGCAGGCAAATGCTTCACTTGCTGTTTCATTCAGAATATACACAAGGAGCTGAGAGCAGGCACGCAGCGAGTGCAAGCCACGCCTCCCCTGTTAAGGATTGGCTGGTGGTTGTTGTGACGACAAGCAGGCAGGCACAGTAACAGGTTGTCAAATGTATTATTTATTTTCTGTTTAGCTGGGATTTGTGGTAATGTTTCTGATGATGTTGTGACCTTTAGTGAGCAGGCAACTGGTGAGTGCAGGCCAAGAAAAAAAATTGCAATTTGGATGGGCGATAAAGGCAAACAGCGTAATGCGCATCAGTGAGGAAAAACATACACTGCAACAAAGGTCAATTCATTCAAATAAACAGTCTAAAGCATGCTACTGACTGAGCCTGTTGTCTCTTTGCAGTAAGAATGAAACCACAAATAACTTATTACATGCCGTTTTTTTCAATCACAATTCCACAACGCACACACACACACGCACACACTCTCACTTTTAGCCATCCATAATTCTGTCTGAGTCGAAGCAATTAAACCATGAGATTGCCTCAGTATGTAGAGAAAGAAAGAAATAATTGATAGAGGCATTTCAGATACACATCCTCACACAGAGGGCCACACTGAGTGATGACAAGGAGAGAGAATAAGAAGAGCAATGCCTTAAAGGTAGAGAGATGGGAGTATAAGGGAGACAAATCCAAAAGGAACATCAGAAGAGGTAGATTGGCAGCATGACGAATATTGGAAATGTGAGCACTTGCTCGTCTGCTCTGTGGACTGATTTGTTTTGGTTGTGAGTCACTGATGCTTCGGAGCCATCTAAGCATGGAGAGCTTTCTCACTAAATGCTTGCCAATAAAACCTTTGAAAAATAGTCTTACCCAGGATGTTTATAAAGAAGAATATACTTGTAGTAATATGTGTCAACGGGGCACAGCACACTGTGTGTCAGTTAGTGGTTAAAAGTCAGACAACGATGCATGGCATTCCCTGGCTCAGCTATTCAAAGTACAATCACAAAATACAACAGTGGACATAGGGTTACAAATAACCATCCTGTAGTTTTCTTACTGACTAATACATCCCAGGAGCATCCAATATGATATGTGAGCTGTCTGCACAGTGTGTGAAAAACGTAGGAGAAACTAGAACATTCATTCACTTTTCTATTGAACAATGTCAAACCGGAGGCAAACAAAGGAAGCCTACTTTACACTAACTTTGGAGATTTGCAAAGAAGGCCCAAAACAACGATGCTAGCGAGGAATCTGCTGTGTTTAGTAACAACAATAACTGGAGAATGAACCGTTAGTATAAGTAAGAATCTTGTTGCTAGCACTAGTAGTAGATACATGTTCGACTGTAGAGTAACTGTTGAATCTGAGGTCTCAATGGAAAAAGCAGCTCAAGAGAGGATGATGAACAGGTGTGGCACAGGGCTGTGGTACCATCCACTGCAACTTCAAGTGATCTCCCCCATAACTAAACACATGCACAATGGAGAGAGAAGAATCTGTGGATGTGTGTGTTGTAAGCAATTGTTGAATGCCTTGTGGGCAAAGAAGCAAAGGCTTTGCTTGATTGCAAGTAAAGGATGAGCATTCATCAGAGAAAAGTATTATTGGTAGAGTGAATTGCTGTGTACAAAAGCACACAGAAATAGCAGAAATTAAAAGTGGCAGTAAAGCATAGCTCAGTTAAAACACTTTATACGGGAAGGGAAGGCTGGCTTACACACAAATAAGAATCCTCGTAAAACCTAATGATTAAAATGGGCTGCCAGTCACCACTGAGCACATTTACAAACATTGCTTCAGATCAGAGCCAAAGAAACAAAGGCAACACTTGTTACTAATGCCAAATCATTTGATGCTCTCATTAGCATCACTATGTCCAGTGATAGAAAACTGACACAAGAAAACACTTCATAAAATTAATCAAGGACGACCAAATTCGTACTATTTCTCAATCTGCTTGAAAAAAAAATAGAGCTGATGCGTTAGAAGTAAGAAAAATGAACACAAAACACCTACAAAAAATGTGAAATACTATTGCTGGCTCTTGACATTAGCAAGATGTCTGACAAAAGATGAATGACAAAGCACAAAAGAGACGCGGCAGAAAAACCAACGTTATAAATCCATTTTATAAGTGATGTTAGATTGAAAGGGATTGAATTAGAGTGACTGGGCCATTTCATTCCGCATTAAAGTCCGGATTTTACACCCTGAAGAGCTTGAATGAAAGCACACAATGCACGGTCACAGAACAGGAAGAACAGAGATCTAAAAAGGAGCGCTGGCAGCCCTTCACTGGTGGGCTGTGTTCCTTGAACAAGTGGATACTAATAATGGTGATAAAAAGGCTACATTTATTATAGGCATCTGGCCCATTTCTGAAAATGATTTAAACTAAATGATCAGTCAATTATTAAACTATGAGATTGAAAGGAATGTGCTGATGAATACTGAACACAAAGTATGACAGGTTGACATATTTAACAAATGGGGGCGCTACATAAAAAGTAAAGGAATGACCTAAGTGATTAAAATGATTCCTTCAGATGATATCCGGAAATGGATATCTCAACAAAATGATATTGGAATAAATTCAATAGCTCTTGATACATTTCACTTAAACCTACAAATGTCCAATTCATAGTGGTGCTAGTGGAATGGTGAAGGGATTACCAAAGTCAGTAGGAGTCCTCTGTGCACCTAAATGTCTGAAATATCATGAAATCTATGAGATGATAGACCAGTATAGACCAAAGCTTTCAAAAGACTGACCGTTAGCTATTAGCATGTTGAACTTGATCTGTTTCTATTTTTTCTTAATTTAATTTTGAATCGAGTACCCTTTATACTTTGTTTTACAATTTAGTTTTTGGGATACTGTGATGGGCATTCCTCTCACATTTTACTGATATTTTACAATGATTATTTTGGATCAAATATTTTATTGATTATTAGCAGCAACTAGTGCTCTTGCTTTGCTGTGATGTGTTTTTCAGCTTGGCTGTGGAGAGTCTTGTTTAAAGGTCACCTAATGTGCAAAATCCACTTTTCATGTATTTTATACCTAAACATGTGTCCCCTCTGTGTAAAGAGATTCTGAAAGTTTCAGGAAAAAAGATTCGCCTACTTTTTTTCCTGATCCATTTATATAAAAACCTGTCTGAAAATGAGCTGATCAGATTTTAACCACTTTATGATGTCACAACGATTTGTTGGCTTGTTTAACCATTAGCCAATAACCAACCAATGTAATGGGAAGAAGATGGGCAAATGTGTTTTATATCATGAGTGTGTATGTCATATAGCGATGATATAGACCTTGTGTATGTGATGGGTTTAGGTTCGTTAATGAGAATCCTATGAGTAGCATCTCTTGCTACAAAACAACATCTATTCCTCATTTCCTTTTTTTAAGCTACATCTCTCAGATAAGTGCAAAAATAATGCATTGTGGTTAGACATTAATACACCTGTACTCCTTCACAAAGGTTCATAGAATATCTCTAAAACTCAAAGAGAAATCAGGTATTAAACATTGCCTTGAATAAGATGAAAAGAGGCTGCACAATATGACAAATGCAAATATAAACAAAGGATCAAAGTCAATGGTGATATGAATAAAACACAACAGAGAACAAAAGGGGTTACGTGTGGTCTGTGGAATAATCTGTGATATCCGTAAAGATGAACGAGGGCTTCAAGATTTCAAGGTGACCTTGTTACATTTCCTTTGTGTACAATCCTAGAGAACAGAAAAGGAGTGGTGTCCGCTACAGACTTCTCCCAAGGCTGTTGAAGTATCTTATATCATGTAGACAGTTATCCTATTAACATCCCTGTCAACTCCAAACCTAACAGACAAAACTACTCATAGGTTTAATTCACACTCACACATGAGAAGATTGCTATGCAACACAAACTGACAACCAGGAGAGTAGACAAATTAAATACAGATTATTTTTCCTCTGAACCAAAACTCTCCCAAAGCCGATGAAACTGTTGCGGACACGACTGCTCGTTCTTAAGCTTTAGCATAAAACTGGATCATATTTGCCCATTCAATGTTCCACTATGCTGTATAATCATGCAAAAATGATGTTGAATATTAGAAGCATGTTGACTGTTGGTGTTCGTTGAAGTTGAATTGCAGCAAGAGCACTTCTTATTTTCCAATGCGTCCAAATTAAAGTCGTTGACATGTGTCCAAAACACCAAGATAATCTGCTGATATCCAAAGTAGGTATGTTTGAATCCAAATAGCTAAATCTCAGTGAAATACAATATATGTGAATTATTTGCCTGCCTTTGTCTCTGCGTGCTAAAATGAAAAATGTAAGACCCAATTTTGGCTCACTGGCTGTGTGGATTACTCACACAAACACCAAATCTGTCTGGAACACCAGCGGAGAGGGCAGTGCTCGACAACACACCACAAAAAGAAAGTACACCGAGTGCAGACGAGCCATAATCTGAACGCTGTCATCACGACCCAGGGTGAGGAGCACGCTGAAATCGATAAATGTTAAGAAGCTTAACCTGAACACATACTAAGGTCAGGTCCTGAGGTATAGTATTGTTTTTTTTTTTTTTTTTACTCCTTTGTTTTCAAAATATGTTTTAAAGAAATCTCTGTGAAATTCAATAAAACTAGAAATTAATAGGAAATAAAATGACCGCACAATAAGGTTTTTACTTGTTTCCTGACACAGCTTAGACACCACTCCACTTTTGCAGAGTGTGTGTAGACAATCATCACTGGTAGGTTTGCTGTAGTGTGTCGTTAGGTTTGCTGTAGTGTGTCGTTATCTGAAGCCCTTCAGCCGATAGAGCATGATCGTGTTGCACAAGTGAAAGGATTTGGTTTATGGAGATAAGCCGTAGGTGGTGCCAATTTCATTGCTGAAAAAAAGGGGGGCTACAAGATACTGATTCAAAGAGCACCAGCCTTACCTAAAATGGTGAAAAGCAATGTAGAAAATACAATGAAAATATTAAGTTTGTTTCATGTCTTATTATAAGGAACATTACTGAAAATCAAATCTCTGTGTAGCAATGAGTATACGATTATTTATGTTTCCATTCCAACCAATTTAATGTGCAAATCGTAAAAGTGGATGAAATCGCACCTATAATCTCTGTCCTGTACATGCCAAAGACACCTGTTAATAAACACACATGTATCCAGTTTATTCACCAGTCCCTGTTATTGCCACTTATTTACAGGTTTCTTCTGCACCATACTGGCTTTTCTCAGGCGGTGGCACAAGCACACCCAGCCATGCACACAATCCATGAGGCACAGTGAAACAATTGTGTGCATCAGCAGGAAAAATAATTGAATCCCAGAATAACTTCTTGCTCCCTCCGCCTCCTCCAAACATTGATTTAAGCACCTAAATAAGTACAAGGGAAAGAGGGGACTGAGAGGAGACGAGGAGCTGAGCTGATGACGGGTACTTTAATCGTGCCGCAGACATATTTAGACATGCATATAATACACAGACACACACACACACCCACACCCAACCCACCCACACCCAACCACACCCACACACCCAACCACCCACACCCACACCCACACCCACACACACACACACACACACACACACACACACACACACACACACACACACACACACACACACACACACACACACACACACACACACACTAAGAGCTGACACACAATGATGCTGTTTGTTGATTATCCCCTCGGGGGCCTGAAGGTTCACGAGTAGGACCGTGAACACTGTTGAAACCATCCGTCCCCTTGACTTCACCCCATTACTGCCTCCTTGGTGATCACACGTCACCACCTGGCCACTTTCACATCAACCGTCACACTAAGAGACAGTGGGGGGTGATGGAGAGGGGAAGACTGTGTGTGAACGGGTGTGTTTGCAGGGGTGGATCCCTCATCAAATATTGTATCACAATTTCTAACATGTATGACGATTTTATATATATATATTTTATTTTTTTTATTTTACTAAAAATTGACCTTTGACTCAATTTCACGTTATGAAGCTTCACCCCCCTGACCCCCAGGGGACACACGCTGACACACACACACACACACTTCAGGCTTTTCTAGGGAAGGGAGCAATTAGACTTTAGGACCTTCAGGAAGTTTCTGCTGACCCTGACATATAGCAGCAGTGTTGCCTGGAGGAGACGTAGTGTGATAGCTTTTTAAAAGAGAGGAAGGCCAAGAGGGAAAAGTACATGTGGGGAAACATGTCTGCCTGCACCACCAGGGTTACTGACGACTGACACACAGCTCGTCTGCTATAAACTCTGCATTTGCCCAAGCGGACTGAACAGCCACCAACAAACATGCTGTTAAGAAAAAAGAAATTCATTGTATGATTTGATATATATAAAAAGGTTATATATTCAAATTACTGCCACAAGCCAACACAAGAAAAGTTTCCTTGCCTCCATGTCTCTGGAAGTGTATTATTCCCCTACCATGCATGCCGTAGCACATTTTACTTGCATCATTTTCACACTCATCAACCCATTCAGTAACCCTCAGTGTGGAAGCATCTACTCTTCTACTTAGCTTGTTCCTTTAATCTGTCACCAGTGTGTTTGTGTGAATGTGTGTGTAAGCTTGTCCAGTCGACCGTGTACACACTGCTCCCTTCTGGTAGCAATTGAAATTTCAGATCTTCAAACATTCACTCAATAAGCAGGATTTTCTGTTCAATGTGATTCATCAGAGAACGTTATGTTATGAAGGTAATACATGTATTTCTCATGTGTTTTTTAAGTGTGCTCATTATTTATTTCCATAATAGGTCCTGTATTGCAAAAAGACGCAATGATTAGTCAATAAGTAGATTAAATAAAAACGTGATAATTTATCCCTTTTGTTGACATATATATATGTATATTTAAAAAGGTCACCAGATGTCTATACAGGGCACATGAACACCCATAAACTTAAGTGCAGCACCAATCAGGACTGATGAGCACCAATCTTCCCTGCAGTCCTTATTCATCTCACTGTAAGAAATTAATCACCTGGCTACTTTATTTAAAGTGTTCCTCAAGTGACTCTGGTCCAATCAGGAGTGATTAGCTAGTTTTGTAAAAGCATATCTGAATTTGACACGACTGGACAACTGGCCGACTGCCCAGAACTGGCCACTTGCTGTTTGTGTTTGTGTATGTGTTATCTGAAACTGATACATGGTACCTGTTGCTGTGTATGTGTATGTATGTGTGTGTGGTGTGCGTGTGCGTGTGTGTGTGTGTGTGTGTGAGGCATGCTGCATAAATAATGAAGCAAGGCAATGTAATCAACAACAGGCTTAGTGCTACATGGCAGCTCAGTCACAAATGCAGAGAGGGCTTCTCACACATTTTCTGATGCTGAGTCTTTGCTTTGTATAACTGAGGGATCCTGTGGTTTGACAAATAACTTTCTCCAATGATTAGTACTTAAAATTCCATTTATGTACTTGGTGAACGTCAGCCTGTTAGTAGGTTTGGACAGGCATTCACCATTGACATCTCATATTCATGTAATTTTTTCAGATGCTTCACAACCAAAACAAAATCCACATTGCTCCATCAAAAAGTAGAAAAGTCCCGACATAGTCCAGGCTCAAGCATAGAACAACAATAAAGAGGCTCAGCTACGACGAGTACACACCTTATAGAACATAAGATGTCAGTGTTGTTCATACACTCATAACAAACAAGGTGTCAAAATATGTGGGGTTTATAAATGAAACTGCGCTACATTATTGCAGCTATATTAGTATTAGTCTATGTGATGACCAGGTAACAAGACATTTTAACACAGAAATGCCAAACTAGGTTGGAAATTATTGAGAAACAGTCAAAGCTTTACATAGTTTGTCCACCAGAGAGCACTAACAAGCTGATTTTTCAACTTTGACATTTCCTGCACAGTATGGAACTTGGTCCCCATTCAGAAAATATATCAAAAATATCAGATTTACAGTTTTTCGCTTTTTTTTTTATCAATTCCTAAATATCAATATGAGTATGGGCTTAACAAAATCTAGTAGCAGTCTACATTGAGAAATTAAGCTCTTTCTCCCTGAAGGTTTATGTTTAATTTCATAAAATATATTCTTTGTTTAAAACATAAGCTGAGGCAGTCTTTGTTTAAGGTGAGGTTGGCCAACTCTCACTACAAAATCACTTTTTTATACTTTGTATGATGACAATAAAGATATTCTGATTCTGTTTGTGCAGGACACTGTGGGACAAAAACTAACATTCAATGCTTTTTAAGTGTTGCATCTTTATTCATGTAAAAGAAATGCTACATTATCTAAAGCATATCCCTTTCCAGTTACAGAGAAAATCATCCTAATGTTTAGATTTCTCCAGGTTTGAATGTCTCTAGAGCAGGGGTCGGCAACCCGCGGCTCTCGAGCCGCATGTGGCTCTTTAAGCCCTCCACTCTGGCTCCCTTGAGTTTAGACAAAAATAAGAAGGAAATAAAATTAAAATATTTGTACGACTATTTATATTTTGTTGCACGGTTGAAAATGTTTCGTATCTTGTATTTTGAGGTGATACTGTTACACATACATTTTTTTTAAAAACGGTTTTAATTAGGTCACTAAAATATGCGTCATATCCTGCTGCGGTCCCGCGCCAGCGCCTTTTCTTGCAGGCGAATAACCTGACCCCCGGCTCGATGAGCGAACTATGGATAAATCAAAGAAAAGAAAAGTATCTGAGGAACACAGAGGGTTTAATTCTGCGTGGACAGAGTTATATGCTTTCACAGCAAACGATGCTGGCTTACCGGTATGTTTGATATGTGTAGAGAAGTTGTCAAAGGTGCTGCAGTGTTTACGTATTGGAGGAAAAACACGGAAGAGGAAGACAGCTGACGATCTTCAGTCATAATTCAATCAGTTAACTCTTTTTAGGGTGCAGCTATATGTTTTATTTATTTCAAAGTGGGCCCATTTTAATTATATTCATTTTCTTCAAATGTGCAGAGGACTCCCCAAGTGCTGTGTTGATTTATTTTAAAGTAGGCCTGTGTATTTTTTTTTAATTCTCCTTATAAGAGTTCTTTGTTTATTATTAGAGGTAAAGAGTTTTCTATAATGTAATAAATAATAAATGCAAAAAACTGTAGTTTTTGTCTATGATGTAACAATATATACAACTTTATAAGCTATCAAGCTATCAAATATGTTTTGCGGCTCCAGACAAAAAAAATTGGTGGAAAAGGGGGCAAAATGGCTCTTTTGGTCAAAAAGGTTGCAGACCCCTGCTCTAGGTCGTTCAAATGTTTTCCTAAACATGTGCTTCTGCTGCCATTGAGCACGTTTGTGTTTGTTGGATTTTATTTTTCTGTTCACTCACCATTCGGGATCAACCGGCGTGATATCTATCCTGGGAGGGGCTCCAAAGGGCAAAGATGTTGGCCTCGCTATGATTTCTTCATCAGGTGTCCTTGACCCCTGACGCCATGACAACGGGGGTAACTGCAGGTTGCCTGAGAAACGGCGTCGGCCACGGCGCAGGTCAACACCCAGCGTGTACGACGGAGAGGTGAAAGACTCACCGAAGCAGCAATCTGGAGGCTCTTTGCAGTCCTGACAAGAGAGGGAAAATAAGTTTATACAATTAAAGAACACACTTATTTTCAGTGAGAGCCAAAGAGAAGTGGGAAGTATGATAATGGAAATAGTAGAACATTAAACCAATAATGAAGAACTCAACTATACTGTGTTTAATTACAACTCCTAACTTTTTTCTCGAGCTTTGTAACCGTTTGCCCACTAAGGGGCGCCACAGGCTTGTTTCTGACTAAAGATGGTGTTGTATACCACTACTCCTCAGTTTCTTGTGACCTATAACTACATATTTATAAGGCTGACACCTCTGTCTCAGATGAAATCATTTAGGAGGCAGAAAAAATACTACACAACCCAAATGTACTTGAGACTAGTTGAGTCTTTAAAAATATCACAAGAAAAATGCAGTCTTCAAACCTTTGATGGTTCACATTATGATGACTTAAACAAATGTAAAAACAAGATCTGCTAAAAATAATTTCGCTGTACAGTACGACTGCATGAATCCCACATGAGTCGAGTCTTCTCTCTTCACACACAGATCCCCTCTCTGAAGCCTCCTCTGGCATCCGCTTCATTTACTACCCTAATTTGTCTCGTTAGTGTGAGCTGTCTCTAGCACACTGATTGCATTGTATAAATAACATGTTTATTTCTCAGCTGCTCTCTCGAATTTACATGGAAGTCTGAAGGGCAGGATACATCTTTATCTCGACTGTATCATCAGCTTATGTTTATAGTTCTCAAAACCTGTGCAATATTTATTGAGACAAAAATCATTCTGTTTGACAACGATTATAAAAAAACATCCTTACACACTCAACAAGAAATGAAAGATCTCACCTCCTTTCATCCACAGTGACAATGTTGTTTTTCTTACAATCAATGCAATTTTCCTTTTTTAATCATGGTTATTTAAAAATCGGTTTTCTTAATATAGAGACAAGACCGCTCGCTGGAGCTAATCCCATGTGTGATTTGGTGAGAGAAAATAACACAGACAACCAGTCACGCTCAACATCACACACAACTGGATGTATGCCAGTTAACCTCAACCTGCATGAAACCTAAGGCACAGGGAGAACTTGCACGTTTGAAATGTATAACTTCCTTGCTCTGAGTCCAGTGGTTATATTTCATAATGAAAATAATTGCCGTTCTAAATTAGAGCCATTGTCACTTGATCAACAAACTCACCTTCTTGCCGATGGTGTAGAGAGCTTCATACAGTAAATCACTCTGAGGGAGTGTTTTACTAGTCTAGTCAGAGTTGGCTGAGTTGAAAAACGTTTTTATCGTTTTTACAGTTTCTTTATGTTCAAGCCTGAATCCTACTGTGTCTTCAGTAGTAAACACTTATTCGAGTAAACACAGACTCCCACTCTTAGTCCCTCAGCAGCTCTTCTTGGCCTTTTTGCCTTCTCCCACCTACTCACAGCTTCTGTGTTTTACCAAACTAAACAATGCCAGTGATCGGGGTAGAACTCAATTCATTCTTTCTTCATACAGAATGAGACAAAGTGAAGCTGACTTTCTGCTACGTGGGTGGTGGCTTTCTTTTCTGTTTAATATGTGCTTATGGTAAACAAGGTTACCGAATACTTGACTCAACTTGCATGTTTGTGGTAGCAGATACAACATATACATTTGTGGACTTGCTGTATTGTTAAAAAACTCTAGCCATTTATTGCCCAATTTGATTTAAAACGAACTACTAGCATGTCCTTTCCTCCAATAGCCCAAACACTCAACTGTATAAATCCAATGTTAGATAAGTGTAGGAACTGACCTGATACCATAGACCGATTTGCATGGATTTACATTTTCCACAACACATCTGAGAGATAAATCTGCTTGGCAACTGCTTTTCAGATGCGTATTTAAATACATGAAAAAAAACTGAAAAATAATTAAATGCTCTAAGAAGCTGTGGAAACATCATTTATGAAATTGAAATAGGCTCTGCCACAGTGCCCACTTCATTTAAAAAAGCGCAGGGAACAGAAAGAAACACAGACACGTGTTCGGAGAGATGGAGAGTCGTGAGTAAGGAAGAATGGACAACAATACAAATATTATAAGTCAGTAAGGTGATGGAAAGCCACGGACACAGTTAGATAGGAGAGTGGAATTAACTGCACTGGAGAACAGAGAGGATAGATAAAGGAAGATTGAGGTTGGTGATGAATACAATAGAGCCAGCAGAGACAGAAAGAAACACAATCACACTCAAGACAGAGGGAATAACAGAGCAAATCAGGACGTGTACAAACACACAGATGGAGCTTAAGACTTAGTGAATCTCAAATCAGATAATGCCCTTAAAGTAGAAATCACAACCGAAATTCTAATCGAGGACAGCATCATGCCAATTGCCTGCCAATGTGTAAGCAATTTGTAACTAATGGCTTCAAAGAAATAACACTTTTCATATTTTCAAGGCTATAGTGTTATTGCTGTCATTCCATTTGCCCTTCGCTGATATTAGTAACTTCTAGATTTGTTGCAAAAATATAACTACATGATAATGCATGAAAGTGTTACTTTTAAGGACATCAAGGACAAGGATTAAAAGCTCACTTGAAATGTGAGTCATTTCTCTTTTTCTTCAGCGTTGCAAGATATCAGAACATTTCTTCAACTGAGAGAAGAAAGAGACGGAAGTATACGTGAATGGAAAGTCTTTTACCAATTTAAAATGGTCTGACTGACAGAAAGCTGTGACAAGGCTTTTAATCACCTAATATTTTATGAGAAAAGAAAGATCAAGAAAGTCAAGGCAGAAGATGCAATGATATGAATACTTGAGGCGTGTGTATTTAAGACCTATACTTTTTTTTTCTTACACCAGATCGGCTTTCATCAGCTGTTCGCAAATCTATTAAGTTTTGCATTCAAATCCTTACTAGGTTATTAATAGCTAAAGCTAAGATTACCATGTCGAATCTAAACATGTTTTGCAGTGTTACAGTTACAGCTGGCACGTATACTAGGTTTAAATACATTATAGTTTTAAGCTTTTCTTAGAGGTGGTTTTAGACAAACACACTCACCCTGTTCTTTTAAAGAAATCAATTTAAATGAGATATAAGAACCATTATGATAATGAAAAATGTTTGCACAGTAAAAACTGAGGTGCGACTTGTGCTAAGACTCTTGTTCCTTTAATGTGCGCTCCCTGCTATCCTTAGATGACTCTTAACTGCTGTGATGCCCTTTATGTGCATGTGAGGGGTGTGTTTGTTTTTGTGGGGCTGGAAAAGGATGGGAAAGGTGTAAAAGTCCATTAGCCTATTTGCAACACCAAACCCAAGCAGCCTATGTCATCCGAGGACAACTAAGGACTCATTAATCTAACACACATCAACGAAATAAGAAGACTTTTCATAATGCACACACACCGAACAACACAGGTCCCCAGTCCTCAGCTGCTAGATAAGATTAATACGAAGACTATAATGTCCCTTTGCAGACTTGTCAACACTTAATTTATCTTCAGGCCATACAACACACAGCCTTTTGAGAGTGTACTCACCTGAAAAGCATTGGTCATTTGTTCAAACACCGACCTTCACTGGCCTTTTGGTGTCATGTGATTTACGACTGTCCTCTACAGTTAGACCAACACGTGTTGAAGCCACCTACGTTTATGATAAGTAATAAAGTAGAGAGGTGGGATGTCTTTATACCGAGGCAAAAAACAGGAGACTATTATTCATGTACCGTCTCATATGAACAGTTCTGTTTTTCTTACATTAAGATGATTTCTCTCCAACCATAGCCGAGTAGTTTGGGATGCATAATGAAAACACAAACTAACAGATGCGTACTTTAAAAACAGAGCAGTTTTTTCAAATGATTACAAGGATTTATTGCAGATGGGAGCTTTCTATGGGGTGTACAAGCTGAATGGTTGAAGGGATAGTTTGGATGTTCTATCGGGTACCTATTCATAGTAAGTGTATTACCAACAAGTGTGAGAAGGAGAGCAAATTCAAAAACCTTTACACCTTGGTTCTCTCATTTTGTTGTAGCGATATGAAAATCCCCACCTGCATGTTGACAGTATTGATTCCTTAAGTCTGTAGTGTGTGAAACGCTGGCTGTATTGGTACACTGTTGATCCAAGACAGAAATGCTCAGTAAGCAATGGAGTATGTTTACTGCTTATGATATGACTTCTAGCATATAAAAACACCACATGTCAACAGGGTTAATAACGTTTTATTGGAGAGAGTCTATAGGAACATTATAAATGTTTACATGCCCTCGACTCTATGTGATGTCACGCACTTTAACTCTTAACATGACGTCCCATACACACCAATGTTGACTCTGTAAAGGTCATTTCTAAGACCAAGAAAAGTTGAGTATTTAAACAAGTAATTTAATTATTCGCAGATTGTCTGAGAGATTTGAAACATTTTAAGTTTGAATAGAGTTTCTAGACGAAAGTATAAGTTGTATTTTTTTAAGCAAAAAAAAAGAAAGTTGAAACATTTCTCAACTTGACGTCCAATCATTTAAATCCTTCCAGGCTTTCACATAACAACTCAATTAGCATACACAACTCAGGCTTTCTATGCAAGTATATTTGGGAGCTTTGAAAGGAGACAGACTTTGTCCAAACCCTCTTTAGAACAAAAACATAAAATCCTTTTGAGACCAATTTAGGATTAGAGAAAGTTAAGCCGCCAACTGTGAGAAACCTATCTTTATTTCTCTCTCCCTCTTAGCTTAAATAGGCTGTAAAGCATATAAAGTGATAAGTATAATAATAATGTATCTCAGCACAGCCTTGACTGGCACACTTCCCATTTCTCAGCCGCCCACACCAACATCCAAATCCCTCTGCACTCTCACCATTTCGACACCAAGGCAACAACACAATATGGAGGAAATTAGGAGATGAGCTTGGAAAACAACACCTGCTTCCCATCAGTTATAGAGGGGGAGGTATGAAGAGTGGGAGAAAGATGACAGATAGGAAAATAAGAGAGGATAACAGGAAAAAGAAGCGAACAGCTGGGGCAGGGCACGATGACTTGAGAGAAATGAATAAGAGAGGGAGATAGACGGAGATAAGAGGGTGAAAGGAAGAAGAGCGAGAGTGGGAGAAAGAGGAAGGGGGAGGCAAACATGCATCTTGTATAGTACATACTGTGCATTGACAACACTTAGAAAGTGTTGTTTGAATGGATAAATAACACAAACATGATGATTGATGCTCTTAATATGTCTGATCTATTTAAGAGAGTCATTTTTTTTTAATGGAGTTATTGTTATTAGCTTCCTCTTCGTCAGAGTTGATGAAATAAATCATCAGACTTAAAAACAATTAAATATACAATAATATCATTATTGGATTTGAGAAACACAACAGAGACAGGATGGTGTCCTTTAAATAAAAAGGTAACTTTAGGACAAATGATTTTGACAGCGGCACAGGATATTAATAAAAATGGTTGGTGAATTATTATGCCAACTTTTTTTATCATCTTCTTTTCTTTATCACAATCCTATCACCGTGACTCAGACAAGAGATCAAATAAATTGCCTATACTTTCTCTCTATAGCAACATGTGATGTATGATTAATGTAGCTTTTGAGAGGGTTGAGTGCAATATAATTCACTAAGGGCCTTGTCAAGTGTTTTTCAGATTCATTTATTCAGTATGCATGCATGGAACATGTATTGGAGAGACTGAGACAACAGCTGAGATGAAACAAAGCATGAACACCAGATTGAGATCCAGACTGAATCCATGCTGTGACAGATTTTCATTTCTAAAAATAATTCCCAACCCCCCTTTAAAAGAAGCATTTTCCCCTGCAGTAAGTATTACATCACTCTTTCTCCTTGAGTGTTGACATCAAGCTCACCCTTAAACCTCTAAAGTCTAATGGATTAATAATTTCTAACCAAATCTATTAAAGAGGCTCTATTATGGTCATTTTCGGGTTCATATCTGTATTTCGTGCCTCTTCTGTGATATGTTTACATGCTTTAAATGTTAAAAAAGCTCTTTATTTTTCTCATACTGCCTATGCTGCAGCACCTCTTTTCACCCTCTGTCTGAAACCAGAGCCCAGTCTGCTTTGATTGGTTAGCTGGCCGGACCTGTTGTGTCAACATCTGAGAGATGTCCCGCTTCTTATATGCAATGTGTTTGAAAGCTAGCCAACAGAAGCGCGAGTGTTACATAGTAACTAGTAAGCTATATGTTATAGGATGAAACACAGGAGTCAAATCACTAGAATGTTAAGAAGCAACAATTCTGGTGTTTCAATATTCATTAGGTCTGAGTAAATGAACAGAAAGAGTATTTGTTACAGCATCTTTTTTAAATTGTTTTATTTTAACCTATTTTAATTTATTGTCAGCTTTAATTCAAGGGAATTTCATTAGGATCACTGTAGATGTTTTATCTTGTTCTGTATTTATTTTAATATTATTTTAATATTGTTGTTATGTTTTCTGTAAAGCACTTTGGGCTGCTTTGTGCATGAAAGGTGCTATACATATAAAGTGTATTATTATTATTATTATTATTATTATCTTAAATGTGTATTTCTGTAGATTTTCTTATCCTCCGTTACATTTGGTTAAACATCCATTTATTTTAGACCATCAAGCTGTAGCCCGTCTTCACCTCTTCTTTTTGTAGAACAAAGGATGAAGTGAGTAATAGAAACTGTGATAAACCAACAATTTCAGTTTAATTAATTAATATATTCTTCTTTTCAAGTGCAGGGAACTCAAGCACCACACTAACAACCCAACAGGAGAACATTCATTGAAGGAAAAGTAGTGCATTTAAAACAATGCTGATAGACTATTATGCCCCTGTTACCGTTCTGCCGGTTAGGATAAGAGGTAACAGTTAGTATAATCCCAAGGTGCCATGGGAGACAAGAACTATGTTGCTGTGGTAACCAGTATCACTACTATCCCCCTGACCAGACACAAGAGTGAGATAGAGAGGGTGGCAGAAGATAATAGTGATTAAAGCTGACCCAGAGACAGTGGAGGGAGGTGAGCGAGATGTCATTGAAGAGCCAGAAGAGTCGGTGAGAACAGAGCATAGAGGAACAAAGAACTATTGCTTCTGCTGGCCAAGATTCAACCCTCAATTTCCAAGCTCTCTAATTGGAGAACGAACAGCTGTTCAGTTTGACCCACGCGCCCTTTAAATACAAGATCAACTGCCAGAGCGGAAGAGGGAAAGAGAGAGAGAGATGGAAAAAGAGATGAAAGTTAAAAGAAGTGAGCAGAACTCAGGAACTGAAGTAGTGTTGATAAAATGCAGAAAACCAAGCTATGTGATTCATTATTGCCTTGACCGATTTCTTATAAGGTCATTATTTGTCTATGCCTTCCAAAATCCTATTGTAATGTTTTCCTACCTGCTCCTTCTTTGGTTTAGGTTTGGTGAGATTTAGGCAAAGAAATAGGGTTAAACAAGTAAGTACACATCTAACAACAGAATTTGGTCAGCGTTATTCAAAGTAAGCCCTCTAATAACAGTAATGTTTACTGAATTACTGACATAAACCAAATAAGACGGGGAGGTTAAAAGGTTAAATGTAATCTGTTACGTCCAGTCATGAATATGCTGAGTCACATACCAACAGTGTCATGCATTCAAGGGAAAAACATTCAGCACATCCACACACACAAACAGAGATGGACAGTCAGAGCTGATCACATCAGAGCTTGTTAGCTGTGATCTGCATCAGAATGAGGTCATTAGGTCTATGGAGCGCAGTGACATTATTTAATCTCTCCTCCCCTCAGCACACCAGTCCAATAACACACACACACACACACAGATCCAATCCCAAGTACATACTGGACCCTAATCACATGTACAAACACCCTCACTGTAACCCAATCCAAAAGTCAAGTTGATGATGTGTCAAATCATTAAAAGCATTAACACACACTCACATATGAGCACACCACTTATATTGAATCCCAGCTGAGCATCAATAGCTAAAACACATTTCTTCTGTTAGAGCTGAAAGCCAAAAACAATGTCCTACCTGAGCACACTTACCTTCATTGATTCAGGAAACACTTTCACTAAAACGTTTACTGTAAATACACAGGCTTTGTTGTGCATGACTAAATGGAAACACATAAGCACACAACAAAGAAAGTAGGCTGTTCACTCTCAGTTTGCTCATCTGTTATAACTATTCACACAAACATCAGTTAAGAGCCTTTACACAAATAACAGAGTATTTGAGTAAGCTGTAAACTTAAATTAAGTTGTGGAGATACAGGTAGGAGCTTAATAGCTTAGCTTAGCATGAAGCCTGGATGCAGGGAGAAACAGCTGGCTCCATCTGCATATTGTATCAGACAGAAATCCCTAAGAACACCTCCTGGAGCAGGTGTCAGATACAAAGCTGCTTGCCCTGATTCCAGCGCCAACGCTTGTTGCAAAAAGGTCTCCCCTGAGACTACAGAAAACCAGGAGTGAAATCAGGAGTGACATCATAAAGTTACTGAATCATCCGACAGGTAACACCCCCACCTCCCCCCTACACTCAACTACTATACAGCTCCAAAGTCTACATCAGAGAGGACAGATACCAAGCTGATCCATCGGTGCTTTAATCTCAAAACCTCCTCCTTTTGATATTGCTACCATCACTAACATTATCATTGACGTACTATATGAGGATTACATATAGTTTGTATCTAATATCTATTATTTGTACTCGTATAGTTGTATACAGCAACTTTAATTGATTTTTTTTTACTTTGTTTTTACTGCTGTATTTATTTGTTCTTATTTCTGTCTTTGTGCTGCTGTAACACCTGATTTTCCTTCTAGGGTTCAATAAAGGTTTATCATATCTTATCTGATCTTATTACTTGTATTAGTCTCTACTCACACAGGGTCTCACAAAGATAATGCCCTTTCTATGAACCCTCTGTCCACACTCTGTGGCTGATAACTACATTGAATGGTTTACAGGCTCAGGTGTGGTTGGCACCTCAGAAAAGATGTGTTGATTTGTAGAGTGAAAAGGGTCTATGAATTGCTCCTGGATCAGCCTGGCCTTCACTTTATGTTGCCGATCCTTTCTTTAAAAAACACTTATCTGAGTCATTCTACTCAACAATAGCATGATTTCTTAAGAGGTCAAGGTTTGAGTAAATAACAAAACGTGAAAAGACGTGAAGTGGAAACACTGACAGTAATCGGAGAAATAGCAAATTCAATATAAAAGTACACATTGTCCAAACTTGCAGGGATAGAGAAAGATAGAGATGGAGGGATACTGATTAATTCACACCCACACCTTCAGCTATGGTACAAAACACCCATCACATCCACTTGATCCTCTGTGAAGTGCACCTGCCAGCGGCGCCGGATTCATTTCAGAAGTGGGGGGGCCAAAAAGTGTGTGTGTGTGCATGTGAAAGAAATGCTAAATCTACAGTGGTAATCACTCCGCCAGTGCCTCCGCCAGGGCGGAGTGGTAATCACTCCGCCTCTCTGGCTACAGGAGGTATGCAATTCATGAAACTTATTTCAAGACATTCAAGAAATTGACATAAATTATTTATTCAACCGAAGAACAATAGTTGTAATACAGTTACGAAAAGGACGAAGAGCCACTCGAACTGGCCTGGCTGGGGCGTAATACTAACTGTATAATAAAATAGGTCTTCCAATGAAACTATTGGTTAATAACACCTAACACAAGCTGTGATGTCATGTAATCAAAATCACATGACTCAAATGTCCAATCACAGGTGAGGGTGGAGGCGGAGCACCCTTCAAACAAATGTCCGAGATTAGGCTAAAGCTAAAGAACATTTCCACGTGGCTAAATCTACACAATCTTCCTAGATTTTGCCGAAGTAAACCTCCCTTCGCTCACTGGCAAAGCAGAAGCTCCGGAGCACTTTTTTGAGGTCCAGGCCGTCGGTCAAATCTTTGTGGATGTGGAGGAAGAGAAGGTGATTTAAGCGGCGCTCGGACATTGTTGAACGGAGGAACGTCTTCAACCGACGGAGGTTGGAGAAGCTCCGCTCAGCTGTTGCATTTGACATTGGCACAGTCAAATACAGCCGTAGAAGTTTATCCACTTCACTGAAGAGGGATTGCGTGCCTCGTCCCTGTGCCGCCAGCATGTCGGTGATTGTGGACACCTTTGTCACCTGCATGATGGGTCTTTCAGCGGCGGAACTACTGTTGTGTGCCTGCAAAACTGCTGGAAACAGTGACAACTGGGTGGACAGCCGTTCCATGTCAATATCACCTGTGTACATGTCGACCAGATTTTGGGGGATGTTGATGCTGCCGAAACCCGGGGGACTGTTTACTGCTGTGAGGAGTACCTGCTCCATACTCATCAGCAGCTGCAGAGTGGGTTGGTTAAACCTGCGAGTCAGCTCAGAAGTAGCAGGTCAACTACCTCAAAAAACTGGCTCCTGAAGTAGTCCTCTGGATTTTCCCACTGATGAGACGCATCCCCATCATCATAACGGCGTGGAGCGCGCCGCCTTGGAGGAAGAGCCGGGGCCTGGACCAGGTCGCTCATGTTCGTTCTTTGGGCCTCTTCAAAGATGCTGTGGAATGCCTCTGTGGACCTCAGGTTTGTGTAGTGTGTCTGGAGCATCTGCACTGCTGACTTAACTGTCTCTGCTGAGAGGTCTTTGGACTGGAGCACCCGAGCCACCTCTTCCGCAGAAGAAAACAGTGTAAGACACACTTTCAATCCGAAGAACACACTAAATTGAGTCATCAATGCCTGCAGCCCTGGTGCCTTCTTGCTTGCTTCTGTGTTCCCCCCCATTCGGATTATTTCATCCAAAGTGTCGTAGACGGCTTCATAATTCGCAAGCAGGGATTTTATTGCACTGCCTCTGGCTGTCCAGCGAGTGGGGCAGAGCGGTGTGAGGCCACTGACAGTAGGAGAGGCAGCAGCTGCAGCATCCCTAATGGTATTAAAGATGGCAAGTCGTTTTGGTGAGTTGTTGATGACCTCATGTATGTCGTGAACTAAACTGAAGGCACCACGTACCATGTTGCACTTTGAAGCAGCTTCCTGGAGTATGAGGTTTAAGCTGTGATTGGTGCAATGCATTGAGATTGCTTTGGGATTGATGTCTTTAAAACGTTTGGCCACACCTGACATTTGTCCCTGTAGAACAGATGCGCCATCGTAGGTTTGCCCTCTCATGTCACCAATGTCCAGGCCGCATCTCAGTAACATGTCCTTAATAGTAAGGGTTATTGATAATGCGTCAGTCTTAGGACAGTCATACATTCCTATGAAGTCTTCATGGACAACATAATCAGCTGATACCCATCGTACAGTCAGAGACAATTGTTCATGCCCGGAGCAATCGCGAGTTTCATCCACAATAACTGCATAATGTTCTGCATTGTTTTTAATTTCTGTTAATAAAGTGGTGAGAGATTCCCGATACATTTGGTTTATGAGTTCATTGATTGTCTCGTGTGATGCATATTTCCCGGTGAGCATGAAGCTTTTCAGAGTGGGGTTTTTATCAGCTACGAGTTCTACTAGCCTTTTGAAATTGCTCTCCTTATCCTCATGCCCCCTGATTGCTAGGCCCTGTCGGGTTAGAAACTGCAGACAGCGCAGCTGCTCCATCATCCCATCTCTTCTTTTTTCCTGCTCAATACGCTCCTGTTGGACAAGCTGGATGTTGACTGGTGTTTGACTGAAGAAAGCACACTTTTTTTAACACACTCTCTGTGAACATTGGACTTTTCGTGGCTGTCCAGGAGGCTTGGGCACTTTTTCCAGTTATTACATCCGGTATTTACAAAACTGTCATCTCCACATTTTGAGAAAGTTACCAGCCGTTTGACAGCAGCAAATCTGCAAATTTCACAGAAGGCCCGTTTAGTGGTTTTACAAAGAATTAGCCACTCTCGGTTTTTGTACCATTCTGCATTAAAGTACCTTTCTCTTTGTCCAAACGATCTAGCGGTCTCCTTTTTATCAACAATTAGCTGTGCAGCTTTACCCGTCTCGATGTCGCGACAACAAGCCTCCACGCAGTCGGAACCAGCCTGTTTGGTTCAACGAGGCCTGCGGTTTTGACAGTCTCTGCGGCCGCAGAGCTGCTGCTTTTGGGTTTATCTGGCTGCGCTGGTTCTATAGTTGAAGGTCCAGGCTCCGGAGTTGTGGTGGATGTCAGGGATGTGACATTGAAGTGGTTGAATTTAAGTTTAGTTTGACTGTATTTCATTTTCTTATGCGCTGGTTCTTCTGACATGTTTGCGAGCTAAGTTTATCTTTCTAGGTTAACGGCTGCCACACACAGAACAACGTAACAAATAAACAAATCTCAGCTTTTTTATTGGTTGTAATGTAGGCTACTTGATACATTTGAATGGTGTGACAAAGTCCTCTTTGATTGGATTAAAATGTACATATTCTTCCTGTTATGTTTGCCTGCTTTATTTTACCTAGTGCAATATGTGAACTGTCGCATTGACCCAAAGACACATTTTGAGTTGTATACACTGTTGGAAAGAGGAGATTCCTAGCTTTCTAATGATATCAGGATTGTTATTGTACTCCAAATATTAAGCAAAATGTCACATTATATAATGACTGCCACCGAGTCATCATTTTGAGAAAAAGACGTTCCTCTTCTCTGGAATCCATCGATCTGATTGATTATTAGCGGAGCAAATGACCAGAGTAGCTATGGAGGGAAAATATTTTCGTTTGGATTACTTGTCTGGGGTAAACTCGCAAGTGTGTCTGTGTGTTTCCCCGGGAAACTTTCCCGGGGAAACACACAGACGAGAAACACCGGCTGTTGTTATGCCCTGTGACGTTAAATTACTCCGTTCTCCTCTTGTAATTATGCCGTTACAAGCTTTCAAAGTTGTATTTATCATCTGAATTTGCCGAAACAAGTTTAATATTCTGAAAGCCAAGACTTTGTTTATTTGAAATCAGATGAAAACAAACTGTCACGGACCCTGCCGTGTTATCTAGATTACTATACGGTTTACATTAATAATTTCAGCGAGAGGGAGGGGGAGGGGAGCTGCTGCTGCTGCGCTGAGGGGGAGCCGAGTGAGAGCGAGGTGCCTGTCTTCTTCCCTTTACAAGCTTCAAAACTGTATTTATTGTTTGTTTTTGGAAATAAAAGTTTCATATTCTGAAAGCCAAGACTTTGCTTATTTAAAATCAAACAAAAAACCCGAACCCCGGAAAAATATTTTTTTACACAAATACACGTATATTTTTGAATTGATCCATAAAAGTGGGGGGGCCAATGGCCCCTTGGCCCCCCTGCTTCCGGCGCCCCTGGCACCTGCATGTTCTTGTCCATTCAGCATGAGTGTACGGTTAATCTATAAGTGCTATAATCTTGAATTCCTCCTTATTGATAATGATCCATGCTCTCCGGTATAAATGTGTCTCTGTCTTTCTCAGTCAGGGATTTTATGTGTTGGCTCTCTTCACTGAGCCAGTCAAAGACTCTTATTTTACAGCAGGAGCGATATTTTTAAACATAGTAGGATCAAACCCCTCTCCAGTGATGACACCATCAATATTAGTTTGATTGATCTCCGGTATGTTATGTAACTGGTGAGATGTATTGGGGACATGTTGACTTACATTGTTGGGAGAGACTGAGAGAACACTTCTGCTTTTCCTCATTTTTCCTCGGTTGCGTCTCCCTGGCTGTCCAACCACGGCAGCTTCACATGCACACCTGGAAAACACAAATAGGTTTAGGTGTGTTAATCCTTAAGAATAAGTTGCAATGAAACCACTGATGATGTGGTCGGTGTACTACCTTGAGTAAGTGGACATTGTTAGATTTCACTTTCCTATTACTCCACAGTTACAGCAAAATATATTATATTGAACTGTTAGTCGTGTTTTGAGTATATTTGGACCATTAATGTGTTGAGTGTGAGTAGGAACACATTAACAAAACATATTGGTCAAAAAATATATAGGTTAAACGAATTCCAGGAATATATATATATATATATATATATAATATAAATAAAAGGTCAGTTCAGACGTTTCTAGGTTCAAAGCCGCAAGGCCCTGGCTACAAATGCTTTATTTTCTAGCTTTAAGTCCTGGAGGGTAGAAAATACAAGAGATCTCTGAGGATCTTAAGCTACATACATGGGTTATAATGGACAGATAGGACATAAATATAGAGAGCATTAAGGCCATGAGGTAAGATTAATTAATGTCATCTTGAAATCAATCCAAAAAGATAGTGGGAGTTTGTGTGAGGATGTGAAAACAGGTGTAAAGAGATCTTTTAAACACATTTTGGTTTAGGCAGCTGAATATCCAACCAATTAATCAATTAATCATCTAATCGTTGCCTTTTGAGGATGCAACAACTCACATATATTTCAAATAATTGATCACAGGATTGAAGACAGCAGCTTTTAAGGGACATGATAAACACATGTTCATACTGAAGACTGCAACAAAATATTGGTGTGTAGAACTTTGAGGTTACTTAAGGTTTTCAGGCATTTTTCTGCCTTTGTAGTTAATCACTACTGACTGAGTTAAATATTTATGACGAGAAATATCAGGATGTTAACATTATCAACAGCTGCCTGGCTGTCAGGCTGTCTGAATAAATGACACTGTCAAATGGCTATAATGTAATGTGACAACAGAAGACGTGCTGTTGCCTCATCATGTTGCATTAAATCAATGATGGCAAGAAAAAACCAACATTACCATGTAACCAAACCTGACACCAGTAGCTAGCATAGGACAGGCTAGGGTTTGAACAATGGGAAAATACAACTACACACAGTTGAAACACCCAAATGCAGTGGGTCTAACTTGAAAAAAAAAAAAGAAATTTGCTGGTTTTCAAAATCTTCTGTGTAATGAACTAAATATCTTTGGTTATGATACTGTTAACATTTCACATTGGAAGACCTTGGTCTGTGTGAAGATTTGATTGCCATGTTCTCTTTCAGACCAAAGATTTATCAAGAAAATAAGATTAAATACAGCTTAATTGCACATAGATTGTTAATAAAAAAAGATTCAAAATATCAACAATTACATAAAGTAGCATATTTAAAAGAGCATTGTGTGCACTGACAGTTTACTGCAAACAACAAATGTACTTTACATTTACTGTCACAGCCACTGCCACTGTACTGAGACTAACCTGTTTAGACTTCTACCAATACATGCAAACAATAGTACATTTTGCACAAAGAAGTAGCTCAACAATTTGGAATAAAAGTATTTATGGTAACATGTTGCCGTGTACGACACAAATGTTAACTTCTGGTGAAGCAGAGGTGAAGAAAGGATGATTAATAAAGATATAGGAGTATGCCATGTGTGGACGTTAAAGAACTCAGGTTATCTGCCTGAGCTGGGTCACATGGGATTATAAATACTTAAAATGTCAAACAACAGTACTGACATTTATCTGATTATCTCAGCAAACCGTTCTCAAATCCTCCTCAAACAAGGACATTGTAAGAATATCATTTTTAGAAATGTTATGTAATAAAATTACACAACAATCCTTGAAAAAACTGCTGTCCAGTAAATATAAAAACAAATAATAAAAAGGTACCGCCAACTGATGCGTGTGTGTAGTGCAAGGATAGCATCTTACTAGAAGAATACACAAAGCAATATTAACACATATCACACATGAGAACATAACATTAGCCCCCATCATGTGTCTCTTAGCTTTTCATCTGTTATTCATCTTTTCTGTTTTGATAATGCTTAGTTTTCTCTCTTTCCTAGACAAGTATCCTTTCTTTTAGTAACCCGTGCTAATGAAACCGCAAGCTAATGAGACCTAGAGCAGCCTTAATGGTTCAGCACACTTTAATTCTCCCTTGCTCATCATTCAAAAGCAGAAGACAAAATTGACTCCACAGCCACTGAGCCTTTCTCTAATGAGACGATTCAGGCAGTCCTTAAAGAGCCCTCAGAACTCAAATGTTCCTCCAGCGTACCCAAAATGTTGTTTTTTTCTTCATGATAAGATGAAATCAGGCGAACGTCAGCAATGGCAACATTTTATTCAGTGGGAGGGACTTACGGGAAAAGATGAAAGAGACCGATTCCAGGAAGACCAGGCAAAATCATATGAGAGGTTCAGAGAATGTAATAAAGAGATACAAGCAAGCAGGTCAGACAGGATTTAATGACATAAAAAGAGAAGGCCTGAGGTTAAATAAAGAAGGATGAAGTAGGAAATTAGGTAGTGGAGGAAGAGTGAGAGAGAAACAGCTGGAAGGACTAGATGAGGTCTTTCTGTTTAAAGGATATAACAACATTCTGCGAAATATGCTTATTCACTTCCTGGCAAAGAGTTCAGTGACAGCTCAGCCCAAAGACTCTTTTAAACGGTGACAAAATACACCTAACTGCACCTCTACACCTCACTAACGTTTTATCTCCTTTGGCCCGTCTTTAAGCCCGTTACTATGACAGGGCAGGAAGTGTAGCAGGACACTCACTTGTAATATTTAGCTACAATCATTTACAATAAACTCACCTTTCAGGCTAATGCAGAATACATCCACAGAAAGTCAAATGAGGGGGTCCCTCCTCTGGACATTAAAGGGCTTCAACGCCGGCAAACACACCCTGACCATGATCTACAGGTCGCTCACTAAGAGTATTCTCACATAACTATGTCTCCTTGTATGGGAACATCTCATGGAAAGAAGCAGGCTGACCAACCAGGCCAGAAAGATCATTGCAAAAATCTATTGCAACTCCAGTTCCTATAAAAGCTGTCAATTACCAAAAAGGCAAACCAGGTCGATAATCACCCCACCCACACCCTACACTCATCCTTCCAGCTGTGGACATCTGGCAGATGACTCAAGGTCTAACAAGCCGTAAAACATTGGTACAAGAAGTGGTTTTATCATCAATCTTGTTCTCATCTATCTTTCCACAAGACACAAATTATAGTATTTTCTAAATGTCCACCTATAGACAAATATGCAGACATGGTGATGTTGATGTTTGGACATGGAATATACATCCTGCTACATGATGAGAAAATCAAATGTTAAAGGTGGTGCATGCCCTTGAAGAAAATGGACATCTTTCAGCTTGAACAGACAGGACATCCTTGACACCACTCTTAAATAAAAACACCCCCATCATCACACTACTGAAATGCAGTAAAGGAAAGGCAAACACTATAAAAGAACATGCAGTATTCCTCCTAACCGAATGAACAAAATGGCCTGCTAGAACTTACTAATAGTCAGCAGATTCAACAAATAATGAATGTTTATTAAAATGAACTTTTACATTGTCCTTTGTCTAACTTCACATCAGGCAACATTGAGTGTTGATTGTTAGGATAGTTCAGAGGCATGTGTACAGCTCTTTTATAGTTAGAAGAACTGCTGACAATGAAAGATTGTTCCTATCTCTTTGTCTTGAAGAAAGTTGAATTGCACTACAGTGTTGATGTTCTAACGCAACCCTATTTTCAAACTACTCTATTTCTCCAGAACAGTCATTTTTAAAGCTGCAATGTTTAACATTTGGCAGAACTCAAATGTAATACATTTAAAAAATGAACTATCTTTATCAACAGAATGTAAAAGAGGTTAAAGACGGGAATGTGTTGCAGAAACATCTACCAATCTTGTATACCACATGTTCTGTAGAAACGATAAAAAGGTAGAAGTAGAGCGCACCCGAAATGCATGTCAATCTGATTTATACTTTGTTTTTTGTTTTTAATTCAAAGTGACAGTAACATAACATGACTTGCATCGTTGCCCCAGTCTTGCGGGGAGGCTGTTTGGCCAGGCGTGGAGCAGTTGGCACCCCAGGAGATTCAGCTAGCACTCAAGTTGCTGCAGCGTCTGACTGAGGGCCGCTCAAAAGGTGCGGGTTGTTTACTACGTTCTGCCACTTTAGATTTAGTTCAATAATCAAACGTCACATAATGTAACAAGCGTACAGCCCCCTGTTAGTGTTAGTGCCAGAGTAAACACATAGATAGTTTGCCGACACAGGCATTATTCCAACCCTGTCGTAGTTACTAGTAAGCTTTTTTCAACGACTGTGTGAAATGTGTATTGTATAGAGCCAAAGAGTTTAACGTTTATTCTTTATTAGAGAAGGTGGTCAATCTTGCACCTTCAATCTTGACTTATTTAGAGTAAAAGCTAAAGATGTTTGTCTCTCCCTGTCATGTTTGGTTAGAGATTTTCTGATGCAAGACTTTAATATTTAGTTTGGATCATTAAGCTGAATGACGTCAATTTGATTATTCATTAAAAAAAATCCTATGAATATATATTTCACAGAGGTAATTATCAGAGGCAAGGCTTGTCTTTAGGGAGGACGAGCTGTTCAAGTTATCACCATTAGCAGATAATAGGCAGTTACAGACCAAATGTGTGTGTCAGAGCACATCTTAAAATTGTGCTCGGCTGCACAGATGTAGGAAGCAGTTTATGAACACAGATTAGTGATGTAAGTAACCTCAGGGGGTGAAGCATAATGGTACTTATGGACTGTGGTGTGTGTGTGTGTGTGTGTGTGTGTGTGTGTGTGTGTGTGTGTGTGTGTGTGTGTGTGTGTGTGTGTGTGTGTGTGTGTGTGTGTGTGTGTGTGTGTGTGTGTATCCTAATTAGCGACACTTCTGCCATATTAAGAACATCGGGGCAAACATCAACACTTTCAAGGGAGCAAACTAACCCATGCTCTCTAACTGATACAATACAAAATGAATCTCTTAATTGGGAAAATTAACAATCGTGGTTGAGCAAAAGTGTCCGCTGCTTTTCTAAAACAATGAATCTTGTTTTATTAGTACACATTTTTTAACAGAGTTTTGTTTTGCGACACTTATTACTTTAAGAATACATATATATATAAATGTGGTGACCATTTAAAAAGACATTATCTTTGTAGCTTAAGGAAGGGCTATTTATTTGTGTTAAGCTGTTGAGTGGTAAATACCGCTGCATCAAAAAAATTGTTATTTGGATTTCTTCCTTAACCTAACCCAGTGGTTTTCAAACTGTGGGGCGCGACCCCGGTTAGGTCGCGGAGGTACTGCAGGGGGGGCGCGGGAAGAAATTGTAAACAAACACTGCTCGAAAATAAATCTACAAAATGGAGAAGTTTTTAACACAGCCGTCAGTTAAAAGAAAAGTGGATGAGCCTTACAACAACAAAGCCCAAATCAAGAAAGTATGATGAGTCATACATCTCCCTTGGCTTTACATCTAACGTGGTAGGTGGGGAGGAACGACCAGTGGGTGTCCTCTGTTTCAAAACCTTAGCAGCAGAGAGCATGAAAGACACTAGTAATTGATAGGCTATCTGTGGAATAGGAATTGTATAGTGATTTGATCGTTTGCAACCTGCAGTAGAAATAGTAGTTAAGTGTTCATTAATATATTTTCCTTAAAGATATTTTAATAAAAAAAATCTACTACTCAGGGAAGAAGGCCTACTAGTTTTAATTAGGCCAATTAAAACTAGTTGGATCTTTGTGTCTTCTTATTCTTAGCAGAGTTGTTGTAATGTTTTTTCAACAATATACAATTAATCCTACCAATATAGATAGGAACCGGGTTGGGGGGGGCCCAAAAATATTTCCAATTACCCAAGGGGGGCCCGATTGAAAAAGTTTGGGAACCACTGACCTAACCAAACCTAACTTAAAGGGGACCTATCATGCAAAATGCACTTTGTGATGTCTTTTATACATAAATATGTGTCCCCGGTGTGTCAGGGAACTCACGCAGCGTCAGAAAATAAAACCCTTTCTCTTTTCCTCCGTACCCAAATCTTTTAAAAACGGGGGTACAACGAGCGGATACAGATTTGCTGCCGATATGACGTCAAATCGGCGGTGGACCCACAGAAAGTTGCTATCAGAAACAATGCCTGACGTGTTTTGAACGTAATCTCGTCTTTGTTTACATGAGCAAGCCTCGCTAACACTCAGAGCTAACCTGTAGTGTAGAGCAGCGGTTCTCAAACTGTGGTCCACGGACACTGGTGGTCCGCGAGGGTACTGCAGGTGGTCCGTGGAAAAAAGCTAAATAAAATCCACTTTTTATTATCAAGGATTTTCGGGGACCCGAAGACACATTTTGAGTTGTATACACTTTGGAAAGAGGAGATTCCTAGCTTTCTAATGATATCAGGCAGTGGGGTAGTGGTCGTTGGGATCATCGGACATTTATGAGAGAACATTTCTAATGTCCGAGTGCAAGTGAATGCACCACAAGACACGAGCCTTGTAACCCCTCCCCCGGCCCTGGCGCGAGCGTGGAAATATGATTGGCGAACAATATTGTGGCTTTCCAAGTTAACATTGATTGATATGACTGCGAGTAAATCAGCATATACTTCTGCCAGGGGATGCCACCCCTCAAAATCTCCTGCCACCCTCTTGCCACCCCATGAATATTTTTTCTAGATCCACCCCTGAGTAGGCTATATTTTTCGTTTAGTTTATTTAATAAGTTAATTTGTTTTTTGTTTGTTTTGAGATTTAAATAGATTTTGAAAGTGGAGCTAGAGAGAGAGAGAAGCAGCGCTGTCTGCTTCGTTGCAATACTGTAGCTCAAGCCTTTATGCAACTTAGGCCTATACATTGTTTATGTTACTTATATGCCTACGTGTCCATGGTTTTGAGTCTGTCTGTGTGTGTGTGTGTGTGTGTGTGTGTGTGTGTGTGTGTGTGTGTGTGTGTGTGTGTGTGTTGAGCGCAGCGCCGTCTGCTTTTTGCAGTACAGTAACTAAAGTAGGAGCATACCAGTAGTTTTTTGTAGACCTGTCCGCCCGTTTTGTAGGTGCACTGCGCGCGTGCGCACTTGTGGCATTGTTTGGGATGACCTAATTAAAATACCGTCCGCCGTCCTCTTTGAGACACATACACAACGCAGACAGACACCGGTCATAAAAGTATCAAATAGGCTTCAATTTACTTTTGATTGTCTATAATTAACTATAAAAAAATATCGGCGTTTTAACACTACGTTTATATATGTACTTATTTTTACGGTTTGCATATGAGGTGGTCCGCGAAAATCCTTGATAATAAATAGTGGTCCGCATAAACAAAAAGTTTGAGAACCCCCGGTGTAGAGCACATGTGTTTAAAAAGCAGGAAATAAAAAAAGGAACTCACCTTGTGATAACCCGCAAGAGAAAAAGCATTTGAGCGCCATACTGTTTCAGAAATAATCCTTGATGTGGTTTAGAACAGGATGGCGTTTTATCACAGCAGAATTTAACTTTATCTCCGGTAGAATTCTGATCAGGCATTAGCTCCGCCTCCTCTTTTTCTTTTTTTTCAAGCTAAGGACCCAAAATCCGCATTTCTCTAACAGGGCTGCAAAAGAGGGGAATGAGCAGTATGAGGCATGGCTATAATGGGTGATCTGTTTGGTATTTTAAGCAAAAAACTTCACAGACATGTTTTGTATAGGTATGGCCCTACAATATATGTTTCCAATATAGCACAATAGGTCCACTTTAACCTTAGGATGGTGATTTAGGAGCGTCAGTACTATATGTGTTGTCATGAAGGCTTAAATAAACTACATGTAGCTTTTATTAGGAATCCTTGGACGCATATAGGGACACTTCTGGCCTTTTCTTTAAAAGGCCACAACAACCAGAGCATAGCATTTTGCATCGTGTTGAGTTCAACGTCATTCCCTTTACACACAAACAGGAACATGCAAACTGTTAGAGCAAAGAAGGACCACTGAAGAGGATTTATGGCGGAGCGATACATGTGAAACTATATCACATAATTCTGCAGCCTACAGTCTCTGAAAGCCTCCCACATGAGAATAGTGTAGAGGAGAGTAATCTCAGAGCGAGAGTAAGAGCAGTGGAAATAGATTCACTGCTCGGCAGCTCTGGTGTTTCACCTTATTTTTTTACCCAACCCAGGTTTACTCAGCCAATGGAGCACAGGATTTATCTTGATTAAATACACTATTGATCCTAGTGTGCACACAACTTTTTTGTAAGTGTTATTTAACAGTGTACTTTTTTCTTTAAGATCCATTTCTAAAATCACCTCTTAAAATGTGGAGGAAGAAAAATGCTGTTGAGAAACTTCCAATCTTATCTACTGGCTCCAGTCCAGGCTGTCTGAGTATTCCACTTTCCTTTTCACAGAGATCATCAGTGTGAGACCTCTATGTGTGAGACAGAAAACTGTTGATCACAAAGCAACCTCTCTTTTTGTCTCTCTACCTGGAATTTAGTCTTGTTGTTATATCATACACACAAAAACAGCCATGTTATGTTTTCCTGGCAACTTGACTAAGTCTTGGGCAAATTAGGTCATAAAAAATCTCATAAGTTCTTGATGAGACAATTAAAAACCTTGATTAGTGTCCCTTATTTATTCGCTCCCTCAAGCAGTTGTCAATCTAATGGAGGGGGAAAAATCAGCGTGAGGCGGAATGACCTCCTGCTGTGCATGTACTCGAGAGCATAAGTAGTCTACTGAGCATGGACTCTATGCCAACTGTGTTTATTATTTAAAAAGAAAAACAAGAGGAAAAAAGGGAGGAGAAGGGTTAAGGAAAGGATATTACATTCTAACAAACGCAGGAGAGTTTAGGATTATTATTCCCGAGGATAGGGATATGTGTTTGTTTGGAGAAGATAAAGAAGAATGCCTCCTGGTCTATAGGTTTTCTAACTTAAGGCGCAGTTCACAAGAATAAACGTAATTTAAAGAATCTACTTTCAGATTTGTGAACATGGACTGTAATTGGGCATGAAGAAAATAGGAGTATGAAGTAGAAAGACCAACCTTTTGCTTTTATTCCTTTTATTTTACGATTGTTTTAACTGTATTTTAATGCTTTTTATTTGATATTTTACTTTTTTTAGTAGATTGTCTTGATTTTCACAAACATGAATGAAAGATCCTCTACAAATACAAGTTAATTGCTTGATTCAAATGATCTACAGTATGACAAGATGAAAATTACTTTTGATTAAGCATGATTCCCGCATGCACTGCCCAATTTCTCTCTACACATCCTGTCAGGTCCTAAGTATTACTGCATACCATTTTCACACTTAATATCTGAGATTATGTACATGGGATCAACTTGTTTTTGACCCAATCATAACCAGACAGCTGTCATGGGTTAATCCCCTCGTTGGCTCCATTCACGACACATACACAGCGGCAATTCCATACAAATCAATGTTCACACAAAGATTACCACACAGCAAAAATACTAACAGGATACTGTCACCCTATAGCAGTGTTTCTCAAAGTGGGGGGCGCAGAGGCATGACAGGGGGGGCGCGAGAGACCAGGAGGAAAAATGGTTATGAAAAATATATATATATATATCATAATTTGGAAAATTATTGATTCGAAAATAATATGATACAGTACAGTACAAGTACGTCTGGCTCTCTGTTTCATTCAAGCTCGGCTCTGTGTGTGTGTGGAACGAGCCATTTTGTGTGCGAGCGAGAGAGAGCGCACCGCTGCCGGAGATCGTTGTTGTTATCTTCTGGTGCTAGCGAGCTACGCTAACGGATATAAGGAGCTTTTTCAACAACAAGGTGGAGGAGAGTCCTCTCCTGTCAGACTGAGAGGCTCAGTGAACTAAAGGACTCTGAGTGTTTAGATAGTTAACTTTAGTCTAAGTTATCTCAGTGGGTCTCAAACGTTTTGGTCACAATTAATGTAAACAATTATTTCCGAGGCACACGTTTATATGATCATTATAGTTATAAAAAAATAAGAGAATAAATGAAAAACAGGTTTGAAATACTATAAGACGGTAAAAAAAGAATACAGTTTAAAAGGGGAGTGATTTGTAAAATATCCATAAAGAAAAAGTAAATCGGTTTACAGTTCTGTTTCATATGGGTGTTGAGAGAGGTATCCATAGATCTCTTCATTTTGCTCTCAAAGTGCACCAGATTGATGCATTTAACTTCAATATTTAAAAAACAAATCTTCCCGGGGGGAGCTCCCCCCGGACCCCCCTGTGAGGTCCACACACCACCTATAGAAATAGCACTTTACCCCTGCTTACACCTATATGCCGTGTGCTGATTATCGAGCCTTCATTGTGAGTCGCAGGTACACTGTGTATTTGCGTGGGGATTGTTGCAGTAGAAAATTCCACTGTAGCGCCCGGTACATTAATGGGAAACCCTAAATGTTTGAGCACCCTCTATGAAACGTCAAGCTACCCCACAGCACCCCCAAAAGAAATCTCTGGCGCCGCCACTGAGCCTGCAACCCCGTTTTGAAGAAATGTGCAGTGCAAAACAGGCTCATTGCAGCCACTAATGCTGTGATAAGACACACTTTTTTGCCAAATATCAGCATTTTCTTTCTTTTCATGTTTTTGCACAGATTGCAAAGTGGCAAAGTATTATAATGTATTGTTCTAGCAAAGGGATTGCACAATTGTATTATGTATTTATTTTTTTGAGCACACAGACTTATGGAGCATTGTTTTATTATCACTGTTCTAGCAAAGTGATTTTTCTATTTTTTTTAAAGGAATGCTCACGTTCATACTGATGTATTTTAATAAATGTTAACTTGGCCCATTACGTGACTAACCCATTTTTTTTTCTCCAAAGGGGGGGCCTGACAGAAAAAGTTTGAGAACCACTGCCCTATAGTAACTTAATTATATTCCAAAATTAAACATAGACCTGCGTTTTCAACCTCTTACACCCAAGGGTCAGGCTGGCCTTCAACATGTTCAGATAACAACAGACACAAGCTCCTCTAGCATCTCTGTCAGTCTGGAAGCTTATAAACCGTAAACCTAGAGGCTGTCAATATCTGCTGCAATTACCAAGGTATCACATCTAGCGAGAACAGAATATTGATTGGCTCCCAGGTCAAATAGATTCTTCCTGCCTAGATGCACGGAGGACCTTCTCGACACAAACATAATTATAGACTTACTTTTCAAATCAGGAAAACCACTGGGTGTAACAATGACATTAATGATGTCCCTTTTTTTTCAGTATGGTAGCGAGCCACGGCTGTGAGTCACTACATGTAACACCACACTTGGCAGGACCTCACTGGAATGATATCATTGTTATTGTATGCCATGCAGTTTGGCTCTCTATGATAAGGGTGGTCAGCCGGTCGGTGATCAAACTATTGGATGTATTGCCATGATATTTTGTAAGAAAACATTGGAATCTCATCAGGAACAATTTGACTGATGATATTCTACTGAATTTACCTCCGGTGTTATCACAAGGTCCAGGCTTCAGGTTTAAACATTGGTTCACAGGCAACTACCTGCAAAACTAATGCCATTCCACATCAACATCAGCTGTGCTTTGTGTTAAGTGCAAATGAACAAACTAAAATGTTTAACATTACAGCCTGCTAAACATCACCATGTAATGTTTCCTTTTAATGTGAGCAGGTTAGAAGCTGATTTTAATTATTTATCTAAGATTACAGCCTCACAGAGCTTGGCTTTAGACTGGTGAATTTACACCTGCGTGCGACAGACCGTTATATAACAGAATTATATTTTTGTACCGGAGATAATAACTGAAACTGGTGTTGTTGTTTTTTAAAGCCCAACAACATGTTTTAAGATATCTAAAATCTTCATGAATCCATAAATTATATGTGTTTTTTCTTAATAATCAACAAGAATCACTTAAGACTCTTAAAATTAACAAAACAACCGTTTAAATTGTTGATAGGTCGAATGTAACGAGCCAAGCCAGAACCAGATGACGCATTAAGCCCATTAGCCCATTAGATTATCATCATTGTGCCTAAGATTATACTTGTTTGTTTGGAAAGAGCAAACACAAACTGCAGGTCATAGTACACAGAGAAAATGTAACAACCCAGTCCTCATACAAAGATGTTAGGAGGCGCAGATAAGATAAAAATAAAAAGGTCATGCCATAGGGTCAAAATAAAAAAGGAAAAGGTTTTCAAAGCAATCCTTGCTCTTTTCTTGTTTTCCATCTTTAAGCACTTTGTTTACTATCTAATGGACTATACAGTAAAATAAAAATGTGAAAAAGCCAGTACTTAATATTTGATGTGAACAATCTGTGTCCACCCAAACTGTATCTGCTTTATTTCACTCACCAGTGTGTTTTGCACAGAAAACCAATCCCAGTCCTACTCCTCAATAAACTCATCAGTTTGAGCTCCTGCTTCTCTTTAACATGAAGACATGAGCAGACTGCTTGGCATGTTAATTACTCTCAATTATCTCGCTCATCTCTTCATCTCTGTCAGCTCAGGCTTTCTGAGGATAATAGTCTATCACATCCTGTGAGGTAGAGTAGGGAAAGCACGACCATTTGTGTATTCACTGATTAAATAATTGAATAATAAGATATTCACATTGGTTTGTAATATTAACAATAAGTCAGACTGTCAGAGTCGAGGACAGTAACAGAGAAGGGTAAAGAGACGGACAGAAAAAGCAAAGCAAAATGAAATTCAATCCATAGGCTTCTGTATGCTTAACATGGGCCATCCAAAGTTTGTGACCTACAATAAAATAAACATTATAAGGGTTAGAAAGCAGCGTTGAGGAAACACAAAAAAGCAGGCATCTCACAGCTGCAGCCTTTTAAATGGGTCATGACACATTTCCTAGAATACTTTTAGAAAGTCTTTCTTTTTTTCCACTTTTTGGTCATTGAATGGATGAGGGGTATAGTGGAGTTGAGCATGACCTGCTTCAGTAAGCCAAATCTTGTCAAGTTTCTCCCAAAATATATAAATATATAATTTATAGAACATGAATGGAGATCCAGCACATCCCAGATCTAGCCTAAGAGAGCCACAGTGTATAAGACACCCACTTGTGATGGTCACCTGCTGACAGACGTGTTTTGAACCTTTACGCCAGGGGTGTCAAACTCAATTTCATAATATATATATAAAATAATGTGTTATATTACAATATTGCCTCTGAATTGGATTATTATTGGATAGGGTAATAACTAACTACGTTTGAAAGCAGAAATCCAGGGCAAATAATTTCAAGTCTCTTCAGTGCGCATGTCACAAAACGAGATGCATTGTGGGACATGTAGTTTATGGGCAACCTGCTTCTGTAAAGTGGGGTGTAACCGTATAATAAACGTATTATATTCTTTGCAAGCTCTTGCGGGCCACATAAAATGAAGTCGCGGGCCGGATTTGGCCCCCGGGCCTTGAGTTTGACACCCCTGCTTTACGCCAACATGGACACAAATGCTAGATCTAACCGTAAGGCTGTATCTCAAACTACTCTGGAGTTGATGGTAGGAAACAATTTGAATGCGTTACTCAAACACCTGTGGCTGACTGGTAATTTCCTGTCACAGGATTTGCAGTCAAGCCCCCAGAAGAGTTGAGATATTTTTTATTCTGCAGCTGTAACCTTCAGGTTGCACTTGACGAAAAATGCCTCAGAACACATTTGCACTGCATGTGGCTTCAAACCAATAATCATGGATTATGAAAATAATATCTTCCCAGTTCTAAATATATATAAAAGTGAATTTAAAAGTGTGCAGATGTTTAATTGAGGTTTATAGTAAAGTGGATAAAATGCTATCCTCTTTATTTATAGACAACAAAAACCCAATTAAAATGAAATGTGCTCAGACTTTCATTGTTGTAATTATAGTCGACAACCTCTTAGTCTACAATTATTTTTCAAATGTAGTCTCATACTCGCATCTGCTCACATAGCAGTCTTTTCTTCTCCTGTGTATGTACCTTTAACCACATTTGGCCAAAAACAACAAATCAGTCAGTCTGAAACACAAAATAAGTGGCTAAAAGAGGGATTGTAATACGACGTTCCTTTTAGAATTCCATTTGATTTTTATGGTGAAGATGTTTGTGACATTCCGACTAGAGCTAAATAGATTAGGGAATAATAACAATAAGATTGGCAGTGATACAATTTTTGTATAACTTTATTGATTTTATCAATTCCTTTTTTATTTATACTCTTGTTTTTATGCACCGCCCTACCAATTATAGTTTCCTACCCATTATATCTACATTTACTTTGCTTGTACCCTTGCCGTTTTTTTTTTTATTGACTTCAATCGGCACAAAGTCAGCTAGCAATATTTAGCTGAGCAAAAATGTAAACATAGAGAGAGAAAAGGGTTAACTCCTACTGATCCTAACAAGCAGTACCTCCGGGCATGTATATCATCAGTATGCATCAACAGCTTACACATTAATCACAATGTATGCAGAAGACATTTACTTACATCATGCACACATGAGAAGAAACTCTCCAGGGGCCTATAGTATATAAGTATAAACGGTAACTAACATTAACGCTTCAAGCTTAATTAATACAGCAGATGTACGCCAGCAGCCGGCATATCAGAGTTATGAAACAGGCAGATTTGTGTACACGTAAAAAGGTCCTATATCTTCACCCTGAAACTCCCAAATACAGGGGTAATTGGTTGTTGGCATGCCCCACGTTTGCCTGTTTTCATTAGATTTTTCAAACAACCCTTTGATTGAGGGATATTTAACAGATGCATCTCCTGTCGGGGATCTGCTAAAACAAAGAAAAAGCCAGGACAAATATAGTGATAGCGTCACTCTAGAAAAAACTAAATTGGCTCTAACTACTCCTAATTTACCTAAAAAAAACAAATCAATCAAATAGCACACAGTGTAATCTTCAAGGAACTAAGAAAATGACCTGCGTTTAATTGTATCCGCTACGAGAGCAGAATTGAGCCTGGCCGGAACCACCATCGAGTTGCATGTTAAAATAATCCATATTGCAATTAAAATGACAGGATGACAGATTGGCTGAGTGATAGGCAGGGGCTGGGTGGGGGCAGCACAGACAGAAAACAGCGATGGGAAACATGGTTTTTAATTTGCACAGAGATGACTATCTCATGTACAAAAGTATTGGTGTTAGCCCCCTGGGCACTGGGCAGTCCAAACACAGTTCCTCCTTTATTTTATTTTTAAATAATAGTAAAAAGAGAAATAGGCCATCTGGTTGCAAAAGCAACACCTACAGTACAGTAAATAGTTCACAAGGTTTCGGTAGTTTCACTGATCCCTTGAGTCACGTAAGCACTCAACAATTGTTCTACAAAAAGGGATCTTAAGGTGTAGTCTGACTTTGGGAGGTTAACTGACTGCTGCTGTCAGTCCGTCTACTGTGTAAAGCATGATTCATGACAGAAATAGGTCAGCTAGTTCCAGTAGGAACTGGATTGTTGTGCCCAGACGCTTACCTCTGGGGTTACTGTGTGCACTCTGGGTGAAATCATGCTGGAGTTATCCCCTGCTGTGGCTCTCTCAAGATCTAAACAATAAAACAACAGAAAAGTGAGTGGACAGGCCCATTCTTTTTAAAATAATCAATAAATGAATAAAATATGTCAGGAAGAGGCACCAGCAGGTTTTCATCAGTGCATAAAAGGCTGCTTTCTTTTAGATATACAGTAGGATAACTGCAGAATACCAATGATGTGTTGCGAGTATACCATGTGTCCACTGACTGTGCGTATGTACAGTACTCGATTCATAGCAGGCTAATTTGTTGGCATGCATGTCGAGTGCTAAATTACTGAATGTACCATTACTGTAATGAATAACCCAAAGGTTTAATGTGCATGCATATCCCAGTGGGTAACCGGCATAAACACCACACACATGTTTAATGCAATCACAGATCCCGCATCATGTGTCGACTGCTCAATTATATTCTCAAAGTGGGTCACTGTAACCAATTTCCGCCCCTTAATAACACAAATTCAATATTTGTAAATAGTAAAAGTCCATCTTGACAGTATAAGAGCTGTAATTGCTCATGTTCTGCAGGACTATAATACGGATGCCTCCTTACTAAGAGCCCTGCTCAGGATAAATTGGTTGCTACATTTAAACATGAAGTGTAGGCTTAAGTCGAGAAAGAGACAGAAATGACATAAACAGAGAGAGCAGCCGGTCTGGAAAAAGGAAACATGATAGCCCAGTAGCAGATTGATTTGTTTTGTTGTTCACAGTTTCTTTCACAAAACAGGATACCCCACTGGTTTGAATCCGTCACCAATGGGAGTCCCCACACTGTCTTTCAGGCCTGTGAGAAATTCCAATTGTACCAAATTCTGCATTTTTTTAAAGGAGAAAAACAACCAATTATAGGATGACAAAAGGACTGTTTCAGCATACACAGGCAGATCTGTGTACAAAGTCCGCCATTAGATCTGGAACTGTCACTGTCAGTCAGGACTGAAAAAGACAGAAAGCTGCTGTTCTCTGCACAATTAGAAATCAATAAAAGTAGGGATGTACTCGGATAAATCAGTTAATTGATTACACTGTTCAAAGGTTAAAAATAGACAACAAGAAAATATATGTTGGTGTCTGATAGATGCCCACTCTTTATCAGACACTATGCACTTCAAGGCAGGTCAACACATGACTATCAGCCAGCATCCACATTGCCAGAGGGTTTCCCCCTGGGACTAATGAGCACTTTCCTGCAAAGTATTCAGGCAGTTGTGGATGACATTTAGAACAATAGGAAACAGCTGATGGAAATATGACCCCAACATGTCAAAGCAATGGCTCTGCTGATTAGCAGGTGTACTGTTATTTCCTATAGAGCCCAGCATAAGTATATTCTGTAACAACATCAATTTAAACTAAACGATGATGTGTTATATAACTTACCCAGGAAAAAAAGCACAATGATGACAATAATCTTAAACTGAACTGCATTATTCATGGATATGGTCATGTAAAGGGTTCACACTGTTGATAGGATACTGATATATATCAATAAAATAAAAAAGGAAAGCCTGGGGTTAAAGGCTAGGGGGTAAGGGTGAACTTAACATGACAGGAGATAAACAAAGCCAACATTATCCACTTCTCCAAAATCCTATTTTAATTCCCTTTCTTCACTACTACAGTTAGAATTAAAACACTAGATCGTATAGCAAACAGAATATCTCAGATCTATTTTCGACAACCTAAAGAGAAAAGCTTTCTGGGTTACCTTCTCCACAGCTCATCCACACGTGCAGACAAAGGGAATCCCGATGCCACCGGCGCGTTGTTTTTGGCCGGAATAGAGCAGCTGTCACAACATCCAAAAAATGTTTTATTCCTTGTCAGCGTGTTTTCCTGCCATCCTCTGTTGGAGTGTGATTACTCCACAACTGCCCCGAACAAGCAGGGTAATCCTGAGTCGGATGTTGTTATTCACATAATGTTGCCCTGTCCACTTTTCTCTGAGATTAAGACAAACAAAGCTCGCGCGCTGATTAAACTGCTTCTTGTTGGTTTCAGTTGTAATCCGTTTCACCATGCACTTCCTTCCAGTATCGAGGTGCTTGTGTTCAGGCAGGTTGAAAGACTTCGCGTTTCAAACGCATCTCAAACTCGGTGATCTTCCTTCCTCCCTCCCAGCAGACGAGCAGTGAGGACCAATGGCAAGGCAGAAGGAGAGGAAGAGAGAGAGAGGCGCGCGCAGAGCTTCCCTCAGTCTGCTGTGGGACCAGCAAGAAGTCAAGTATTTGAACTGCTATCAGCACACCAAAGACTCCATGAAACCATGAAGACAAATGTTATGGTTTTAATGTGTGTGTTGTACTTTGTCTATGTGTTTGGTTTGTGAAGCACTTTGAGTTACTTTTGTGTATGACAAGTGCTATATAAATAAAGGTTGATATGATTTGATCACTATAATTACAGGCAAAGATGGTTTGGACTGTACATTTTAGATATATTGACATTCCTATCCTTATTTTAATAACAACGAAACATGATTTTATAATCTGATATTAATATACTCATTCAGCTAAATAAAGTTATAAATAGAGCAATGCCATGATTTTAATGAACAAACAGCAATATTTACAACATCGACTCTCTGGATTTTTTTTTCATAAATCCTTCCTATAGATATTACATTAATGTTGTGGTGAAAAATAGGTAGAAAGACTTTGAAATAATGAATTTGAAGTGATCTGGAGCTTGTGCAAAATCACTACATCTACTGTTACTTCATTCACGAGAAATCAGAAGCAGGAAAATGTACATTCTAACATACACAATTTTGGGCACATAATGTGAAGATAATGTGGTTTAACAGATCAGTATCACCAGAGGTATTATTAACTATTTAGCAAAATGAACTCAGTGAATTCCCATAACCTACATTTTACATCTTACTCCTTTACAACTACCGCTGACTGCTGAAAGATTCCCATGTTGCATTAAATCATCATTATGTGAATAAAATGGTCTCATGTTCTATAAGTTCTCTTTAATGTATTTGTGACTGAATTGAGTGCCTGCAGTACATGTGTGTGTGTGTGTGTGTGTGTGTGTGTGTGTGTGTGTGTGTGTGTGTGTGTGTGTGTGTGTGTGTGTGTGTGTGTGTGTGTGTGTGTGTGTGTGTGTGTGTGTGTGTGTGTGTGTGTGTGTGTGTGTGTGTGTGTGTGTGTGTGTGTGTGTGTTATAGTGCATCTGGTGCTTTGCTGCCTGTCATTATTTCAATTGCTTCTTTCCAGGCTGCATACAAATATTGTGATTGGAATTAGAGGGAGTCAGCCATCACATCTTTATGTCTTTCCTCAACAAGCCAAGGTCTGATAGGTCAGCACTCATATTTACAAGAAGACCCAACTAACTGTGAGTGTAACACCTCCATCTCTCAATTGTCTGAATGAGTTATTAAAGGCCTCAGGGTTGCAATATTTTACTCAGACAAAGTGGACCAATGTCACAAAACTCATCCATAGATGGTATCATAGATGGAGTCCTAAGGAGTCCTAATTGACTGTCAGTAACTCACGGGCATTTCTTTTCATAAATCCTTCCAGTGGTTTCAGTCAGATTCAGACCCCGTCCACACGGAGACGAAAATGAAAACGAACCGATGTCAATATCAAAAAAGTCTTCTGTCCACACGGAATCGGCTCAAGAAACGTGTCCGTCCACACGAGACCGCTCGACCCGCTGGAGACGCTGTAGTACATATGCCGGGCCTGTAAGTGGCGCTGTACTTCCGCCACAAAATACACCAAAAGCAGCGAAGAAGACCCCCCGAGCATGGTTGCCATGGTTGCCTGGTTGCCCTTCTGGTTATTCTCCGCAGTGGATTTAGCAACATGTAGTTCATGTAGTTCTCCATGTCCACTTGTTGCTGATGGTTGTGGTAGAGGAGCTGTAGATTTTGCACTAACATCTGTATCATGGTCAGTAACGTCTGGAGCATGAACGCAACCCTGTGATCCGCCATTGTTGTTGTTGTTGGCGAAACACATCAGCAATGACGCGGGTGACGCGGGGGTGAGCAGGAGAGGTGGGGAGAGGCGGAGCTATGGCATCATCGTTATCAGGAAATGATCGTATAGGGCGTACACACGGAGCCGTTTGGCCCCCCAGAGCGTTTTGTCCGCAGATCTACCCACCTTGGGAGCCGTTATCACAGGGCTGTCGGATCGGGCTCCATTTCCACGGTTCCGTTACGGCCTTGTGTGGACGAACCGTCCATACGATAAAGAACTATAGCGGATAACACCCGTTTCGTCTCCGTGTGGACGGGGTCTCAGTTTCACTTTTTTCTCTGCTTTGGAATTTCAACTGAGTCAATACTAGGTTTCACAGCTGGATTTGGAAAGGCCGGATCATATTTCTGAGTCAGACCCAGAATACATTTTGATAGGGAAATTGCCTGAAAAACAGCAATAAGTATGCAGGAAATTAACAAAACTCTACGGCCTGTTTAAAGCTGCTTTATTATAGGAGCAACTCTATCTATTGATGTTTAAAACATTAAGAGTAATAGTTTTCTTGTGATCTGTGGCATGGGAAGTTTCAATGGCTACTGAAAAGGGATTTTGGTAAAATAATGATCCTACCCAGACAGAAAAGAGCTAACATCAACACTTTGTCGTGAGGAATAATGAAGTGAAACAAAATAGCATTACATTTTCCAGCAAGTTATTTTTGATTAAAATAATAGTTTAACATTTTATGAAATCCCCTAATTCACTTGCCAAGAGTTGGTCAGGTGCTTATTGATGTAGACGTCGGATCCTTTCAGCTTTCTTGAGAGTTATATTAGAAGATTGATACCCCTTTCCTGTGGATTAAATATAAAGCTTTACAGCTAGCCAGCAACAACCTAAAGACTGAAAGAAGCAAGAGAGAACAAAATGTAAAAATTCCCCAAGTTTCCAATTAATCCTTTAAACATAAAACCCAAATAACAAAAACGTTAATGATCCTCTTTTCAACGTTTATACGAAAAAACTAAATGAAGTCGTTCTGACAGCAGTGACTTATCCACTAGTATTGTGAGTGTACCACTGTGACATATCTCCTTGAAGCCAATAAGCCTGAGGTGTATTTGGTCTATTTTTCTAGTATAAGGAAACCCTTAGGAATAACAATCTTTCATCTTTCCAATCTGAGCTTCAGCGCATTCTTGCGAGAAAATACAACACAAATACCCACATGCTTTCTGCATATTTACACACAGCTGCACACACGAAGCTATTCAAACCATTGCTCCCTGCTGATTTAAGCTTTACAGTCATTGTAAAGCCGGTCTGAGTCTGTCCCATCAAGTAATGGTAATAAAGGAAATGAGCGGAGAGAGGCCACACTATCTGAGAGTGAACATGTGATTAACATTCGCTTTGTGGTGGTACAACAGACAAAATATTCAGCACCACCTCCACTGTGAGGGAACACATCCATCATGCTATGAATAAAGTCATAGAGTGAATAGATATGTTTACAGGAGATAAACACATTTATCTGGGATGTAAACATCACATCTATGTGACAAAAGATTGAGATGAAATGAATCTATTTAAATCTATTCATATTCCACCGCTGAGCTGCATATTACTTATTAGTTTAAGTGATAACACTGTGCACTCTTTACTTCTAATTGGAAGCAGACATTTGCCACTTGTGGTTGATTTTCCTTCAACCCCACAAGTCCCAATAGATTTGTTTGTTATGTGTTTTATTAATGATGTGTGTGACAAGTAAATTAACAATATGTGTGTATGTATATGACTGTGTCTGCGTGTCGGTGTATTGTTTGTTGATATTTTCAACAGGGGGATTTACTTCTTAAGTGACACAATCATGATTAGGAAACATGCCATCTGGTTAGAATGAGGGGGTTGCTCAGACACACGCACATGGATATAACCACGCAAACACACAGACACACACACAGACACACACACACACATAAACACACACAAACACACACAAACACACACACACACACATCAGTATGGAATATATTATTCAACTACACAGTCAAAAAGGAAGCCAGCCCAGTCAGTCTTCCTTGATCCATATGCAATCACATACATTAATAACACTACCGCCTATTTAATATCTTGTGTCTTTACAAGACTCTGCAGATTCACTTTCAAAGTCCCTCACCCTCCCACTAGATGCTGCTTTTATTTTCTATCCAGAGGTAGAAAAAGAAATCACCATCTGTTGACTCAGGTGATAAGACACCATGTCTGTTAGGACACAATGCTGTTTCTAGGCAACATGTCTACCTCTTTCACTATTGAAGAGTATTTTACACTTCAGACATAAGGACAAACATCTTCTTTTTTGTCACTGTTGCCTCACCCACAGACAAACAAAAACAACCTTTTCCCATCCTTTTTGTGCACTGCAGTTAGGACATTGAAGGAGGAAGGAAATGCATCCCAGCACAAAGATCAGTGTTGTGGTTCTGTATTATATATATATATATAATATATATATATACATAACCATTATTCCCTCTGTGTCGTCTCATAATGGGCAACATTTCAACTGAGGTAAAGGTCAAGATTTTTTTCCTTTTGTTGGTAGGCATCAAGTAGAGGTAACAATCATGACATTATCTGGCAAATGTCTTTGCATTTATCGTGCCTTGTGGAGCATTTCTCCTTTCACATAAATAACACAACAAACTAGTGTATTTTAACAATGCATATGTGCCTTTTTGCTGACATCACTAAACCTCAGCAACACCAGAACTAGCACAAAACATGACTGAGTTCTGCAAAAAAAGGTGAGGAAGTGCTGGAAACAATGTTGATATAAACATAAACCAATCTTTGTTTGACGTATAACTGAAATGTTTAACTCCTTTAATTTTATATTGTTTGGTCACCTGTGTCCTCACATTGGTAGTGAGTCCTCTTCTTCTTCTCATGGATTTCAAGTAGACCAAAAGAAATTGAAATTGAATTAGAAATATGTATTTTTATCTTTTTAAGACAGTAATTGCATGCATGGAGAGGTTACACTTATTATTTGGCTTTTGTTATTCTCTTTATTTCTCTGACATTTTAAGTCTCCTACAATAAAGGAGCTCAACCTTTGCGATACATACTGTTAATTAAATATATATATATATATATATATTGTAGTGGCATCCAAGGTTTCCTTTTGCCACTATAGAGCGGGGTTGACGACACGCAATCCAAAGCAATAAGCAGTCGAAGGTTTTCAGTCAAAAAATGTAATTTATTAACAAAAAGGTATTGACTTAAATAGTCTCAAAATAACAAATCTAAATCAATATTTCGGCGATATACTTTCTTATATAAACTATACTTTGCAGTCCAATTTGCAACACTCATTTCTGTTTACAATTTGCGGTCGAAAAACTGTTCCGCTCCCCGTCTCATCAGGTCTCAGAGAACCGCGGCTGTCCTCAATTGCCTCACTTAAATAAACACCGGAAGGTGCAAGGAAACAGATCGTATTTACGATTTAAAACGAACAATCATTTCATCAAAAGATATTCACCATGGCAATATAAATCCTTTTCCATCATTAATTCATTTATCAAATTATGAATCTAAATAATAACTTTGACTTCATTGTGGCTCTAACATATATATATTGCCCCAACTGGTACAATTCCCCTACATTTTTGGGGGGTGGTTTCTATGTTCTCTGCTCAATGTGTTACATTTTTTATTTTAACATCAATATATTGAGTTGCTACATTTTCAGAATCTGTGTTTTGAGGTCATTTAATTTGGAACAAGAACAGTGTGTACTATTTACAGGTCATAACTCAGAGTCACATATTGGAGCCTCATACTCATATAAACCAATCATTCTACTCACATCTCGCTGACTCTCTCTCACACACACAGACACTCACTTGCAGATCACTCTTTTGAAAGGCTTCTGCTTTTCACTTTGCTCATCTTGTGTAAAGGGAGCAAGGCGTGCTGAGAGGTTTTGCCTCACACTGTGGTATCTCACTTTTCTCTTTACAAGTTAAACCCGTCAGTCCTCACAGCATGATCTCCAGGCATGACCCACCAGCACAACCCTGTGTCTGCGCACGTAAAACACACACACGCAAACGCACACACACACAATACATATTATACAAAAAAATGAAGAGGCACGGTTTTTGTAAGCAGTTCATTAATTTTCATGTGCGCATGATTTCCGTCTCTCACCCACGTACTATGGTTCCCCTGAAGTGATGTATCCTGCAGGAGTTCAAGTGCAATTTCAAGGACACCACCCATCGTGTATCAAATGTTCAAATGTGTTCAGTTGAATTGATAATGAACTAGATTTTATTCATGTTGTGTTTCAGTTCAATAAGGACCCAATTGCCAGGACACCAAACGGGCAAAGGCAAGCTGTTTCCTAAAAACAAAACTGACAATAGTTGAGGCAATACAGTACAGAAGGAAAACATCAAGACATCAAACTGAGAACCAACTGTTATGGTACGAGGAACACAGGAGGGAGACCATAACCACCTATCCATTACTTTTGGCTGTTTACACATTTGATCTGGACTATTACTTCAAGCACTCTAAATCTTGATTGGCTATGTGCTAGCTAGCTGACCCACTTAATAATAATTTGCAACAAAAGTTTACTAACTCCTGTAGAAGCCCCACTGGGAATGAGAATTAATCATGTAGACACACACACACACACACACACACACACACACACACATTAGCATGCATTTAGTGCTCTGTACAGTCCATTTCCACATAAAAAAGGTTGAAAGAGAATCCTTCAGCTCACAGAAACATGACGGTTCTGTTTAAGGGTCAGTCTTTGTGTTAAGTGCTTTTTCCTTCACATGCTTTTTCTCCTGGCGCTCAGTCTAAATATAGGATACAACCTTTGCATACGCCTTTTCCTTAGGCCTGCATGCAGTCTGAAGAATCATTTGGAAGCACACAAGAAAAAGTGTAGTCATATAAACACACTTGCACAGAGGTACACCATCAAATGTTGACCTGCAGTGTAATTAGTGCAATCAGAAAGGCAGACAGCCTCCTGGAAAAAGAGGGGTATAATTTCAATCAGTGGACAACGTGTTGTCAGGTTCAGGTGCACACAATCACACACAAGTATTAAAGTGGAACAGGTTAACAACCTGCCTCCATACATCAGGTTATCAGAATATCTCTCCCTGAGCTCAAGGAGCAATTCTTTTTTTCTTTTCAGTTCAAGAAAATCTGAATCTGCCAATTTGAACCAGAAACACACAACTACATGCAACCAATAACACACATTCACAGGCATGCTTCTATAGATACAACCAAGTGTATGCACCCACACACTTGAAGCCTGTTCTTCTCCAACATGTTAACAGAAATTAAGCACACACACACACACACACACACACACACACACACACACACACACGCACACACATACCATGTATACATCACTTCAGGGGACATTACATTGACTTACATGCATTTCCTGGAGACTTATCCTAACCTTAACCATAACCAACACATGCCTAACCCTAACCCTAACCCTTACCCTTACACATATCGAAACGTCGAGGAGCCCCTCCACTCACCTACACTGAACGGTACTCTATTTTTTAAATGTATTAAGTGCTTTTAAATGCAAGCTTTTTTAAACCTTTCCCAATTTGCCTTAATAAAAAATGTGAAGTTTTAACTGTTGTGTTGGTCTCGCCCCATATGGAAGCACTCTATCTGTCCTATACAAAACAGACACTTCCTTTAAACTGTTGGGACCTTATACCTTCCCAAAACCACCGCCTGGAACTCTAAAAAGGAGATACTCACAACCATCCTACTTGGACCTGCAAAAAGAAATCTACAAAGACTTCCTACCACAACCCCCCGGAACGTCTTCACCAGGCCCATCTACAACCTATCCAGGTAAGAGCCCACACAGTTTTTGAATGTTCAAACCCAGAGCCCAGTATGTGCAGTTGAGTGGACGTGGAGAGTATGCACAACCAACACACACTGATATTAATTACACACATGGAGCTAAAGCCTCATACCCCAGCCACACACAAACACTCTACAAACCACTAGACCCAGCCACCAGAAAGTTAACCAAACATTACCTTACACTCCTCCAGGCCACACACCATAAATACACTACAGACAGAGCCATTGCCACACACACCTTCCCCCAGGTATGCTCAGACAAGTCACCAGACTCTCTGCATTCATCAAACCATCCACCCCAACTGACTACACACACACACAGATACATGCCAACACAATAAACTGGATGCATACGAACATGCTCATACTGCAACAACATTACAACAAAAAAAAAACATTACATACACCCACACCCTCCGCACTTAACCCTCTAGCCTTTCAGATTGCCACAGGGTGGGCCAGAAAATGGTATGGCCCCAGATTGACCCAGGAAACGGTAACCATGGTACAGAATTCATTGAACTTTTCCACCTCTGACATAACCTCTGCTCCGACCCCCTCTAGAACCCATCGCCAGGCCCTTCCCACCACTCACCCTGATTCCAAGTCCCCCCACCCTACGCAGGTTGTTTACTCCAATCCCAGCCCTTCTCCTGATCCTAAGTTCCCCCACCCTACTCAGAGTACATAGCCAAACCCCATACCCTACTCTGACCCTAAGTCACTCTACCCTACGCAGGGCTCCTATGCAAACCCCGTCCTCAACCCCAAACCACTCCAGGCCACTCAGCAACCATTGATAGAGCCTCCCCTCCCCTTTTACCCTAAGCCCGCCCACCCGAACCAGGGTTCTTATCCCAATCCCGTCCCCATCCCCCCCTCCCCAGCCGACTAGAAGGACACACCTCTTCCCCAAAAGCTCTTCCTAACACCACCTCTCCTCTGTGTCTCCGCCCTACAGGCGATGCTGGTCTCCGGTCGGGCTGGGCCGGTTGACGGGTCCCTTCCGACCAAACCCAAAATCAGGGAGGGTCCGTGATGAAAGGGACTAAGAGGGTCACACGTAACCACTCACAAGCCCACTCTGACCCCTCCTGTGACCCCTCTCCTTGGATCCCGTTGCCCGGCCGGCCCTCTCCGGGGTTCAGCTCGCCTCAAGACCATGACTCTGGCTCCAGCTGCCCCACCCACTGGGACACAGAATCCCATTCTTCTGTTGATTTCTCTGAGGATCATAGCCCAGGATCCCCTCAGCCTACAACCAGTCACAAGCACACACACTATCTCTCACTTCCCCCTTTGCTTCCCCCTACCAAGACCAGCTCGCCTCTAGAACTGGGCTCTGGCTCCAGCTGCCCCACCCACTGGGACCCAGAATCCCATTCTTCTGCTGACTTCTCTGAGGATCTCTGCCTAGGATACCCTCAGCCTACAACCAGTCATAAGCACACACACTTTCCAGAATTGGTCCAAACACCTTTAAAAACTCATATTTGATCTTATGTCGAATAACACAAACACACCCATCCACAGATCCTTAGGCCCGTGCAAATTATTCTCAACCGAGAACCCAAAACCCCAATCCAACACAAAAACCTAACCCTAACCAAGTTTTCACCCTAAAATTAATGATTCCCCTCGTAGCGAGTCCCCACACGTGACTGTGTAAACAGATGTAGGTCCCCACAAGCATAGTAATGCTAGGTCACACACACACACACACACACACACACGTACGTACGACTGTATGTAGGGTCCATTATGGGACTAACCCAGGGAAGTAAACTGCTTAAATATTTACAGCAGAGTGTCAGTGTATTTAGGTCCATACATGTTTATCTCTATGAATGTCTCTACCACGCAGAGAACCCTCTGCAGGATATTCCTTTAAGGGCAGACACCACTGGGGCACAGAGACGTGCTGATGGAGCTCACCGCTGTCTTTGTTTTTATCTGCAGTTAAAGGTTTCAAGACAGGAGAAAGCATTAGTTCATTGCAACAGACTTTATTGATTCTAAGAGTTATGGGTTGGAAAACCTCAAGTAATTTGAGTTCCTTCTAGGACAATCTCACAATGTTTATATGCTGTAGGGTTGGTACTGTTCCTAGTCTCCTGAAAAGACCTCAACCAAAATCAATGTATACATCTATTATCATTGTTCATGGAGTATGTGTTTTCAATACCATGAACATGGCCAGTGTAGTTTATTCCAGGCAGCTCTGAGATTGTTTTTTCGAGTCTCTGCAGAGAAAAGCTTCACAGAGGTCGCTTGTTAACACTACAATGCTAGTTTGACAATCTCAGTGGAATAATCTCCAATGGTAATGGTAACATAATTATGAAAGAAGCATCAGACACTGATTCTGCAAAGAACAGATATAACAAGTCCTTGAATGAAATACTCCAAATGCATCATGATAACTACAGGGAAATTGGTTCTATAATATCAGTGTCTTTGTCTTCAACTGAGCCATGAAATAGATGCTCATGATTTCCCTTTAATCTGAAGGACAAAAGCCTCCCCCCCCGGGTTGGCAGAAAATCTCATTATCAACCAGAGTCTGCTTTGCAACACCGACACAACAGCTGTTTCCCAGCCTCACATTGCTGCCTGATTATGTTATTGCTGCTTATGAGACTTCATTTTCTTCTCAGACAGTCATATCAAACTAATGTCACTCTGACACACACAAGAGGCTTCTCAATACTGTAATTTCCCCTCCTCGACTCCTATCCTCGACTCCTATCCTCGAGACTTAGTCCCGCCCACAGGAGATGCGAGCGGAGGACTCGAGGAGGGGAACCGAGGAGAGAGGAGGGGAAGCAGCAGGCGGTTAGAGAAATGAGAACTCCTCTCTTCTGAGCGGTCATTTTAAAGAGACGTCCATTAATGATGACAGGAGGCACAGCAGCACTCTGTCTGATGGACAGGTGTGTTCATGATGACTTATATATTTACTTTTAATTCATTGACAGTGCGGTATAATGAGACAATAACAGGCTACAGATGTGGACATATACACACAAATATAGGCTATGTATATAAATATATACAATTTAAAGTATGAGAGCACTCTCATAATAACGTAACACAATCAGAGACTGGATATATCCCCCCCCTCTCTCTGGTCGCTGAAATGGGGAATTGAAATTACGGGCCAAAAGTTGTATTTACAAGTATTAAAAGTAAGCATAGGACACCAAACCAACTGAGACCCGTCTGTCCGCCACACACCTACACACTGTACCCCACACACCTACAGCTCCTAATGCATAATCAGGCTACAGCCGTTGTGTATTTTATTATGTGAAGCACTAAATGGTCTTAGAAAAATATCGACTCTTTGTTTGTAGATATCTAATAAACTACAGCATACAAATACAGAGAGTAATGTAGGCCTGTTATACTGAGTGATATATATTTTACACACTGCTGTGCTTTCTGCACGGACCTCACAGCTGTTCTGTAAACATCGCGTCGCGATGAAAGCAGTTACTAAAATAATATCCAGGGGATGCATCCAGAGCTGTCATTGGCTGAGATAAGTCTGGCCGTGCGTCAAGCCTCCACCGTTCCCGGAAATGCATCCGCGGAGGAGCCGTGGAGGACCCATCAGTGTATCCTCGGTTATAGCTCCTCCAGAGAGCCTCCTCGATGCTCGATGCTCGGTCCTCGATGTGTATTTAGAGAAATTAGATGTCCTTCAACATGGCGCGCTGAAATCCATTTCCGGGTCACTACCGGAGGACCGAGGAGTCGAGGAGTCGAGGAGGGGAAATTAGAGTATTGAGAAGCCTCTACAGACACTTTTCTGAGGTGGAAAAAAAGCATTGAGTTTTCACATTTCAACAATATATTTCTCAATACAGACACATTTTGGGAGTTAGTATATTCAGAGCCTTGTCTGGATGGGAGATGGGGATTTGCATTTACCCAAGAAAATGTGCTCCTAAGAAAATTACCGAGGTGGAGTGAAAGTGCTGTGTTGAATTTTCTTGTAATGAGTGTTCGGAGAGCAATCACTGAAAGCTGAACGCAGTTGGTGACAGAGCTGTTAGCAGCAGCGTTGTCAGCTTAGGGACGGGAAGTTCTGGCAATAAAGATACTTTTTGTGTCTTGTTTTTCTTACAAGGAGATGGTGCGCTAATTTGTTTGGACCAATCTGAGTTAAGACCCAAAGATGACACTTTTGAAAAATCTTTATGGTTTAGTTTCAAAGGGGTTGTTTGAACCTTTGGATAAATGCTTACTTGTTTGATGAGAGTTAGATGACAACATTGATACAGCGCTCAGTTCAGTTTGTACATTTGAATCTACCACCAGGAAACAGTTTGATTAGCATAAAGATTGGAATTTACTACACAATTGTTATTTAACTTCTGAAAAAAGTGTTGGATGAAGACGATAGCTTTTTTCAACTACTCCTTTATGGTTCAAGTTAGAACATGCATTACTGTATGTAAATTAGGTTCCTAACAAGCACAGTGAAAACACTTGTGAGTGTGTAGCCTACTGTGTGTAAACCCAAATGCTGAATATGGACTCATTTATTAGCATGTTAGCATCTGAGTGCACTTCTGAATGAGAGGCTACAAAACAAATTAAACAGTAGAGGGAAAACCCACTCACCAATAATTGATGTGACTCATTCTGTTTTAGACAAGACAAAGAGCTACCTGTGAAGAGAAACACTCAACGGTAATGATGACAAAGACATTGAGCTTTGTTTTGATTGGCCTGGAAGGAATTGTCATAGTGACGAGGAACGGAGGAACGGTAACAGGAAAGGCAACTTCCACCTGTCACAATGGTGGACAAGCGTCTGTATGTAAGAAAATGGGAAAAGGTGCAAATATTAATAATTGCATCTATGACAACAGTAGCAATAAGGCACAGATCTAACATTTAGACAAAAATCAGGTTAACAGGATGGAGTATAAAGGTTAAAGGTAGGAATCAGCCAAGAGAGGTTGCGTAAGTACAACATACGCAATCAGCCAAATCAAGGCGTTGATTATTGATTCTTGAAGTAAGAAGGTGAAGACGCACTCTGGTCTTAATCAGTGGAGCAAGTGAAGAGTTTCAGTTTGTGGGAATCAGCATCACAATCAACAATCAACCTGACATCAAACATCTGCTGAAAAAGACCCAGAAAACACATAATTATTCAAGGGTACTTAAAAAGAAAAATATTGAATGCCCTTGATATTGAAATACTTTATGATTGTTTTTTAAATATTACATCACTTCCACACTGATTAATGAGGTATCCCTTTTATTGTTTTAATGAAGCTACAGTAATTGTCTGTCCTCATCTGTCATGCAACAACACGATCCAAACACAGGTTCAAGTGTTCACTTCGCTGCATGCAGGGCGGACTGGCCATCGGGACGTTCGGGACGAATCCCGATGGGACGGTACTGAAGTGGGCCGGTCGGATAAGTCACTAGCACCCCCCCCCCCCCCCCCGTTGACAATTTATTAGCGGTAATTACTTGCGGTACCGAAGTGGGCCGGTCGAGAGTCCCAGGCTGATTTGCAGTCCCAGTCCGCCCCTGCTGCATGCACTGTTTAATTAAGTAGCTCATTTCAGTGTTTATGTTTTTCTCAGAAATGCATGTCTGAATCAATCTGCTGTCTCTGGTGCACAGCACAGGCGCCATGATGTTGGAAGTGTTGTTGGAGGAGGGGATGATGAGGAAGATTAAGATGTCCATCTGTTGCAGAGCAGTCAGATCAGATTAGCGTGCTGATTTGGTATGATGCTTGTGCGAAAATGATTGCAAATGGAGTTAAGGAAATGTAACCCATATAAAAATATAAAATAGCAGCACTCAGTGTGATAAATGTTAATCAGGCAACAGCAGAATTCAGCAGGGAGAAGCTGAGTAAACACAGCTGAGTCCGTGTGGTGTTTACTGACCGTTTAACCCTGACCAACTGAATACAAAACTGAATAACACGAGTGACCGAGCAAATGAATCAATGAACGATTCACTGAATGAGTGAGTTAACCTGTTGCCCCAGGAGGTGTATTGATTTTTTTAAAAGGACATTAAATAAAATATTGATAACTTTGATAATCCTTGTGACGGGGTTCTATTTGTCCGTTTGAAACATAGGCTTAGTCGGTTGATTTAAGCTCCAAAACTTTATTTATAACAGCAACAAAAAAATATATATATACTGTTTGATAAAAGTAAAAGAGTATAACTTAAATAAACAAAATCAAAGTTACCAAATTAGGTTGTCTATCACTCATGGAGTAAACACATTCTAGCTGTTGCCTTCACTGCAACAATCTCCCGAATGACTCCAGGGCCAACACCGTCCCTTTTGAACCCATAGCCCCTCCCCACAGGCTTACCGTCAACAGGTTACACAATTAACTCAAAACCACATTGTCAACATAAATGTAATCCCTCAAACATGAGGAAACTATCCGACCCAAACATACACAGGTTAACTACCTCTTAACCAGCGACGTGCAGTCAGGGGAGGCAGGGGAGGCAGAGCCTCACCTGTCATACTCCAATGTAATGGAAAAACAACTAAAGAAAAACTAAATAGTAATAATAATTGAATGTCTCCACTGATCTGTGTTTTAAGTGTGATTTCTGTATGATTCCAATCGCTTTTTATAGTCAAAATCGGCAAATTTGCCGACCTCCGCTACAACTACATGGGTGCAATGAGAAGTGAGGCAGGGACGAGTTCTGCCTCACGTAAGCCCACAGTAATGGCGCGTTTCCACTACAGCGCGGAGCCCGGTTTAAGAGGGCTGTGACGTCAGCGGCCCGACTTTGGTTGCGTTTCCACTTGGTCTAGTACCGGCCGGCGGGTCCTAATTCACAGTTTTTCTGGCCTCATAAAATCGTGGTTCTAGGGCCAGGAACAACCAGGCTGAGTTGTGACGTCAACACTCTCGACTGCTGATTGGTCAGAGAGAATCGTCACAATCGGCGCGCGAGATAATCCCTAGCGTCGCATATATATATAGCGAAGTTGCAGCATTTTTAAACAGCATTTTTGTCAACAGAGGAGCTAAAATGGCAAAGAAAAGCACGCCTAGGTTGGTTGAGGAAGTGACGACGTTCCTACATTACATTGCAGATGATAAGATCCAGCGGGAGCTCGACGGGACAACTCGCAATATTAAAGTATTTCAGGAGGTCTCTACACAGATGTCCACAAGCGGCTACTCGAGGACTGTCGTGCAGTGTAGGGAAAAACTCAAAAGATGAAGAGTGAATATCGCTTGGTCAAAGATAATAACAACAGGAGTGGTGCCAGTAGGAAAACTGGAAGTGGTTTGAGCTAATGGACACCATTTACGGCCATAGACCGGCTAGCGTTGGGAGGGATGGAGGCCTGGACTCTGCAACGGCGTTACTGGAGTCTCTGCATGGTACGTTTTTTCTAACGCTCTGTTATTTGCTTGAAAGCGTTGTGTCCCTATCTGTTCTAAAGCTCACTTCTAACAAATAAGTCGTCACGGCAGTTTTAAGCAGCGTGACTCCGCCCGACAAAAAGCCGATTGCTCCGCCTACACTGCGTTACTATAGTTACTGCCCCAGTTCCTAAACTGTAATGGAAACGCGCCATCAAGTGAGCTGGTCCTAACAAGGCCTAACGAGGCCGAGCGAGGCCGAGCGAGGCCGAGCGAGGCGGGCTCCGCGCTGTAGTGGAAACGCGCCATGCGCGGGCACTAATTTTGCGCGGGCACTTATTTTGTGAGCGCGCTCAAGCCAGTTACTGTGTGATAAGGTGAGGCACAGATGAGGTCTGCCTCACCTCAGAATGCGTCACCCCACAGAAACTGGCTGGAGCGCGGGCCCTAAGCGCTTGCCTGTTACCATCTCACTGTAGGTCACAATGTAATGTTGTAGATCCTTGTATTACATATCCATCCATAGTCTCTAAATAACTTATTTCACGTATATATGATTATTTTTAGGCTCGCTGGTCTCATACAACGGCAATGAAAAAAGCACCAGGGAGGCGGCCATAACCTCTGCCGCACTGAAGGGGGCGCACGTGAGCCCACAGGTTCTTGTTGCTACTGTTATTCTACGCAGAGACGGTAGACGCAAACAACAAACTAGACTTTTGAAACTAGAGGAAGATAAGGAGGACTTTTACAAGAAAAGTAATAGAGATTGTTGTCCAGAAGGATAGCATGGACTTCATCTTCAAGTCAAGGTAAGACCACAATTGTAATGAAAATGGGATCTTACTAAGAAAGAACAATCCAATATTTAGATTTTGGGTATCCTTTTGTTGAACGGTCTGTTTAAAATGAATCGAAGCATCAGACTAAAAAAGCTTTTGAAAATATCCGAATATTTCGATTAAGGTCAAAATATAATATTTGTAAATCTGACTCTGAAAGAGACAGTGCCTCACCAGCCATGAACCTCACCGCACGTCACTGCTCTTAACACAATCATTCCCCATAATTAATAAACGTAAAATAAATAATAAATTGCATGGTTAATGACATCCTATTTAAATCACGGAAGTGATGCGCCTCCGTCTTTTCCACATTCCCTTTGCTGGGGAGACGGCGGCGAAACTCCGCCCGCCGCTCCCCACGTAAGTATCGTGTAATAGAGTTAAATGTATGTTTAAATAATTGTAGACTCACAAGTGTGCACTTATGGTCGCGCTACAGAAAGGAAGGGGAAAAAGGGACGTTTTAGTGATGATTTAACCTTATTTATTGACGAACGGAAGAGAGCAGGAAATGGTGTGTGTGTGTGTGTGTGTGTGTGTGTGTGTGTGTGTGTGTGTGTGTGTGTGTGTGTGTGTGGTGTGTGTGTGTGTGTGTGGTGTGTGTGTGTGTGTGTGTGTGTGTGTGTGTGTGTGTGTGTGTGTGTGTGTGTGTGTGTGTGTGTGTGTGTGTGTGTGTGTGTGTGTGTGTGTGTGTGTGTGTGTGTGTGTGTTGCGGCTGTCAGTGGCGGAGTCAGTCACTTTGTGATCCGCTCCGTCACAATCCTCAAAAGCAAAGTCAGATTCTAAATCTAAAAAACAGGAGATCACCAGCTAGAGGAATTTGACATTCACACGAAACTGTATGTACACATACACTATATAGACAAAAGTATTGGGACACGGATTGAAGGATGAAGTAGGAAATTACGTAGTGGAGGAAGAGTGAGGGAGAAACAGCTGGAAGAACTAGATCTTTCTGTTTAAAGGATATTACAACATTCTGGGAAATATGCTTATTCACTTCCTGGCAAAGAGTTCAGTGACAGCTTCGCCCAAAGACTCTTTCCAACAGTGACAAAATACACCATCCAGCATCTCTTAAACTCACTGATGTTTTATCTCCTTTGGCCCGTCTGTCAGCCCGTTACTATGACAGGGCAGGATCCTATAATATTTAGTTAAAATATTTGACAATAAACTCACCTTTCAGACTAATGCAGAATAAATCAAAAGAAAGTCAAATGAGCGGCTCACTCCTCTGGAAATGGAGCGCTTCAATGCCAAAAACACCCTGACCATGATCTACAAGTCGCTCACTAAGAGTATTCTCACATTTAACTAGTAACATGATTACTTTATGAGTAATATCTCATTTCTACGCCTTTGGGCAGGTCAATGCTATCTCAGCAATGCTTGAGGAATCTTCCCCACATTTAGCTCAAACATCCACTTGGACTCAAGTTTAACCTGATTTAATTTAAGGTTCATAGGACAAGGTCACTGTGTCCTCACAAAACATGTTGTGGGCCATAACTTAAGCACTCTTATGCTAATTACAAAAATTTCCCACAAATGTGTTTTAGGATGAAATGAAGAAGCAATTACATTGGTAGAGGCATACAGGCAGTTCATGTGTGTATTCATTTTTTAGTAATACTTATTATTGGATGAAAGTAATGTTTTGCTTAAATGTGCACGTTGTTTAAGAATTACCCTTAACTTTATCTGAAACTAATATGAAACTTGCAGATTCCTAATACCTGGATGTCTTCCAAAGTTACAATCTGTTTCAGTATCACAATTCCCTGGACTATCTTTCCTATTGTAACATATATGAATATTCACCAACCTGTATCTGACTTGAACTTCCAGTCTCATACATGTTTTACATAACTACTTGCAAATTCCCTTATCCATAGCTTTCGTACTAATATCTGTGATAACTCCATCCCTCCTGCAGCGCTGAATTCAGATCTCCCAAACCCTCCATCTCATTTCTCATCCATTAATCTGGATCCTCAGTGCTCACCACATCTATTTCTATGTGCTTTTATGATCCAAATACTTCTTCTCGCCTTCATTTCTAAGCTTTATCCTGACCTTTCTCACAATCTCACCAAGATAAATCCCTCTATTCATGCCATCTTAACACTATCCCACTCATCCTTTCATTCGCTAGCCCCTAACTTTACTGTAGAAAAGTTTTACTTAAACAATGAAATTAGGAAATCTCGAGTGATTAGTATCACTATAAAAAGAAGTGGTACTATTCCAAGGTAGTATCTTTATAAGTTTGGCTCCAAAGACAAATCTGCTCTTCTGCTAAAAAACTGTTTTAAGTCAAGATGTCCTGCAGGGCTGCTACTGTACAGACTGCTCCATCTTTGAAGACTCATCCAATGAAAAGGCTCCATTAATGCCTGTTCAACCGCTAAACAAGCAGTCTTTGATCTGAATAGAAATGCACGTTTCGAAACAAATTAAAAGCAAGACAATTGTGGGCACAAAGACCAAAGCAGCTGCATCAAAGAAGACCTGGTAATTCAAACCTTTCGGTATAGGAACAAGAATCAGTCCAAATTCAGCAATAATAAGCTCAAATGAAAGGATTTGCATGAAAGGTTTCCACGATCAGGGTAATAATATAACCACCTGGATGGTTTTACCTCGAAGCAGCTGCCAGATGACCTAAATGTATTTTATCTAGGGTCGATACTTTTTCTCTCAGAGTTTAGAATTTTTGTGAAGTTTCCAGATATGATCTTAAAATGGACTTACATGTGCATCGCTGCAAATGTATGTTTTAATATGTTTCTTTTTTCTCACTGTTCTATTAAATAAAATTGTGAAACAGGATTTATCCATGAATCTCCTTTCAAACCTCTTTTCAATGCCTGTCTGTTGGCTACTAATCTTCACATTTGGAGTGGGTGATGGTCAATTCTTAGCCGACTGCAAACGGAAACCAGATTGGTTCCGATAGTAAAACCTGCTGCATTCAGAATGTGTTAGCGATAATGAAGCTCCTGTCAAAGCAGCCCTACGAGGCTCGACATGTTTACATTATACTCCTCTGTTAGAAGAGAAACACAAAATAATAGTTAATTGTTCTCAAATTGCTGCAGCTAGCGGTAATAAGATTCTGTTGTCTGTATTATTTATGAATGGCTGTTTTTTAAACAACAATGTGTGCTTCTTATTTTAGGGTATATTTCTATTACATTTTCTCAAATCATTTAATTTAGAAGTTTCTGCGGTTTTCTACATACATGACAACAAACTTAATTTGACGTTTCTTTTTGGAAACTCTTTAATCACAGATAACAGATTGCAAATTGCTTTGCTCGAGATTCTCACTTATGGTCCTCATTAGTACTTGCTGAAACTACTTACGGTTGACAGATTCATGATGCCCAAAACAAATGCAAAACATGCCAGAGACTTTCCGAACAAACGTTTTAATGTAACGAGAACTGGCTTTAGCAGTTGATTCGTTTCACTTCAGCCCTTTCCTCTGACTAGTTATTTTGCTTTTGATACTTTAATGTGATAAAAGCTATTCTGATGTCAGTGTCTTTTTGAGATTTTATTTATCAGTAGTGATGGTTTTATTTACATGTTTGTGGGAGGTTTTAAACATTTTGTTGTTGTATATGCTTTAATAAATAGTTTTTAAAAAAGCATCAGAAAGTGATTTTAGTTTTTAAAGACCAAAGATGCAGGAGGTCTAGTGATAGATTCACAGGGAGTCCATTCAGGAGATGAGATCAGACTAATCCCAGCAAATATCTCACACACACACAACTCTCACACACAGGCCAGGGACACCAGTTTCTCCTGCCTCTTATCAGCTCATCCTGTTATAGTTTCCCCACATTAGAGCTAAAGCAGCGCTTTGCAGCACTTAACCTGCGCGTGTCAAGCTGAATTAGGTTTAGTGGAAGAGAAGACAGAGTCCTGCTGTAGAGGTACGTCCAAACTGCCTTCACACCAGTACAGCAAACCTAAATAATGATGCTAAAAACCAGGAAGGCAAAGAATAATTTAAAGATGAAATCCCAATTTATGTTCTGCTATGCTAGTGGTGTGGCTATAGCAGTTGTCATTTAATCAACCTCAGTTTAAGTGAAACCTTACATAAATTCTAGTCTTTAGAAAGTGACAATGTTTCAGTTGAACATTGTGTACTCTTAATTGTACAGTTGCAGTTAAATGGACATTTTACATTCACCATCTCTGTGTATGAGTGCACATGTGAAGGAAAACGTCCACAGTGACTGGATCAAAATACTCTAACAGGGCTGAACACAATCAGAAAATCAAGTGCAAAACAGGCAGCCCTGTGTAATTTGTGTGTGTGTGAATAAAAAGCTCCCGCAGACTCAGATAATGGAGCACGTACAGTAATGTTAAACTGGAACTTGCATTCATATAAGGAGTACAATTTGCATAAAGCTGTACGTAAAGGCCACGTCATTTACATGCTTTTGTGATGCTAATTGTGACATTAAACTATGTGGAAATGGTCAGAGACCTGCACAATGATTTGAAGACCTCACTGAGTGGGGTCAAGGTGTTCCTGCTGAAGTGCCTTCGAGCAACACACTCAACCTCAACCCAGCTGCAGGGCCACTCACATGTTTCTGACGTTGTGTTCTGCATTGGAGCCAAGAAAAAAAAAATGTCATGACCATTGCAAGATGATAATTGCAGATAGAGCCCCCTCTTCTGGAAATTATGAAATAATGCAGATCATTTGGCAAAAGTACATGGATCTTTAATCATTTTCATCAAATAGATGCTTCAGGGGTTTTCATCAACGACAGCTGAGATTTTATAATGATAATAGATTTTTTTCCCTCAGGGGGAAAGATAAGCTCAATTTAGATTTTGATGAGACTTTGATGCAGTGATGAGATTATCTAGTAAATCACTCGACACAATCAGCGGTTAAAGGATCAATTTAACTTGTAAGTCACCACTGCCTCTAACTCAAAGAAAACCGGGAAAAGCATGAAAAGCATTTATTGATAACAGGAGGCGTGTGGCGCAGTGGATAGAGCGTTGGTGTTTGGATCAAGGGAGCACAGGTTCAAACCCCACTGCAGTCAGCATGTCGTTGTGTCCCTGGGCAAGACACTTCACCCCAAATTGCTCCTGTGGGGATTGTCCACAGTATTGAGTATGTAAGTCGCTTTGGATAAAAGCGTCTAACAAGTAATGTAACAGGTTTTAGTCAATTTCTCTTCTTATTTGAGGCAAGGACATTTCTCTGCTGGATTTCAACAGCATCTGATCGGATAAAAGAGTAACGTTTGAAACAGGCACTGCTGGATGAATGTAGATATCCGTGAATGGGACTTGGTTAGAGACATTCTTTTGGAAAATAAACCTCAATCATCACTAGGAGTAAAGCTTAAAATATATTATCCATCCTGTCCCACTTTGTTGTTCCATGTTTAGGCATACATGTGATTTTGTTAATCCTACCAGTGCTCATCTCATTCAAAACTACTTAAGAGAAACTCTTCAACAAAATTCCCAGCAGGATCTGCCTTTTAATATCAACAATAAAAACAGTCAGAAACAATTGTGGGTTTTAGTCAAAGCAAGCATGTACAGTAGTAGAGCTGTAAGAGTACAATACAATCTGCAAATACGCATGACAAATATAACTGAATATAACAAAAGACTCTAGGCTGAACAGAAGATTACATTTAAAATAACTGAGGTCCACTTGTTTCTCTGTTAAGAGGCCACTCACACACACTTAACCTGTGTTAATGTGTCCATGTGAAGCAGGAGGCCTCAGCAATATAAAGTCAACATCAGCAGCTAGCAGTACAGCTCTTCTAACCAGCATGAGAAACTGTTTTCAACTAAAACTGGTGGATTTAAAAAGTAAAACCGATGCTTTCAGCAGAAAACTTTCAGAGAACAGGGGAAAAGCTTGAGCAAAACTGTGATCACAGCAAAACAAAAAAGCAAGAAATAATGTTGTGGAAAAACTGGAATTGAATAAGAAACTATTACTAGTACGGTGTCAAAAACCTGAAAACAACCTTGCAAAATGATATCCCTGTATCAAGCCAACATGTGCTATTAGCCTGTATGGAGCTCCACCCTTTGAGGCAACCAGGAAGAATACAGGATCAGTACATTCAGTTGGTGTTATAGAGTCTTCAATGGATAGGCCTCTAACCGTGCAAATATCTGTAACTTAAACCTTCAAGTTTTTAGTGAACGGTTGGTCCACTGAATCGAAACATCCTAAATTAAAAACATGTTAGAAAAAACACATAACTGTAAGTATGGTACTGCCATAAAGTCCAGCATGAAACAGTTAAAAATGTCAGTCAGGTTAAAATGGCCATCTGAGAGAAAAGGCCACTCCTTTAGGGATGGAAGCCCCCGTTGGTCCGGGCTGGTCCAACGCCTCTGTCCTCAGTCAGTCCTCTGCTGGGTGCATTCGGTTGAAATCCACTGCCAAAGGAACTCGGAAAGGAAAATGTCAAACATAAAAACAACCTGATGGGCACAGGTCCAGCATGTCTGGTGGTCAGTAGGGGGCCACGTCAGTAGTTCTTTGCAAGTAAAAATCTGCTTAGCTACAGAATGTTTTTGAACTCTTTGAGTCCCAATGAGCAGCCGTCAGCTGTCAGTCAGGGCTCCCTGGAGTACAGAAGGTCGGTTGTGTTAGCGGTTATGTAACAGGCTGTCAAAGACACACTTGGACAGACTGTCCCATGTGACCAGGCGAGCAGCCAGTGAGTGAAGGAGACTGTCTATCACTCGATCAATCGTTAAGGCGACAGTCACACAGCTCCTTGTGGATTCTCTTGCGTATACGCGGCATGTCCTCCTGACTGAAGAGCAGAGGCTGCCTCACCGAGAGACAGCGGCAGTACTGACAGAGCAAAACACAGAGAAAAGACCGATTTTAAAATCATGAAATGTAGATGGGCCAGACATGTTTATCTGCCTACCTAGCTTTTGGTAATGAATGATACAATGAAAATGTAGTTAAAATATGCAATGTTTTTTTGGTCAAAATCTGACCCAAAGTGCAGTAAGGATGAAAAAGAGCTATCAATGAAAAGAAGAATAACAAGTGGCAATAACACACTCTACTAGTATCTCCCCCTCCCCTAAAGTGCTTAGTGAGGATTTCTACAATCCACAACAACCCATCTAGTTGTGAGAGCCAACCACAACACCAGATTGGCAAAAGTATGTGTTCAATGACCAACCTAATTCAACCTGATGTGCAAACTGCCGACTTTATGCTTTGTAGGAGCACAATTGTCAGGTGAAGAGAAAATGAGTGAGTGGCCGGCACTTGTCGTGTGTGTTTTTTGAGAGAGAAAGTGAGAGAGAGACAGACTTTATGTAGTTTATATATTTTTTTCAAATATCATATTTATGTCGGGCTATTCCACTAATTGCCTCCAGGCTGGTTGTGGCCCGCTGTCGGCCATTGAATAGGCCCGACGTAAACAATGACAGAAGCTTCCCTACGGTGTCTTTCCCCTCTCAGAGACTCAGCAATGATCGCACTCGAGTCGAAACCTGGGGCAGAAAGACACTGGAGGCACAGCTCTGTTTATATTTCCAGGAAGAAAAACAGATGAAGCAGAAAATAGAGAGAAAACAGGGACAGAACATGATGAAAAGAGATCAAATAAATCGGTGATAAACGAAGGACCGAAGGACAGTTGAATAGCGGGAATGAATAATGTCTAACTTCGAGGACGAAGACTCCACAGTCGCTGTCGTTTCTCTGCTGAGGAATGCCCTGAGGAGTCAAAATGTCACAGTCAAACAGGAGCAAACATGTCATAGTTACATCTTCTTCTAGAATGAAATGCTGATGGATCTATATGTACTAATCTACTGTGCATGCATACAATCATTACATCAAGGTATTTAAAAGTGATGTTCAGGGTTAGAGTCGGTCAACAACATTACTGACAAAAACATTGTGTTTGTTCAATAAATGGCTTAATAAAAGAATAAATCCAGCAGATGTGAATATAATTATTATATGCTGGAATTATTTTTAGCAGAATGCTTTTTATACTTTAGTATAATTTGAATGGTATTGCTGACTTTGTGGTTCACTCTAATCATTTGGGAAATACAAGTAGAGATGTTTTTGATACAGTTTTTGTAGGAATCGGGTAGCAGGTGACACATGTTGTTGTTTCTATGTAGCATTATTAATCTTAAAAATGTCATGAAGACGTGATATTGGATCGTTGCATAGACTCCTAGCGATCGTGCATTTAGGCTGTAATGGAGGCATTTTCCTCTAAAGGTTTCGACACAACTCTATAAAGAAAGAGTCCTCCACCTTTTGCTTTGGACTAACATCAACTGTGGCAGGCAACATAAATGTTTCCAGGACACAAGGTGAACACAGCGTGAGCAGAACAGTCAGGGTTCAAGGTCACCTTGATGATGGTAATCTTCCAGCCTTTCTGGAAAGCTGTCTGCTGCTTCTCTCTGGCTTCAGACTGAAGGTACTTCATTATGTTCTGATAGTGAAACACACACAGAACACAATTATGGATTGTCCCAGCAGCAAACATTTTCAACAAACAGCAATATAAATTCAGTTTTCATAATAAAGATGGTTATGTGCCAGCATTTTAAAGGGAGAGCAGATATAGTATCATCAAGAAATCAACACTTCTCAGTCTTTCATGCAGATGGTGAAAAAACGAGCTACATTTGAACCTGAAAATGATATGGCTTGGGGTCCGTAATTTGTCTTTCACAAATGAATCTACTAATTTACTATCAAAGTAAGTTCTGCTTTATTACAGCTTTATGGCGAAAAACCTGGATTTTCAAAGAAAGCACTCTGTCTATGTGCTCAAACTGAGAAAGCAACCATTGATCGTGTAGAGTCGCTAGCTAAGAAATTATGGACCGATCATTTATGTGAGCAGAGAAAAACAGGCCAAAAACAAACAACGATGAATTCCAACCCAAAAACATCCAGAAACACAGAGGCTCTCACATCTGTGGTGTGTCTGAAGACGATGCCTTGGCTGTCATAGTAGCTGATGGTTTTGGTTGCCATGGTGACCGTAATGAGAGACCAGTGGATTTCTAAATGGATGGGGAAGAGCAGCAGCCACTTGGAGAACAGGTCAACCTGCAATAATCCCACAAATAACATAAATACAAATTAGAGCTCTTCAAATGCCAACACTTTAAAAAGTCAAACTACAGGACAAACAGGTCCTTCAGCATTCCTGTTGAGCACTAGTTTGCTGGCTGATTTCATTTATTCCAAGTTTAAAAGTAGGCACTACAAATAAGTCAGAAGTTAAAATGTGAATTTCAGCTTTTGAAGCCACTCTTAAAACAACTGGAAAATGGCTAAACTGTTGAATCTTCATCCTTACTTTTTTAGTCCATCTCTTCACACCCTCGTAACCCTTGGCAACAAGCTGCTTGTGGAAAAAGCTGTTGAAAAAATGAACCTGAGATAGAGACACAAAAATAAATTACTTTAAACACATTTCACAATTAAAAGAAGGACACATTGTGCTCATGTTCAGGCTCATACTTATTTTACATTTATATATAAATATTCTTTGTTTTGAGCCAACAAACACATCCTCACTACCTTGTGTTGTGTTGCCTCCATGATGAGTTCTCCATACATGTTGATGATCTGAGCAAACAGCAAAACACACAGTTTTAATGTAAGATCCTCACTAAAACAAACATATTTTATACTTCTTGTTATCATTGCCGGATATGAGTTTTAGAGTGACTAATGCGTTCGAAGTTAGAAGAAGTGTGATGGAATAATCATTTGATGTCACTGTACAACGCTTCATCTGTGTTTACCTGGTCATTGAGCCAGTTTTGTTCCTCCAGTGTGCTGAGGTCCTCCAAGCCCAGGGTGTGTTTGTTATACGACAACATGAAGCCTGCGATAGGAGCAGAGGCCAGCCCCGCCCTGTACCGAGTCATCTCCCTTTTGATGTCCAGGCCCCTGAAACAAAAACAAGAAGATCAAATGAAGTAGAAATGTTATACAAACCTACGACCTTTTCATTAATACCCTCAAGGACATTTGAAAAGAGTGACATTTCATAAAAGGAAAGAGATCCCATGATAGCATTTCTTAAAAAAGGAAGGATTAAAGGTTCGAACAGAAACGAAGCTGCTCGTGTAATTTTAACAACCGTGCTTCCCAAGAGAGTTTTAACAATAGAATAATCTGAAAACCATATTGGCTAAATTTGGAAAAATTATAACATAATAACATGCCATGCCTAGATAATAAATGGTTCCATATGAACTGTAAATAACACAAAAGTAGAGTTGTGTTATATAAGCCCCACATAACCAGCAAACTCCTATTTACAAAGCTTCATCATTGTTTATGGCTTATATGTTTTACCTAATTCTTGTCAACCTGTGACAAGAATTACTACTTTAATGTGTGATTGAGGGATTCAGATAAACCATCAAGCAGTGTGTGTGTTTGTGTGTGTGTGGGGGTTTGGGTGTGTGTGGGTTAGTAGACTAACCGGTTGCTGAGGTGAGTGTTGCCTTTCTTCTTCAGGTGTTCCAGGACATCATTCTCACTTAGAGGATTAAAACTTCCATACTTCATGTAAAAGCTCTCCAGAAACTCTGAAAGATTAGATAGATGATCTGCTAGCTTAACAACACCAACATGTTTTGTTTTCTCTGAGCTTAACACCCACATTTCTTTGGATTGTTTTACTTGAGTAAACATACACAATGCTGGTATTTGCACATTGATTACCAATGAAACAGTATTCCCTTGCAGTGTATGACGAACAAACATTTATGCTGTCATAGGAACAAGAACACAAAACATTTTATTTCAAGGAAGAAATAATTATTTGTATTGTGTCTTTAAATTGTTAAAGAGAAACATTGGATACCCATTGATTCATAAAACATGCAGAGGACCACTGTTTTCATGAAAACAATTTGTGTAGGAAATTCAGTTCTTCTAGGAAAATGCCCCATAAACATTCTGTGTGTATGTTTCAAGGATGAGGTCACATGGTTTTTATGATTATCATATGACAGGAAAAGTGCAATCCCCAAGACTTTGTGTGTTAAAAAAGATCAATGATTTACTACGCTTCAACAAAATGAGAACAAATCTTACCGTGGATCATATCCGTAAGCTGCTCCAGGCTTTCTTTATTCTTCCTCTCTCCATCTATCACTTGTCCATTGGTTCCTTCAGAGGGTTCTTTGCCCCACACCTCCTCCACCCCCCCCCTGTCCCAGGTTTCAGAGTTACAGTACAGCCGGTGGTCTCTTAATGCCCAGCTGTGCTGCATGCTGCACACTGTGATTGGTCCCTGGAACGAAGGAGCAACCGGAGCTGGGTGAGAAGCATCCACCTCCATGAGTGTGGAGCAGTGGTCATTTGTTGGTGAAGCGTCTTTTCCATTGGACTGAGTTACTGGTACAGTTCTGTCAGGTGTCTTGTCCACCTGCATCTCAGAGGCCAGGTCCTTGGGAGACCCTGACATTGAACCTGGACTGGACAGCAGTGAGATAGATACAAGTCCATTTTTCGTTACACTCGTCATCACGTTACCCTCTTTCGTCTCCTCCTCAGTGTCACTCAGGTTTACAGTGTCTCCATTTGCAATGGGAGAATTAACTGAGCTGGGGCAAGTTTGCTCTCCATGTACAACCTCTGAATCATTGTTTTGACCCTGCTTCTGCATTGAAACGACTGGAGATATTGCATGGATTTTTGAATGAATGAAAACACCACTACCTGCCAACTTTCTTTCACCATCTACTTCCATTTTTGATGCAGACGTAGCTATCGCCCTTCCCCTCGCCCCTCTCCCTCTAACTAATGGGAATCCCCTGCCTGCCATTCCTAGCATTGCAACATCCCTGCTACAACTGCCTACTTTCCCACTAACCCTTCTATCAACACATCCCCCTTAATCTGCCCATCTTTTTTCTCTGGAGCAACATAGTTCTTTATTGGTCCCTCCTGCAGGGGGACTGTGACGGGTAGAGCACCAGGAGCTTCTGACTCAGTATCAGCAACGACTACAGTCCTTTGCACCTTCTCATATCGATCATGGTCACACTCTGCTTCCTTAACTGCCTCCTTGGCCAAATCAAAACACTTTATCCTTGTTAGCTGGCCATTCACTTTCCTTTTTGGGGTGTCCCCGAGGTCCCTACCAAGCCCCCTTCCTCTCCCTCTCCCCCTTCCTCTGCCCGAAGTATGGGCATTGTGTCCTGCACGGTTGGGGCCACAGCAGTCACAGGCTTTAGGGGTCCTCTTCCTGCCGGACGTACGGCCATTAACTGAGCCCTGAGAGGCGGTAGGTGTCTGTTGAGCGGACCAGGCTGACGCTGGGCTTGAAAAGGTAGTAAGTCCTTCTGCTGGGATTACAACATGGGGCTTGGTTTCAGCAGGAATTGGAGTCGAGGGCTGTGTTGATTCTGAGTTTGAAGAAAGGTCTGTGTGGAGGGGTTTGGAAGGAGTCTGGGTTAGGTCTTGATGGGTACTATCTCCAGGTGGAGGCACCAGAGGTGGAGCTCCTTGCAGAGAAGGTGCTGAAGCAGGAACAGTTAAATGAGTGGATGATGTTGTCATTGGGGATGCAGAGCCGCTGTGAACCATGACGTCCTCCTTTGGCTCTTCAACCCCATCCCCAACTCACCCTCTCCGCACTCCTGTCCTCTCCTTTCCCAGTGGTCCTCTAAACTTTAGATGTTGTGGTTTGTTCCTTCCTTGATTTCCTCCAGGTTTTTTTCCTTCAAGTACTTTTGGTGTGTAGGAATAAAGTTGTCCTCAAGCCTTTTCCACCATAGTGGTCATTGACTCGAACATGGAAGATATCAACCTGTTCCTCTTTGAGAGGTGGACTCTGTTTGGAATCATAACACCATGGTCTTCTTATTAGAAAAAGAAGGAAACGGGAGAGAGAACAAGAGTGAAGAGAAATGTTAGCAAGCTTCTCTAAAACAAATATGTGATGTGCTAAAGTGCAAAGCATGACTCATATAAAATAAAATGAGCCTATTTCAAAACTGAAGAAGCAATAGTTCTAACAAATGTCCTTATGGATATTAAAATAGATAACAAAAAATGTAAAATACACATTTAATTCTTAGTAACAACCTTACATTACCCACATCTAACGTTGATGTTACTCTGTGCAACAGTAAGATTATCTTTAAATTACACGTGGATAACTGTTCAGAAACAGTATGTGATTATGTAGTTTTAGCTTGCAATTATTTCACAAACACACAACACGTACTTAACTGAGACTGCAAGTCAAAAAAGCTTTACTTTTCAAAGAGGTGTTATTTCGTTTGGAAGCTAACCTCATAGCTGCCGTTAGCAAAACAGCAGCCAAACGTATCAATTATTGAGCAGCAACATGAAGGTGTATGAAGATAAATTCACCATAAGCAGCCTTGTTAGGGGTTAGCATATTTGCAAGTGTCTGCTAAAACTACCACAACCAATTTAGTTAATAAGTATACAAACAAACATTCCGTTAGCTCAGGCGGTTCAACACGGGGCTGCAGGGACACTCCAACACACCGTTTGAGAATCTAATGTACTATCCGATGATTAAACTAGCTCAAGTATTGCATTTAACAAATTATGCATAAATTAGTAATTCACTGGAAGCTAGCTAAATTAGCTAGGTTAGCTAGCTGCAGCCAAAACACAGGCGAAAACACAAAGCAGCGACTTCACACATTTCCTCCATTTTCGGTAGGAAGTTGGAGGCTTCTAAAGACACACGTGATGACGCCGATCTGTATTTAAAGTGATATGAAGCACAAGCCAAAAGCATGAAGAAAAGTGAAAAGAAAGACCATTATACTCTACCTTGTCTATGATATAAATTGAGTTGGTCTGACCACGATTTGAAGAAACAACAAATCAAGCAGTCGTCGCTTCTTGATTGCGTCACTGCGTTTGGATCATCTTCGGCTGCCTCCGGATCCCCTCCCGAAGTAACCCCTCCAATTGCTTAATCAATATTTCAATTTCATCTTCCTCTTCAACTGTCTATCCATAAAATTAGGTTTCTATATTGCAGAAGAGACCATTTCTCCATTTATATTTACTTGTATTGTCATTAGCCCGCATGTAGATCACAGGATATATTTTACTCTTAATTTCAAGCAGAGTATTCAAATATATTCTGTATATTTTATGTTTAGATACTCCTCTGAATATATGTATTTTTTTACTGAGAATATGTAGATACAGTTTTTAAATGTTTATCTTTATTTTACTCGATGTTTAAGTACATTTGTAATCCTTGTAGATTGAATAATTTCCCAATGGGATAAGTATCTATCTATCTATCTATCTATCTATCTATCCATCCATCTATCCATCTATCTATCTATCTAAATCTGTATTGCCATAGTTAATAAAGGATCATATTGGTTTTTGAAGAAAAGCAAGGATAATTCTTATCTTTACTATAGAATAACTATTATGCATGATATATTACAAGTATTATTATGGTGTATAATCCCTTTGATCATTATTATAATTTCTAACCACCAGACCACTGACACAGCACACACTGTATCTTGAAAATCTTTAATTACAAAATACAGGAAAACAATAAATAAAACTAACAGTCAAAAGTAAAGAAATGAAGTACAAAATTATCAACAGTAAAATGTAAAAAAAAAAAGGTAAAAAAAGAGAGAATATTAACATAATGTTTACTGGTTGCTTTAGACCAGTAGTTTCCAACATTTTCATAGCAATGACTCTTCTAAAACTAAGAAATCTACCACAGCATTACCTTATTCTTTTTTTTTAACCAACAAAAAACATATTAAAAATATATTTGAGCTTAATTCAAAGTTTCTGCTCAACCACTCAGACACTTCGGCTGCAAAGTTATTGCAGCAGATTATGTATTATAAACAAAGTCAGTCTGTTGCTATACATTTCCATTTGTACATAAGGTCAGTGCTATACCACTCTCTACTTGCATGATCAAAAACAACAGGCATAATAAGTCTCTTTACAAGTGTCATTGGGCTCCAGTGATGTCAGATGTTGAGAAATAAATCTAAACACCTAACTTTTCACATACATGTCCTGCATTAATATAGATAGAGGAAATCTTTTGAAAAGCTTGCATTTTTAATAAAAAATATAGGAAAATATTGTTTAGGGTAGATGTGTCTTTACTTAAGTTGCTTTTTATATTGGAACCATGTGCAGGTACAGTTATTTCTTTACAATTTGTACAGAAAAATAAAGATGTAGGCCAGACCTTTTGGATCAGCTGAAATATTATTCATCGAAAAGATGAATGATTTATTTCCCATTAGAACAAGCTCACAACCATCCTGATATTGTGATTAAAGAGGGTAGGAACAATGGTTTATATGAGAGTGATCACTTTTACACAGTTGCATTCTATATTTGACAGCTCATGTTGTCTGCACTTGAACTGCTATGATAAACAGAAGAGAAGTGGATGTTGGGGATGTTCAAGAGCTTGGTGCGGCAGATGATGACATCTGCAGAGTTTGGGCCTGAAAGAGATCATTGGTAGGGTTAAGTAGACAAAATATGACAATTATAATGCTTTTATAGAAAACAGTAAATGTATGCTATTGGCTTTGTGATGGAATGCCATATAGTTATTAAAGAGATAAAAACAGCAGTGAGTTACTCGGTAAGAACCATTACCGATCAGAGTGTGGCGTTGATAGCTGGAGTGTGTATGGTCTTGAAGACTGTGGCCCCTTTGTTCCCCCCTGCTGTTAGCACCTGGAGCTGCAGCTGGTAAACACTGTCAGCCTGAAGACCATAAAGTGGCACCGACCGCTGATACTGTGGAGGGCAAAGCAGGGTAAGTTCACAGACACACACAAAATATACACTATTCATGCTTCACAATAACACAAATATTGTACAATATTGAATATCACAAGACTCTATTATGTACTATTGGATTTGTTTGCCCTTTTTTTATTTCAAATTAAATATGTTAATTATTGTTTTTTTATCTGACCGTCTTCTCTGCTGTAACAATGTACATTTCGTTGTTACGCTCATGATTCCCCATTTTAAATGTATTTTAATCAGCTTTTTCCTTTTATAATTTGTGTGTTGTTTACTTATTATATCTTTTTAAATACAAAATTAAAAGAAATAAGGAGAAATGTCCCTTTCATATTTCTAAGGAGTTTTCCTCTTGCTGGTAATATACAATCCAGTCAATGTAGACCTGTCTTCGTGTCTCACCGGTGCGATTGTCTGCGTCTGGGAGATGAGTGTGTCCTCCTGCCCCTCTCTTGCCGTGGTAACCCCTGATTGCAGCGTCCAGGTGAACTGGAAGCCCTCCACAGCTGCAGGGTCAAGTGCATGCTGGGACATCCTCCAGCGAAGCGTCGTGAGCAGGGTGCCATTGACTTGTTGGAGGTCTGCGGTCAGTCTTTCTGGACGCAGTACCACCTTTCTGCCTGCCAGGAGGCGCTCTTTCAACAACAGAGGACATTTGTCAGTGTGCATAAAACCGTTTTGCAACAAAAAAAGTTTTATTAGCAGAACTTCTGGAATTTTAGGTTTAACCTTTTATGAAGCAAATGTCTATAACTTGCCACAAATGTATGTAAAAAAAGCCATACTCTACTTGTAGCTTCGTATAAATAAAGTTAGAATCCTTCAAACAAAAGATACGATGAGATAAGATAAAGTTCTATTCATCCCCGTAGGGAAACTCAGGTGTTTTAGCAGACACAGAAATAAGATTGATACACAGGATAGTACAGGTAAGAGTTCACACAAGGATTTATAAAGAATTGGGCGATGCTGTTTACATATATACCAATACGGGTGATTTGAATATCAATATATATATATAAATGTCTGTGTGCAAGTGCAAGTCCAAAGTAGGTAGATACGGTGCATGTTCATATTCTTAATGCAGCACCTCTTGTGATCATTGTAATGTCAAAAATGTATGTTACATCGTCTTAATTGTTCTTTTTGCATTTATTTAGAATAAAATAGAAACATAATTACACTTTTTTGACACTAGCAATCATGAAGCCATAGGACCTTGGCTTGACCTTAGTTGTTATGATTTAGTTTTAAAGGATTATTAGTCATTTTGAAAGCTATTTAGTATTTCTTTAAGCAGTGTAATGCTCTATAGACATGTCCCTCATAGAAAGTGAAAATAATTCTGTGATGATATATAGTCTCACCTTCATTGTTGCAGGGCAACGCTTTACCTCCTCTAACCTTGATGGAGGAGCAGGTCGGGGTTGTAACCCAGGCGAGGGCCTCTGTCCCCGGGTCAGCCTTCGTTGATACGGCCACCCTGTACTTACAGGCAAACTGCAGGCCTGTGATGGTGTGATGGGTGCCCTGGAGAAAGAAAATCCAGCCAATTTAAGGATAAAAAGAACTTTAAACTGTACACAGCTGCTTGTTAAAACAAACATATTACAAGGTTTCCTAAAATACACACATGACCTCTATTTTTGTTTGGAAACCTGTCTCACATAAGCAGCTTGTTAGCTCCATGTTCAAATAAACATTTCTGTTTGAAACAGCACATGGCAACTTTGCAGGTTGGCGAGAAATTGTTTAACTGTTAAAGAAACGTTGAGCTTCAACAAATAGAAAATCATGCTCTGTGACGCCAGCAAATTGCAACCAGCACTTTGATATTTATCAAGCCACTGGGTCTGTGATCATTTTAGACGAGAGGTCAACACCGGGTCAACAGCGGGTAAAAATGTAATGTTGGTGAGTAGTTTTCTCTTGATGAAATGCTGTGAGCAGATACCTAGTGCACTGAGATACCTAGTGCACTGTATACACTTAATAACAGTTTGTCTTTTAAAAGGCTCCTCTTTATTGCAGCTACTTCATGATTTGGGACTAAAATTGCGCATTTTTAAGATTTGGGGGCCATAAATGAAAATGTAAAGTAGATTTTGTTTAACATATTTAATGGTTATAACTAAGATAATTCTGCAAATCACTGTCCCTTAACTCCTTCTCAGTCAAACCCCTTTCTTTATTTTCAATTGTATATATGTATTGTTAGGATATTTTAGCCTTGGATTCAACATTGTGATGATAAAAGATATGTGAGTTCAAGAAAGAGCAAGATGATAGTGGAGAGACAAGGTTACACAAAGAGTGATCTTAGTTGAGCTGATCAAATCTGATCTCTAATACAGTCATGCACACAAAAAGACACAATAACAATGCTCACATAGAAACAAAACAGCTACAGATTTCACGCACACAGAGACAAATAAAACTCCTCCAAAAATGACTGGTCCAGGATAGAAATACCTGAACAGTTGTGGTTCTGTCTGTGCTTGTAATATTTGTACTGCAGGTATGTGGACGCCACCGCAAAATGTATGGACCCCGATGTTTCTGCTTGCCTGTAAAGCAAAAGACAGACAGATACAGCATAAGTGGAATGTTTGTATTGTGTTAATTATTATGAATTTCACAGTTTGAAACCAAAAAAAAAACAATTTGATGATGCACATTTATGAACTTCCTGCCAAAATCAACTCACCGTGGTGAGGCCACTTCCAGAACACCTTCACCTGCAGCTGGTCGTCATGGTAATGAGGGGCGGCGACCTCCAGGCGCAGGTTACCAGGGTTAAGGGAGGATTCAGGGTGAGGCAAAGAGGGGGAGAGGGGGATGTCAGGGGAGGAAGGAGAGGAGGATGAGAGGGAAGGTGAAGAGGGAAGAGATGATGAGGATGATGAAGATGGGAGCTCATTGGAGAATTCTTCACCTTTAGTGGAGGAAGAGAGGAGACGAGAAGAGACGGTGGAGAAAAATGAAAAATGTCACAACTTTCAACTTCAGCTGATTTTAAGGTATTTGTTTGCAATAAAAAAAGCGCAATAAAAGTTAGAAAATATAAAAACATATAGCTAATACAAGACTAGCCTTGCCATTTAGAAAATATGTTATGTTGTCAGATAACTTTAAATGTATAGACCTCCAAACAAACTGAAACCTAAGCTTTGAGTCTCAAAGCAGTATTTAAAAAAAAAAAAAAATGTTGTACTCCATTCTTCAGTAGCTCTTTTTGAGTACCTAACTGGCAACTTCGCAAACACATTTGAATGACTGAATGTTTGAAACCTGTTATATAACACGTGCTATCTATAAATGTATTATATTGTGCCAGGAATACCATAAACTGGTGCAGAGAGTGCAGCTGGTAGCTAGCTTTCCCGTTAATTCCTTCACTCAGAAGCATTAAATGGCTTTATCTGGCCTACCTGACCCTCATTAGCATTGAGGGAAACCAGGCTGAAACGTGGACTGTGTCAAATATTAATACTGGAACATTATAAATAATTTCCATATTAAATTGTTGGTATGTGGTTTGATAATTGAGCTGCAGCTGGCTATAATCCTCTGCTGGGCTGACCCACAGGTCACCTATAAATACCTCTGTTGCCTGGACGACCATTTACATCGTCACTTTCCATTGTATGTTTGTGTTTAAACTGTGCAGCTGCAGGCAGACAAAATATGCTGACAGACAGTAAATTCAGCTACTTTATACGTACTGAAAACCTTAACTCAATAATGTATGGGTCTGTTACCAAATGGGCGCGATGGAGTGTACAGTATTAACTAAATGCATGGCAGGATAAGTTTTACAAATGAGTGAGTCTATATTTAAAGCTGGAGTTGCTCGGGGAGTCCTTAGGCGGCTGTATTGTTGCAACACAGAAACAAAAACAGTAAAGCTACAGTTTACACTACTCCGGCAAAAACCTTGGTCAACTAAGCAACTCTTCGTTTATTTATAGCCACTAAAAGTGTATTCACTCAAACACAACTGTACAAAACCTTCTGGATATTTGGTTCCTAATTAGATATAAAACATACAGTATGTTCTTAAGCGACTTCGGGATCTATATATCAAATTTTAGAATAAATACAGTATGAAGCTGCATATTCTTTATTACAATATTAGACCCTGCATCATGAACTGCACCAATTTAAACACTTTGCACTTTGGGATTGCGTTTAGCTATGAAAAGTGCTTTAAAAATAAAATGTATTATTATTTGTATCATTATTCAACTCAGACAATATTCATTTCTGTATAACATCTTCATATTGATAGACATTAAAAAGATAGCCAAAAAAAAAGTACTCCAGATCCTTAAATGCATTTCAATCGCAATCCAAAAAATTGGATATAGTTGTATGTGAAATATCAAAAGTATACCATGATGAGGACAATTGTTTGTTTACTTACCTGTATGACTTATTGTGTTGACGACAATTTGGGCTCTGGGACTTTTCAGCCTCTTCTGACCCCAGTAAGCCACCGTCTGGACGGACAAGAAGTAGGAAGTAGCTGGCAACAGACCCTGCAGCCACATCTCACACTGTGCCTATAACACATCAAATGTATGGTTTATTTGTCTTTGCGATTGGTGATACGTGGCTACTTCTTAGTCTGACATTTACATTTGCTAGAATTTAACCTTGGTGTGATAGAAATGGTACAAAAATACATTCAAAAGCTAACTCAGGATCACCACTATAGCCATCAGAGTTATTATCTTCATCATCCCTACTGTCATCACGAGTGTTGTGCCCTGCTTTGTGACTGACGGTCCAGACCTGTTCTGCATTCGTCTCCTGTTTGACTGACAGCTAATTAACAGGCTCTTAGTCAATCAGGGCTGTCTGCCTGCGTGGATTTGAGCTAGTCACAACAAAGAGATGCTTGGATGATAACAAGTGTGTGTGTGTGTGTGTGCGTGTGTGTGGTTCTGTATGTGCGCACACTTAACAAAGAATGAGACAAAAGTAAGTTAAAAGCAGTTTCTTGGTGACCTGCAGACAAAATGGGGTTGAAGTATTTCCATTACGCTCAAGATAGACAAAACATATGGCCTTTACAGCTCTGTGTGTGTGTGTGTGTGTGTGTGTGTGTGTGTGTGTGTGTGTGTGTGTGTGTGTGTGTGTGTGTGTGTGTGTGTGTGAAACAGAGAGAAGCCTGGAATTGTATTCTGGTGCTTAATGTCAGTGAACATTATATGTAAGAGGCTGATGTATATTTAAAAGCACTGATTCACCAGAGGTTTTTAGGTATTTTTTTCCATGTTTTATATACTTCCTAAGGATTTCCCCTTTTACAGTTTTTTCTTAATGCTAAATCCCTCCAGTGCTGCATAAATTCCTTACTGACATGATATATATTTGAGTACACATCTTGGGAATGTATTGTCATGGGCTAATGGATAGTAAAAATACAACTGCTCTCTGGGTTATGAGAACTATTTTACGCAGCGTAGAGCTGGTATTCTGGTTCCTACCTACCTGTGTGATGCTGCTGTCTCTGTGTGTGTCTAGATGCAGCTGCAAGTAGGAAACACTAGTTAGGGGGCCTCATTTAAATTCCAGGCGTCTCAGCCAAGCAGAACAGAGGACCAGACTAGAGATAAATGGCTCCACCAGGCTCAGTCTGGGATCGCCATCATCACTTAGGATAGTTAGGTCCGTTAAAACTTCCAAACTTTGATGTTTGTAATTCTTTTGTCTCTTCTCTTGAAGTGGACGCTCACATTACAACCTTTAAGTCTAAAGCTGAAAGATCCTTTGCAAAGAGTACTGTTCAGCAGTTTGAAGAATAAATGTTCACTTCACAATCATAAGTGTTGCGTCAAAGCTATAATATCTTTTTTGTTTACTGTGATTATGGGTATTTTGGCGCTGCTGACTGGACTTAGTTGCAACGTGAACATATTACATCACCATCACGCCTATAATCATATAGTTATACCCACCCTGACTGTTATTGCTGCATTAAATGTCATTTTAAAAAGTACAGCAAGAAACCTTTTGCATTTTTTAAGGAGTTACTCTTTGATTTGAGCAGCAAGGAGACAGCAATGATTCACTGTATATTCACTGTAAAATAAGTTCACATCTTAATCAACAGTCTGCAACTACAGGAATGAATAATGATCTAAACATCAGTCATATAACTCTACCTTTGAACAGATATTCTACGATAACAGGACCCTAACTCACTAAAGGCATGTTGTCAGTACAATCTCAGATGCTTTGACTTGAGTTAAACATGTTATCCAAACACAGAAAAGCCACTTCTCTCTGTTGTCAATCTATAATGGCTAAGACGTTGTGTTATTTACCGCTGTGAAGCCAGACCTGCATGTTTCCAAAGCACTCTAACAAAGTTAAGTCCTGAAGAAGATAAGGTAATGTCTGTTTGAGGACAATATTGCATTTTCAGATCCACAAGGAACATGTGCTGAAACTGCAAAAGTAAAGGGAACGCGTGCCTAACAGTGATTTCACGGGGAATACGTAAAACCAGATCTGAAGAGGAGCACATGTAAAAATGATTTGGGTAAATATATCAGCATGTAACATCATAAAACCAAATCGAGAGAACAGTACTTATATTTAAAAGTTAAATCAACTTTAGTGGCATCTAAGCTTCATGTAAAAGTTTCCAGATTTACATACTGTATGTAAAAAAGCTTTTTTCCATCTCCTAATAGTTGATCATTTTTAAATCCACATGCTTTAATGATATAACTGTTTGATATATGTCTATATTTTAATGTCATTCATTCGGAATAAATGAGTGAATCTTACTGTACATGCACCAGTTGCATACAGAAGCTGTTTACAGAACTTGTTCTGTTTGAGCACTGTAAAAAGCAGAGGCCTGTAAAAATCGATGTGGTAATCACAACCAGAGGACAATAAAGAATGTGTGTGTGTGTGTGTGTGTGTGTGTGTGTGTGTGTGTGTGTGTCTGGTGCATGGGTTTACAGACCCAGTAAAATCCATCAGGTGCAGCTATAGATTTGTGTATGTAATGTGTGCCATTTGAATTCTATTTTTTTACAGACCTATTCAAACGCCCAAACTAACGTGGAGGCATTTTTTCGGTACTCACATTAAATGGCTGTTGAAGGTTAAAACTTGTTTATAGGGTTAATCCAATTATTCAACATTATGCTTCATTTTACTAGCTTATTCGCTTTCTTGCCAGCAATAAGATGAGAAGATCTCTTTTCTTGGCCTGCATCTTCATTTTCACCGTGAGGTTGCCAGGAAACCAGTGCAGGCTCCACAAGCTCAATGCTCCTGGCCAAGAAGAGGCATAACCCCCATAAAACCACACATTTACATTTGTACACTTTCTTTTTTTTACAAATGGCATTTCTATTTTTAATTATTGAACTTTACAGGTGCTAGTTGGCAGATTTGTATACCTTTGGTTTCTACGCCAAGCAATCTATTACCTTTATTACGGGATCCTTTCATTGAGTGTGATTATGTTTGTACAAATAAAATGTCCTTACCCCCTGAGTCACTCTGCTGTTGCTCTCCTTTTTACTCTGTTCTGGTGTGCGTGAGTGTGAATGATGTGTGTGCATGTTATTGTGCATATGTGTTTGCGCATTAAGGGTGTGTGTATGTTTGTGCGCAGTATGTGCATGTCGAGGCATCCAGGTGACTCTGTAGTTGTGGACTGGCAGGTCTCCCTCTCCGGGGGGCTCCCAGCTTAATAACACAGACACTTTGACCCCACTTCCCCTCGACCTAGGGAGGGAAAGCAAAAAGTCAAACAACATCACAACACGGATGTAAACAACTGTAAAATAAGGAAGTAGAACGAAAGGAACTTCCTTAAAGGTCAGGTTTATAAGTAAATGCAGTTACAGTGACTGGCAGTTAAATAGATACTTGTTTGACAACTGCTTTCAATTTAGTTGTTTTATTTATCTATGCATGTGCACACATTTTATCATGTCACAGGGAAGCTACAATTTAAGTCCTCACCTCTGATATTAAAAGTTTTAAATCAATATCGCTACTCATTTAAAACATGGTCTGAACTTTACATGAAATTGTTTAGCATCACAGCACACAAATAGAAAGGAAGCTTCTATTTATGATTGGAAGAAGGTCAACGATGAACAGTAATTTGCATGCACACTCCACCGCATTTTATGATTGATAGCCCACAACGGCAGCCTGCAGTCCCGAAAGAAAGCATAGCAACTAACCTAACAAAAAAATAGCAAATACATTCATCCATATAATTTAGACTGCTGAGATACCTTTCAGGGAGCTTGATGCCCGGTTGTGAACCCGTCCAGTCTAGAGTCTGGTTGATCACTCTCACATTTATTGGATGCTCTGGAGTGGAGGGGTCTGCAGAGTGAGATGGTTGAGAACAAATAAATAAGAAGACCATATGAAATTATAATATACATTGTACTCTTCTCAGCCCCAGTGCCTGCATGTCCGTTGCAAAAAAAAAGTCTGAAGATCACTTGCTGCATTTTTTTTTATATGGATTTAGTCATGTCAAGTCACTAAATCAAAGAGAAACTGCAAAAGAAACGGGACATCCCCTGTGATAAGGACACACTGGACATTTTTATCCTAACTGTTCATTTGGACCAATAACATACCAACAACAAAATGTCTTGTTCATCTACTGCCCCATCTTAAGGAAGCATTACATATGAACATCTAGTGAAGACAAATTGGGGTTAAGATTGTGATTCCAAAAAAACAGAGGCCGCTCACCAGCTTGACTGAATTGTCTAATAGCTTGATGTCAAATGTGCAGCCGAGCAAAAATAAAGAAGCTGTTCTGAGGGGGAAATACACATTTCCTCTTGGTCTCATTCAAGGCTAACAGCCAATTAGATTTACAGCATCAAAGGTGAGCGATACTCTCTACTCTCTTTCCAGTAGCTACCAAAACACAGACCGAAACGACCACCACTTCTCAGTGTTTGTCTCCAAAATTAAATCCTGAGGTTACTGTTCTTTCAACACTGGCTCTGTATCCCATTAGAAACTCAAGCCACAATCCTGGATTTGGTTAAAACTACAACATATATCTGATTAGAACTACATCCCCCATGGCAGGCTTCCCACAGGCCACAGGCTATGCAGGGCTGACCCACATGCAGAGATCAAAGTTATGGACCTGCCTTGTTTGTGTGCGTTTCTTTCTTGGGAATACGCAGTGTGTGTCTCTCATGGTCAGCAGTAATTTCTGGATTAGATACAAAACACACCAAGGCCTTTTCCACTGTGTGTGTCTTTCTCAATCAGGAGGTTTTAGTCCAAATACTTTATGAGATGAAGACCTCAAGATGCGTTTCAGAACCAGACATTCCCTCGTAATTACTACTGGCAGGTACAGCGCAATCCTACTATCTGAATATCTGAATATGATCAGGAAAAGGGATTTTCAAATTCAGATTCTCTGTCTGGTTAGCATCAGGTCACAGCGGAGGAACTCCTACCATCCTGATATCTGCCAGCTTCCTGATTTGTGACCCCTGACCTCCAGCCCCTGAATGGTCAGACTAATGAATTGGAAACACAAGACTCAGACTCCTACTGAGGTTTAAGAGTGTGTTTCCTTAACCTTTAACCCTAACCCTCATAATGCATACATGAATACAAATAGACCAACACTGTGTCTTAAAGGAATAACTCAGTCATTTTTGATACAAGCTTACTTGCCTATCAGAGATTTAGATTACCAGGTCAGACCTTAATTTCAGTCTTTTGTATATACGGCTATAGCCAACAGCTACTTAGCATAGTTAAGCATAGAGAAACAGGGGAAACATATATCCTTGCTCTTGTAATATCTACCTTCCAGCAGAGCAGGCAACAAGCAGAACATTCAGAAAGTTACTCCTCCCAGCCAAAGAATAACCCACATAATCCACCATAAAAGCACAAATTGTAGTTTTAACGACTGCTGGCTATAGCCCTAACCTGGAATTATTTTCCTGCAGAGATACATGTAAACGTCTTTTGGAACCTACACAGGGTATCCTTAGGTCACTGACGTGCACATCTCCCAACTCTCAATGGTGCCTAGCTCTGAGTAAGGTGAGCGAATTGTAAATCCTGTTGGGGAATTTTCTGTTTCCTTTTTAAGAGTTTGGGTATGATGTGTCAGAAAAGTAATGTACTGCAAAAAGGGATCTTTTAGTATAGCACAGGGAAATTGATGCATCTCCATAGGCATCTCATGTCTGTGCTCATCTTAATAAAGTAAATACTGTTGAAAATTGCTTATTAAATACTATTTTAACATTTTGAGTGGCCACCAGAAGCTGTTACAAACATACCATGGCACGAGTTGTGTATTTTGTAAACTTTTTTGCATAAGGAATTTATGATTGGATGTTATGTTGGAGGCGGTGGAAAATCTCAGACACCTCTTCATAATCTCCCCTAAGTGCTCAACTGATAGAGACCCTTTTCCAAAGTTCGTTCCAACCTGAAGTCATTATTCACATACAACCATGCTCCAGCCAATCCTGGCAGGGGATTTATATCACCAGCCAATCCTGGCGCAACACCAATATGACCTAAGTCTGCTAAGCATTAGAGCTAGGACCTGTGTGTGTGTGTGGGTGTGTGCATGTGTGTGTTATTCTCACTTTCACCCTGTCTCACTGATCCACAAAAGGGATTTGGAACTAAACCAACTGAATAAGTACTGTATGTGTGAATATGTGCATGTGCAGTTGTGTATTTTCTGCTTCCTGTCCGTGTTTTATGGACTGCCTGATAGTTCTCCTGCTGTGTGTACCTTATCCATCAACTCTGAGACAGATGAAGAACAGGGAAGGAGAGGAAGGGATACCAGTTTTCCTCAGAGAGGTGTAATATCGATCATAAAATGACACAAATGGAATCTGTGTTTTGCTCAGTGTCTTATGACAGAATATTAAAATTCAACAGAAATATGCAGGATGAAACATCCCTCTGTGGGAATCTCGTAACCGGGCTCTAAAGAGCATGTGTTTGGACTGTGTCTGTGTTACCTTTACTGGAGATGTGGTGTTTGCTGGGTGTGGTGAAGCCTCTGCTGCCGTGGCTGTTGATGGCTGCTACTTTGAACTGGTACCAGCGCTGAGATCTCAGATCTGTCAGAATGGCATCTTCAGAAAGGGTCTGAAAAATACAAATACATCATATAACCATGACCTGATGCATGACACTGAAAGACTTTTGTTGAAGATCATTACAGTCTTATATTTTTCTTCATCCAAGAAAAACAATTGTATGTGATTCATAGCAGATTTAAAGACCAACTTGCAGTTTTTCTTGTTTTCTTAAACACATTTTACCATTTAGAAGTTACATTTTTGTAACAGTTCATACACATGACTAAAATGAAAATCGATGGCCAACATGACACATTTAAAGTAACAACAATAGCATAAATATCTTTAAAAAAACACACATTGTTGACACATTTATGTTATCATTCAATCAACCATTACACAATTTGTTCTGGCTTACAGCCAGCTGCTGGTTAGCTTAGTTTAATTAACCAAAGGCTCACTGATTACAAATATATATCTTGTTTGTTTTAAACAGAAGTGTACTGGACTATTTCTTGGAAGTGACTGCATCCTGCTAAGAAACAGAATGGATAAAGATGAAACAACGGGAGACGTAACATGTTAATCAGAGCTTTAGAGTTGCTGGCAGGGAGATTTTGTTACCTTTGAACAGACCATGCTAGATGTCTCTTTGCTAAGATAACCAGATGCTGGTGGTAGGTTCATTTCAAGCGTGCAGACATGAGAGTGTTATCAATGTTCTCATCTAATTTCTGGCGAGAAAGGAAATATGCATTTTTCCCAAGACGTAATTTTGTTGACTTAACATAATTTCAGCTCATTCAAGTTTTTAATACTTAAATTACTGTGATTTCAATAGTTTTAACAGAAACAATTTGTACTGTTCAAGCCCACGTTAGGCACGAATATTCCATCATCTCTCACAAATCCATATTATATCTTCTTTCAAAAATATAAACATGGGACCTCCATACTTTAGAAATATAAGTTTCACAAATTAATGAAGTGGAAAGTCAGATGACCACTGTCGGAATGAAATTCCATCCATTTGCCACAATTATGGTTTACATTTCTGAAGAAAGATTCTCGTGTTTTGTCTCCCTGACAGTGCAAATGTAATCAACTGCTTAAAATAAAAACACACACACACACACACACACACACACACACACACAAGTTGCCATCTATTTAAGTCTATAATGAGCGTTCAGTCATTCAGACTCAGCCGGTGGAACGACTGTGGCTGCCTGTGGTTCCTTTTTAAGCTCTGCTTATTTACCTAACCTCACACAGACACACGCACACACTCACTCACTCACTCATACACACACACACAGACGCAGGGTTTACCCTGGCAGAATGTGCGACTGGCTGGGGTGGAGAGGTTTAGACAGCAAGGCAGCAGACTGATGAGGTGGAAACAAAGTCTAACATCCATCTCCATAGCTGAGAAGTTTCATCATTCGAGGCAAATTGAGAGTTATGAGTTAAAGATATGTTGCAAACGTTGTTGCGCTGTCCCACTGTTACAGGCACAGGGAAGCATTTTTTATAGCTTCAATGAATCTTGGACATGTCACATTTGTATCTATCAGCGTCCCATTTCACAGCTTATCTCCCCAAATAATATTGAGAGGATGATATCACCATCTCTTCAAATGTGAAAAGATTGATCAAAAACATGAATTCTGCTTTATTATTTAAATATTTAAAAATCCTAATGACCCGGTTTTTAAAGTTGAAACGCTCCTGATCACTGAAATTACCATGGCAACAGTAGTCCATGGAGAGGCATGGTCCTCGCTGGGATGGATCCCGGCGTTCCAGCGGGACTGGAGCACATAGACGACCGGCTCAATGCTGACATTAAATTTGGAGACCCACACCACCCGAACACGACCCTCTGAATCCTCCACGAAGCTCATCTCTCTGCGAGGCTTCAGAGGAACCCCTGGGGGGACATGACAAAATACATTAATACAATTATTATTGAATATTAGTGATGTTATTTGAAAGTAAAAATAGATATACACAACATCTAATAACAGGAACTGATTTTGAGATTAATTGTTGAAGGAAATAAGTGCATGATACGTATTCATTTGTGCATAAAAAGAATAGGATGATCCCATTAATCATGCAGCAGTTGTTATTGGAGTATACAATGACTTGATTGAGTTATGACATTTTGTGGATCAGAAACTCAACTTAAAGCAAAAATAGAAATATCACTCAACAATATTTGTTTGGGTTTAATTATTATGGCTGTCCAATCTTCACCACATAGGCAGTTTGTAGTCCTGACTAGCTCCACACAGACTTTAGCTGGAGCTTTTTAACCACAACGCGGCCGTCTGGGACTTCAGAAGGAGTCAAGCAGGCAGTATTTAAGGATCTTTATTACATTAAATTACAATTACATTTATGTGGCATATTCTGTTAACCAAAGAGACATACATACATTTAAACACCATAGAAACAAGAGCTAGCAATCATCAAATCACTAAAACAACCAAAAGCATGTTCAGTGCTATTAATAATAAGCACTGTCGGCCAATGATAGCATTTCAGCGGACAGAAATACTTTTTAAATGGCTGCTTAACAAAGGATTAATATTAGTATTTTTACTGTGAATCAGCACAGTGAAATACTAATTTAAACAATTGATTCCTGAAAGAAGTTCTCTCCATCAGTTCAGCAGCCAATAAACAATAAAAACAAGCTCCAACCTCACCTTTATACAGATTGGCTGGTGCTTGGCATGTGTGCCCACAGCCATTAGAGCAGCATTTCCTGGGGGAGGGACAATGCTGGTCTGACGAGCAGCTCTCCACGCAGGCCGCAGCAAATCCGGTGGCTTTTTGAGGCGGAGGGCAGTCCCCCTGACGAAATGACCTCAGAGAGGTCAGAAACTCCCGGCTCGTCACACACTCGGTCTGCTTCTGAGAAAAATAACAGGGGGGGATGTTATCATTACAGCTAACACAACAGAAATAATGTATAAACACACATATGAGGGCAGAAAAACACACTGCAGAGGTGAAAGTGTTTCCTTTGGTAAACTCCTACTGACTCTTTGAAGGCAGCCCTTGAGATTTGGTCTGAAAGGGGGGTCATGTGTGTATTATTGTGTTTGTATCTCACATGGCTGGAGATCATCATAATGTAAACACTAGCTTTAGCTAATAGTTCTGAATTACCCAGTGTTCCCAACCGGCCAGCCATTCAACCAGTAACATGCTTCAGTTATTGTGATGAAAAACTAATCTGAAGACCACAGCGACTGGCTTTACAAATAATCATTTAGGGCCACACACATTATACACATAACTTTTGCACTCTCACATGTACATGTATAAGCTCACACACATGTTATTCATACTACACACATAAGCTTGCATAACACACACACACACACACACACAGGAATACTCAGTCATGGCTTACACAGTCAGAAAATAGCTTCAAGGTGCCAACAAAAGCATGTTTCTGGAGCAGGAATGACACAGCCACCAAGGGTGTTGTGACACTAAGCACACACTAAGCACACACTAAGCACACACTAAGCACACACACACTAAGCACGCTAAGCACTCTCTTTTTGTCTTACCTCACACGACTTTGGTGAATGCACCTTCCTGGTTTCCCACAGTTCTTTGCATGGCTGAAGGCACTACACATACACAAATACATAGAAATAAACAGAATGATACAATTATAAAAGACAACAATTGTATATCAACACGTTCTTCAAATAAAATGCTGTTAAACCGGAGGCGATACCTTGTCCTCTTGTCAGCTCATTTCTCATGCTACCAGTTGTTATGTTTAGCTATGCTTCAGCCTGATATTTAACAGATCTATTGATCTATTTCTACATCAGAAAGTAAAAAAAACATTTCCAAAAGTTTCTAAACCAAGTGCAATATAACTTTCTTTGTCCACAGGCCAAATGGCTAGTGAATACATTGAATATTACCTGCCACTGAATTGATTGCTATTTCTGGGTATCTGTACTACATGTAAGGTATCGACCAAAAAACTCCCAAGTAGTATCAAGGTATCTGCAGTCCACCCTTTCTGTACCCAGATCTAGAAAACATGACTTTTTTGTATCGTTTTGCTTGGAGCATTCTTCGGTTTTAGCAGTGTGTGATTGGCCATCTACCACAGTGGATAAACCAATATGGTCTGTGGTGTGGTGAGGTTGAACTTAGTGTTTATCACAGAATTGGCAGTTAATATTTAACAGCACCATTTTTACAGTCAAGGGTAACATTTGGGGTTTTTCAAATGATACCAGATTACGTTTATTTCACCAGCATTTTACTTGTGCTTATTTTGAGCCCATTGTCTTTTCCTTTAAATAGCTGAGTTCTGAGGAATTGTTAGAACAAGGATAAATGACAAAGTGTCAGAGTTTTAGCATATCCAGGGCTCTCAATGTTTAAGCTGTGAGGGAACAGAGAGAACACTCACTCCTGGAACACACATGCACACACTCATCTGGTTTGCCACCTCAATGAACTGGTGAATGATGGCTCTTACCAAATTAAAACCAGACAACATATAAAATCTGCGGTTTCACCCCAACCTTTTCCCCCTCCTCCCTCCCTCACTCCCTCTGTCTGTCTCCCTCAGCTCCACAGTGTGCCTGGCTTCAATCATTTCTCCGGATGACTCCATCTCACTGATTCCAGGGAACAAAAACTATCAACAAAAAACTATAAAACTTCATCTTTTATACAAATAAATGGCTACTGTTGCATTAAAATGATTCTCCATAATCCTAGGCAGTTTTAAAAAGGCTAATTTGCAGTGTGAAGACTATAAATACATTTAGGGTTATCATCACCCTCTAGCTATGCATTATAAAACCATGTAAGCGTTCATTTAATGTACTCAATAAAAGACATTAACTTGTTGCTGGGATTCATAGAGCATTAACAAACCAAAGCCAGTCAAGCCACATGTGCTGGTTTCTTAACATAAAATGGATTCTCAGTGGGAATCATGATAGCTGTTCAATGTTGTTGTTGCTTCATTTGCTACAAGTCAAGCTTGTGTTAGCTAAAAGCAACACTCCACCCTGAAGTCTCCCTAAAGAGTAGTAAACACTCTTGCTCTGTATGCTTGAAATACGACAGTAAAAATGTTTTTCTCCACAGGGCTGTAGTCAGATCAAATTGATGTCGGCTACAATCGATTCCAAAATTATCAATAAATAAATATAAATATAACAAATAAATGATGTCGACTAAGCTTTGTGACCAACGTGTTACCGCACATTGGTGCACCTCGTTGAAAAACAATTGTTTTCTATGGATGGCTTTTTCAAGATTGTATAACTTTACCTTTTGGGGTCCTACAATAATTTCAATTTATTTTATATTTTATTTAATAAAGAGGTAAAAATCTATCAATAAACATTGTCTCCTTAAACAGATTAATTCATTTAATTTTGAGCAGGCACATGCTTTAATCTGGAGACTGTCAAAGCCATTTAAAATAAGGGTAGCCAATTTATTTTAAAGCATGTTTCCTTTTTTATATATATACTCTTTACATAATGGCAGCAAGCATATACCAATGTTTAAGAAGTCTGGGTCAACCACATACACACTTGTGAGTCTCTTTTTTTTTACCACTTGTTGCTCACTTTTTCCAAATCTCCCTAAAAAATGAAACGCACCAACCCACCATTCCCTACCGTCCACACGAACCAAGCCATTGTCTATTTCACACGTGCACTTCACCTTGCATCCACTCATCCTTATCTGCCAGTTTGATCAGTTACAGACATGTTTCATTTCTTATATCCTCCCTTTGTCCTCTTTCTCCCTCCCTTCCCTTCCTGTTCTTTTGAGTGCCCTGTCTTCACATTATCACCCCTTGTCTTCTGTGGACTTTTCATCTCTTCCTTTACGTCCTTCCTTTCCTCACCTCAACACTTCCCCTCTCTTTTATTCTGTCCCTGTCTTACAGGTTTTGTTTTTGGTGTTTATGCGTTTTTATATAGAGCACGTGGGCCCTCCCCGTGAACTAAAGGTTTACATGTTATCGCAACCTCACAGGTTTGGGTCTTTTTCCTGTCATTATCTCTACTGTATTGTATCTAACAAAGGCACAAATGCCCCTAAAACTAGATAAATAAACACATCCATCCTTTAGGTCTGCATGATAAGAGGAAAATATGGGTGAGTTCTGTTTGCTTTCTCCCTTCTTTGACTAATGGTTAAATGTAATGCAGAACCATTTACATGCATTCGTATTAGAGTATTATTTTACAATAGGACATAAATATAAATGTAATGGTACAGTAGGGAGAGAAAGGCAACAGAGGTGGGATCTGGGGAGTCGAGGATAATGGATTTAAGCAAAAACACTCATGGTATGCACATGAGTCACACCTTACACTCTCAAATATCACTTAGATGTTGTAAATCACTGAAAGGTACATGCACTGTATTTGTGTAAGAGCAGCTGAGAGACGAACGGACACTTCTGGCCTTGAAAGCGCAATGATGAGTTATGTGTGGGAGTGAGAGAGCAGAGGTCAGAGGTCAGAGATGTTACTGTTTAACACACCAACACACTGTAACAGGGCCCAGATTAATGACCGCGTGTGTCTGTTTGTGTGCACAGCTTGCATGGGAGCTGCTCAGATATCTGTTATAATTAATCACACACACACATACACACACACCTTGTCTCTGGGCCCTCATCGGGGCCTCGCCTGCTGTTTTATGGCCTCACCTGCCACGATAGAGGGATGACAGCCACACTCAGCGAGAGGGAGGAGAGGAAATGGGAGAGGGAGGGGAGGAGAGATGTGGTTTCAGAGTGGATAGAGAGGGGGGGGCGGGTGAGTGTCAGTTGAAAAGAAGAGAAGAGATGAAAGACACGTAGTGAAACAGGTCCAGAGGAAAGAGAAAGAGACAAAGAAAGACAGCCACGGACCAGATGTGCTCAGTCTCCAGTTCAGTGGGTGCAGTGTTTAAAATAATTTATGTTCATTTATGTGTTCAGACTTTCATCGGTTGTTTAAATACTGTCCACCAGTCAGAACATATGCTTAGTATTTAGGATTAGTGCATTTAATTTATTTTGCTGTTCCTTGAGTTTTGGTGTCAGCACTCGCGCCGGTCAAGTGCCAATCTCAGCCATACTTTTTTTATTTTTACAAAACTGTTCTCAATTCCTACATTTAACATCATACCTGGAGGTTACTGCAGACCCAGTGACATAAGATAGAGACGTGACACAAACTGTGAAAATGTCTAATGAAATGTTTTTGAACCAACATTGTAATTGTTGAAAAGTAAAGTGTGTGAAATGTGATTCTTAAGAAGAACATACACTATAAACATAAAGATTCCAATAAGAAAGATTGAAGAATACATGTGCAAAGGTTTAATAACTCTATGTGAATATAAATCAGAATTCAGTTCAACTCATCAGGCCATAATTGTCACACCTGGAATTAATGAATGAGGAATGGTTAATTGATGTGACAGTTACTGCCATATTTAATGTACAATAAAAGAAAAGATCATGAAACATTTAGATTATAATAACTTGTTTTGATCCAGGTGTCAACAAGTGTTCTTTTGATAGTGCAGACTATATGTAAATGCTAAATGAGATCTTACAGAAGATTTGAGAGGTCACGAATACGCTTGTTTTATGTTTTGAATGTGCACACACACACACACATGTATCGACATACACACACTTCGGGATATGTAGTACCCGGGAGAAAAGTAGCAGAACAAATTCCACAAATCCCTTTGAAAAGCATTTTAGACTTTTGCCAGACCTTTGGAAAAACATGTCCAACAACCAAAGCAAACTTAAGTCGGCAGCTTGCGGAGAAGTGGAGAGGCTGGAGGAAAGAGAACAGAGGAAAATGAGAAGAAGTCCTGAGGACAGTCAAGAAGATAAACGCTTCGCAAAGAGTCCAGTGGTGAAATGTCTTACCTGTCAAACCCAATGTGCCCACAATAACCTCAGACAAAATACTTTTCGTTATGTGTTTCTCTTAATCCTTTTTCTTTCTGTGTTTTCTCTGCATCTAAAATAGAACTAGTAAATTATGCTTGATGGACTACTCTACTTCGGATGGAGAAACGAAGAAATGATGGATAACAAACAAATTATTCTGAGCTGTGAGACCCTATATTGTGGCAGACTTACCTACGAATCCGGCATGTGGTCCCTTTATGCATGTTATGCCCTCGTCTGTATGTCCCTGTTTTAAGTCTATATAAACTGGGCAAAAACACTAGTCATGAAAATCAATAATAACAAAGAACTGATTTATAAGATTAGCTGCTTTGTTACATTTCTAAAAAGCCAAAATAAGAAAACAGAATCAATCAGGATCAGATTTTAAAATAAGGTGTATCCCCTCAATGCCCTACCAGCATGATTTGGCTTTGCTAACAGTATTTAGACAGAATTGGCACCTAATGCCAAATAAATGTAAGATTTGTCGACCAAACATCTTAAAAACTACTGGACATGTCTGAATAGCAGAGGGGATGAAAAATGGTTCAGTCAAAAGGAAAAGAAAGTTAAGGAATTGAAATGTATGTGCAAGATATACAAGCTAGCACCCTGTTGTTTGCAGCTGCTGAACTGTGTTGAATTCTACTTTAATGTCTAAGGAGGAGAGTGAAACATGGGATTTGGACTGAAACAAAAGGATGACCGCTTGACTGTTAAAACTCTCGCCAACATTTTTCTTTTATAACACTGTGATTGTCCATTTCATTTTAAACCAACACTTGATTCGCAGCGGAGTGAGAGTCAGGACCTTCAAGACTGCCCGGAAAACAGTGGGCAGCCCACACTGGAAAGAGAATGAACTGCTGGCTGCCCCGACTGAATATCATGTTCTAACTGAGGGTATGATGGAGAGTGTGTTCAAAGGTGGGTTGGTGCCCACTGCAGTAATGTAGATGTTGCATGGTCTGACGGTGGAACTGAGCCTGGAGACAAAGGTCTCAATTTATCCGGCAATATATTTTCCAACCCGGAGCTACGTTCATGAACTCCGAGTAGAAATCTCCCCCCTACCAAGCATGGGGAACTGGGAGGACACCCCGAGGGAAACCAAGATGACGATGGAGGGACTACATGTCCCACCTGACCTGGGATTGCTTTAAGAATAGGGAGGAGAGGATGTGGCTAGGACATAAAGAAAATGTGGGCTTGGCTGCAACCCATGAATGAGATTGGTCAAGAATTTTCTCAACTATCTATATTATTACAGATAGTTAGAGGTGATTTGAGGAAGTGGGATACACTAAAAAAGAATCTTGTCATCTTTATGGAGGATCAGAATATCCTCTAAAACGTTGTATGCATTAGACAGTACTCAAAACCACACAGTTCTGATCCACAGTATGATGTTAAATCTATTCCAGGCATAGGCTTAGCATACATACCTTTCCAACTAGCATATAGTGAACCTCTGAAGAGCAAGTAATGATAATATAATGATGAAATGAGTAACAGTGTCTTGATAGCTCTGCATCAGACCTGTTTGTTAGTGGACATCCTGCTGCCTCACACACCTGGTAGACATTACGTTTACTTTGCCTGTGTGTGAGAGATAAAAGAAGGAGGAGATGGACAGATGGAGGAATTGAGTGAGGGCTGTAGTTCAGGTTTAGTGAATTCCCATGTGTGTTTCCATGAAAAAGAGTCCACTGATGATGTGACACGAACCATATGTGTTGGGGCAACATCTGCCAGGTGTGTGTTTGTCTTTAATAGAAAAACCTCGCCCCTAACATCACAAAGGAACAGATAAAGCACCACAGTTGATCGGACAATGCTTGCCTTTATTTATTTATCTTTTCCTATTTCATTTTTACTGCAAGATGCATTCAACTTACTCATGGAGTTATATGAAAAGTGTTCCTCTTTTTTGTTGATTGTTGTGATTTTTTTAACAAATGCTCCTGGGAGTCTGAGATTAAGGATGTTTGAAAGAAAGATATTCAAATATCTTGCTGTTTTTTATTGTTTCATGCCCTTTGCTTGTGAAAAAAGTTGAGCATCTCAAGCTTTCAACCTCTTAAGTGTGATAGATATATTGGGAAATTAAACTCATCCTCTAATTTTGCAGTGCGCCATGCTGTGTGTGTGTGGGTGTGTGACTGCGAGCGGATACACTAAGTGTTACACATGTTAAAACTCAGTGAGAACAACTTCAGCACTGCTTCAAGTCTGAGTAAGGACCCAAAAAGTAATACCAATCCCCAAATTATTCTGTTAAAAATCTCTGTCATAAGTTATTGAATTTATTACACTGCCAAATGCTTTATGAGAACCTGCAGTGGAATGTATGCTGAGACCAAGTCACATTTTGAGAGATTTAACTTAATAATAACCCTAAAATTGGGTTTATAAACATGAGTGGATTGTATCTCCCCCTGAGAAAAGTCTGAAAAGAGTGTTTTTCCTCCAAAAGACCAACAGCTAAGGACCATCGAGCTCACAACTTCCTCCCTTCTGAGTTTCCAAAAGGTCCAGACTAAGGCCCCTTTATTGCACATATGGGGTCCAAGGCATCCAGTTGAATACAAAAAGGTACTTAAGCATTGGATTCAAATTTTAAAAAATGCCAGTCATAGAAGGTATATTTAAAAAAAAAAAAATGAAGTATTTGAGAGCATTGGCCTCTGTTAGCACTTCCAACTGTCAGTTGAAAAATAAGTACAGTATTGTTTACCAAAACTCTGTCCAACCAGCAGGAGTATTACCAAGACCAAGAGTCACAAGCCAAGCTAGAGACGCTGTGAGGTTCACTGGTATTTTGAGCTAAATGCCAACAACATTATGCAACATGCTCCCAATGACCGTGCCAATATGCTGATGTTTGGCAGGTTTAATGTTCAACATCATACTTTGCCATAATGTGCTAATTATCAATCAACAAGAAGTACAGATGAGGCTAATGTGAACGTCATGAGCTGTGAGGGGATTTATCGTAAATCAAAGAACTGGACAAAGTGATATTTTGACCCGATGTTGGAAGATGATGAAAAGTCAGGAAGTTATTACAATCCATCCTGAAGGGAACATGAATGTCTATACAACATTTGATATATGGTTGTTGGGATATTTCTGTCTGGACCAAATTAGCAGACAAACTGACTGACATTGCCACAAAGCGCGACTAAAATATCTTTGTCTGTCTCTCTGTAGTTAATTAAAACCTGTATTTGGGATCTTTAATTTATTAAAAACAATATCTACAACAAATGCTTGATTAACCAAATAAAGAGTAGAATCCTTGGAATATTTGTTGTCCTAATTACACAAAACAAAAGTGGACTGTGCTCAACGTGTAATGCTCCCAAGGTGCATCATGGTTAGAAAACAAATAGCAAGCCTTTAATATCTCCCACATATCCTGTTAACAAATACACACACCTTAGGAGCCTTACACATTGTTGGACTTCCTCTGCCTTATAATTCATTATTTTTGATTAATCTTGCCAATTATGGCTGAAGAATGGGAAATGTGTTTTTCTGTTCTAATTTATTTTTGTTGGCCTGCCCTGATGACTTTTACAAATTGGGCTGTTTCCACTTTCAACAGACTGTAAAATGTTAAAATGAATACCTCTGGAATTAAAAAAAAGAAAGACAATGTGCAAAGTCGTGCATGTCTGTGCAGTATCAGCCTGTCTGAGAGGAGAACATTGCGGCAGCCCCCACCGCTCAGCTTAGAGACTGTTGTTTGATGTTGGTTAAAGCACAGTGCCACAGTGGTATTCACACTTTTACAACAGCAGAACACAAAGCCAAGTTATAAAGTGTAGACGTGCATTAAGTTGGAAAATATTTTCTGTTCTCATTCTCTCATTGTTGAAATCTAAACATCAAGAATAGAAACAAAGGAAGGGAGAGAAGGAAGGAAAGGCTGTAGATAAGTAGGGTAAGGTCAAGGGAGCAGTGTGTTTGTGTTTGAGGTGGTGGGGGGGGTTAGGTAAAGCTCAGAGTTGCAGACTGATGTTTTGCTCAGTGCGGTATCCCCTGCAACCCTCTGCTGGTGGGAGGTGTGGAGGGTTGTAGACATTAACCCCATCTGAACTCAATATACACACACTACTGATATATGCCCGGAACGGATAGGAAGCTCGCTCTCTCCCGTCTGTTTCTTGCTCTCCCTTTGTCCGGCTGTCCATTTGCAGCAGAGCTTGGAAGTGTTGCAAGAAATAAAATACGACTCAGGTGTGCTTTTCAGCTGGGAAACAGCTTTTAGGTCTGAACCTGAACGGGGAGTTCAGAAAACACATCAATAAGAAAAGCAGACAGAATCTTTCATGAAGTCATTATTAATGAGTAACTTAGGGTCAGTAAGTAAAAGGTCTGGATGACAGACTGTTGGGCTGCAGATCACCCAGAATCATTATTTAGTCCAGAAAATAATCTTTCATATCACATATTGTGCTTAGTGATCAATATAAAGTGTAATATGAGTTATTTTCTAACAGTGAAGATATCTTCCTGTTTTACCTTCTACCCTTTCTGTTTTACCTAAATATATGGCACACATCCACAGTAATGTTGAAGAGAGAACAGACTGGCAGCTTAAAATACACAGCATGGAAACTCCTCCTGAATCAAATAATGAATTAGCGCTCACACACACACAATCATACACACACACACACATACACTCATGGTGAAGCCTCTTGCGGGCAGTGTTAAGTGAATTAACAGGGGATATTTTTTGCTCCAGGCTGGATGGATAATAGGTATATATGGAGGACGTTATTTTAACTAAAAACACAACCTTTGCTATTACAGGAGCCTTGTGGTCGGTGTAGAGATTCCACACACAAGGGAAGCACGAGAAACTCTCTCCCTCTTTTTGCCACTCAAAGCAGAGGTGCAGAGTGACCTCTGTCTACTGTTGTCGTGTCAAATGCATTATGTTTTAGTGCCAGGATGCCTCATTGTGTGGTATCACACTTCTATTAAAGCCACTAACTACAGCCAAAAAACCAAGATGGGTTTATATCACTTTCCAAACCGTTAAATAGAAATGTGTTTGAGTTATGTGCCAGCCACATGGCCCTGGTATTATACTGAGCCAAGATATGCTGGTTCAATTCACTCAATAAGAAAGATCAAAACACTCGCGCAAATTAAGTTTTGATCCAAATCTCTTATCTTATGTTAGTGCAAATGCAATTTTTACTGCGGTTTTAGCCTCAAGAACTTTCTTCTTTTCTGGTTGTGAAGTACTTGCCATGTTTATATTTGAAGTGAGGAAGACTTCCCATTTTGTTGCCCTTTTCACCAGTAAGTCTACTGGTGTTTTTGGCAGTGCTTCTTCTAGAGTGCAAGCAATGAGCTTAGGAAGGTGTAACATGTGGAAGGTCCAGCCAAACTAACTATTAGGAAGTCGGTGGACTAGTAAAAAATGATTCCGCACAGGATGACCACCCACAAACACAGCCAAGTGTGTTTTCTGGAACCAACAACTGAATTAGATTAACTGTTTCAACGTGTTTAACCCCTGTTTTTCATTCCTTTACCATAGATTAGCTTTTACTGGTTATGACTGGCTTGAGAACAGGGGTTAGGCACGAAGTGATTCATGTTTTGGTAAGCCTTCAGGAAAAATGAATGTTAGTCAGTTAAATGCCTTTAGAAGTTAGGAAGTGTTTGTGTATGAGTATTTACCTGCGCACAGCGTCTGTGGTTTTCACACCAAACCAGAACATGGTCACTCTGGAAGAAATGGAGAGGATGAGGATTAAAACAAACACACACAGAGACATAAATCCTCCACAGAGAAATCCTGTGTTTGACACTTTCTGCCCACATTTCACCCATTCCTGTGAGTGCTGTCTAACATATAAGGAGACAGAAAGCTAAATATTGTTCATAAAAGGTCATCATAACCAGAGAAAACCTGACATGCAGACAGACACAACATTTCTCCTATTTACATTTGTATCCTCAGGGAGCAAATGACCTAACGCATTGTGTTAGCGGTCCCTACACCAGACAGAGGACGTGTCACTTGGTGAGATTTATGTTTATGTGTTGGTGTGGGTGTGTGTTCGATGAGTTTCTGTTAAGTGAGTCAAGACGGCCAGTGAACATGGCTGCTATAATCACCGTGACAGAGGGAGACGTCATCTCATGACCACAGGGACAGAAATACAGATCAACCAAACCAACCCTTCGTCCTTAAGTTAGTTTACCTTTTCAAAAATGGTTTCTATCCAAATGAAACACCTTGCAAGTAAAGCGTACTCAAACCTGCAATTTGAGTGTACCGTTGACATAAAATAAACTGTTTGTATCTGAGGATCCAAGTCTATTTCTCTCATTATTATGTCATTGTGAAATATTAAAACATTAAAATGTGTTTTAATGATACATACAAAATTAATACCATGGTCAATACAAGGGGTAACTTTAAAAAACAAGTTTACAGTCCCCATAATGATTATTGTCATGACTAATCTATTGATTATCCTTATTTGATTAACTACAACACTGTTTATTCTCAATAATGTCAAATAACATAGAGAAAATAATGCTACAAAAACAGTTGCTTGTTTCGTTGAACTCAATGTACAAAACCTAAACATATTCGATTTACAAAGACATTCAACAAAATAAAGCAAAAAGGATCTGGAAGCAATGTATGTATATTCAGCATGTTGTGTGTGTGTGTGTGTGTGTGTGTGTGTGTGTGTGTGTGTGTGTGGTGTGTGTGTGTGTGTGTGTGTTTGTGTGTGTGTGTGTGTGTGTGAGAGCCTCTAGTGTGTGTATGTGTGTGTGTGGGATAAGCCTTCTTAACGACTCCTAAACCCTTTCCTGATCGCACTGTTTTTAGCCTGAACCAAATAAATTAATTCACACACACACACACACACACATCCACCCCTTTTAAGTAGCCTTTGTGTTTCTGGGTTAAGGGGTTAGAGTTGGGGTAACAGTGCAGAGGTTGAAGGTTAGAGATTAGGGGTTAAGGTCTCTACACACCAACCTGAGACCAAAGAACGCGTACCGAAGGCGTCCCGACTTTTACGTCAGCTACGTCAGGCTTCGTTGGCTTCGTCGGATAAAGCCGCCCGCCTACGAACACACCGCAAATACTTCAGCCGACGAGTGGCAATAACTCTCCTTACCAGCAGGCGGCGGTAGTGTGTATTCGTCATTCAAAAGAGGCAACAACCGGAAGACAGACTGCGTTTTATACACCGAGAGAAGAAGAACAGACTTAGTAATATAAACAAACAAACACAGCCTGATCAGTTGGTCTTCACTTTCTTCATTCCATGCCGTCATGATAAAAAAGAAACTCTTGCGTCCGGGTGAGATGAAAATGAGGAAGATTAGCCGTCTGTGTGTGCCTTCTTATCGTTTGTTTTGGTCCCTCACTTCCGCTTCACTTCTGATGCACTGATTCGCTAAGCTGAACAGCCAATCAGAGTGATTGATTTGTCCCGACGTTCTTTGGCCTCCCGCGGCCTCCCGCCGCCGATTCAACATGTTGAATCGGCGGCGGGAGGAGGCGGGAGGAGGCGGGAGGGTTGAAAATGTGCCGTAAAGAGACGACACACCAACCTGAGTAGTGCGACGCGAATGCCCGACTGCCTCTGACGGCTTCGGACGGCCTCTGACTCCCAAAGTCGGGCCGGTGTGTAGAGGCCTTTAAGGGCTTTCACGGTACAGAAAATGCTAAATTGGCTCATTCACTCTTAACATTCAAAACAGATGCATAGTAATTTAGTTAAATAGCTTCCAAAGAAGCAAAATTATACTTTGATATACGTAGATGAAGACGTATTCCCCTTAAAATAAGCCCTGGGGAACGCTGCATGTAGAAGCTTTAAGAAATTGCTGTCACTAACAGCGGAGGATTTTTACTGGAGTAGGAGCACGTTTAAGACCATGACAAACCTTTAAAGAAGTGCTGGATAGATAGTATATTTAAAAGCTTATATTTGACTGTGAGATTGGGAGGGCTGCCTCCCACAGTTTTTGTCAGTCACGCCTGTTTTCAGCTGAAACCAACCATTAAGCACAAGTGTGAAAATGGTCAGAGCTCCAAGTTCTCCACAAATGTTGTTTGCCTCATTCCTCTCATTCTCTCACCCTTTCCACTGTGCTACAGCTGCTTACTATTGCCTCGGTTGTCCAGCTGTTGGCAACAGTGAAGAGGTGGTTAGTTTTCAGAGAGGACACAACAGCCGTGCAACCAAAATCAGGATCCAGTTTGGAACCACGACTACAACAATTTCAGTCAAGAGTTTAACAGAAATTGCATCCGTCATATATGGTTGCCGGACAAGTGTTTGGCTTGCCCGTGCTAGTATGCCTTTAAGACTAAATGTGTATTAATAGGGTGTTCAGACACCATGGGCTTAACAGTAATCTGTGCTAGTTGTTGGAGGGAATAATGCCTAATGTAGAGACAGTGAGAGGAGAACAAGTAGAGTTTAAAAGCAAAGGTAAAATCTCTGATGGATAAATTAGTAACAAGTCAGTGGGGAAGGATATATGTAAAGAGGAATAGATGAAAAGAGAAACAGAGGAACAGCTGTCATCTATCACTACAGTGACAAAACAATTCCTTCCTCTGCCCACCTTTTCTTTCTTCCCTCCTGTCTTCAAAGCACCTTCTGATTACACATTATCAACATTCTTAACTCTCTCCAAACTTTGAATAACTTCAATAATCTACTGTATGCTTGGATTGTTTTTAAGATCCCTCCATTATAAATAAAATGGAAGGAATCTCTGTCTGTATGTCTGCATTCTATTTTCCCAACAAAAGTTCATCCGATTGACTTTGCACATAGTGGGTGTATTGCTGAGGACCTAAGGAAGTGTACGGAACATTTTTATGAAATGTCCGCAATGCAAAGTGTATTTAGGTATTCTGGATCTGTTGGAAGCGTATCCAGACTACCTTTTTGTTGCCATTCAAGAACATTACTATAAATCCGTCTATACGACAGAAACAGGCTTAAAAGGGATTACATGCTTTGTTGGATATTCTAAGAGTCAAAAGATCTTAAAGACAATTTTGAATTTACTATTTCGTAATATCTCGAATCCCAATGTTTAATACAATTTTAAACCTGCAATGTTTGCATCCATGTTTACTTGCTGGCAGTCTCCAACCACACACCTGTTAAACGGTGGAATAATGGGAAAAACATTGTTAGGAATGTGTTTGTGCGAACAAACAAAACAGGAATCCTCTATAAGAACATTTCTCATCGTGGTCAGAAACTCCACAGGGTAGCCTTAAGTTGCGTTAGTGCCGTAGAATTGGGACACTGGGGTGCAGCAGAGAGGAAAATTCCATCCTCAGATCCTCTTTCAGTATCAGTTTGTGATGTTCAGGAATTTCCTTCTGATGGATTGATATCATTTACAGCTTTTACTACTCTGGCTTCTGTTACACATTCCCCACATTAACCACAATGTCTTTCTAAAGTTGCAAAATGAACGTACCTGGGCTGGTTACATTTTAAATATTTAAAAAAGCTTCGAGGGAGTGGGAGTTTAAGATTATACACAGCTGTGGCCTTAATAAAACTGAAAAATGGTCATTGTTGCTGATTAAACCGTCTGTTTTGTTTGTTTGGTGTTGAAAAAACAGAAACACAAATGCACTTTGTCGTTCTTTGTGTCTCTCATTTGTACCCTTCATCTCTTCCTCTCAGTCCCTCCACGCTGCTGCCAGCTTGTGTAAAAGTGACAGGAGAGGACTTGAGAATAAAGGTGATGATATGCTGTAGATGCTCCAAGAGGAAAGAACTGAGGACAGTTAAACATCTCCAGATTTGGACTGATGAGATATGAAGCTGCTTTCCCCGCCGATGGCCTCACATCTTCATCCCCTATCTTAATCTTTTTCACGCTCTCTTTCCTTTTCTGTCACTCCTCTCCAGATCCTTCTGCAACACATACATCAGTACACACACAAACTGATCCCAATTCAATTTCATGGGACATATTTGCTGTCAGAGCCAATCAAGGCAGTTTAGATGGGCCTGTGTGCCGTATGGCTATTAAACGGTGGTCAGACTGGGGTTTCGTAGGGTCTCAGAGTGTGTGTGTGTGTGTGGTGTGTGTGTGTGTGTGTGTGTGTGTGTGTGTGTGTGTGTGTGTGTGTGTGTGTGTGTGTGTCTGTGCAAAACAGCTGCACATGTGAAAAAAGTGTGGTAGAGAAAGAGAGAATTGGAAGAAGGTGACTGGAAGAAGAGAAATAAGTTGGATGTGGGAGGCTGAGAGGAAATGGGAGGGAGGGAGAGAGTTGAAAAGAGCAGAGGGAGAAGGCGAAGGATGGAAATACATATTAGTTAATAGGAGCAGAGAGGAGACTGGAAAGGAGTGGTGGATATTAGTTGTGAAACAGGACACAATAAATTAAGTTGACTGCCATTCGTCTGGCTGGAGTTATTTAATAAATGGGAAGCACATTTTTGGAAGAGCATTTAAGATGTTATTTTTGCACTACTTCTTCTATGAATGAAGTTGTATTTGATGTATTTATTAGGAAATAATATATATTTATTTATTCTAAAGTCTTAAAAAACGAAATAAAGAGTTAAAAAAAAGGGTTTCGTCCAAAACGTTTTCAAAGTTCATGTTCCAAATAATTGCTCATATGATAACTTGTAAAATATCCCAGTTGATGATTTATATCTTGGACCAAAAAGTGCAAAATTCCCATTTCATTTTAACGGTGTTTTTCCACATGGCTGGATTTGATTTCAACCCTAAAAACACTTTCTATCCTGGGATCGACAAAATACATTTGTCAGAGCCTGAGGCCCGTCAGAACCAGAAGTGACCCGCGGACTGAGAAACACTAAAGGACTTCCACATGGCTCTGATGACTGCTGTGTCCAGTCATCACTGTTAAAGAATAACAACCTTATATTACTGGATATAACAGAGGGAAAGAGGTTGGAACAGATACACACACACACACACAGAAACATGTGCATATCAACATGCACACGCACAGCTGCACACACCCTTCAGTGTTTGAAAGAATGAGATATAAATCACACTTCTGCCAGATGCAGCGATAAAATAAAGTGTGTGTGTGTGTGTGTGTGTGTGTGTGTGCGTGTGTGCGTGCGTGCGTGCGTGCGTGTGTGTGTGTGAGAGCAAGAGACAGAGGCAGAGAGTGTGTGGACATATTATGTGTGTGTGTTGTGGTCAGTGTTTGCGGTGAGGCGCAGTAGAGAGTCTATTTAACACGAGGCATTAACTCTCCTAATCACACCCAGATGACCCAGGAGCAGTTACGGTGTGTTTGTTGTGGGTACGTGTTTGTTGTGGGTATGTGTTGTTGTGCGGGTGTGTGTGGTCAAATTTGAATCATGACTAACTTTTACTCAACAGAATCTGAAGTTCTTCCAAAAAGCCAATTTTGAGGTCCGAAAATTCCCAACAGAAGCCCCTAATTAAGTAACGTGCGTACACCCGTGTGTGTGCATCTGTGCGCATGTGTCAACGTTAGTGTTTGTGGTGCCCCACATCCTGTAAACAACAAGAGTCACAACAAAGTGGTTGTTATACGTTCCTGAACTTTTCCCCATCCGACAATTACGTCAACATCCGTCTTTCTGTTTTGGTTCACTTACAACAGCAGCAATGCTAAAACTTGATAAACAAAATACCTTAAATGACCAAAAAATTAAAAGAAAAGTGCAACATTTAAGGAAATACGCGTAAGAAGATTGATAGCACTCACTTATCTGTAAGCTTAGCTCAATACGAACTACTGCAGAAAAGCACCTGCAGGCCACCTGGGAGGGCTTTGTCCCAACACACAATAAAAAAAAGTGCATTGTTTTATTTCGACAACATCTCACCACTCTAAGCACCATTGTATGATGGACTAGCATAATCCCTTGGATTGTTATCATCTATTTGGGCTACTATCTATTAGATGGACACCAAATGGAGGTGTGCCTGAAAAGGAGTGACAGTCACGCCCTCCCCTTTCTGAAAAGTTCGAACCAGAAGTGCTCTGAGCACAGAAAAGTCGGAACATTTGTAAAAAGGATGTTCACCGTACTCCATCTCTAGGCAGACGCATCGTCCTGATACACTATCTCCTTATTGGGACCAATTGAAAACCAGATGCTGGCGCTCAGAAAGAAAAACACTTTATAAGCTTAACACAATGATTGGTTGTGACAAATACATTCTAGCAGAACAGTCTGTAAAACTGAGACCGTCTTTTCAGGAAGGTGACATTTCTACCTGTTTCCAGTGTTTGTGCTAAGCTAGGATAAGCCGACTGCTGGCGGCATGCTTCATATTCATGGTCTGAAGGTTGGAAGAAGAATTTATTTAATTGCTCAAGTATCAGATATAATATGCCGTCGGTTCTAGATATATATTATCTCTCGAGCTGATAGAACAAAGCGATGCGGTCCAAAGTTGTTTCATTCCAGCTGTGATTTAGTGTCTTGGAATTTCTTGTCCTGGTTTCAGGTGAGAGTCACTCCTACGCTGCCACAATTGTATCAGCATCCATCCCTGATTCTACCGATCAAATGTCAGGACAGTCACAAAGCCGCAGAAGGAGGTATCTGCTTTATCTTTCAGGTGAGTCAAACAAGCCTTTGTCTCGTGCCGTCACCCAGCCCTCTGCCTGTCTCTCTGCTCACCTGTCTGCCTGCATGTCAGTCCACTTTTAAGCCAGTGTATTAGTTTGTCAGGTTGTCTGTCTTCATGTGTGTTTGTTACACCTGTCTTTGTCCATATACCTGTCTTTCCATCTCCCCTGTCTGTCTTCCTGCTTGACCACTATACCTGCCTTTATCTCTCTATCTCTGTGCAACCTGACCCGGCCGTTGTCTTTGGACTTTTTCAGAGCGTGACTGGTTGGCTGACCGACCTCTGGGCTGATGAGACTTACCTACCGCAGAGCAGCTGGGACACACACTGGCACACACACACATAAACATGAATGCACAGGCAGCTCATTCAGCCTCGCACTGGCCCTCAGCCCTGGCTCGAACCGCTAACCATCGGCTCATCAGCACCACAGACCTGTGAGTGTTCGAGACACGCAGTCTAATCTCATCTACTACGTATGCGCAAAAAGATCCAGCTCTGCAGGCGAGGGTTCACTGTTTTTTCTTATTTTTAGGAGTTTACATCAAGGAGGAGTTTGGGAATATGACAAAATACAAGCAGATATATACTCACTCAAGCTATAATTACAATATTACACCATACAAGGGAAAGTAGTGGAAAACCCAGAGAAGAAGCAGAAAGCGAGGTGTAAATAGAAAACTGGTGACTCACATTTTAGTGGCTACACACCAGCCACACACACTAAGAGAGAAGCCAAAAACACAGGGTTCACCCACATGAAGCCAGAGGAAGCAATGTGTGTGTTTGTGTGTTTGTGTCTTAGTGTGGGGAGGTAGGATGAGTAAAGCTCCATTTGCCATCAATGATGTTATAGTTACTGGAGCTGTTATCAAAATGGATTTCTTTTTAAACGTTATGTTCTTTAAATAAATGAACACTCTATCACAGAGTCTCTCCAGCCCATTCATCTCTCTGTGTTCTGCTCCACTGTCCTATAATAGGTTCAGGGAGTGATGCTCTTAACCAGGATGTGGCTGAGAGGAAACTTGTTTCCTTGTTTGCTTAAAGTTTAAAGGCTCTTTGTAAAACACGCATCATTTTCAGTGCCCCTTTATATCTTCAGATGAGTTTCTGAGTCACAACATTGTCCTTTCCTGTGTGTTCAAATTTAATTTATATAGAGCGAGTGTAAACTTGTCTGAATGGAAATAAATATTTTCGTGATTTCATTTTTAAAAATCTTAGGAAAAATGACACTAGATGACTTTGAAGATATCATGGTACAAAGGCAGAAATTATTTGAAGTGTCAACCTATGCCAAAGGTTTTACAGAAAGCAAAAGTCACACAGAGATAAAAGAGTTGTTGTAAGAGTTAGGGTTAGGGTTGTGTTCACTTTTTAAAACAAAGTAGAAAATGAAGCTCTGCACAGTTTGCTGCCTCCCGGTCAGTTGCATCGCTGCTGTTTGATGCTTAACATCTGACTACTGCACTCCACTTAATAAAGCTTAAACCAAATGTTCCCTTACTCACACCTCCATTCCAGAAACCCCACACACACATACACACTGCAAGAGAGTCGCCCAGGGGCCACCCTCATTACCCAATGCACAGGTGTCAGGAGTCTATTCTGGATGGACCAGGACCAGGACCAGACCAAAACTTTGTTTTATATATGAACAAATGCAAACCCACACACACACAGACTCATGACTACACACACTTTGTCCTACACACATCAGAGCCACTGGGGCTGAACTCTGTGGTTAATGACTTTCCCACCCACTACACAGCGAGCACATGTTGAAGCTGTTAACGATAAGTGGCTTTTCGATCTTGGTAACGTCCTAATGTCCCCGTTAATCTCACATTCCTCACTGCAAAGGCCACTGAACATGGTCCAGCGGTCTCACTGAGATGAGTAATTTTGTCAACTATTATGAACCTGTAACCTAATTTTTTGAGTACCGAAACTGGGCAACATCAAACCTTCCTGATGAGAACCATGTTAGAAACAACTCACTCTGTTTAAGGTGGGATCACATAGTTTATTCTGATTAACTATTTAGGCAGTAAATGCTCCACTCTGCTTTTTTGATTGTGCGTAACAAAACCTTCTAGCTGATCTAAAACATCTGAACAATGTAGCAAAGAGTGGCCATTGTTTCTCTAAAGACACATACAAAAGAATGCAAGGGCGTAGGTTTTTTTAAAGATTTTGATGATTACCACAAAATTGAATATTTATACAGCAAGCAATATCTTTCCTGACAGCTGTACAACTAAGTACAACAAATTGAATCTATGAATGGTGGTTAAGGATGTCTTTGTGAGGCCAGATAAATATAATTATTTCTATGATGTTTGAATAACGGTTCATGAGCCAATTAAAAGTTAATGCTAATGTCTGTGGTATGAATAATTGAGAGCAGCTATTAAACTGTACAGTGGATAACAATACATTTGTTTACCTGATCTATTGAGCCTCTCAATTTGACTGCACCTGAATGATTCAAGATGAATACCTTTCCCAACTTCTGTTAAATCCCCCTTACATATCCCTCTATTAAATAAATAAAGGAGATGGGTTACTCATCTTATGCATCTTACTGAACTATATGCATGAGCCTGATGGAGCTGCAGTATACAGCATGTTGCAACAACACAAATTGACTGCAACTGTCATACAAAAATACAGAAAATACCAGTAATGCACCTTTATAGGGTATAGGGTAAAACTGTCTTAAACTGTGCAGCCAGATTGGTTAAATTTGAGGAGTGTGCACATGTTAAAGTATCAGCCTAATGTGATTAGACTGGAGATTAAGTGGAAAATACAGCAACAAATCCTCACTCATGGCTGTCTATCTTTTTTTTTGTTGACCATTACTTATTATTTTGGTGGTGATGTTTGCTACTGACTACAGGTGTTATTCTACTTCAAGGTTGGTAAACAGAGTAAAAGTGTTGTAAGTACCTGTAGGTGTCTGAAGGCAACGGTGAGCTGCGTCATGTGCAGAGAGAGGCACCTGGAGGTGCATCTGGCGCTGTTGATTTTCTCCTGAACATCCTCCTGCTCCGGTGAACTCCTGCGGGCAAGAGTCACCGCCAACACCGAGCAGAGGAGTACCAAAGCGGCCCGACACACAGACATTACACCGTGCGGCAATACAAGAAGACAAAATAAAGGGACGCGCAAATTTAACGGCAGACCTTTCTTCCTCGTTTCCGGCTCGTCAACGCACTGCTCTTGCGACCCTTTAAGTTCAGAATGAAAACATGTAAGCGCTGCTCCTGTCTGCGCGCGAGCAATGAGTGAAGCGGCTCTACCCTCCTCGCGGACACTCCCACCACCGCCACCGGTGAAGTGCAGTCATGCGGAGATGTAATCATGGTTTTCAAATTCATTATTCCCAAAGGGTGCTCGTCCTCTGCGATTTTTATTTTTAAGTATCTTCATTGTTATCGTCACAACTATCTCTCCAATCACAAGTTCATCCAACTCTCCCACACTCATACTCTATCATCACTCCCGGTGTACCTGTGCACATCATCATTATCCAGCATACCGGAATCTTCTGCCATAACATTGTCATCACTGTAAGCTTCACCATGGTCATTATTATCGAAGGTGCTTATGCAACAGGCTAAGATACTGCTAAGATGTATAGACCTTTTTTTAGCATGTCATAATGGGAAAAGCACAGGTGTAATAAAAAATGTGGTTGAATTTCATTTAGCTGCTTTAGTTTCACAGTCCTGGTATCATCATCGTAATCATCATCATCATCATCATCATCATCATCATCATCATCATCATCATGTTGATCTTTATTAGCCTCATCTTAATTATTATCACCTCTTCATTTACCTTCAGCATCTAAAGTAATTTCTCTTGTTCTGGGCCTTTTAACATATATTCATTGCCTTTCTAATAAACAAATGTCCTTCTAATTATTAGAGCAGACTAATAAAAGAGTATTTATTGATGGCAAAGAGACCTGAAAAATGTGTTTAGGTGGGTGTCTGTCCCAGAGCCAGTCAGTGTGTTAGTCACCACTTCTCAACAGCGATTGTAGATCCAGTCAGATGGGCTTTATTAGATCCAGGGCCAAAGCGATGATTAGGACCAATGGTTGAAAGCACTATTTGTTTACATGAAACTTTAAACCAGCAGAAGAGTCATCCCTGTTGGCATGAGATGAAGAAAGCAGCACCTTCGTTTTGATTTAGGGGAAATAGAAACGTATAAATATTTAGTATTGGCAGTATTGTTTTTTGGCCCAGTAGTGGAAACTTGACTTGATTATTTCCTCGTATTGAAAGGACATCCTTCTGCAGGTTGAATTATAGTCAAGAACAGTGATTAATAACCATTTTGTCTTGTTAACCCTTAAAACTAAGATATTAGTGTGGCTTTCTAATAATTATTGTCACTATCAAATCATTTTCTGAATACTTAAGTTTGGTCAATCTTTTTTAGAAGAGAGCTTCGAAAGAGCTTCTTTAATTGAGCCAAGAGGTCAAAACCCAAATATATGTATTGTAGTTTACTATAAGACAAAGAGAAGAATCAAATTCTGACATTTGAGAAGTCAAATTTAGCAAATGTTTGGAAATAAAATGGCTACAACAAAATAATCATCCATCAAAAAAGTTGCTGATAAACATCATTTTTGACTAAATGAAAGCATTAAAGTATTGGCTACTGATATTTACTTACGACCCCCCATCGGCTTTCACTCCGTAGACATGAGTTTTAAGTTACCAAATACTTTTCCAAACCATCAGCTTGAGATCCACTGGTCTAGACAGTCCTACGACTATAAGACCTCAAAACTGCATCACCAAAGAGACAAATATAAAGTTAGAAAGAGAGACCACATGTGAATAAGTAATGTGCTGTGAAGCCAACGCGTAGTCATTGTGTTCAGAAGCGTGCACCTGACCTCAGAGAACCAAGGCAGTCCTTAAATCAGAAAGCATGGAATCAATTCTTACACAAACACACACACACACACACACACACACACACACACATGCACACACACACACACACACACACACACATACACACACACACACACACACACACACACACACACGCGCATACACACAGTTGATATACAAACAGTTGCCCTATGCCCATTATTTAAATGACCAGAAAAATATTTTCATATTTTCACAAAACACCCCACTCAGGTTTCTAAATAAACCATTAGGGGAGCAAAGACCCTCCCCAACACATACTCAAACTTCACAGACACACACACACACACACACACACACACACACACACACACACAAACACACACACACACATGACAAAAGCATTCACCGTCTGTTCAAATCTGCTTGTTGATTAAAGCCAAATGTCTTTGAAACTCATGAAAAGAGAGAGAGAGAAAATTATGAAAAGGGGTAAACAGACAGAGAGGACTTAGAGACAGAAAGAATGAAAGAAAGAAAGAAAGAAAGAAAAAAGATAGAAAGAAAGAAAGAAAGAAACATTGAAGGACTAAGATGTGTCAGAATCGTAGCTCTTAACCAAGCATAGATCATCTAGAAGGTGACTGAACACCAACATACTTATTCTATAACTTTTTTTCTAACAGACTTTTCACCCAGATTTTGTACATTTATATTGCTAGCAATCTAGATTTAGATATTGATGTAAATGTGTTTTGAAAACGAGTGTACTCAGTCCGAGTATCAGGCTAAGTAATCAAGGCTAGAGCATTCATTGATGACCGACTTTGGTGCTTCAAGGAATTTCGGGGGTTAAAATGAATTGTCTACAAAAACAAATCTGGAGTTCGGGTAATCATTAGTACACATTGACCTTGTGTAATTATCAAGGATACTTTAAAATGTATCTTTATTTATTATCTTGTAGAGCCAAGAAGAAGTTGAAAGTGATGATGTAGGAGCTTTCATAAAGTTTATTACTCATCATGTTGTGGGCCATAAAAAATGAATATGATTTACTATTAATGTTTTCAACGACGATTGACAATTGCATGCAGTCTGAAAAATAAAAACGGATTTGTAATAAAAATCTCGTTACATCTAAGGAGGAGACAGCGGTTTAGTTGAATTTTCCATGGTGCTGCTTTATAAATGTTCCCTGTAACTGAGTTTTTGCTGAAAAAAGGATGCATGTGGGGTAAGGACAGTTTAAAGGGGCCTACACACCAAACTGACAGCAAAGAACCAACAAGTCCTCCAACACATACGACCAAATAGGTCGATTGTTCAAGCACTTATTACGACCTATAATCACGTTTTGAAGTTTTCGACCTCTAGTGCTCCAGTTGAATGCAAACGCTCCGGAGGGTCGTATATTCACAACTGCCTGTCCTCCTACAAAAAACGACCATATAGGTCGATTGTTCAGCAGCTTAATACGACCCAGAATCACGTTTTAAAGTGGTCGTGTAAGAAACAACATGCTCCCGTTGATTGCAAACGCTCCGGAGGGTCGTTTATTCACAAATAACCCTCTCTGGAAAATCCTAAATTGTGGAATAGTTTGGCCATTTATGTCTGTGACCCCTCCTGTTGTTTATTTTGGCACTTGACAATCACCTTCCCTGAACTTTACTCAGGTGTAACTAAAGTCTGATTTAAGGGTTGTATATATTTCACATAATTAATCAGAATCTGCAAAGTAACAAAAATAAATGTAGTGAGTAAAAATACCAGGTTAACCTCTGAATTGTAGTGGAGTAGAACAAAGTAGTACATGCTGCTGTAACAAAAACATTTCCCAACTTGGGATCAATAAAGTATGTCTTATCTTATCTTATCTTAAGATGATCGATGTCTACTGCCATATTTGCAAAATTTGCCTCTGAACCTTGACAAGTGCATGTTTCAGGCTTATCAATTGACAACAGGAGGGGTCACAGACATAAGACCAGCTGTTAAATAAAGCTCTTCTGACCTTAGCTGTCATGTGGGTATATTAATGCTGCCCATTATGGACACAAGCAATTTTCACCCATTTATTAATTATATGGTTTTAAATTTGATAACACCAATGTGTTTCGTATCCCCTAAACCTCCAGGGGTGTACACAGTTTAATACTGGTAACTTCTAATTATGGGAAATACGAAAACGTCTTTTAAAACTACAATTCCGAGTAGAGACGTGCCATAGAACACAAAAGCCAGCATGTGTAGTTCGGGGCCCGTTCGAGTCCAATTTTGGATAGTCTGCCGTGGTTACATTCCATTTCAAAGAGCTGTTTGACGCTCGGCGTAACCTTGTCGCACACGGGGTTTGTAAAGGAAAGCGGATGTTGTAGTCCCAAACGATAGCTGAGGATTCTGGGTAGTGTAGTGTCTTCGGAAACTCTGTAATGTCTAAAATCCGCAAAAACTATTTGTTTCTCCGAATCGAAGGTGAAAAACACAAAAGCATTGTACACAATTTAAACCAATCAATATTGTGTAATTAACAAGGATAAACTGATGTTTTTTAGTGGATGAGTAATGCAGATATCACTGTGTAATCATTTGACAGTGTGGGGAATACTTCCGGTTTTATTATGAAAACTTCTAGACCGGAAATACTGTTTTCACCCTGTGAGGGTTGACGCCAACTTTACATTGACGCTGCGTAAAGACGTAGTACACGTTCTCCTGGCGGGACCTCAAATCATCTTCGTAATATCTATCAAACTATACACTTCTCGCTAGAAATCTAATCAAAAAGCATTTTAATGGCCAAACTATCCTGCAATTTAGGATTTTCCAGAGAGGGTTATTTGTGAGTAAACGACCCTCCAGAGCGTTTGCAATCAACGGGAGCTTGTTGTTTCTTACACGACCACGAGAGGTGCTACACTTTAAAACGTGACTGTGGGTCGTAATAAGCTGCTGAACAATCGACCAATTTGGTCGTTTTTTGTAGGAGGACAGGCCGCAAAGAACACGTCCCGACGGAACACGACTGTTGTGTCGCCTCACGTCTCCTGCGTCTTGGCCAACAGTCGCACTGGAACACATCGCAAAGACTTCAGCCGACGGCCAAGTAGCATGTACGAACTGCGCATGCGTAAGTGGCAATAACTCTCCTTCCAGCAGGCGGCGGTAGTGTGTATTCGTCATTCAAAAGAGGCAACAACCGGAAGACAGACTGCGTGATACACCGAGGCGAGGGGGAAGAACAGACTGCGTTATATAAACAAACAACAAATAGCGTGTGCGTTCCATTTTCACTCTACAGCGAGAAGCTCATGGGGCTTTCCCGAACCTGTGTCGAGAGCTGGAGTTAAATGAAATCTCAGATTTGCCTTCTTAATCGTTTCTTTGGGTCCCTCACTTCCGTTTCGCTTCTCATGCACTGATTCGCTAAGCTGAACAGCCAATCAGAGTGATTTATTTTGCCGACGGCCTGTAGCCGACAGCCTACCGATTCGCGGAAGGTGTCAGCACGGCCGAAAAGACACGACGGTGCAGGACACACCAATCTGAGTAGGGCGACAGGACGCTCATCGACGGCCAGACATCTATCGACGCCGAACATCGGCCCGGTGTGTCCGGGCCTTTAAGGACCTTAACAGATGCTACAAATGCTATAAACATATTGTTGTTAAACTCAGAGTGTGTGTAAATCAGTTTTGTGTGGGAAGTGATAGGGTTGTACTGTCCAGTCTAATTCTCTAACAATAACACAAGGATAATTTTGTTGATTCATGTCGAAGGGGAAGCTATTGTGCTACATGATAGCCCTCTGATGATTGAATCTTAATAATCGGTCTGTTGGAAATCTGACTTCTGGATCTCAACGTACCACATAAACACATTTTTATCACAACTAAACCCAGCCGAATTAACCGTCTCTATGAACTACAAAACAAAGAAGCTGTTTCCAATTTTCAAATATGATCTCTATGTATTTAACATGTCACTGATCAAATCCACACTGTGTCATCTACTGAATCCCAATCCATTGGACTGTTTCTGTCACAACTCCTACATGTTGTTATTATTCCTGTCCAACATTATTGAAGTGGTCAGAGATTATTCCCTGCAGCTGGTACTACTCACCGCTCATCTGTTAGTCGTCTGATCTCTGTCACCTTTTAAGTCTTCAATATAAATGTTTCTCAAACCATGGTCCAGGGACCCATAGGTGACTCATTGTGAATGCTCAGGGCAGTCAGTGTTCGTCAGGAGCAAAGTGAGGAAGGCTGTTTCTGAATGGAGCTACACTGTCACTTTGTGGTACATCACAGCAATTGCTGTTTGAAATGAAACACATCAGTTTTTGTTTATTATAGTTAACTAACACTTGGCATTGCATTATGATAACATTCTCTTTTATTTAGCTTTTGAAAAACAGTGTATACATTATTGAAAATAAACATATTTGTTTGCAACATTATTTGGTTCACAGTCACATTTTAACTACCTTCATATTGACCATGTGGTCTTGTTACTTCCTGTGCTAATGAAATAGCACTGCAGCACAGTAGCTTTACAGAATATATTATTGTGAGGACTTAATGTGACATTCAAGACATAAGACATTCAATTGTAAACTCATACAAAAAAATCCTAGAAAAAACTATGTTTTTATAATTACATTACATTCATTAAGCTAACACAACCCACAGTAAATTTCCACTATGAGATACCCACATAATTTCCACCTTATCACTTATGCTGGAATGTTTATATGCAGACTGTGTTACTAATCTCCTATTTTATTAAACGTTTTCTTTTGTAACCTTGACATTCTTTTTGACACAGCTGTCACCTGAGTTGCTATCCTTCCCACCTTCTGCTGCACAGCCCTACAGATTGTTTTGTAACCTTAGTGAAAGAATGTATTTGTGCAAATTGTTCAGAATAACACAGACAGATACTGACTCCAGTCTGACCTTGTGCTGTCCTACTCCCACCATGCAGGGCTGCCTTTATCTTTCCGTTGAAATGGCTTCATTTGCCTATTGTGTATCTCTTCCTCTCCTAAAGGTACAATACATCATTTATCTCAAGAACAAAGTCCACTCCGGTCCAGTGTGGGGCGGTAATGGCGCGACCAGGAAGAGAAACCGTCGAAGAAGAAAGAGGCCGAACAGCGACGGATGTTTTGGAAATCGGCTGGGATTTGGGTAGGTTAACTCTCTCTGCTGTAAATTATAAAGTATTCTTACTATGAGTATTTTTTAACCACTGAAATACTGTACGCGAACACTTCTGACAGCATTAAAACATTAAGCTAGCTGTACTGTAGCGGTGTTGATGCTATTTTCCTCAGCTAGCGTCTGTTAAAGTTAGCTAAAGGTTTATCTTTGGATGTGTGTTGTGTATCTAAAGGTCAGAACAACACGTATTCTATTGTTTTTACTTTGGACATTACTTCAATGTGGATTTGTTTATGTTTGTGTCATTACACAGTGCCCCCAGTTTGGTCCTCATGTAGTTAACAACTTGTTGGGAGTTTTGAACACTATCGATTTAGTAATTTGCAGTCGTAGACGCTGCACTTCGATTATTAGATTGACCGGAAAAGAATCGCTAACTTTGACAATCGATTAATCATTATGTAATTGTTCACGTAATACTGTCAGAAAAAAAGTGTTATTTGTCAGATAATTTACTGATTTTTATCTTCACTTTCAACTTGTACATTTTCTACTTCTTTAGTTCTGTTTTTTCTATTTTTGAAATGTTTCTATTTTATAATTGTTTATTTTCTACTCTTTTTAATTTCTAATTATGTGCAATGCCCTTGTTTTTTATGCTTCTATAACGAAAACATTTCCAAATTTGGGATCAATAAAGTATATCTTATCGATGAGGAACATTAGGGTATTACATTTTTTAGATCTACATGTTCTAGAATAAAGCAGTAAAAATAAGTAGCAGCGTATTAATTATAAGATAATGGCGGCAATACAATAATTATTATTCACAGCTCAAGACATAGATTGTAAGATTCAGGGGATATTTCCATTTTACTCTCTTAATCACACTTTAGAAAAAGTCTCATTCTGCATTAGTTAAAAATGTCTATTTCACATTTCCAGTTTTTTTATATTGAGAGCAAAAGAAGGAAGAACCTTATTGAAGATCAAAATGCATTGTTGTATTAGGATGAAGCATGAAGCATAGTCACTAAAGAACTTTTACAAATCAATATTTCACAGGAAAATGTCAAAAAAGGCAAAAAAAAGAAGGCGGAGGGGCTTGTCATCGTCAAGTGAAGAAGATGAGAAGGTAAGAAGGAATTCAACAGCCAATATGAAAAAAATCTTTTATTACATTTCACAATATCACATAATGTGTAAAAATCATCATTTGGCTATTCCATCAAAAACATTCTGGAATTATTGAAAATAATAAGACAATTACCAAAATTGTAGCAGATTTTTTTTTTTACCCATAACAAGCCATTTCCATATTTTAACAATACGTTTTCTATGTTTTTAAGGAATCCAAGAAACAAGATCTTACCAAGAATAACAAAAGTAGCAGGGGGAAGCCAGATTTAAAAAATCAGGAGAGGTATGATTCAGAATTCTTTATTTTTAACAACATATTACTATTGATATTATGTAGTCTATTAAACACATGGTTCACTTGAATGAAATATGTGTTAATTATATGTGACTGTGACATTTATTCTGTTCTTCTACATCAAGATTTGAAACAAAACCGGAAAAAAGTGCCTTTCCTTCCGTTAAAGATGTTCCCAAAAGCACTCGCCAGATTAAAAAGCCTGTCTACAGGCTGGCAAAAACACAAGAAAAAGACCAGGAACCTGTTAAAAAAGAAGAAGAAAGAACAAAACAAAAACATGCCTCTCCACCAGACCTTGGGGGAAAATTCTCTAGTAAAGCAAAAAATGACATTTCACGGAAAGATAAAACTGTCAGTGGGAGTAAGACTGAGGAAGCAGGACCCTCAAAACACTTGAATACTTCAGGTGCAGTTCCTCAGGGGACAGAGAAAACATCTAAAGGCAGCTTGGATGAGAAGTCTTCCCAGGGGACCCCATCCAAATTAAAAAAGCACCTAATGAGTCCCAGTTTGGTTTGTGCCGAACAGAAAGAACAGGGGAAGAATGAACTGAAGAAGTGCAGAGCCAAGGAACCACCGAGGACTGAAAATGACTGCAAAACTGTCAAGACCAAGGAACCAAGCAATAATTCCTCCGTATCCAAGGATTCTGCGTGGGAGCAGAAGATTGACGTCTTCAAGAAGATGTGCCAAAGGCATGAAGAAAACAAGGCCAAAAAGAGCATGTGGATAGAAGTTAAAACTCCCTCTGCCTCTACAACAACAAAGTCCTCCACTTCAGCCAAGCCCACTACCTCTACCTCTGTTAGTAACTCAAAGGTGGTGAAAAAAGTCACATTGGGGTCACAAAAGCCATCATCTTCTCAGGAACAAGTATATGCAGCCCCACCATTTGTGCCTTTTAAATTTAAGATACCAAAAAAAGTTAAACCAACTCCAGTAGAAAGTACTGTTGAAAAGAAAGAAGCAAAAACTACAAAGAAAGGTCTTGATCCTGTGCCTGAGCTTCCAGAAACTGCAGCATCAAGCAGCAAATCTGAGGAGAAAACTGTTCAGCAAGCTCCCGTCTCTCCAGATGTTACACCTAGTGTTTCATCTGAAGGACAAGATGAAGGCCCACCTTTGGCAGAACAACTTCCAAATACATTTCATACTGTCCCAGCGCCGTGGTATGACCAGGTAATAAGGAGGTTTTTTTTTTTCGTACTACCTTTTTTTCATTCCGTCAGCTAGTTTATTGTAATACCATCAGTGTGTTGTTATTACAATGGCTTAAAAATGGCAGATAGAATGTTGTTTTGTTTATTTTTAAAAATGTGTTATTCTGTAGATGCAAGTGGTCGAAGAGCTTCATCTTGCTCGCTCTCAGAAGAGATTGGAGGTGAATGTAATGCAAAGCTATGGGGATCTCACCTGTATGGACATAGACCCTCCAGAAGAGGGAGGTGCAGACACACACTGTGAGTTGTATTGATTAATAAGGAAATGCTAAAAATGTTGTACATATATTTTGCAATCATTTTAGGATTATAGAGTAACTGCACAGAATATGGATCAGAATATAACATCACAAAGTCCTCACAACATTTCTGTTCCTTCAAAATAAAGAAAAATTCTGATACATAACTTCAGAGTCGCTACACTTTTGCTCAAATTGTTTTGGTATGATTTGATTCCTTCGGAACTTTTGAACATGTCATTATTCATGACATTTCATTTCCTTTTTGCAGGTAAACAACCTAACCAGCAATACCTCATCCTTGTCTTGGACACCAACATTCTCCTCAGTCACCTGGATTATATCAAAAAGATCAGAATGAACGGCCTTGGAGGTGTTTATAATTCTTTTAATACTGGATGTTTCTTATAGAATAATTGATATATTTCATATGCTTTATATAATGATATAACATGCTATTATAAAAGTTATCGAGTTAGATTTCACTTACAAGTTTCCAGTTGTAAGCTAAAGATATTCCTCACCAGTCGTTGAACTATTATCAAGCATCCTAACAAGATGTCCCAAAGCAAAATATGTTTGCGTCTTCAATAGAAAGAACCAATACATGTTTCTCAGTCCTCAACCTTCTACTTACATATCATCATTTTAAATAATGATGTCATTTGTTAGGGTTAATGAACATCACAGCACATACATTGTGTTTTTCCACTGTGTATTAATACAGAACACAGTTTCCAAGAACGTATGAAGTCCCATTTCCATTTGATTTTAGCTTGCTTCTGTTCATAATGAAATGCACATTTGTTATGACATTTGATTAATCACTGGTTCCCTTTTCTCCCCTTCATGCTCTCTTAGACCTGGGCTTCCCGATAGTCCTGATCCCCTGGGTGGTGCTTCAGGAGCTGGACTCCCTGAAACGGGGGAGGGGCCTGTCAGGGTCTGTGGCCCACCTCGCTACTCCTGCCATCTCGTACATTTACAACTGCTTGAAGAGCCGGGCACCTTTCCTGTGGGGGCAGTCTATGCAGCAGGCCAGCGAGAGTAACAGTGAGTGCTGATTTAAGGAAGATATGGGAATTATCAGTGCATTGAAAGTGGAATGAATGTATTACATACAAGTAGACTGTACAAGGTCAGTGAACGTTGTTATTTCTCCATAACCTGTTCATGAGCTCATTTCAGATTTATTATGAGTACTTTTGGATTTTATCTTAGAAAAAGCAGGCTAATATAAATGCAGCATTGGTTACAAACTAATCATAACAGTGAGTGCAGGCAAAACAAAAGCACTTGAGTAAGAGCAGCACATTAGAATAATCTACAACTCCTTGTAGACTGTAAACATTTCTAAATAAACAAGTTCTGTTAGAGCCTGGTCGTTGATTTTTAATTAATTCATTGAGAAAAGCAAAATCAATAAAATGCATTATTTTTTTGTTTTTGTTATCAATGATTTGAATGACTTTGCTGAACATATGGTCTTCATTTATAGCAATTCTCCACCTTAACGGTACATTATTAATTTACACACACAGCCGCAGAGCTGCCTTGCGTCCCGTCTACCACTAGGTGGCACTATCACGTAGCTTTTCCTCCAGAATTATTCATACGGTGTGAGATATATACAGTCTATGGCTGTGAGCATCTCAAGGGCAGGTTTCACCCATGCATGAGGTCACCCACTTCTCAGCTGTATATATTATTGATCAGACATACACAACGGTGGGATGAAAATTCTCTTCGAAAAGGCATGGGATAAAGGAGATTTACAAGAGATATTGTTGACTATTGCTAAGAATTTAGGAGCTTATAAGCATTTAGTGCCTCTCTTGAAATGCACCTTAAATCTCCATCTTGTGTTCTGCATCTTTGAATCTTCCTCCTTGTCTTTATTTGAAAGAATACTCTTGTACACGGCTTTCAGTGTTGTGAATTAAACAATTCTCCCGTTAAAGACTGTCAGGTTTCTCTCTGTCTTCCTCTTCCTCTTCCTCTCTCTTCCTCTCTTCTTATTGTACCTCCTTGTCCCCAGATGGTCTGAATGCCGAGAATAATGATGATCGGGTGCTGCAGTGCTGCCTGCAATACCAGAGTCTGTACCCAGAGTGTGCTCACATCCTATGCACGTGAGTTCCCCCTCCCCCCCGCCCTATACTGCTGCTGCTGCAGAGTCTCTGTCCTCTGCAATAATGCACATGCATGTGACTGAGAGTGGGTCCAGCCAGATAGTTCCAGTTGGGATGAAAGAAAGAGAGGGGCAGACAGAGTAATTGGTGAATAATAAATGTGCTGAGGGCCTAAAGTTTAGTTCAGATCTTTTTTTTTGCACATTGTATTGTTTCACCTTCTTTTTCCATCTGACCTATTTCTCTGAATGCCAATATTTAAAGACACAACATTAATAGAGAAAGGGTGCAGGCATTCAATTAGGCTGCTGTAAAATAGATTTAATGGTCTCATTGATGTTGTTTGTGATAACACTGCCATATAGACTTTCCTGGTAAAAAAAGACATGTTTTCCCCTTTTTCCTCTCTAGTAATGATAAGAACCTGTGCAGTAAGGCCCTCCTGAGTGGAGTGAAGGCCTTGTGCAAGATTGATCTGGAGGCAGAGGTTGGGAGATCCAAACATGGCTTTCATCCTCCGCAAAATGTCGGCCCTCAGTCCCATCAGCAGTGCAAAACCGGTTCTACGCACCAGTCCAGCCACGCATGCAAAGGACAAGACTCCATACTGTAGAGGAGAACGGTGAGCCAGGGATTAATGTGCGCTTCTTGCAAAACAGGAATTACTTGCCATATTCTGTAATGTTGTAATAGTTCAAGCAAAACATCAATACATTCACTTGCTATGTCTTACCACTTTTTTCCATGCTTGTTTGCCTCCATTCAGGCGACATATATTTAACAAACGTAAAAGAGTGAAATCCTCACCATCACACAGTCAATGCACAGTTAGCATGTGCTCCTGTTCTTTGCTGCTGCACATACATGTATAATCTTGCTCAAGAATAACTGCTGTCCTGCATTATGTTTTATTTCATACATTTTCTCATATACAAACGTTATGTGTGCAATTGATAACAGATAACAAGCGAGGGGATGAGAGGCCAGTGTGGGACCCCAGCAGTGTTTCTGAACTAGAACAGTGTCTGCTCGAGGTGCTGTCAGATGTGTTGGAGGTGGAGATGAAGGCCGCTTTCGAAGACATTTGGCTAGATGTAAGATTGCACTTAGAATTTCACTTGATCTTTTAGCTTATATTGTAATTAACGTGCATTTAAAACATCAAAATCTTATCTGAGGAGATCAAACATGTGTCTTTGGTTTAATCTTCGCATGACTTGGTCATTAGATTTATGTGTTTTTGGAGGAAAATTATGACTCATATCTCCTCGTGCTATATACGTGTCTGGATGTCATTTTGAACAATGCAATATTTTGTATTTTTTCATGTAGATAATGTTTATTGTGTTTTTTTTTTTATTGTTTCACAGATAGTTTACATAAAACCTCCATGGACTCTTCTAGATGTTCTGAAATGTTTTAAAAAGCACTGGATTGCCGTCTTTGGGAACATTGTCCCACGGAGGAAACAGCAAACTGTTTTAACCCTCATCAACTTTTTCAATTCAGGTATGTAGGTAGAAGAAAGGGAGCAACTACATGTATTTCAGTTTTTCTCAACAGTATTTATAAAACACATATATATATTTTTTAATACATTTTACCCCAGTTAAATATTATCATTATTTTGTTTTTTTTGGAATCTCTTAATTGAGAAATGAAACTAAAATACAAATACAAATGAATATATTACTCAGTTTAGGAATGAACATAGTAACCTATTCCACATGGTCTGATAAATCAATTCAGTTTTAGAATTTGACCTTATTTTAAGCTGTTTTGCCATGAACTGTGATTTAAAATATGGCACTCATCTCAAAATCTGTTAAAACAAATGTATTAAGCATTTTTCTCTGTTGCTAGTAAAAGGAAAGCTTGATAACGTCATACAATGTAGCTGAAAACATCCTAGGAGCTGATTTTAATCTTCATTTAGAGGTTTGCAATGGATTTCGGGAAAATAAAAATAACTTAAGGTGTTATGTAAGACACAAGAGCACAAACGTTCACATCTGCTGAAGCAACAAGACAAAGCTCCCAGTGGTCTCTAAATGCAAAGATACCTCACTGTGTTAATGCACTGTGACAGTTTCGAGACTGTAAGCGTAGCCTTTTTTTTTGTCTTCTCTGGACAGTGAGTTTAAATACTGAGTCATCCCCCAGATAAAACGCTTACTCCACTGTTGTATGATGTGGTGTGCCCTGCCTGCGCTACAGCCCTACAGAACTACATGCAGAATCAGGGCATCGGCTAAAACAGGACACTCAAATGTGTGTCAAAAAATGCTGAGCTGTCCACTGCAGCCCTGCTGTCTCTGGATCTCATTACTGGATCTAATAACATCACATGTAATCGTGTGTGTGTTTGTGTATGTGTGTGTCTAAATCTCCCTGTCCACCTGTTTGAGTTTGAACTGTGGCCCAATTATTTTGAAGGCTTCCGAGAATGTCTATATGGAAAACAATGGAGTTTTGCCCTTGCTCTCTGTATCCCTGGTACGCTGACATTATTCAGGATTTCTTGGTACCACGCAGCCTGGCTCTGTTCCAAGACTGTGACAGAAGGGCGAGGAGGAGGAGGAAAGGAGCAGGGAGAGAGGGAGGGAGGGGTAAACCGTATGTGAGGCTAAGAACGAATCTCAGTGGAAAAGTACTGCATGTGATTTTGTTTTGTTTTTGCTGTTCTCCCTTGAGCAGACTGTTAGTGTGTTTCAAGGTTCAAGGTTCTTTATTGTCAAACTAACATAGCTACAGAGTAATTGTGTCGTTGAAAATCTTAGGTCACAGGCTTCTCCAACAATGCAACACAATAATACAGATAAGCAGACAATATTAAAGTATATTATATTAAAAGTAATACAAAAAGAAAAATAGTTCTAAATAAAGTGATACAAATAAAGTGGAATAGTGCAATACGAGTCTATATACAGGTTATTGGAATGATATATTAGATAATAGATAGATATTACTAAGTAGCAGATGAATGTTATGAAATTGTTTCAGCAGTTCAGTTGTTTAACAGTCTTATTGCCTGCGGGATGAAGCTGTCACTGAATCTGGTTGTTCTTGTCAGGAAGCTGCGGTAACGCCTGTTTGTAGTCAGTCTTAAAGGTCCCCTATTATACTGTTTTTCCTCAATATATTATAGGTCTCAGATATATTCAAAACATGTCTCTGAAGTGTTTGGCTCCAAATACCAAACAGATCATTGTAGCATCCCATAATCCCCTCTGTTTCAGCCCTGTTTCAAAAGTGCTGATTCTCTGTCTGTTACTTTAGATGAAAATAAGGAGCCACTCCCCACGCCCCTCTGAGAGATATTTGGTTAAAAAGAACACAATGGTGCTCTAGGAGGAGATTCAGGGGATAAGGTGTGGGGTGGGGGGGGTTACCTTGGTTGGTTATTGGCTAATGGTTACACAAGCCAAAAAAACATTATGACATCATAAAGTGGCCGAAATCTGATCAGCTCATTTTCAGACAGGTTTTTATATAAATGGATCAGGGCAAAAAGTGAGAGAATCTTTGTTCCTGAAACTTTCAGAAGCTCTTTACACAGTAAATGTTTATATTTATGTATAAAAGACATGAAAAAGTGGAATTTGCATAATAGACCTTTAACACATCTTTTACAACCGCCTAAAAAGGGACAAAGCTTTATGGGTAGTTTTAAATTAGCTCAAAGGTATGTTAGGTCGGGGCTAGAGACCGGTGTCACCTATCATAGGGTCCAGTAGATTAAAATGACGCAGCCGGATTCCACTACAAAGTAATGGGTCGGAAAATCATTTAACATAAGTTGTGCACTACTATAGAAATGCTCGACCAACTTCTGGCCCTTTGTTTTGATAGTCATTCTGAATCTGTTATGTCCTTTCAAATATTCAGGAAAAGCAAAGTCTCATAGCATTTTGGATCACAGTTGGACAAACACACATGCTCACAGTAACCTTGACTAATAATAGAACATTCACAATTTCATAGATGATTAATCATGAAGATTAGACATTTTTCATGCAGAAATTGCATAACATTTTCTGTTGACAAAGCAAAACATTTAAAGACATCACCTTGGTTTAGAGAAACTGGAATGGAACATTTTCTACTATTTTTTTACGTTTTTTTAGAGCACACAATTAATATAGGAACTAATCAGCACATTAATCAATAATAAAATCAATCAATAGTTGCAGCCCTGTTCTGTTTTTGTCCACAATGTTTCTTTGCCTGGCTCTTTTGTTTCCCACACACAGACACACAAAACCTACTTGCCCCTTTTGCCTAGGTGTACCTGTAGAAAAACGGCCCTTTATTTGATGGTGCATATGTGCTCATATCTTCCTGTCCTGTGTCTGCTCAGGTGGCACATCGCACTGTAGAGATGCATCAGCACTCCTCCGAGATGCTAAGGAGCTTGTGAAAGCATTTGGGAAAAGGTCAAGACGCGTTTCCGGTGCCATCTCCAGAATGGACAACATTTTCAATAAGCGACAACCACAGGTAAACTAGGAGCTAATTTGGAGTTGAAATGTTCCTAATGCGATCACAGCTCAAACATATTCCACTTCTTATCTGTCCAAAGGGTGGGCCACTATTCTACGACTGCAATCTCTGAATTGTGTTTGATGTTGTGGTGTTTTGGAAAGCACAGAAATACAAAAAAGATATGATACTGTGTTTTGTGTTATACCATAGCTTATACCTTATAGCATAAATATATTGTATATCATACGCAGGTTTTTACACACTGTTGGATTTTATAGCTTTATCATCTTTGTCTGTGTGTGCAGTGGGAATCTCCTGCCATCGATGTTGTCATGAATGAAGAGGATGAGTATCATGATGATGAAGAAGAAGCGGAACAACCCACGCCTGCTCCTTTCTCGCACCAGGAAGTGTGGGCCCTGTTTGAACACCTCTGGTCTTATGTGTTTCAGATGAGGTGGGTGTAACAGGGATTAGGGATGCTTATACTGCAGAGAACATTTGAGGATTATTTGATTTCACAGATTTTCTTCCACAAAATGCCTTCATTTCGTTTAAGCAACAAACACTTCATGTTATTTTCAAGTGTTGTTTTCTGCTGCAAGACGAATCATTCTGTACAGCGATCGATGTCTCGTGCAAAAAAAAAGAAAAAGACTTTAGAAGGTTTGTTTTGATAAAGCTATTGTTTTTTATTCCATTTGACTAACCCCTGAGGTCATTTTATTCTGTCATGTTTCAGCTGGGAAGTGTTCAAAGCTCTGGGCTTTGACCCTAACTCCACGCAGAGCACTCAGCCGGGGGGGGGTCCTGCGCCACCACAGGACGCCGTGGACTGTCTGCACAATCTGTGCTGCATAGTCTCACAGCTGCTCCAGATCTTCAGCAGGTATCTCAGCCCACTGTTTTGTTTCATTCTCAATACTCTTACAGCGTAGTTTCCAGTCAGTAGTGATTTTTGGTCTAAAAAGCTCGTAACACTGCACACCATTTGCCCAGTGAAGTTAGCAAATGGCTGGTGAACATAGTAGAGCAATAAGCCACCAAACACAAATTCCCTTTCATTCAACCATTGACCAGAAACTCTTAATAAACAACACTGTTACTGACGGTGAAAATAGTAACAATTTGTCTCAAGTTCACCATATTCATTCAGAAAGTGATGATATGTCAGTGACCCTCCATTACTATTATGTCATTCTGTTTTCATCGTCCCCACTCTTGTACACCATGCCTAAACCCTTTGGCTTAACCTGGTGTGTCTCACCTTTGTCTCGACAGCAAGTCCCTCTAATAATGGCGCATTTCCACTACAGCGCGGTTTAAGCGTGCCATGCTGTGCACGGCACGTTTTGGTTGCGTTTCCACTAGGCGTAGTACCTTTTCTGGCCCCATAAAATCGAGGTTCTTAGCAGGCCAACAACCAGGCTGATTCGGGCTGATATGCTAAACTAGAGAGAGAGAATTGCTGGCAAGGGGGCTACAACTACAACAAAATGAACATATTTGACCGTGATTTAATTGTAATTCACATTTCAAAATGATGCCGAAGTAACAACATACTGATACCGGTTAGTAAAAACCATGAATTAATGCTTGACAAGTCTGCAGACAGACGGCAGGCAAAAAACCTTTTAAAATGCGTGTTTTCTAAATGGATATCGGCTAAGCTAACGCAGTATATGCTCAGACCGTCCACACTCACAACAACGGCCTATACAGACATAAATAAACCAGCGACTGTATTCGCCATGACACAGACAGTCTGTGGTTTGTACTTGTTTAACTTTTGTCCAGTTTCTGAACAGATATGAGGAGCTGTGAGCTCTGAGTGCTAACAGCTAACGGCTGATGTTGTTTTTCTGTGGTTCGCATTGAAGATAACGTCACGGCTCCGCCTACACTGCGTTACGGCCCCTACACACGGCGGCGTGCGTTGTCGCTTGCCGGCGGGCATGTCTGAAGCTAGACCAACAACCAATCACCTGAATCTCCCGCCCCGGACACACAAGCAGCGGTTTGATTGGCTAGAGCTTGTACTGGCATATGATTCGATTGGCTGACGCTTCCGTCGAAGCTTCAAAAGTAGAACATTGCTCTACTTTTGCAGCTACGCTTTGCTCCCACAATGCAATTCGCCGCCGTGTGTAGGGGCCGTTATGCGTTGACGCTTCAACGCTTCTGCCCATTCACTTTGAATGGGGTGACGTCACGCTTTGTCGAACTGCATTGTGGGAGCAAAGCTTCGTTTTGCTCGCGTTGCTCGCTTCAAAAGTAGAGCAATGTTCTACTTTTGAAGCTTCGACAGAAGCGTCAGCCAATCGAATCATATGCCAGTACAAGCTCTAGCCAATCAAACCGCGTGCTTGTGTGTCCAGGGCGGGAGATTCATGTGATTGGTTGTTGGTCGAGCTTCAGACACGCCCGCTGGCAAGCTTCAACGCACGCCGCCGTGTATAGGGGCCGTTACTGCCCCAGCTACTAAACTGTAATGGAAACGAAGCATAAAGTGAGCATGGCCTAACTATACCGAACTAAGCCGAGCGAGGCCCTTTAAACTGTCCTTCACCTCTCCTTAACCTGTGTGTGTGTGTGTGTGTGTGTGTGTGTGTGTGTGTGTGTGTGTGTGTGTGTGTGTGTGTGTGTGTGTGTGTGTGTGGTGTGTGTGTGTGTGTGTGTGTGTGTGTGTGTGTGTGTGTGTGTGTGTGTGTGTGTGTGTGTGTGTGTGTGTGTGTGTGTGTGTGTGTGTGTGTGTGTGTGTGTGTGTGTGTGTGTGTGTGTGTGTGTGTGTGTGAGGATTGGTTTTTTTTTGGACAGTAAATATGACGCAGGAAACAAAATTAAAGGTCAGTCCAACTTTACTGAACAGTATGTTAAAATACAACGTTGGCAAACTTCATCATTGGCACCTGTAACTTTTTCTCTCCCCTGTGTGTGTGTTTGTTTTGTGTGTGTGTGTGTTTTGCACATGCACAAAATAACCCAACATCACACGATTACAGAGGCCAGTGAGGTGTCAGTACATTATTGGGATTCACCGTGACATTTGGATCTCTTTGAGGGGAAGGGTACACACTCCTCACATCAAAAGGGCAACATGTCTGTTGTTCCCTCTGTTTCATTCAACCTCAAACTCTGTAGGTCTAGAAACACCAGTACACCTTGAAATAACCAGTATATAAAATGTTGTTTTGATTAGTTGCCATCTTAATGAAAAACTGCAATGGAGTTTCACGTATTTAGTTTAAGCAAGACTTTAACCAGGACCTGCTCAACGCTGTGCTCTTACTCCTGCCATCATAACACTTGTGATGCTTTGTTCCCAGGCTCGCTTTAAATATTATGTTATGTGTCTGCTCTTTGTTTAAGTAAGTTGAGCTCCCCTCTGAATCTGTAACATGTTGCTTCATACAGGAAACATTTTATATTGCAGAACCTAAACAAACAACCAACCAACTATAAATAGCCATACAAATTTGATCAACAAGACAAAGTGATTTTATATTGTTATCTATGTGGTGATGGAAGAAGGAAATACAAATGATGCAATGTTTTCTCAGCTGAGTATAGCTATAAAACAGCCCTCTCAGATCATAACCCATTAAACACCTAAGTATTTGTCCAAAGTGCACTTTAGTTCCACTTAAACCCTCCAGGCCTCTAAAGATCCACTGGTTATTGTGATTGGCAGTATATGAAAACAGTAGCGGTACTTCATTATCAGATGATGTCTGATAGCTGGAATTTATACAGTATGTTTTGAATTTATGGCAGGTACTTAGTATATGTGTTTAGGGTGTCAAAAGATGTTTATCTATCATTTCCTGTAGACGATGTCATGTTAGAGACCGCACAACTGTAGCTTCTTAAGAAGGTCTTTTGTCAATTTAAAGTAATACTTCACCCGCAAAATTGGTATTTGTCAGTCAATTGACATGTTATCTTCACTTCACAGTACACAAATAATTAAAAAATAGAACACATTCTTAATAAATGCAAGAAAATGAGGGCAGCATTTAAAGTCTCATTTTGGATTATGCTGCACTAGTGGTGTGAGAGTTTGTAAAGAAACGTTTTGATATCGTTTTGCTGATTTTAATTTACTCTTGGCCTGTTCGCTCTTGAAAAAGAGATGTAAATCTCAATGAGACTTTTTACCTGGTTAAATAAAGGATATATATATATATAATTTACTCAATTCATCGCCATTTTTCGTCCATTTTCTGATTAGTCGTTCACTATGGAGGCATGGTTAGTTCAACATGGAGAGGGTATTGATATATAATTGTTATTTTTTCGGTGAAGTGTTATTTAATCAGTCTGACAGTGAGATCCACAAGCATGACCTGATGAAGATGCAGATGTTCACTCTGCCCAAATAAACCTTTCACAAGTTGAACCACAGCTGCGTTGTCTTTCAAAAGAAGATTTTGTTTTCAGAATTAGATTTTCTCTCTCATCGTGGGTTTGATTTTAAGAATTGTTGTTGAGGGTCAATACTGTAGTTCAACCTGAAAGTTGTTTATGTATTTGTAGATGGACTGGGTCGATGTGAATCGAATAAGGTAATTCATATGTGAATAAATGCTACACAGTTAAATTTGAGCTCTTACATTAGAGCATGAATAATGGATATAAAACACAAAAACATTACACCTACCCAATGCACACTCATTAAACATAGCAGTAATGTCATATTTCTTGAAATAACGGAATGTTTTAGAATAAACTTTCAAGTAAAACGCTCATTGGGTCTCTATCTGCACATGCATGTATGTGAATGTGTGTGTGTATGTGTTGGGCTTCTCAAGTACAGTTGCCTAGGAGACAGCCGGACTCATTTTCACGTGTTTGAGCAGAGCTGTGACTCATTTTTGACAGGCAATCTCTGGTTGTTTCCGTCTCACTCATTTTTCTCATTCTGTTGACACCAGATATATATAATGTATGTCTCTGCTCAAAAGATCATTATCTAGTCTTCATATCCCTTCATTTACTGCCATTACTTGGTCTCTTTTCCTCTATTACTTTTTTAATATATTGTGTGAGCATTTCGATGAGTTGCAATGGTGAAGGATGGATGAGAAAAGTGCTGTGTATTCATTTTGTTACCTGCTCTCAATGTGTTCAGACTATGTGTGTGCCAAAATATGATGTATAAATGTAAAAAGAGCATCATGTATAAATGCTTTATGACCGTCTTGACTTAAACACTTTCTTAAGAAATGGTTAAATCTGGAGGAAAGGGTAGCAGGGCAGAAGACATTTAAAAAAAACACATGATATCTTTAAAGGCATTTAAAAAACAAATGGTTTGATTAGTTCAGATGAACTGAATCAGAATTTCTGATAAAGTGCTGCACCAATGTTATGAATAAAGATGTTTTTTTCAGACATGGAAGAAAGGTCCTCTTTAAAGTGTGTGTTTCTGTTTTTCTCCAGTGTCCTGTCATCAGCCCCGCGGTTAGAGGAAGTCCAGACGCTGCTCAGCATCCTTCACTCTAATAAGGTTGGTGACATTTCACAGTTATTGGCATGTAATCAGATCAGTGCCATTAATTAAACTCATTTGACCTTTCTCTGCAGCAGCAATGCTCTTTGTCATGTTGAACTGTTCATATTTACATCTGCCTTCATGCATTGTGTTCAGATTGTTAACTTGGACTCCAGATTGACAGCCAAAGACTTCCTGGACTGTCTCGTACAACAAGACAACAGGTAGCGCACACACACGCATTCTCACAAATTATTGTGTTTTTTTCTGATACATAAGGTCTTTCAAATCTTTCACAGATACAACATCTCAAATCCATATGTTTTGGATGATAAGCGTATTAAACTAATGAAAAAGATGCTATACCGCCGTGATGTGACATGTGCGAATAATGTAGCAACAACTTTCTTTAATTGCATAATCAAACAATCTCAAGTTCCCTGAGTATGTCTTTGTTGAAGCATGACCGGGCATGTCCGTGTCTCTCATAGATATCCGGAGCAGAGCTCTCACAAAAACAGTTGCCATGTTAACAATTCAAAACAATGGTGACACTGGTTATAAACAAAGATATGTGTACTTGTGTAGTTGAACAGTGTAATGGGACTGGTTTAGTTGCCTGGATCACAAATTATTTGTATTAGTTATTAGAATATAATCCTGAATTAACGTTTCCTTTTCAAGGGACAGTGTAAACTAGAATGAAATGTTAAGTAACCAGTAGACTTCATTTAAACTGTGGAGATTAAACAGTATTTGGACTGCTCCTGAATGGACTCTCATAAAACTCTCATTAAGTATTGATATATTATATATATATATATATATATATTATACCGAGCATATACAGGATCACAGCTGGAGCTTGTTATGTATCATCTGTGGCCTACATTTTATTATGTTTATGTAATAATTTATAAGTTTATTTTGGAGTGAGGTATCTGTATGCAGCTTGAGATAAAGAAGCACTGCCGGAATTTAGGACTCCAGACTGACCTCTGCACTTTCTTTTACTCGCTCCTGTCACACAGACTTTAGTTTAACGCTTTCTCTAAGATTATTATTAGCGCTGTCTAAATAGAACAAATATATAACCATACAAACACACAGTTAACCTTCTTATCCTGCTTATTCTTGGCAGCTTTTTTCTGCTTGTTGCTCGTAATATGACATGATTTAACATGCATGCATACTTTGCTTCAGCTGCAGTCGATGTTTCATATTACATTTAATAATAATATTTTAATAATCTCTTAATAGTTATGATGTCATTGTATTTGACTCGAAATGTTAATATCTCGGTTAAATGACACACATTTTTTGAGACTTTATAGTCCTAACAAGCAATTATTCGAAACAAATGGACAGATTAATTAATAATAGAAAAGTTAGTTTCAACTCTAAATACATAAGAATATTGTGTTAAGAAGCTACATTCAAATTCATTAACATAATGCCCGTGTACATTAATCAGTATATCACGCCACTCCAGGTCCCTCATGACATGCATCTGAATTGTTAATGCTTATATGAACTCAGCTCCTTCCATGGAAACAGGGACCAGTTCCATGTTATCAACAGATTATCTGTTTACGGCCATTATGTGTCATCTCTTAATGCCGCCGTCTCACTGTCAGAAGCTGTTCCTCATGATTTCATAACCCCTATACTATAAATACGTCTTGATAATGCTTATGGTATTAACATAACAAACAATGATCATTGGATAACTAAAAGTATATTTGACTGCATTTAAAGATGAACTTTCTGGCGTAGAATAGTGGTGTGAAACCATGATAAAAATGAAGGTGTATTCAGTATTAAAGAAAACATCTGCTGTCACTTGGTGGAAGAGCTTTGCAGCTGCTCTCCGGTCCCGTCATACAGCTTTTGTAACAACAGGTCACCGCTGACAGATACAGTTAAGCTGGATGTGTTGTGATTGTAAATATTTTATTTGGTACACTCACTGTGAAGTGATGTAGACCTTTACTTAGTGAACGCATTATCTGGGGTGTTAAATATTTGATTTTGATGCTCAGTGCGGTGGTTTGATGTCATCCGTTATATAAAGCCTGAGGGAGGCCAGGAGCACGCTCACTGCAGGCAGCTCTCAGAAAAGTGGGCCTCAAACGCACACAATAATGTAATAATGTCTGATTTAAAAAGAAATCTTCTGTTTCCTCTGTTGGCTTTAAAAAAAGAATCAAAAAGTAATCACGATAGATACTTTAAAAAACTACTAGCATAGAAACACCACCGTTCAGTAATTGTTAGAACATAGACCCTTCTCACATTCTTGATGAAAGTCTGACTGAAAATGAACTGGGAATGGATACTTATATTTATGTGCATGATTCTTGCCATTCTTGAGCAATAGACAGCCTAAAGCTTATTTTCTCCATCATCTTGTTACCATTAACATGTGAAAACAAACATTTCTGACAGTTAGGAGTCTGTAATTGTGTCTTTTACTGTGATTTAAATGGGTTGGAAAAGCTGATGTCCCCTGCTTTCATGCACCAATCTACAATCAAAATGATGTGTTTACAAGAAGGATATATTTTATGGTTTTCGCCTATAAATTATTTTCAACACAGTTGAGTCAGACATGCATGAACTTGTGTTTACATACGCCCTTTTCCAAGTGCCATCTCAATATTACAGATTTTATAGAGCAGGTGGGAAATGTAACAAAACAAAAGAAATGTGCTCATTCAGCCTTCTGCTATATACCTAAGGTCCAGTACATATTTTATTATATGTAGCTTAAATCTCCTTTTACCTGTTGGTGGTGTTTCTGTTATGCTGCTTTGGTACACATGGGTTCTTTTCACACGTGGATGTGTCATCAGGGCCACTTTTATAATGGTTTACGTTGTATGTGTTTGAAGGCCAGTTTGCGTGTTACCATCAGTCAAATCACAACCTTCACTACCTTTACCTTATCTGTTATGATCATTATCTTGTGTCAAAATATTAGTTATAAAACGGACAAGTCAAATTAAGCAATCTGATTGGTTCTTAGCCGTGATATAATGAGCGTATATCACGGGTAGAATTGTAGTTACTTTTCACAAGTCAGTATCCCTCCGCGTCTGAGAAAAAGCTGCAACCGTTACAGCTGTTACATTACGTCCGTTACGAAACTAACTAACTAACAAAGCTTAAGATGGAAACATTTAAGGTTAACTTCGACCTCCGGGGTGGCCTTACTATGGAGGAGTGGATTGAGCAGTGCCTATCTCCAGAAAAAAAAGCACCTAAACGACGACATGCAGAGCTACGTGAAGAGCACGTAGACCAACTGGAAAAGTACCACCATTCAAAAGCTTTCTGATGCGGGTCTTGAAACAAAGCAGAGAAATGATGACCGTTAGTGGCCACAGGTGCGAAAGCTCTCTCCAGAGCTACTGGAAGCCGAATCTCGGGGACCGGAGAAAGTGGAGCAATATTCTCGCCACGCCAAGCAACAGCCTAGTACAACCTCAACCTATACAAGTAACCACGTAAGCCATTCTACTGATGCTGGACAGTTTTTCAGTGGCTGCACAATAAACGGCAACATACAAATGAATGTAAATAAATAGCCAAATAATCCATCAACGCAGTCTAATCAGAAGGCAACGGAGGGACTATTTTATTTTGAACATAATTATTTACTAATAAAAACTATTTAAATTAGAGTGTGTATTTTCTTTCATATTGCCACACTTGGTAACCTTTTATAAAAGCAATAGCTCACTTCAGGCCTTTAATTATATGTTACTCTGTGAAAAAGAAGGAAAAGAGACTAAGCACCTAGAGAGAACAGAACATATTTGATTTGAAGAAAGTCTGAGGCCGTACATTAATACAAACATATCTGTTATTTTTATTTAAAAGCTACACTTAGGAGAAACTGCTTTGTGTTTCATAAAACAGCATTCACTCTCAGTTAGTTGAATGTCCAACAATAACATTCTAAGGGATAGAGAGGCAGACGTATAGTTCACTTTGATGGAGGATATTCTCTATTATGTTGCTGAACTATTCAACTTTTCTGTTATACTAATGCTACACCAAGGCCTTCCCCAGTCTTTGTTGTTCTGCCGTTTTATAAGCAAACCCAGGGCCACATTGCTACCATTAACTGGCATTCCTACATAAGCCTTTCTGTAGGACTGAGTCACTCTCGAAAGGTCAACGTTTTGCTTTCAATGGCAAGTCAAATGAATACAAAAAAGAGGTTTGGCTTTATGTATACCCGATTATTAAAGTGTGAACACATATTTTAAACTGAGAGCCTTCACAGCACAGTTGGTGCACAGTGAAAGATATAAAGACAATATTACCAGTATGAAGAAAAAGAGTGTGACAAAAAATACAAAAATTACAGCATATCTTTTCAGATTTATATACATTATACATTCTGTATCTGTCTTGATGTTATTTTTCTTTGGATTTTGAACAGTAGCTCCCTGTTAGTATCAGGACAGCAGAAGGGCTACATCTCTTTAGTCGTAGAAAGTTTAATCACACCTGTTTCAACTGCGCCCTGATCCTTCAAATAAAAAAAAGTTTAAATATATAGTATTACTTAAAATGGTAATAATGTACTTGCAGGATTCTTGATGTTCTGAATCGACCCCCTCATTGTTGATTGCACCTATTGTGAGTCACTTTGGATAAATGTGATTTAACGTGGATTGTGGATACCAAGATTTGTTCCCATGGAGATGATCCATGTGTCCATAGCAGCATGACGTGATTGGCTGAGGGTGAACAGGAATCAGTTACATCACCTAATGCAGGGGTTCTCAAACTTTTTGTTTATGCGGACCACTATTTATTATCAAGGATTTTCGCGGACCACCTCATATGCAAACCGTAAAAATAAGTACATATATAAACGTAGTGTTAAAACGCCGATATTTTTTTATAGTTAATTATAGACAATCAAAAGTAAATTGAAGCCTATTTGATACTTTTGTGACCGGTGTCTGTCTGCGTTGTGTATGTGTCTCAAAAAGAGGACGGCGGACGGTATTTTAATTAGGTCATCCCAAACAATGCCACAAGTGCGCACGCGCGCAGTGCACTCACAAAACGGGCAGACAGGTCTACAAAAAACTACCGGTATGCTCCTACTTTAGTTACTGTACTGCAAAAAGCAGACGGCGCTGCGCTCAACACACACACACACACACACACACACACACACACACACACACAAAACCATGGACACACAGGCATATAAGTAACATAAACAATGTATAGGCCTAAGTTGCATATAGGCTTGAGCTACAGTATTGCAACTAAGCAGACAGCGCTGCTTCTCTCTCTCCACTTTCAAAATCTATTTAAATCTCAAAACAAACAAAAAACAAATTAACTTATTAAATAAACGAAACGAAAAATATAGCCTACTCAGGGGTGGATCTAGAAAAATATTCATGGGGTGGCAAGAGGGTGGCAGGAGATTTTGAGGGGTGGCATCCCCTGGCAGAAGTATATGCTGATTTAATCGCAGTCTTAACAATCAATGTTAACTTGGAAAGCCACAATATTGTTCGCCAATCATATTTCCACGCTCGCGCCAGGGCCGGGGGAGGGGTTACAAGGCTCATGTCTTGTGGTGCATTCACTTGCACTCGGACATTAGAGATTTTCTCTCATAAATGTCCGATGAGCCCAACGACCACTACCCCACTGCCTGATATCATTAGAAAGCTAGGAATCTCCTCTTTCCAACAGTGTATACAACTCAAAATGTGTCTTCAGGTCCCCGAAAATCCTTGATAATAAAAAGTGGATTTTATTTAGCTTTTTTCCACGGACCACCTGCAGTACCCTCGCGGACCACCAGTGGTCCGCGGACCACAGTTTGAGAACCGCTGACCTAATGCATCATGTGGTTCTATACAAAATTCCGTGTGAATCGTTATGGTCTCCAGGGGGTATCAATGAATAACCTGTGAAACACATACAGTAAAGGCTGTTATGAAACACACAGGAGCAGCGCAGCTCTTTGTGTATACATTAATGATCTGGGTCAGTGACTCTGTGCACAGTTTGTGTGCTTCACTGACTTTTGTGTGACTGCGTTGAGAGATCCTCCCTCCTAAAAGCTCCATGCTCTTTGTCACTCTCGTGAATCCGTAGCTGAAGCAAAGTAAACACATCGAACGGAAACCGTTCACACAATAATCATTTCCGTGGCGCATGCTGGAATGTAAAATCTGATTATTCAGTGACAGAGTGTCCGAATCCCGGCCAGAGTGAAGAGTCGCTTACACAACCTGCACTATCCGCAGGTTATGAAAACACACAGCTGCGCCATTGGATGAAGAAGGAGAACTGGGTGGATGTAGGGAGAAAACAGGGGGCGTAAACAGCCGGCAAATACTGCTCTTTCTTTCCTCTTCTCTCCACTCTGTAGTTATATAATGGTCCTCTGGAAACAAAGCAGAGGAGGAAACAAACAAGCAACAAGCTCCCCCAGTGTCTTCGCTGCTAGGCAACCGTTGCCAAGGCTCTCGTAGCGAATTTGTGTTTGTGCTCACGATGAAGACTTGCTGTTGTGTTAAGATTGTGCATTTGTAACTATATGGTTATACATATGTTGTCGTTACTAGAAAATGTAATTCACTGGAAAAAGTGTGTCAATAGCTGTCATTGAGCGGCAGAATGTGTGGAAGCTGCAGCCGACACAAAAGCTCTTCTGTTTGTTTCTGGACATTCTGTGCCCAACATGGTCAGCAAATACAAAGTTTACCAAGCAAGATGTCTGCGTGGAGTCACCCAGGTTCATCCAGATAGTACCAAGGGAAATTCTGCAATTTTTCACTGGAATATTTATTTTTGAAGCCTAAAAGGTTTTCCTCCCTTTACCAATGGATACAATAAACACTTAACTAAAACCAGGGTATATAAACCCAGCTAATGGACTTTGTCTTTTTCTAAGACACCAAATAGAGGAGCAAACGCATACAAGTCAGGATTTAGAAGTAATCAAAAACGCATTTTTCGACAACAATGAACAAATCCCAAACAGAGAGGATTGGTGGTAATACACATATATGACTGAGTAAGAAACATTAACAGTTTGTGGATTAAAATATAAGATAAGATAGAACTTTATTGATCCCAATTTGGGAGATATGGCATTGTACAATACAAATTAAAAGACAAGAAATAAACAAGAAAGTAGAAAATATACATGTTGAATTTACAAATGAACAATAACAAGATATATAGCAAGGTGTTATATTTACATAAGTATGTGACAGATGGAATATGAAATATTAGACTGAATATATAAATGTAAAATGTACAGTGAAGAGGAAAACTATGGAGCAGAGAGTTCTCTTCCAGCCAGAGGTGATTATTGGTTAGGGTTAGGGTTGGATAGATTGTAGATTGGTGCATGAAAGCAGAGGACATCAGCTTTCCCAACCCATTTAAATCACAGCAAAAGACACAAATACAGACTCCTAATTTTGGCCGAAATATTTTTGTTCACATGTTAATCGTAACAAGATGATGGAGAAAATAAGCTCCATTGGTCAAAGGCTGTCCATTGGTCAAGCACACTCTCCTGTATTTGTATCTAATGTGTCTGTGTTTCCAGGGAGAAGCTCAGTATCGGAGGGAACCAGTTATTGGGGGTCAAAGAGGTCCTGGATCGCTGTGTTGGGGTCACCTGTCAACACATCAACTTCAACACATCTCGGGCCTGATGATTCAGAATTAGAGAGTCTCCACATCAGCCAATCAGATGCACTAAATAAACTGATATCCTTTACTTGAAGTGAAAACTGTCAATTGCAGAGGTGTCTGCTCATACTCTGGAGACTGAAGCCGTTTACCTTTTTTTATTTTCCGTTAAAATGTCTCTTATGATATTCTGCTTCACACAAAGGGATGGATGTCTATGGATTTTCTCCTTGTTTCTTAAGGGTGACACCTTTTGTTAAAGAGAGTATTTTTCTGACAGTTATCGTTTTCATATTACCTGCCAAATCACAGTTGAGCAATCCTGTCTCATGATTTCATCTTGCTTTTATTGTTAGAAGTGATCAGTTTGTAACCAATCACAGCCCTGGCATTACTTTTTACACAAACATTTGATTGGAGTTTGTTACATAGTTCACAAACATAGAGCTGGGTATGTTTGCATCATATGAAGGTATGATGATGCACATTTCTGAAGTTCTAGGTTTACCCCACGGCCACTGTGAAAACTTATTTGATATATTTCACTGTAGTTAATTTGAATATCTTTTCAATTTTTTTTAAACACAGACATAATTATCAGTTGGTTCATATTATTTATGATTCTTAAACGTCAACAAAAGCTTCAGTTCACTGGTCCGAAAGTAATAGTACGACATTATGGTAAATATGAGGAGATGCAAACCTCATTCAATATTAAGCTAGGCCTAGATAAGCTTAGCTTAGCATAAAGACTGGAGGCAGGGAGAAGCATCTCTCCTAGCTCTGTTCAAAGGAAACACATTCAGCCCACCAGTTCTCAACACTTAACATCTTGATTGTTTTATTCGCACACAAAGTAGATTGTAAAATGATACAGTAGCTTAGAGATAAAACAAAGGGATCAAACCATATCGTTATATAACCTTAAGTTGTTTTCTGCCTGAGCTTTTTCCTCAAATCATGAGTCTTTAAGGCCAAGCAATGATCTAGTAAAAAGCTGAAACAAAGTGGCAATTTATTTATTTTATATTTTTCTACTGAAGCTATCAGAGAGGTTGTCATTTAAGATGGGAGTCTACTTTGAAAACCAATGAGTGTTCAGCTTCCGAAGGTTTTTGGTTGATTTTTAAGCAGAAATGTAAATAATTTGAGAACAGAAAATATATTTTATGTAAAAGAGTTAAATGTTTACAAGAAATAAATGTTTTGGCATTGTCTTTTTTCTCAAATGTATTGCTTTCATCAATCAATCGCGGTGCTTCCTGCAGTCCTCAGTGAGTAGAGGCTCAGCTGAGTGTGAGTGCATGTGTGTGTAATGTAGTGGATCAGGTCGCAGGTGACAGTCTGAGATTACACCTGCTGCTGCTGTGAGACACACACAGGGGAGAGAAAAAGTTACAGGTGCCAATGATGATTGAGCTTCCTGTCTCGTTATCTCAAAGCAGAGTTGGACGCTATGCAGACACGCTGTATTTTAACATACTGTTCAGTAATGTTGGACCCTGACCTTTCATTTTGTTTCCTGCGTCATAGGTATATTTACTGTCCAAAAAAACAACAATCCTTTATAAAGGGTGCATTGAATTTTCAATGTCCTCTTTATTCATTTCTAAATATAATCCATATTCATGCGCATCCAGCACAGCCAGCCTGTGCCCAACGATAGATAGATAATTTATTGATCCCAATTTGGGAAATTATTTGTTACAGAAGCAGCAGTGTGTTCAGACATTAACATACAAATACTTAAAAAGTGGAATAGAGAAATAACAATTACAAATAAGATGAAAATGATTATATCAAATATAAACAATATAAATATTCTGGATAATTAAAATGTTCTAAAAAAAAGTCAAAAATACTGCAGTAGCAGGAATATAGGCTTATACTACAGGAGCATTCCTGTAGTACTGTTTATACATATACTACAGGAACTTGTCATTCGAATCACTTGGACCATTTCTCTTAGAAACTGTCTATCTGCCACGAAACAGCTCTTATTCTGTTAGTTGTGGTGTACATTTCTTAATTTTCACCCAAATGTTCATCTCCTGGATTATTTAAATATTGTTGAGGTGTTTCTGTGCTGGTTGTAAATATGCATAATGAACAACAGGAAGCTCATTACATTAATCCTTTTTGAGCTTTATAATGCATGTAATACTGCATTTACATTCGTAGTTGCCTTTACAATAAACTCTGCCCTTGCTTTTGTTACTTTTGCCACTTCTTTGTTTCAAACCACGAGGAAGCCTTGTTGCTTCTTAGAGTACAGACTCAGTGTCTGAGTTTAAGCCTCTGCTTCCGGTAGCACATGGCCCATCTGCTGCCCCCCCCCCCTCCCAATGACTGTGAGGTGTATCAGCAGAGATTATCAGGGCCTAACTTGTGAACGAGTGCTGGGTAGAGATTTAATACAGCGTCAGTGAGGTCATGCAGATGGTTCCCCTCTCAGCAGCTCAGTGACGTCCTGCTGAGGTCTGAGAGCCGGCTCAGTATAAGCTCTCCTAAAAGACACTTAGAGGAGCAGAAAAAAACTTGGCTTAGTGTGGTAGTCCCTGAAAGCTTAGACAGCTACTTAGTTACTCGATAGTTAGAGCAGTACATGTGGAAGACGAGGTGGTAGTAAAATCTACATTTAGAGTCAGCAAAGCAGCTGTACTTAGGTTTGTTCAGCTGCTAGACTACCTCTAAAAATAGTCACAACTAGGCTAACTATCTTCCATATTTTACTTAAAACAGTCCTGGCATAGATACTTTTAGATTGATATAAACAATGGAATCAGGTGTGGCAAAGTGATTGTCCATTATCACTTAATGACATACATTCAGAGAGTAGGCTGGAGACAAAATCAGATTTAAATGGTTTATTACTTAAGAAATGTTACAAATGTGTTAATTCTCGTTTTTAACATTCCCTCCAGAAGAATCTGCCAATGCCTGACACTTTAAAACACAAAAGAAAAATAAGAATCTTCAGTAAACCGCATCTCTACATACATTGATTAGTTTTATCACAATAACAAAAGTTTGGTTAGCAGAAGCATGGTTGTGCGTGTGTGGTGTGTGCACAAAGGTATTACTAAAACTGGCACTGGTAAGATCCATTGACTTCAAGCCATCTGCTACTACTTCTATCAGTAAATCAGCAGTGTATAAAAAAATATAAAAAAGGCCATTTAAGATTCAAAAAAGCAATCCAGCTTGTTTAAAATGACAGAAATAGCCATGAGGTGTTTTTTTTTCTAACTCGCACTCTCCGAGTAAGGCTTCAAACCACTGACCGTTAAATGTGAGCAAAGTAACATTTCTACAAATATTCTCAAATAAAACCTTCAAAGCCAATTGTCACCATACTGCCACGTTCCAAGTGACCGATAACTGCTAGCTCACCTGAAAACCCTCCAGTGGAAAACCCTTCAACGCTAAGTTAAAAAGAAAAGCACTAAGTGTATTAAATGTTGGCATATGACAAAAAATGAGGAAGAAACAAAATATATACAGCACGAAAAACATTGTATGCAATATGCAAAGGCGTCATGTTGCTTTGGGCAACCCCCCCGCCCCCCTCCCTTTTATCCCACCCGCCAAATACAAGCCAGTCTTCACTGAAGACCCCTCATCACAACAATCCCCCATCCCCACCCACACACCCACACACAGACAAAACATCACGAAACACGATTACGTCACTAAGCCTGTTAGTTTGGAAAAGGTGAAGCACTGAAACTCCCCAACCCCCTTCCCTCCCTTCAGTCAGAGAGGGGAGCCAGGCTCGTGGTGCAGTCGTTCCATTCGTTCGTCTCGGGGTTGTACACCTCCACCGTGTTGAGGAACTCGTTCCCGTCGAAGCCACCCACAGCGTAGATGGTTTCTCCCAGCATGGCCACGCCCGCGTTGCTGCGGGACGACGTCATGCTACCCAGCATCCTCCACTCGTTGCGGGTGGGGTCGTACACCTCCACACAGCGGAGCGCGTGGGAGCCATCGAAGCCGCCAATAACAAACAGTTTGCCTGGGTAGAGGGGGAGACATTACTATCAACATAATGACAAACACAAATAACTTTGTCCGCTTCCTGTTGATTTTTGCACATGATGCTGCCGTAGATCAGCAGCTGATTTAACTGCTCATTGTTGTCGTGAGCTGACCTGCATGGAAAGTGACTGCGGCCCCCCTGCGAGCCACGTTCATGGGGGCGATCAGGGTCCAGGTGTTGTTCTCGGGGTTGTAGCGCTCCACAGTGTTCAGGCAGTTCCATGACTCCGCCCCTCCGATCACATACATGAAGCCGTCCAACTCGCACACGGCAGCCTGGTGCCTCCCTGGAAGAAGAAAATGTGATTAATGAATTAAACTTTCCAATTGTTCCTCGGGCTGCAATTATCACACAAGCAAGTCTCTGATGAATAGCTATCCAACTTTTGGTCTTGAATAACATGTTCTCTGAGCTTCGACACACAGAGGGAATAATTAAAGTGTATGCAAGACAGGAATTGGTTAGATCTCTGAAAAATACATTATTCAGCTTTATGCTTGAGGTTAGACCATGTTATACATATTCAAATTATATATATTATTACTATATTTTTAGTGTATGTGTAAACGTACTGATGTTGAGGGAGGCACAGTTAGACCAGGTTTTGATCACAGGGTCAAAAGCATCACAGTTCTTCAGGCCCTTCTGCCCGCAGGGGTCCGACCCACCCACAACGTAGAGTTTGTTGTTCAATGAGCAGACACCTTTAAAAACAGAGACGCGGTTGTTGACTGACTGAATTACACCTTTATTTACTCAGGGCAGAAACTCCAACACTAACAATGATACAGTATGCAAATACAAAGTTAGACAAGAACAATAGTGAGACATTTGAAACAGAAACAACAATTTGTGGACAATATAAGACAGGAATGAGCTGAAAAGTCAAACTAGCTTGACGTTAGCAACAGAGAGGCTACTTGATGTAAGCGTTTTCCTGGATAATACTTTTAAATTCAATGATCAGGTATAGAAGGAGGGACCTACCTGCATTGCAGCGGTTTGTCCTCAGCTCTGGCACTTGAGCCCACTCGTCAGCCTGTGGATCGTACATCTCCCCGCAGCTCAGCTCATCAGAATGTCCATTTGATCCTCCAATCACATACAGCTGACCCTGTGAGGTGGAAATATCAAAATCATTATATTATGACAATTACATTAGAATTTTGTTGAAGAACCTATCGATATTAAGTTAAGAGAATTTAGAAACCCCACTAGTTGCACAGGGAGTAGGGAGGCATGCAGTGGATATTTGGATTCCTTGCTCAATGTTCAAAATGTCACTTCAGGATGAAAATGTAATTGTACCATGAGCACAGCCATCTGGAATCGAGCCCTTGGCGTCCGCATGGGAGCAATGAAGGTCCAGCGGTCCTCTTTGGGGTCGTAACACTCCACAGTCCTCAGACACTCCTCTCTGTTGTATCCTCCTGTGGGAACAAGATAATGCATCACATCAAGACAGTGGATCCCTGTGGTCATCATTTTGCCCCTGACAATCAAGCCTAGAGAGAAGCATTTATCTTCCCAAGTATCACAACCTCCTTTTAGCTCCAATTACATAGACCTTAGTCATTTGATATAGAACCGTTTAGTGCTAACCTGCTGCGATGAGTCTTCCGTTCAGGGCCACGGCGCCCAGACCGGAGCGAGCGTAATGCATGGGAGAGAGCGGCTGCTCCTCCAGCTCCTCGGGCTGGGCCTCGAAGCTGAGGCTCTTCATCAGGCAGGGGGTGGCAGAGGGGGAGGTCTGAGGGCTGCTGCGACCGTGCAAGAAGATCACACACAACACGCCATCCAGCACAGCCAGACACAGGTAGGTGTGGTCTAGAGGTTTGATTAGAGATCGTTAGAGCCATTCGAGTGTTGAAAAAAGGACCCTCAATCATGCATAGGATTTAAATAAAAGAATATTTCTGAATGTACTGTCGTTCATGTTCACTTACTTGTGGTCTTCTCAGAGGCGATGTACTTCCACTCTCTCCGGCCGGTCTGTTTGGGCGCATTAGCTGCTTGGTTGGAGGGCGACAGGCTTCCCGAGGAGCTGCAGCTCATCTGTCTCTGGGCGCTCTCCCGTACGGGTTTCTTCTGCAAGAGCACAGTGCAGCTACAGAAGCCAAGCTTGCACCACAGGCCCACCAGTGGCCACAACACCAGGTAATCATACCCCCAAACTACGCTCTGATCCAGCTGATCTAATGTAGACGTTTGTTTTGATATCTCACGCCTTCTGAAGCCAACAACACAGCACTCCAAACTACTGTCTCAGACCGCACCACAATCAGATCTAACAGTTCAGTCACAAAGAGGGTACAAATCTGCCCATTCCCAACTGGTGGAGATTAGCATTTAATATTAAAATGTAGTTTTAATATATGCTCAACAGCATAGCTAGGCAGGCATCGTTGCTCATTTGTTTATTCACTGACATTTGTCTTAACATTGTGGAATTAAATGAGCCATATCTACTTCTTGCCAGGCACAGGCTGCGATTACTTTTATGCATGGCCAGGCACACACTGCCAAACAAAATGAGACTTCATTACAGTGAAGCCAGGCACAAGCTGTTGAGTACCTGCACAAACTGAAGGTGGTCCTCCTCGCCACCAAACACCTCACTGTGCCCATCAATCACCAGCCCTCCATCCACCAGCTTATGGTCAGGTGAGTAGTACAGCGTTTGCACCTGAAACACAAACAGCAACAACATACCCATGTGGCTGTCTTCATGGCAACACACTGAGAACCTCAGCATAACGGGGAAAGGGGGGAGGGAAGAGGAGTAGGAGGAAGGGGGCAGTGCTGTGAAGAGGAAGAGGGGGAAGGGACGAAGGCCTGGATCTTCTGTCACTTGGATTGACAGCTTCCCTTAAAAACACACACGCTGCTGCTGCATTAAGTGTTCGAGCTCAAGAAGGAATCTGACAGTTTGCATCTAAAAAAAAAGAGGGAGCTGATGAAGAATGAGAAGCTGCATCTGGAAAGATCTTCTGTGAAGAATCAAGAGAAGGAGGAGGAGGGGGAGGGGGGGGCTGCATGTGGCCCTCTCTCCACCTCTGCTGCTTGGAAACCGGTCTTCTAGCTGAACAAGTTGGTCATTGTGATGGCAGCCACAATGTCCAGGTCACATCCAGATGACTAAAGGTGGTGGTGCTGTTGTAACAGCCCTCAAGCTCATTTTAAAAGATGCCCACTGATGGATTCAATTCAGGAAACAAAATAAGCATAATCAAATGGAATGATAATTTGTGTGGTCCCTTAGTTGACCATTTGAAGGGCAAGTTTTACTGCGGCAACAGATTATCTTGAGAAATGACAGAAAAACAATCTAAATAAAAAATGTAAATGGCCAAAGGGTATTTTAATTTATTCAAATTAGCTGAAAATTCTATTTCAGCTGGATGGTTAATTATTAATTTATTCCAATGTAAGATTTGTTTAATTGAAATGCTTATGTGCAATGCCCAATTTGACTAGTTCTTGATTGTTTCAATGGATAAGTAGGCCTGTATGAGAATATATTGTTATGTGCCGAAGGGCCAATAAACGACTTGTATTTATCCCAAAGGTTTGGAGGCCATGTATTCTGGTAAATGCAGAAATGGGATGCATCTGTATATGTGGCACGGACAGATGGGAGCTCAGTGTTGCTTGGCTGCAAGGAGAGGCAGTAGTGCTCCTCTCCTCCCTCTCTTTCTCAGACTCATTACCCTGGTGGCTCAGTCGTGGCTCTTCAGTCTGGTCTCCTGCTGCTGCTAATAAACCTACAAGAGAGATAAATCAACGGGGAGGAGTGTCTGTTAGTGCTGGAGCAACAAACCTGTTCAGATAGTAAAGTGGCAGTGAATAAAGGGTCACCTCTGTGAGAACCTGTGTTTGTGTGTATCAGAGGAGAAGAGCACTGTGATACTCATACTCAGATGGGGTTGCACATAAACCAACCACAGACCCAAAAGAGAACAGTGGAAACAAAAAACAAGAGCAAACGCAGCTCTTTTGGGCTCACCTCTAATTTGTAGTATGGTTCAGGGGTACAGAGTTTCTTACAGCAAAAACCTCAACAAACCAGAGGAAACAAAAAGAACAATCCTGACATAGCAGCATGACAGTGGCATGCTTTTTCTACTCCAGCCCCCTTAATGACTTCTTAATGTCAAAAACAGGAGTCAGAGGGAAGGGAAGGGGCAGGGTGGGAATGAGGATCAGTCTGAGAGTGGAGCCTGCTCGCCCGGGTACTGACCTCCTCCATCAGGCGGTCCAGGTGGTCCCCGTTCTCCCAGAGGCTGCGCTGCACCCAGCTGAGCACCTTGGAGTAGAGCTTGCCATTGCTGGGCAGGGTCAGGTGGTCTTCTAGCATTACTTCTAACTGTAAACACACAAAGGGAATGAAACAGGAGTCAGATGTACACACAGTAGGAATAAAGAGACTCCGTAGCAGAACCACTTATAACATAATGACTCCTATTGTAAACTAAACTTGATCTTACTGGCTGATGTTACCTGTATAATCCCTTAATGTTGCCATAGGGTCAGGATTAAACATTGTATCCTTACACACACGGACATCAGCAATATTAATGAATAGCATGCATATTTGATTGATCAAATTTGCACTACCTCAACAAGTGAGTTCTGATAAAGTACCTTGCGCAATCCTCATGTTGAACAAAAACATGTACACTATAACCCACCTGGGCAAGGCCTTACTATTGCATATGCCCCCATAAGTCCCCTGCCCTAAATACATCCTCAGCAGGCTTTAGCAGAAGGGAAATCTATAAGAGGCACACCTTCCTACTATAGGTAATGTTAATCTCATGTCAGAGTCGGAAAGGTAAAAATACAGAGCTTAATCCAGTGTGTGTTATTCAACTCAAGACCACCAATCCTGGCCAATTTAAATGACATAAGTGCACATTTAAGCTAGTACCTTGAGGCGGGGAAGTTTGAGAAAGTCTTCCTGTTCAGACACTTCCAGTAGATGGTCCTGGATGAAGGCGTCCACCTTGGCCAAAACTCTGGCATCTCCCATAGAGCTGGCAAAGTTACGGAAAGAGATGGCGCTCTGGGAATCGATTTTAGACAGCAGGTAGTCACCACAAATCTGAGAAGCGAGGGACAAGTGGAAATGTATTAAAACATCTGTTTGTAAGCCGTTTGTAGATGTGTTCCTAAAGCCGTGTCCTGTAATGTAGACCGTTAAAAACATACCTGTTTGACTCGCTCCATCTTGAACCTTTTGGCTGCAGAGTAAACTTCCTTAACTAGTTCTTTATCTGCCTTTAGCCTGTATTACACAGAGAAGACACAACAAATTAGGGGGTTGTCAATCATTTAAAGAAGTTGAGAATTTTGATATGATAGGATCAGAGGCAAAAGGTGCTACTTACTGGGCAGTATAGGCATAATTGAGCAAGATCTCCACAGCCTCTGGGTCCAAGTCCTCAAAAGTGACATGAGACACTCCGTGAGGCTCAATGTCACTATTAAAGATCTCAAACAGATAGGGACTGCAGCAAGCCAGAACAGCACGGTGAGCCATCAGCTCATGACCACACACCTAATAAAAAGAAGACAAATAATCAGGAAGTGTGTAACTTTGTCAAAGGTAATCAACTGCTAGAATTGGAGTGTTTGAGCATTTAAGGAAGCTAAAGAAACAAACCCAATATTGGTTGAGAACCTACACGATTAATAGTTAACAAGTTATCTCTTGTTTCCCATTGGCTGCATACGTCTCAAATGGTGGGAACAGGTTCTCACACTTGAAATAGAGCAACGGAAACATTTAAGTAAATACTTGAGTTTTTTTCTTATTACTAAATGTGTAGACATTCACGCCCAAAAAACCCAGTGAACTAACCAATGGCCAAACAATACGTTGAGCCTAACAGGTTGTAATGATATCTTCTGGGTTGCAAATGGTTTTGTATTACTTTAAATTTGTTGTCATTTTTGTGATTCACTACGTTGTTGCTAAAAAGGGTAAGTGTGTGTTTGCATTGAGCGTACCTGCAGTCTAACATCGCAGAACTGACCACTCTTTCTCAGAGCGTTCATTTTGGCCACGGTGGAATCCAGGAAACTCTCATCCTCAAAGATCAAATAACCGTTGGGAATCATCTTGGTGAATCTTTTTTTAAATGGTATGCCTGTAGAGCAAAAATAAACGTTATTTAAAAAGAGTAGGCAATAATACTCAGCAGGCTTGTCTTTTGCACTCTGTCCAACATGCTTTCAGCCATGGAATATTGTAATAGCAGTCTTTATTAATTGATGACACAAAGAGGATTAGGATTAGTTTCCTGTAATGTGCATTGTGTTTTATAATCAGTCCCATGCATTAGTCATGGCCTTACCGAATAGAGTATATTGCAAATCCAGGGAAGCAGAGTCGAAAGTAGGATACAGGCAAAGCAAACTGAGATCACAGCGGAACTCGAGTCTTCTTTATCCGAGGAGGGGACGTCGTTAGAAGAAATGCCAGTTGACTAAAACAGGCTCGAGTGGAAGGGAGAGGGGGAGCAGCCGCACGGACAAACTATCAGGCTTGAAGCGACTGTAATCAAGTCCTCGGGATCCCGTTGGCTATAGAGTTGTACTTATTCTGTGTTGGTAATACATTATAACCTAGAAGAAAAGGAGAAAACAGAGAATGGTACACAACGCATGAGTCAGTATATCAAGGCAACCTTGCACACGGGATCACACTTGAGAACACAGCGCCCCCCCCCCCCCCCTCCCCTCTTCCAGCGTCCTTCCAGCTATATTCCGAACATGCATACACAATACAAGCACAGTTGATCTGATTCAGGATTGTTAGTAGCTCCTTCTGACCATATTATCCTCAGTGGATTCAGGAAGAAAATGAAATCCAGCATTTAATCTCAATATGCAGTAAACCAAAAGGTGTACAGCATGTATCTAAGCCCAGGCCTTTGATTCTCTTCCCTTACAACACCCTTCATTTAGCGCTTTAAATCTCCACACCTGCTGATGCGTCCCGACAGTCTAATACCTTGAGCTCTGTCTCCACTCTCCCTGAAGCAAAGAAACTCAAAATCTAGCTTATATGACAAGCCCCTCTGACTGGCTCCTCCCTGTAGAAACCATGTTACTCAAGCACTGACCTGTAAGAAATGCAGTATGTTGACACTATGTCACAATCGAAGAGAGAGGAGATCCTCCTATATCTATATTCCACTAGCCGTAAAAAATATTGTTCCAATCAGATGTTCACAGCCAAAATTAACACAACTGACGTAATCCCATGCCAAACAACGTCTCCTCACCGCTATGCCATCTGCAGTGAGAGGCTCAGTGAATAAATTCCACTGCAGGCCCAACAGTTTTATCACTATACCAAATGGGGCAAGACAGACGACAGCAGCTGCCCGTAGTCGGAAATTGTATCCACGTTGCATGTGACCAGGCTTTCATGGACATAGCTTTCTGCGAGTGTTCTATATCTAACTCGCATGCATTTCTAATTCATTACAAAAGACTGATTTACTTAATTACCGCACAAGTATATAATGCACTGTATGTGCGAGTCAAGGTGCTGCCAGTGGCACATTCAGTGGAAGCATGTGAATCATTGTGCAATCACGTTTTCAGATAACTTGGTGTAAATGCCCTTTAACTTTGAAGTAATATTTAACCTTGCAGGAGCTTGGTCTACAACTGTGTAAGACGTAGTTGCAGTGCTAGTGTGATGATCAGCATTATCTTTGTATGCTGTTGAATAATCATCTTATACACAATCAGATGTCTTAAAGGAAAATCTTGCAAGCTTGCAAGGCCATGTCTGAATGGCTCCTTTACACTGAAATAATGTTTGTATGTAACTTCAGCTCTATCTTCAGCTGAAAAACAATCTAGTAATTTTCTTCTGCCGTGAGCCATGGCTTATTATTAAATTATCCATTTATCAACAACTACTACACTTTGTACACGAATAAGACACCAGATCTAACCTTCCTCACAAAATTAAATGCTATGCCTGTTATCTGAAACTGCCATAAATCCAATACTTAAAATCCCCCACAATGCACAATTAAATGTGTGTGCTGTGCCAAATCAACACCACAACAAAACACATAAAGCCAATGACCTTCTAAACTAAAAACCACACTGTGAATTCAGTAATCATAAAAGAATCAGAAGGGGGAATTATGTTCGGATCCGATACTATCCTCAGCCTGCATTCATTTTGCTAATCATGTGCAGAGGGTTAAAGTTAAACACACTGAACATCCCGCTTTGCTTAGACGAGTAAAAGGAGGATGTGTAGAACTACCAGACTGCTGGGAAGTATGCCAGAGATTTTATGGGTAAATGCTCAAGCATGATGGCACATGCTAGAATATGGTATGTTTGTATTGCACTGAAAAGCATTGAAAGCTATAATTCATGCTGTGTGTGGATGGAGGAAACACTGACCCAGTTTCTTGTCATTATGCAACATCTGGCAGAAGACTCTTTGTTAAAGCTCAAAAGCTCGACTCCTCCACATGGCTGGGCTCTACGCTCGCCTGTTGTCTCCTTCCCCCCTCATTTCTCCACCTAACAAAACACTCTGCCAGTCAAGCCACGCCCCCAGCTATCTGGACAATTATTCAATGCGGAGTTGGCAACTAAATGACAGCTGTGATTTAAAAATATTTGCTTTTTGTAAAATGATAGGACAATTTTACGCAATGGCCAGTGTGCAGTAGGTGAAAGAAACCAAAAAAGGACATTTTAGGAATGATGTCTGGCTACATCAAAACTGAGATGTTCAGCATTACACGCTGATTATTAAATTGTTTTCTTCTAGGGAATCTGTTGATCTTTTTTTCCATTTATGTGGACACAGTATTTGGGTCCATAAATCAGAAAACAGGATAATAACTTGTATAGAAATATAAAAATAAACATATAGAAATGTATATTAGTACAAAAAAGGCAGGCAGACTAGGTGAGCTGTAATATGTGGCTATTAGCTTGGAAACACGAGAGAGAACAAAAGGAACCAAAGTGAGACGTTCACAACTTTGTCACAGAGGGTAGCCCTGAATGTTTTTTCCCTCTCCATTTTTCCATCTGATTAGTCAGTCACAAAAGTGCAGGCTGTTACTGAACAATCAATGCTTGTTAGACAGCCCTCCAGTGGTGAAGAGAAGCATTGCTGGATATTTCACCCAGTTCTACGGCGTGGAAATTAACAGAGCTAGAATGTAACCCATCTTGAAAAAGGTTCTCTTTAAAATTGTGACAATAAAAAAAATGGAGACAGCTGAATTATGCAAAGGTTGTTTGTCTATAGAAAGTAAAATGTTGCATTTTTCCGAGCATGACCACTCAAACGATAATGATGTGTTATTAATCATCTACTGTATAAGTCAAAATCATTTAAATAGTTTTCACCTTTTTAATCACTAATCTAAAGTAAACTACTTGTACATTTCCCACATGGTTTCCAGCTTCAGAAACGGATTAAAAGCGTAGGTCAAATACTACCATGGCATAGGGCAACCTGCAGCCGGAAGACACTGACTTAAGCACTTAAGGAAATAAAACGTTAAGGATCGGCAGAAAACAATAATTTCACTAGAAACTCAATTAAATACAACTAAACATCGACAGACACTGTGCCGCGTCGATATGTCAAGACTGTTAACAACCCATACAATCTGACGATGGCACCAAAGGAGGGTGGGTAAAGGACAGGGTGTACCCATACCACTACGCTACCCACCCTACCACAATGGGCGAGTCTTACATTTGGACACCATTCGCTGCAAAGCAATGTCATTCTCCGGCTGTTGCCTCCTCCTCTGGTGGAGTAATGTACCAGGGCCGTGGTGTCTGGCGACGGGCCAGAAATCATACAGCTACATCCCGCCACATGAAACTGGGTCAGGAAGCAGAGCCCACCAAATATTGTTATTATCTCTACTTTTATACGGATTACAAAAGCAGGTATACTTTATATTAAAAGCGAGATATCGTTTGGCCTACCGTTGACGCAACAGTTAGCAACTGAAAAGAGATGGCACGCTGGAAAGCTACTGCATGTTAGCTTTCTAGCTAGACAACCTGCTGCTTAGCTAGGATGGGAAGCCATGAGACAGCCACACCAGTTGATTTGAATAAATTGGACTGTGGCGAATTTATTCGGTCGTTAGCACTTGTCATTTCTCAAAGCTAGGACTGGCTACATGATTTCGTTAGCTTGCAAAATAAGTCGTTGACGGACAATTATATTTAAAAGCTAGCTGCGGTTTGTGACATTGTCTGCGCCAGTAACGTTACATTTGGCATTTCCAGCCGTTTCCACTCTGTACGAGCAAAGACAGCATGTGCCATTCATGTAAAGAATATTTAGCAGAAAGACAGACACATTACCGTCCGTTGTAACCGACGACCGGTCACATTTTAACACCACGTTAAAAATACAACAGCATTTCCTCCTTGATTTTTTAAGAGAAAGATGTCTTACCTGAGGCGTTTGACAGCAAACGATATTAGACATATTTAATGCAAATTCAGAGTTGGTTGGTTCTGGTCAAAGCAAAGACGCAACGCGACTACAGGCACGGCTCTTCGGACTGTAGATGTCTGCTCCGCTCTGTATGAGAAACACGTCCGCTCTCGGTCTGCTCCGCGCTTGCTCTGACAGAACAGAAAGAATGGCCGGATGGTGACGGTAAAGCGCCCTCCCGACAAAAGCTGTGCGGCCGACACGCTGCCCGTGACGTAGCCACCGGTGGGCGGTCCTACAACACCAGCTTCTCCCCATTTACCCTGAATAAAATAAGCAATACTAGAGTGTTATGGCATGTTATGTTATGTTATTTATTTGAACAAGACATATAAATGCACAAACACATGAACCTTATATTTAAGGATAGATGTAATTTACCAGGTTTTTGCAGATTGCTATTTTCCACCTGTAGTCCCTGGTTAGGGCTTTATAGGAAGGGGAGATCATTTGGAAATATAAAATAGATTAAAGTTAAATAAACTACAGGATGAGGATGCAGGATGGAAAGAACAAAGTAATGAAAATACATGATAACAATATTTTAAGAGATGAGTGAGGGTCCTCCTCACACTTGAGTATACATTTCTTGGCTAAAATATCATTAAAATAGCTCCTGTCAGATTCAGCAGTTCCACTAATGACACTGCAGGGTGGATGCTTGCTGCGCTAAGTCCAACCTGATCTTTGTTCTAACCTCGGACCAGAATTGTTCCTCTGACTTAGCTTATCATATGAAGGTCTATATTTTGAATTTTGCATCTCTTGTCTTTTGAATCCATTAGCTGTTTAATTTATGCTGCCACTGAGCCACATTTACTTCCGTTAAGTCATATCCCCCCATTTTCTGTGAGTCATGACAGCACATAAGTCTTTTGATGTCAATTATGAAGGAACATCCAGGCTAAACCCTCTCCACGACTGCACATACAGTATGTTGTCTAGAGAAAGAAGGAGCCATTCACCTGCCTTGACTAAATGTACTAGCTCAGTACTCAGTAATTAGATTAAAGGATAAGAATCACTTCACTGCCAATGCGTCAGCCAGCCTTACCTGCATGGGGAGTTTGTGTGACTGTTGGGTCTGAGTGTAAACTGGTTTGTAAAAGCCTGCCACCAAATGTATGAGATAGTTGTTGACAGAAATGGTCAACTATTGGTATACATTTTTTTAATTACCTATATGTTTTTTAATCAGTGACGATGTTTCTTAAAGCCTAAAGCCAGAACGTTGCAAAAAATGAATGCATTAGGCAATAAAGCTTTAGGAATCTCTGCACCATACTGCATGGAACAAAGTACAAACTGATCTTAAGCTTTAAAACAGAGTAATCCCTAATACATTTAGATCTGTGACGAAATCAAATGAGTCCAGGTGCTCTGTGTGCAGATTTGATCTTTTTTTTACAATTATTATACATTTTTTATTGAGTCAGGCACAATGAGTCACATTATACGGTATATATTTTTCCCTTTTTTTTTTTTTCTCCCCCCACCCTCCCGGTCCTACATAGTAAAGTAGATAAATAGATATATAGGTAAAAATAAAGTAATGTAAAAGATAATTAAAAAAAATTAAGAAATAAAGAAATAAAGATTTATAACAATAATACACATACTCACATATATATACACACATATACACATACACATATATATGTACATACATACACCCATACCCACACATTTACATACACATATACATACATATATACATACACATACATATACTATATACACATACACATACATACACGTACGTACATGCATAATAAATACAAAAAAGTCACCCCTTCCTTCTTAACTTAGTGTCTTTAGTTCAGCTATGTAGGCTATCACAGAGCCCCAGACAGATTCAAATATTTCTGATGAGCCCCTCAGGTCAAATTTAATCTTCTCCAAGTTCAGATACAACATAAGATCTTTAAGCCATAGAGATGCTTTAGGTGCTAACGAGGATTTCCATTCTAGTAGTATTCTTCTAGCTAATAGAGATGCAAAGGCTATACTGTCCTTAGTTTTCCTCCTCATTATTCTTATGATCATTTTTAATGTTACTCAAATATGTGCTAATCGGAACTCTACTATGGGGCGGCTAATTGTTGGCCTTTTCCCCTGTAAAATAGATTTGTCTCACTGGGACAGACAAATAAATACATAAATAAAATAAAAATAGTTACCAAAGCACAAGAGCATTAAACTATAGCCTGAGAAGCACTCTGACCATTGTGTTGAAAGCCACGGTGTTAACAACCAAAGCCAGGGGTCCAGTCAACACAGATTGGGTTTATCAACACAAATTAATCTCTTTATATCAGCTCTTGTGCTGGTATTATTTCCCTGACACGTTGTGTTTCCATCTGTGTGGGGGTGACATTCCTGACAAGGTGAAAGAAGTTGTTGCTGGCAAGAAAATAAATGGCAAGTTTCCAAGAATTGGCACCTGTATCATATTTCACCCCTATTTCTTTCATAGTCATATGTGTAGCTGTTGTGGATGGAGTGCCTCCGTACAGACATGCCAGGAAACCAACCAGCGCTAAAGTCATATCAACAAAGATGTTTTCAATAAAACATATCTCAGTAACATACAATGCGTGCCATTACTGTTGCATCAGAATGCGACTTCCAAACTTTAACTCATGAAGTGCTGCGCACCCCAAATCAGCAAAGCTGACCCTCTAAGGTGTCTCTCATTCACTCAAATTGTCAGTTTTGTCTTTACAAAAGCTCTTTTAGGATCTGACTTCAGCATTTTCGTGACTGTCAGCAAAGTTGAATAAAGATCCCTGGCACAAAGATAGTCCATCTCCTCAGCACAGCGTCTGGGGATTCAGACAGGGAAGTGGTGATTACAGCTGATGGAGTGCAGCCAACCATCAGCAGCCTAACAGTAGGTGGTATTAGGAATTGGATTTGGACCAAAAAACTGGTAAGTAACTAAATAAATTGACAAACTAAATACAAATATCTAGAATTATATTGCCATATACCTTTTAGTATAATTAATTAATTCTACAGGCAGATAAAACAAATTGGAATTAATAGTCAGCACATAGCTCAGTTTTGTCATACATATGTGACAATAAAATCAAGACATCATTTTGGAAGGTGAACATCTTCTCTGAATTAACTAATCTTATCAAGTGTTGAATCTACAGCACAATCCAATGTCTGTCTGTGTGTGTGTGTGTGTTGTGTGTGTGTGTGTGTGTGTGAGTGAGTGAGTGCATGCGTGCGTGCGTGCGTGTGTGTGTGCATGCGTGCGTGCGTGCGTGCGTGCGTGTGTGTGTGTTTGCTTAGTCATTCCAAGACAAAGGATGCAGCCCTAATTTTGCTGAGTCATATTGTAAACTCTAGCGGCCCATTCATTCTTTCATTCGACAGAGATTTGTGCAGTGAGGCTGCAGAAATGTGTTCTGACAAGAACACTATGAATATTTTAGGTATCTGCGCCAGCGGTAACACGTGGCTGGCACTGATGTTTGGACTGAGTTGAGGCAAGCAGGAGGTTTAGGTCTTTAGAATCTGGAGCGGGACCATTAAAAATTGTGCTTATTTCACTTTTAATTGAAACACTATAATGCCAGGATTGTCTTACCATGTATTTACTGATTTTATATTTAGTGAACTTATCTTTTAGAGTCTACATTTATTTATATAGGGAAAATATTTCATTTTTCAGTACTTTTAATTTATTAACCAATATTATTCTTATTCTTCAATGAAAACAGCAGTCTGAGCATCAAAGATGTACGTGCCTAGCAGTCAGAAACTGTTGATATCACCACTTCCCTACCTCTTCAGGGCACTGCAAAATAAACGGTGCCACGTGAGCGTGGAGTTAAGCAGTCCTCTGATAAGGTACTGATAAACTTTTAAAGTTAACCTCATGACAAACCTTTGCTGTAACAGGGACAGTGGGTACCCAGGGGGGGCAGCTCAAAGGTGAAGAGAATGTCATGTTGTTGTAGTTTGTTAGCATCCAAGTTTTCTGAGAAAACATGATATTTATTTATCCTCAGGATGTCTAGATTATTTCCTAGAATTCATTTCAGTTAATACTAATAAACATGCAGTAGTCTTTCCTAGTTTAAGAACTAACCCTTCAATTTGAGATGTCAGGTGGCTAAGTCACAGGCTTTCCTTTTTTGCAACAAACAGATGTTTGAGTTCAGATGCATGCTGCATTTGTTGGACATCTCCACATGTAGACTTTGTCTTTCCACCTCTGTGGACTTTTAAAGATCAAGGACATTGACTAGATTTTAAGGGGCCTTCTCATTTATTGCAAACATTTTTAAGTCTTGATCATTGATTTTCATACCAATGTATCTATTGTTCTTATTTATTTTAGTAACTTTTATATATTTTATTGTTTTTGCTGTAATGTTTAATCTTGCAATATGTGTACTATTTACAAAACAATTTCTGCACAGTTTTAATCTGGCTCTGTTAAGCACATTGGCAGCCTGATTGTATGAAAGAAAGAAATACTAACACACTTTGAGTTACAAAAGTAAGCAATTAACCATTTAATGAAGAGGAATACTTTTATTCTAACCTGTCAAGTTTCAGCATGTGAATAAGACATAAAATGTGGTGTGCCATATATTTATGTTAAATCAGTTGTGACATTTAGCCAAGGAAACAAATGTGCTGCATTGTGGCAAAATCTGTTCTGGAATTGTAAACATGCATCACTTTACAACCTGCAATCAATCAAACATCTTCAGCATGAACAGGTGACACTGTGATCTATCAGTTACAGTTAAATGATAAGCTACAGCTAGGGACTGATTAGCTACACAGGCTCACTGTTGTCAAACGTTCTCTGTAGTCTTTCCCACAGACCTGTGCCCCGCTGTCTCTTGTCCCGACAGAAGGCAGAGTCACAAGAGGGTCACGAGACAGTGTCGCTTTCTGTCCAATGTTAGAACAAAAAATCTCTTTGAGACACTTCCTTTCTAAACCCAGTTTAGTGATTAGAAAACAAATACACATACTCACACAAAAACACACCCACACACAGCTAGATTTTGACTCTTATTAACTTAGAAATAACAATCAGTGTGTCTTAATTTAAATACAGCATTAGCTTTACTCTTTTATTACTTTCTCTAGTCAGCCAGAACCCTCCAGTTTTATAAATGTTCTTCGTCAACTATTTCCACTTCCACCCGACATAGAGACACATCAGAATTGTTCTGCATTGAGTGTCACACTCAAATTTACACTGAATTCTAAGCCGAGGAACAACATGCTAACACCCTTCAATACACTAACATGGGACTGTGGTACATCAGCGCTGTGTTCAGTGTACAGATAGGGCCAGTGGTAATGATCCACGAATGCCACTTGCATCATGAGTTGCCCTCTGATCTCTCTATTTGCAACGCTAGTAACAGGACTAGCCTTACCACATGTGCTTGAGCTACTTTAATAAATGTGAAATGTGATGATAAAGCCAATTAATACTCTCACCAACAAAACAACACTCATTTTCTAATTTTATTGCAATTCTCCTAAGTAAGGACAAATAAACAATGCACAGTGCACTTCAGGCATACGGGTGTCCACAACAATACATGGAACATTGTCAAGAAGCAAATAGCAAACAAAAGTCACATATGATGCTAATGCCAATGCCACACCCTTTCAGCAAGTTTTATGAAAAGAGGGACATGAAAATACCTACAATTATGTTTGTACAAAACGAATAGTGCAAAATGTGTGTCTCACCTGCTTTTTACATTCCAAGCTGGTTCAGGTTTCTCTGAAATGTCAAGAAGTCCCTCTGTAAACAACTTTTAAGAGCAACATGAACCAAGGAAGATCAATAGGTCAAAAGATCAAAGAATATCCTATCAACATCTAATGATTGATGGATGCAATTTTTGCGAAATCTTTGTTTGCGTGTGTACATTATTGGATGCTGCGTAAATGAATATGACAACACATGATCCCTCATACTGTGCTCATGCTGGTGACACCATGAAAAACATGCAAATCTGAAAACATGTGACAGTGTGTTGGTCTCGGGTCATTTTAATCACGGCTACTCCTATCGTCTCTCTCTCTCATCTCTTTCTTTTATCCTTCTGTTTTATCTTATGATTTTTCCCTCCTCTTTTTTTTGTTGATGATTTCTTTAGATGCTCATTTCTTTGCAATGCCTTAAAAACGTCAGTCATCCTATTTACTCTTTACATCACTAGCCAGTTTTCTGGTCTGTGTTCTCTTTTCCTTGTGACTTTTGAAACAGAAGTATCTAAACTCATCTCATAAAACCTCATGCATACCTTTTACAGAGCCAGGAGCAAGTCTTTCTGCGATCAGGTATTGTCACAAGAAATAACATTACATTTTAAAAGATTCACATCAGTGTCAGAGACATCATGTGAAAGCCTCAAGTCAAAACTAAAGGAGTAAACAGAGTACATCAGGAAAAAAACACATGTTCACAACTAAATAAATCTGTGGATATTAATTATTTATATTAAAATCCATATCACTGGACGGCATATTCCTCTGAGGTCTACAACCTGCTGTCGATGTTTGATTGATTGCAGGATGTAGACCTCTGAGGTCCGTGTTTACACAAGGACAAGTAGCTGTGTGGAGAGAGGAAAAAAAATAGAGTGACACACACACGACAGCCTCTCTCATTGTTAAGACTCTTACCGGTATATCCTCAATGTATAAAATAAAGTATAACTTTAAAAATATTTAACAGGGTTTATCACTTTATTTGCTGTTTCGTAACCTCACTCTGATATGTTAAATATGGTCATTTTATTCCTGTGTCTTTCTTAACGTTTTTTCTCATATAGTGCACAGCTTTCCTCATAACAAGCTTCACCTATGGTTACAGGGGGTTGCTGACAAAAGCTTCCGGAAAATACAGAATGAGTTGTGTACCAACGGCCTGCTAATCACACTGTGCTTTCCATAATGAGCTAGTTAGCAGCATGTCGCCTTTGAGGAATAGAACAGTGATACACATTACACACTGTTGACAATAGAAGCCAGGGACCTGTGTTCGAGGTTATCAGAATACCTTTATTAGGCCCACGGAGGGGAAATGTGCATAGTTACAGCAGGAAAAAGAGCAACAGACAGCTTAATGTAACATATGTTAAATATGTGACATGCATTAAAAAAAAGTACTAAGTTATGATATAATAAAAAATAAAAAGTTACATAATTTAAAAAAATACACATCCTGTAACAGTTCTTAGGATTTAGCAGCCAGGTATATATTGCGGATGAACAGTTTTATAAACACCAGTCAGCAAATATAATCTTATTTTAATTTCCTTTAAAACAAATACATGAATGTCCACTGCCTTTGGAACATATATTAGTCTGGATTGTCACTGCAAAGTTAATGATTATTCTCTTCGTACTAGTTCAAAGGGAAGTGAGCTATCTCCTCAGAGTGCCAACAGTTGTCTTAAAGAAAAACTGCTGATGTTGTGAAATATTTGTTCTATTAGTCCTGCTATCCTTAAAATTCGGTAGACATGAAGTGCAAAAAGTTGAATAAGTGGAAACAGGGGTACACAACTCAAGCACATGTTCTGTGCACATGCAAACACACATGTCACACTCATCTGAACACACAGAGTGACTATTGGCCAGTTAGATTCCGGTCAAGCGGTTTAACTTTTAACCAGTGGGACAGGAGTCATTGGCAACTCCACCAGCAGCGTCACAGAAATAATGGTACTTTCTAAAGCCAAGAAAGGCCTTTCTTTAGACAGAAACCGTGATTGCAGAAAATACACAGAATACTTTACTGATATCACAGTGGCAAGAAGTGTATAAGACATGTAGGCCTACATTACATGTATAACAAGTGTCTGGGACAATGAGCCTAACTCAGAATGAATCGAGAGCACCAAAATAAACTGGAACATTTACATTTTTAATGAAGGAACACTGAGTCACAATTCTAGTTAAATGTTAACGTTTCAGGACTGTCAGAATTTAAAAGAACATCTGCATCTCTTTCCTTTGTTTTGCAGTTCACCTGGTTTCTAGTAGCACTTTACCTTTTAAAGTAAATGTGGGCTGCAGATGTTATTGTGGCTGTGAATTTGGAAAAGAGGTTTTGTTGTAAGGTGAGGTGCAGAGTAGCATGGTGAAACGTGAGGAAGACAACACATCACGTCAGCAGGGGGAAATGTGTGAGTTTTTTTCAAACTTGGAAAAAAATACATGAATAGAATACACAACACAGTTTTCAGACTGCTCACAACAGTAGGTGCTGCTACTTTAAAAAAAAAAGAAAAGAAGTCACATATATGTATATATAGCCTGCCTTCAGAGTTCAAACTGACCAATCAGGTTGGTGCTCTAGTATGGTATGTTTACAAGGTTAACAACAAAAGTAAAAAAAAATGTGATTGATTCTTTAGTATGTTTTCAGAAATTCTGAGCCTTCAGAATAAACAAATCATTTGTACTTCATTCATCATTGATCTTAAGTTGCCATATTATCTCAAATCAATTATCCAATCACATCTGAGCGCCCGCCTACTATTCACCATATGAAGACTCCTGTGGAGGCCGGCTTCCTCTTTAAGCACTTTTACAAAATGGCCTCCACAAGGGACTCAAATGCAAAACATTGTTAGAAAATGTGTACCTTTCTTAACACAGGGCTAAGGACAAAAGTTAGTGAGGGAGTTGGTGCCTCCTCCCACATGTCTTTATTCAAAATTACACATGATCTACCAATATTCGAACATGCTTCATGATCCTTTATTTGAATGCTTCATAGATGTAATGCATGATATTAACCATGGTTTCTAGACAGGTTGCCTCTTAGCAGTTAAGTAAACTTCAAGGTAAGTGCTTCTAATCAACTTATTCTCAACATTAGTGTGTAAATAGAGGATTAACCCAGCAGGCATGTTAAAGTCTTTCTACACTGAGCTGTGCTGTAACAGGAGAGGCCATGACATCTTCAGTCCAGACTGGAGTGCCAATTAACTGTGGAGTTATGGAGAGTCTAGAGTGCTAATGCATGTGCATGGATATGGCCATGTCTATCCTTTGCATACTGCGTGTATTTCAGAAAATACACACAAAAGTATTGTTTCAATGTGTGTTCCAGATCTAGCTTGTTTGTAAACAGAGTTAGCATTCTGTTTGAGACCAGCCAAGGTAAACAATTTCAATGTTGTTGATAATGTACTTTTTTCCTGCAGCACAAACCGCGCAGCCTTGATTATATGCCTGTACTCATGTCTCATTCGAGGTTAAATTGATGAGAGCATGTGCTCATTTTGTAGAAAATGTGCACATGATCCTCCCTGCTGTTATTCCAGAAGCCTTTGTTTTATCATTGTGATGTGTATGGCACTAACTGAAAATGTCAGCAGGAATATTCAGCTGTGGCAGACGATAATATTTTCCTTCGATCATTACAAATCCATGGCTGTCTCACTCTGTATAGCATTGCATAAAAAAGTACATAAATGAACATGGCACAACAATCCAAGGAAAAGTACATAGTAATGAATAATTAAACAACAATTCCAACAATATCTTATCATAAATAATGTATGTAATATATAATTTGAGGTCAGTGAGGCAAAAGTAAAATAAATACTCTTTTATAATTTCAAAGTAAGTACAAATTTGACTTGTAACACATGTCAAATTCCAGTAGGAAGGAGCAGTGTTTATATTTTGACCATGATCTTGTGTTTTGGTGAAACATCCTTTGGCATTCTTAAAGGTCTCCCCAAGCTGTTTTGATGTTAAACAGAATGAAGACAAACAGTCTTCACTGAAGATGAAAACAGGTTTTGAGATGAGATCAGCAGGAACCATCATGTTTTCTAGGCCAGGGTTACCATCAACTCCTTTAAATAGAAATAATCAACAAAACAGTATTTGTTTTTCCACTATTTTCAGCCAGTTTATACATCCTGGTGCCTGTGTCTGACAACTCTTTTATATCGGATTTATGGAAATTATATTAAATATACATTTCTATTTGAGTTCATAGCAAAGCTCACAAAGGGGGCTTTTATGTGAGAGCCTTTACTGTTATTTTCCTTAATCACATAATAATTGGATAGCGTTTTTGCATTGCATGTAGATGAACCAAATCCTGAAACATGTTTGAGACAGATAAGTGCTGTTTTGGTTTAGAATATACAGCACAGTAACTCGTAAACATACTCAGAATGCACAAAAGTGATGTGAGTAAAATACTGTACATAACAGGCCTATTTTAACAGTTTGAAATGCTGCATTAGCAACACACAATGACTTTCTGAAAAGAGTGTGTGGGTGTTGTGGGCATACTGACACTAATTTAGTCAAAACTAAGTAGCAGAATAACGACATGAGTCAGGAAGAACGATGATTAGGAAAAAATAGTAACATGTAAACATACATAGATATATATATTTCTTTACTTTTCACTGCTTCTACTGTCGCACACCTTGATGTAGGGAACATCCTTCAAAATACACGCTAAGCCAGTTTAGAAATAAACATTTGCATTTCACAAGATCAACAGGGTTACGGCGATGATGTATAGTATAGCATCTCTAACTAAGGAGATATGCTGAATATAAGAGTAGTGACAACCAAACAAGAAATATAGGTCACATCAATAGGTTGTGAGGCCTTCAATCTGTCACACCAACCTTCAACCACACGCATTACAGTAAATATATGCACACATACACACAAACACACAGCAGCAACCTGATTAGAAAACCTTCCGTGACCTTGTCAATACGCCTCTATAAATCTGCTCACTAGCCCTGGTGAAGTATATTACTAACCAAGAAATGCAAAACATTTAAGTTTCTGTGGTAGGATTTAGGTAGACAGTGTTGGAAAATAAATGTGTCTTGCAAATACTGTTGTGGTAAATGTAAGCTATTTTTTCTAATGTGTGATTGTCTGCAATCATTTATTTAAGAATGCTTGTATCTGCTGGGTATTTGTAAGTGTGTGTGACTGAGTTAGAACAACTATTGTAATTTATTGTGCATTGAGAAATTAATTAAATGCGCTAATTTCCCTGGAATTGGTCAGGCACACCAGGTTGGGCACACACAACACCAGATACCAGAAGGAATCAGACATCGACTAATGGATGTGGAAAACAATGGTAGGATAATTCAGAGAACAAACATGTTTGTAGCCCTGCTATAGCCTATGTTTAAATGTTTTAGATCAGGGAAATAAAACTTAATTTAAAAAAGCATTCATTACCTACCGTATGTTATGCTTCCCAACCATGATTTCTAGCCCTTATCTTTTCATGATCCTGTGCTTGTAGACATGTGTCAGATAACTTAACAAGGTGACACCATAGTCAGAAACATGTTAATGATAAACGATCTGCCCTAGATATCTATATAGTTCACAGACACAAACTAGTTTTCTATTAACTTAGATTTTTGTCAGTTGTCAAAAATGTCTAGAGCAATACTCTTTTGGTTCCTCTCAAAGAAGAAAACGAGCAGATAAGCTCATTTAAAAACACTAATATTTGTCACATTTCATTTATGTCCAAAGCAGTGACTTAAGTGTCCTGATTGTAAATTATAACAAGCTACCTAGTTAGCAGGTAAGGTGCCGTTTTTTCATCCAATATTAGCATAGGGATATGCAGTTAGCTAATGCATTTGGCTTTAAAAGACTGCCACTAGAATTATTAATAAACATAGCATAGATCATATTTTTTTTATATGATTTACTAACATCATTCTCATTTGTTAATTTTGACCAATATTATTTGGAAAAAAATTATATTGAGCCATACAAATATTTGAAGCGGCAGCTAGCATAGCCGTGTGAAGCTAGCCTATAGCTTGTCATTTTGTTAGTTAACTAGCTCACATAGGCTACTTTCCGTTAAATAGAACTTTTCAAGCAGGTAAGCCCATTTAAAACACATTCTCTTTCAATTTCTTGTGTCTGTTGTCCTAGAATTGCATTGACCGGTATAGGGCTGAATATTTGACTCGATGTATTTTTTATCATTTGAAGAATCTATGTCGCTGGTGGTAATGTAGCTACCATTATCTCAGTAATCTCAAAGTTTCCATTTGTTCAAACTCAAAATACAAAATAATGTCATGATTTAACAAAATATGGAAACCTTGGCTTAACTTGACTGAACAGATGTAAACCCTAACCCTGAAACGCCAATATTTTCAAAAAGCAGACAGAATTTTCTACACTACTCTTTTGCAATATAAATATCCAAGAGTCAGCTTCCTCAAGGCCATGGGAAGTGAGACTAACTAATTAAACTAGCCTATTTTTGACAGATGCGGGGAGGGCGGCCGACACAATGTTCCCCTACATATCCACAAATGCCTTCCTATCAGAAGACCATGTGGGCTGTGAAAGACTTTTATTGTCAGAGAATCCACTGTGATATTGATAGAAGTTCCTTTGGTGGGATAAGGCCAGGGAAATGTTTTGAGAAAAAGGTTGTTTGCAAAGAATAAATCTACTTTCCCATAATATTTTTCTCGCGCACATACCTACTTCTTGTTTTGTATCTTGTGTGTGTGAATGAGGGGGCGGCCTACATGCATCTGCATGGGTTTTAAAAAAAAAGAAAAGAGACAAGGCAATCGTCAACCACACTGAAAAAGACAGACACATTTGTCTCTACCCTCTCCCTTTTTTCTCTAAGCTTTTACTAATGGCACAGCCCTTAATACTTGTCATTATTGTCAAATTGTATGTGAAATGACAGTGTTCCTATGTCCCTTGATTCCTAAACTCTCTTTTACACTCATATGCATGCAAGCGTGAAAGATAAGGAAAGCAGACATGGAAAGAAGATTTAAAAAAAAAAAAAGTTTTATCTTTGACTGAAAGATAAGAAAATAGAGAAGTGACATACACATAGGGTAAGTAGGATACAAGAAAGGGAAGGGGATAAAGAGTTTATATACGTTTTATTTTATTTTACTTTTATTGTTTGCTGCAGACGGATTAGCACAAAATAGTTGCCACAGTTGGGTTGCTTTTAGCAGAAAGGTCAAATGTGGAAGCTTTTATTACCATGATAGAAACATTTTATGGCCCACATTTTCCTGAAAAGACATAAATGTTACCGTAACATGGACATTATCATAGCCTCCTTAGAGCTTAGGAGCTCTGTTTATCTATCTCCAATGCAATATGGATTAACAGTGATCCACCTTTATGGACTTGTGTGTGATTTTTCTGACAAATCCCCAGAAAACAGCAGTGGTTTAGGATCACATTCACGTTGGTTCTGTAAATCACTGTTAAATCTGTACCTGTTTCCTCTTGTAAATCATATATCTCAAGTTTTTGACCAAAATGAGAAATTATATTTGTTAGACAAATTCAACAGAACACCAGTCTGTGTTAAAAGACAGTTACATGACTTAACCACATATAATCTTAGATAAAAGACTTAAGACACCCAAGAGAGTATGCGTACATAGGTTTTTGGCCTGTTTTCTAGTTTCATAATCAGAAACTGGTTTACTGCCAGGTAGGTTTACACATGAGGAATTTGACTTGATGTCATGGTGCATACATAAAATATAAAACAAGAATCTCCATATAAAACAAAAAATCTAATATAAAACAAAAAATCTTTGAGGACACTGTAATAAAATATAGTTAGATAGCAATAAAATAAAACAGTAAGTCAACCTAGACAGTGACATCCTCACTGAGTTGGGACAAACGTGTTCCCTTTTAAATTGAAATACACTTTCAGAGCTTACTGTATTCACAAGTCAGGTCCTTACTCACCATTATTCTCTGTTTCTCTTTCACTTTTTGATACAGCCATACAGTCATATGCACCCACAACACGTACACACACATTCTCGTAGAGTCTCTGTTCATAGTTTGTGAAAAACAAAAGCCAGAATGAACGCTTATGTGATCAGCATTAACAGTAGCTTTGAAAGCAGGAATGTAGCATAGCACCAGAGGCCTGAGTAAAAAGAGAGAGAGGGAGACAGAGGTGATGTCTCGCCAAATCCAGTTAGATCTGAGTCTGACAGAGAGAGAGAACCTTCTTCTTTCCTCAGCTGTCTTTCCCATTGTCACCTGACTACACCAAGTGAAGAACAATTGGAGTGCGTATAACTTTTCAGAAGCCGGCCGTCACTTTTTTTGTACTATTTATTTGACTGTCTATATATACAGTATGCTCTTCTTTCAATTTTTTCTTCTCTGCTTTTTTGAACATTTGCAAACAAACTCCTGATAAAAATAGCCAAGGAACAAAGAAATTGTTTTTTTCACTGCTAGTGTTTGTCTGTCCTTTGAGAGATATGATGAGACAGTAAAAGAATGAGCACTATTGTAAGTGCACACAAATGCTGGTATTCGCGTGGTTACCCATGTTTATACTGTACAGTGTGTGTTTATGAAAACGAGAGACCCAGAGTGGGAGAGGGAGATAAAAAGAAAGAATGGTGAGGGATTACAAAGGATATGTTGGTGTGTATGTGCACAACCGGCCAGCCTCATTGGCCAGATGAGTTGTGGTCACTACAAAAGAGCGACTTTAGTGTGATGAGAGGCATTAAACCCAGGGATTAGGTTTGTTGGGTAACAGAGCACCAGGCCCCAGGGCGGGCTTTCTGGTTGGCTCACTGGAGGGATGGAGCCCATGTGTCATGTGGATCGTGTTTGGGAGACAGGGCAACAGTGTTTGTGAGCTAGAGTCATGCCTGTCCTATGAGACTAGAGTAATTAGCTCTTTAACAGCTATAATAAACTACCAACATATGCAGAAATACACATGCACATAAGGAGAAAAACAGCATAATGTGGTTCTCCGGCATATACAGTAGGATTATCTCATAACACGATTACAAACAAATGAAAAGCAACTCACACTTAATTTCTCTGGTGCTTTTGAGTCTGTTTCCCATCCAAGAAAATGTTGAGAACAATCGAGGAGAAGAGAGAGAGATAAAGCAGGGAAGGAAAGGCTATGATGTAACTAACTGATAGATTAAGACGTCAGTGCAGGCATCTTTATACAACTTGCACTACAGGATTTTCAGAATATTTTCAGAGTGGTGTAACCATATACAGCATTTATAAAGACAGGTGGGTCTTGTAACATTGCGACTATATTTTTCGTCCTTTCTTTCCTTGTCTCCTAATTGTTTTATCCAAACAAATAAAAACATATATCTAATACAAATGGTAGACCAAAGTGAAATGTAGCCTAATGTCACATGGTTTCATGGTTTGTGAAGAGTTGAGATTTGTTGCGCAATGAAAAAGGAAGTTATAACTATAATGTTGGGTCAATTAGATTATTGTCAGCTTTCTTAAGAGAAACTGCCTCAGGCAATTATGTTTCTGCTATACCATCAAAAAACAATATTGGTACATTTTTGCTTTTTGAATGAAAGTGTGAGAGAAAAGTGATTTCCAACTGTACCTGCAATAACAGCCACAGGAAGAAGTGGTGGATCTAGTTTGAGCAGCAATGAGATGTTTAAACCTAAGCACGCAAGTACATGCAATTCCTAAGTATTACACATAGAATAACAATAATGTAAATTCGTTGTCGTTTCCCCAATGTGATGCCATTGTGTGAGAAGTTGTGGAGCAGGTGCTATCACAACATAACATCCATGCCGACAAGTGAACCAAGTCAATCATTGATTCATCGTCTTTGTACAGAGCTGTGGTAGCCTTGGTGGTTGCCTTGGGACGGTGTGGTTCAGTGAACAAATATCCTTTGTGTATTAACTGTCAAGTTCTAGTAATTAGAAAAAAACAATCTGTTGAATACAGCAATTTCTAAATGTTGGATAATGTGGGGGAGTGAACACAAGATATTCCAATTTTCTATTCTAGAGCAATTACGTTTTTTTCCATCAGTTAACTAAATACCAAGGGAGACTGATTGATGTCTTTTATGTCATTAATCATTAACACTTTTATAGTTAAAAGGTCAAGAAGGTTAAATGTGTACCTGCCAAACCAGGTGATAAAAAATGTACCGCCTTCCAAGGAACTCAAGCAAGTGGGAACTCCCACACATGGTAATAAATTATATTAATCATAATCTGGCGTTTCCTTGAAATCGAGCTAAAGCACTGTTTATATGTGTGTGCTCATGCTTGTGCTTGTTTGTGTGTGTGTGTGTGTGTGTGTGTGTGTGTGTGTGTGTGTGCCCTAGGTGCATTGATACACTTCAAATGTGGTTCCTCATCGGTTTTTTTTTTATTATTTCCAGAGAATAACAATTTTAACAAGTCTGCTTCTGCAGATTACCTTCGGATGACTGAATCACTAGCTTGCACACAGTAGAAGGAACAACACTGTGTAAATAAAATGATGTCAAAGGAGTGTAAGCCGTTGCGTTCACAATTCATATTGATTTGTGTCTAGTATTATCTTGTTAGGAACAGGATGTACCTCTAAGCTGTTATTTAAGCTTGGAAAATACGTGTTTTATTTATACTGAGAAATGTGTTGTGTAATCATTGCCTGCATGCTGGATTGTCATGGTGCATTTTCCAGAAGGCTTTAACCTCCCTATTTGTTTGCCATGCAAAAATCTCATTAGCAGATGCTCTCCTCCTACATAATTTGAGTGTGTCTTGGTTAGTGAGGTTTGGATTCTTATTTGAATGTTTCCATTCAGCTTTCAATCCCCATACTTCAGTAAAGACCTGAAATCACCTTTGAAAAAAGCCAGACACTTCCCTTGGTAATGTCATTCCCTTAACAGAGCCAGGTATTTTGAAATAGACTAGGGAAATTATATTCTTACACTCTATTTCTTTGTGTTCTAGGTGTTGTCTGCTCTTGAATTTCCCTTGTGTTCTTATCCATTCTAAATTGCCCTAATCTCACTATTCACTTTTTAAAGCTCTGCAACATGCAATATGAGTTATAAGTGGTGTACTCGCTCCCTCTGGTGCCAACAAATGATAATGGTTTGCAGTTACCGATGATTGTCTAATTGAAATTGAAAAGGAATCTAACTTCGATACAACCAATGTTAATATCTAGGCCGTCTCCGATACCGAACTCCGGTGCTGATAAGGCTCTGGTGAACGGCCGTCCAATCTTTTTAGGACTAAACCCCCCAGAATCTACATGCAAGATCAAAGTAATCTGCTTAGGGGGGCGTTTACAGCGTGGCCTCTAACACCAAACTGCCCGTCGTATCACTTATTTCAGGCACTAAAGCGTCAGTCTCCGACCGCCAGGATAGCAAAACGGTGTGTATTGTGCAGTAGGTGTTGGTGGGCTGGTAGAACCCCAGAGCAGTATCAAAACTGCCCCTGGAGGAGAATCCCTCTGTTGATGGGAGACTCCCTGGCAATTAGGGCAGCTTCAGAACCCACAATCCCTAACCCCACCCTCTCTTGATCCCAAATATATCAATCAAAACAATGCAAATGTAATATCAAACACAGCCAGAGTCAAACATTAATGTCACAGCAGTGACATCACCAGCCAGAGTCAAATATTTAATATCACAGCAGTGATATTACCACATCAGCAGAGCATATGTCATATTTCAACATTAATCAAAACCACCTCAACCACAGTAACCAATGTGAAACTATAGTTTAACCTTAGCAGAGTTTCTATTCCCCTTAAACAATTTAAAATCCAAATTATCAACTAATGTCAGCCTTTTCCAAGGAAGGGTGTTCTTACCTCACTCTAAGACCAAGCAGATACCTTCAGAAACCATGAGAGAGAGACCAGGAATTTTAACAACAATTTAACAACAATTGAGGATTAAAAGAATCCTTAAAAAAGACACCAAGTCAAAATACAAAGCAACAGGTTCACAAGTCAAATCTCCTAAAGCCCTCTAAAAGAGCCTCAGAAAACTTCCCCCAAGCTCTCAAGCCTTCAAAAAGCCTAAAAAGCCCAAAAGCCCCCGTTTCTTCTTCTCCATTCTTCTTTATAGTCTTCCTCCTCCTCCCTCTCTTCATCATGGTTCATCCCCCTTCCTCTCTTTGAGTCAGAAGGAGGTCACAAATGTTTGTCTTTTAATTATTGAACATTAAAAAATGTAAGGTTTCAAAATACAACAAATAAAGACTTATAGTAATGATATGTATGGTAAAGAGAGGGAATATGAACATTTTTCATGAAAGCAGAACACATTGTCAATGTCATGTTTTAGAATCAAGTTTTTTCTTTAAACGTTTCAATTTCAAATATACAAACTTTATACTTTAATTCATTAACAGAGACTTCATTTATTAACAGAGACAATAAGGACAGCTTGTCTCTACGATTCGCTGGCCCAGGAAGTTGATTCAAATCCTTGCGTAGGTCGCCTGCATCCTGTGCTTCATTATCTTCATACCCGCTGTAACCGCTCTCAAGGTGTCAAAAACCACAAGCGCCTTTTCAGAATGGTAGCTGGAACTTTTACGCTTTTATTGCCCCATCTAGAATGCATAGTGCGCATAGGTCATCTATATGTTACCGCTCGGCGACATCATCAGAGAGTATGGTATAGATTTCCACAGCTATGCGGATGATACACAATTGTACATATCCGCTGAACCAAATGATGCGACAGCCATAAACTCCATTACCAACTGCCTGACAGCAATAAACAAATGGATGAACGATAACTTTCTTAAATTGAATGAGGACAAAACTGAAGTCCTACTTGTTGGCCCCAAATCAAAAAGAGAGATGCTAACAAATAATCTAGGAAGCTTAACCACTTGGATTAAACCGGAGGTGACAAGTCTCGGTGTCATCCTGGACTCAGATTTGAACTTCAACGCCCATTTAAACAAAGTGACCAAAATAGCTTTCTTTCATTTCAGAAACATAGCGAAGGTACGACCATTCATAAATCAAAATGATGCAGAGAAGCTAATTCATGCTTTTATATCTAGCCGACTAGACTACTGCAATGCACTATTCACTGGTCTCCCCAAGAAAACTATTGAAAGACTCCAGCTCATTCAAAACTCTGCAGCTAGACTACTAACTAATACCAAAAGGAGGGAACACATTAGTCCTGTCTTAGCTACTCTACACTGGCTTCCTGTAACTTTTAGAATTTATTTTAAGGTGCTTCTCCTCACATACAAAGCTCTAAATGGACAAGGACCCAGCTACATTGCTGACTCTCTAATAAACTACACACCCGCCAGAACACTGCGATCATCAGATGCAGGTCTATTAGAGGTCACCAGAAAGAGTCATAAGAAGATCGGTGATGCAGCCTTTGTAAACTACGCCCCAAAAATGTGGAACACGTTACCCAACAATATTAGGGAAGCCAATACGTTAGACATTTTTAAAAGGCAGCTTAAAACCTATCTCTTTACCAAAGCATTTGACTGACTTTACACTATTATACTGCACTATTTCTCTGTGATTGACATTGCACTATTTCTCTATGTTTTATTCCCCATGTATTTATGTTTAATTATTTTATCCCACTTTACGCTTTGCTCTTGCTGCTTGTTTTACACTGATTTTATGTCTTATTTCTTACTGATGTAAAGGACTTTGAACTGCAATCCCCTGTATGAAAGGTGCTATACAAATACAGTTATTATTATTATTATTAAAAGTTCAGAATGTTCTATCTAGTTTCACATGCCTGGTCTCACACGTCTGAAAAGACATGATGGAAACATACATCCTTTCTATTTACAGCCAATTTAGCATCTTTTTATCAATGGTAAGCTTAATAGAGGTAGGTGAGGTAAAGGTCAGGTCTGACCCGGCCACTTAAACAGCAGAACTGTCAACAAAATGAACAACAATGACTTTTCAAAAAGAAATCCGCTACTGAGAAGATTTTATTGAGAGATTCTATGAGCCACAGAAAATCTAGCACAACCCTCATAATTTATTTTTCACATCAACAGATTTTTGGTGGACCTTTTGGCATTTAAACTACAGATATATACCAAAGAATGATGTACAATTCCTTTGACATGTCACAGCTTGAATAGCATTGGTGTGAATAACAGTATTAGATATGGCGAAATTCCATTTATCTGCTTTGGTTTCAGTGTGCTGGTACCTTTCACAGCGGGCATTTTCACTTGAATTATGGTTGCATTCCATTTAGAAATAATTTGGCATGGCATTTTGCATGCATAATGGCTTTACTTGGAACACCAGAATAGCGTGAAAAGTACACTGAAGCCTTACATGAATACAACTCTATTTGGTTAGGATTAAATTGAGGAAAATCACATTTAGTTTTCTTATGTCTCTTTATTCATCTTATTGATGTTATTCATATTCATTGATAGAATAACTGGTTAATAGTTCTATCTCTAATATTTTACTTTTTCAGTGTTTTGCTCGAGTCTAATCCCATGTAAAACCCTTTGCAAATGGTTTTGCTGTCATTGGTGTTGTTCTTTGCACCTTTTCCAATTCATTGTAAGATCAAACTACAACCGCTAGGTGGCAATACAGAGCTCAGAATCACTAAAGAAGAGCTACTTTTTGATTGTCCTGGTCTCGTATCAGCTTGTCTCATGCAAACATTCACCATTTCAAACAATTGCTACCTTTCTTTCCAAATTGTATGATTCACATTAGTACGACATCGACCTTCTAATAATTAGCATACGTTTGCATGTAATAACTTTGCGTGTAATAACTTTGCGTGTAATAACTTTGCATGTAATAACTTTGCGTGTAATAACTTCAGATTCATTATTGAACCCCGCTCTCCAAAAAACGTACTTGCATGTAAATCCAACAATGCATTTACGACCTTATGTATTTGACCACGGGAAACATCTCTTTGTGTAACGCCGCAAAGAAAATTAGTCCCAGGATCCCTCGAATTCCAAAGCATCTCGTCCAATCAGAGCAGCGCTTTTCTGCATGGGGTTGTCTGCGCCTTGGAGACTTTCTGCCCAGCTGAGAGGTGGTCTTTGTATGACAGAGCTGATTGAACAAGGGCTCCTGACTCTGCAGACAACAGACGACAGGCACAGCTGCAGCTGGTGGGACTGCTTGGTTTAGTTCACAGAGAAGTGAGAGGCTGCGAAGAAGTGAGAAACTGCAGAAGAAGAAGCGCACGAAAACTCTGAGATTCCTGTATCCCTTTGTTAATTGTTCCTTATACATTTCAGTCCATTTTAAGAGCCTGATGTCTCTACGTTTATCTCAAGAGCTACCCTAAGGTTCGCACTGGCCAGAAGAACATATCTAAGAACTTTGCTTGAGAAGCATCTTGGATCTGAAATGGGCAGCACATTAGTGTGGCTGTCCCTCGCGCTGTCAGTGGCGTTTTCTGCCGGACAGGACACAGGGACCCCGACCACAAAGGAGGACATCCCGGAGGGGGCATCCACCCTGGCATTCGTCTTCGATGTGACCGGCTCCATGTACGACGACCTGGTGCAGGTCATCCAGGGCGCGTCCAAGATTTTGGAAACATCCCTGAACAGACCGAAGAAAAATCTGTATAACTTTGCCCTGGTCCCCTTCCACGATCCAGGTAATGTAATGAAACTATGTGGTGTACAAATATGTTACTTTGCAATGCATGACATTTGTGTTTTTTTTTGCAAAACCTCTGATCACTTATTTGGAGTTTACTCTGCTGTGACAACAAAAGCACACAGAAAGTGAGAAATGTGATAGTTTGCTCACAATCCGCCCTTTGAATGCCTAATGTTCCTCACACCTCCAGAGGAAGGACTCTGGGGGATTTTGTCTCCGCACACAGATGTTCAGCCTGGCGGTCACTATCATTAGCATTCCGCCAGGGTTAGTGTGTGGCTTTAGGTTTGCAATGTAGCTTGATGATTATTATCACCTCTGGGTTCTCTCTCATTCTCAACAGCTAATCATGCCTAGAATATATATAATTGGGCTATTTAACAGTAACCCCGGCTTGTAGGTCAGAGGTGCAGGCGAACTGTCATGTCAAATAAGAAGTTCTAAACAATTAGTGTTAAATATTCAGGAATCACATTTTACTCAGATGTATCCCTCCTTGGCAGTGCTATGGGAGTATGTAATTGCAAACAAAGCAATTGGTACATACATTCAATGCATCAATGTACATCACTGTCCAAGTAAAATGTTTCCTTACCAACACAACCACAACTTACTGGAGCTCACTTTGGAGTTTGAACATTTTGTTGATGGAGAGACTTTTTCTAAGGATGTAAAAGTCCCTCTAATTATTATTTTCTGAGGAGGGTGGAGAGGTCACTTATCTTCTTGCAAAAGCAGCATCACATCCTGCTGTGATGCCATGTCATGGGCAGGGCCGTCCCTTGCCAACGTGGGGCCCCAAGCGACATTGTGAGATGAGCCCCCCCCCCCCCCCCAACCGACAGGAGTGAAAAAAACATTTTTGGAAACAAAGTACATTGCAAATATAATTCCTGTTTATTATTATTATTATCAACATAGTTACTTTTTTATACAGTGAGGTAAATGGTAAATGTGCATGTATCTCGTTCAGTATGCGTTTACAGGTGAATACGTCTGCATTTCCTGCCAAATACTAGCCTCAAAAAGATTAAAATATAATTAATGCAAATAAACTACTTCTACTAATAATAATAATCATAATCAATTCAATAATATAAATACTATATTATTTTATTATAATATAGTTGTAATATAGTCAAGACAAAACATGCTTATTACATGCTCAAAAACTGATATTTCTTAAATCTGTATTCAAATGTAGTTCCCTCTGTCAGCAATGTATCAACAACTACACACACATTTCTATCAGTATTTCTCTGTGTTGTGGTTGACATGATGATGACTGTTAGGAGTTAAGGGGAGAGGCTGAGCATCACCATGAAATGTGCAAATTGACATACAAATGAATAAAAGGGGAAAAAATGATCCATGTTTTTTAGACTGTAAACTTTAACTGTTATGTAAGCCAACTAGACAGACAGTTTATCACTCTTCCTCCTGTACATTAGCAGATAAAAGGCATAACATACTTGAATGAATGGTAAATAAAGAATGCGCGGAGAACTGCGCCGAGAACTGCGCTGAGAACTGCGCACAAGCCGAGCTCATAAGCCCCCTGCACAATGTGAGGCCCCATGCAGCCTGCATGATTGGCCTGTAGGGAGGGACGGCCCTGGTCATGGGGGTTTGTGTGCTGGTTTTAAGGTGAGACGAAAACAAAAAATGCTCTGTTAACAGCATGAGCAAAGAGGTAACACTCAAGTGTGTACTAGGATAAGAGATAAGATAGACCTTAAATTTGAAGTGTTACAGCAGCACTATAAGTGTATAGTGGGTTGCATCAGTAAAATAAAAAGAAGAAACAAGTACACTCTTTCTACAGAAACACCCCTTTGGATAATCCTTATAGAGGTCAACACAACCAGATAGCAGCAGACTGTGTTTGTTGAAGTCGGAAGTAGTCTTTACGCACTTTAGGGTATAACGTACTACAAATACTTCCTACCATGGACTCTCCGTTTTGTGGTATGTGTGTAATATCCTGCCAAAATGTTATTTAAGACTTTTCATATGTTTCCCCCTCACCACTTCATGGTATATATATGTCAAATGTACTTGGTTTAACTTCAATACACTGCATAGAGAAAAAAACAAGATTAATCGACAGAGATGATGTGTAGTAGAGAGACCGATTCCTTTTCCAGATGTTTGTTCTCCTCTGCTGAATTTCAGCATGTCACAAATTCTTATGAAGTTCTCTAATCATAGATTCTGTGCCTAGAATAAAAATTATTTTCAAGGAATAGATATGAACAGAATACACAAGTGTAACATTGGTGAATTCCTCATCGTGTGCCTCAGGGGGGGAATGTGAATCCTAGATCATTAGCAGGTGATTAAAAAGCTGTTATGTATTGTTTCTTGGACAAAGCAAAAGTAGGGAAAGAATACTGTGATGACAACCTGAACGCAACCTCAAGGCTCAATGAATTGCAGTTTTTTTACTACTGTCACTAGGAAGTAATATACCATTCTCCTCTTACAGTAAACAGTAACAGCTTGAATCAGTAATTCGAAGTTGACTTCTCTTTGTCCTGCATCTCACAACCAAGTGATTTCGTTTGCTTCTTAAAATGTTTACGAGGATGTCAGAATGTGTTTTCCAAAACCCCCAGGGGAATAGAGGAATGATTAGCACAGCACACTGCAAGCAGGGGTAGCTGAACATTTCCCCAAATGTTGTTCTGCCCCTGCTTCGCTTTTTGTCTTTCTGCAAAAATATCCCAGACCCTCATAGAGCACTAGTTTTGTTTTCCTAGGAACTTTTTATAGGGTTTGTTTCATTCTGACACAGATCCAATTCCTCCACTTTACATCCGACCCAGTGCGATAACGCAGTCCCTCCTGTTTGATTTGGCTCCCTTTAAATCAGAGGCCGGAGCTTCCCCTTTATTTACACTGCAATCTGACACAGTAAACATTAGAGAGTGTGTTTGTGTATCTGTGTTTCTCGCTGCCTGTGTGTGGGGGTGCTTGTCTGTGTGTGTGAAGCAAGAGTGTCAGGAGGATGCCTGGATATTGGGGTCAGGCTTGTGTGGGAAGATCAGTCAGGAAGCCTCCCCCCTTTCCTCCATCCTGCAGGGAGAGAAAGAAAGAGAGAAAGCAAGAGGATACTTCACAAGTCATTTTACTGAGGCACAGAGGTTGTGTGTTCAGCACTGCAGTCTGAAAGCATGGCAATTAATCAATGGTAGGGTTGATTGTCATCATTGCATACCCTCAGTTGATTTTAAAATGAACCTTTCTGATTCTCTACCACAAATAACTGTTAAAAAAAAGCTGTGACCATCTATATTCTGTAGCTGACGTCCAAAGAGCAATGAACAATCCGTTATTGAGAAATCCAGTCTTGGGTGGAGTAGTGAAAGGTGTATTGCAAGCAGAGATGCTCTGGACTTGTGGACCATTTATTTGAAAGTTTACAGCCAAATAAACTTTATTTCACAACACTCTTACCATTACCAAGACAGGAAATGCTGCATTTATCCCAGAATGTATGTTCAATTGTGCAGTTCTCCAATTAACCATTATAACAAGACAATCTACAAGGTGTGAAGAATGTGTCGTAATGAGTTGGCATGAATTAAAGTGTGTTTATGTGTGTGTGCTGTTCACGTTTCCGCAGATTCGTTTCCAGAGCCCTCGGAGGTTCTACGTTCTTCATGGCTCTGCTGACGTACTTACACACGTGCTCGTCCTTGTAAATACTACCTTGCTGTGAGAGGGTGTGTTTGTGTGTGTTTTACGCTCTTGCTTGTGTGAGTGTTTAATTAGCAACATTTGAGACGGGTCAGAAACCTGAGCCTTGGGTCTGTGATTCTTTTTTGTTGTGTTAGCTGTTTACTATACATATTTTAAGATGACTATACGGTTGTTGTTTGTTCTGGCTCAGTCCTTTAATTTGAAGGTGATTGCATCCATATCAAAGTGGCACACTTTATCTTTTTTCCATATTGGTTCGCAGTGTTGTGCAGTTTTAAATGCCAGAAAGCAAAGCAGCCTACACTTAAATAAGTCATTTAATATTTTGTGCTCAGCCTTTGCACTTTTCTTGCCTTTACTTATAGTTGTTTTTCTTCTGCATTTTCCTCTACAGGATACTCATTTCTAAAAGTAGTAACACCTCCCAAATGCTGCTCCCACTATGGAAGTGAACACTCTCAGAATCTCTTAGAACAAAAGGTAGAGGTACGGAAAATGTACGCTCCTACCCTCTGGACAAAGATTTTGACTTCCTAAGGCTGATATAACAGCCTAAGAAATGCCTTTATTTCTCAGGCCATTTATTTCACAGTATGTGCCAACTGATTATATCATTCCCTTTATGATTTAGGGTTGATGATGATCATAAAGTTCACTTTTGAACAATTTTTCCTGGAGGGCATTCATAGCAAAACGAACATACTGTATCTCCTTCCTAAAACGTTTTGATTGTACTGGATGTGTTCAAGGAAAGGCACAAGGAATGGTACAGGCCAAACAGAGAGAGACTAACTGGGTGATTTCAGCCTATGATCATTTAGCTTACATATAGAAATTCAGACTTTCCAAAAGGAAATCAATCTAAGATGTCTTTGTCTTCAATGTAATTGCTATCAAGTGGTTGTTTCAGCTGTGATTTCTGTATATTGGTTGATGGCCTGTCTTGCAACCCTTCTCCAGCCAGTAAACTTTAGTTAGAAGGAGCTGGACCAAAGCTTTGGGTGTGGTGTGATGAGAGAAGATGACGGGATTGCTTCTACCTCCTCTGAATAATCAAAGGCACTCATCTCAGAGTTCTCTTTGTTGGTGTTCAGCGTCTTCTTCCACCGTCCCCTTTTCTCTTTGTTTCCTTCTTTCCAGAGCAGCAGTTTTCTGAACTTCCCCGCCCGTGTGAGATTACAAGGTGCCTGCGTTTATCTGGACACAGTCAATAATGATGCTATTAGGCAGGAATGCCAAAAGAGAGAGGTGGAGGTTTTTGGAGGATTAGAGGAGGAGAGAGGAGTGTGGCAGACTACAATGTGTGTCTCTGTTTCAAGTTGCCCTAGAATATTAAAATGGCCTTTAATTTTTGGACTGTACATGGACCTTCTGAAGTGCCCCGAGGTGCTCTTAGTGCTATAGTTTTAACTCTATTTAGCTTTGTAATTGGTACTCAGCAGTTTATCCCCTTTCATCTAGGAAGGCAGCACATACCTGAGGGCTGCTTCAGGAACACTTGGAATGTTGCCCATTTGGTTCCCAGTTAACAAATGTACGTAAAAAGGATTAAGGGACTCCAAGGCTATTATGAATAGAGGATGTTGCTGGTGTGGTCGCAGGTAGTTGACCTTTGGATGCAGTGTTTGACCTGAATTACCCTTGTGTCAAACGTTTCTGGTACTTTGTACTCTCCACCATGTTTGCTTTGTTTCCCTCCAGGCTGTGGATTTGTTTTTCAACATCTGTTGAATTCTGAGCCTCATCCTGAGGTCCTGAGGGTGCCTGTGCCCGGGTCATGAACTTCAAGGCTCTTCGACATCACCGTCTGGGCACTATTGTCTTGACCTTTTGTTCATAGCTTTTTTGTTTGTTTTCCAGTATCTCTTAGGTAACTGTCTGAGCGTGGAGGCGGACACGTTAGACAGGCTGCAGTAGTGAAAAAGTGGATGAATAGACTAGGTACTTTTATAGGACACTCTGCTGTAGGGGTGAAATAATTGAGATAGAAAGGAAGAATAGGAAGGGCTAATGTAATACCACTAAATATGTTTTTCATCTCACCAGACTTAGAAAGTTGATTATGTGACAGCATTACAAAATGATGTAGACAATTGGAATTCATTCAGCATTCATTTAAAATGACGCCACTCTATTCGTACCATCTCAAACATTCAACCTGGCTCAACTTTTGCCGCAGTACAATTGGAAGTCGATGATTGGCATGCTTTTGCTGTTTTTTTGTGAACAGGACAGAATGATTTAAACTGTGATAGCTTTCCAGACTCGTAACATCCTGTCTCATAATATTATAATCCATTGTGCAGTGTTTTGGTGATGGATCATATTTCTTTACCTCAGTAGGACCTGAAACAACATGCCGGCAAAAGTATTATTTAAGATTACACAGAAAAGAACAATCTTTTAAAGTCTATTCCTTCTGTGTCACAAATGTACATGTTATTGCCTATCTCAGATGTGTTCTGGGGCAGACATGTTTACCTGACCTATCCCTAACTCTTACCATGTGTCCACCGGCAGCCAGTCGCTCCACATCCATTTATCTAAAAGAGCTGATCACCCGAGGCAAGTCAGGTGATTTTGATAACAGCTGCCACTGCTTGCCTTATGTTAGTAGTGCAGTGGCCCAAAATATCGTGTTCAGAACTATACGTCTAATATAGTTATCAATAACATACTGACCCATTTAACGATTCTATAACAAAATCTTAGGTCACATAATCACTTCCCTGAAATCCAAGGATAGTTTTTAGCTGCTCATTGCCAGCCATATAACGTATATATAAACTGTGCTGCATGTTAGCATTTGCAGTCAGCATTTGTTGGTGCTTTATTACTCATAATAATAGAAAGAACCTCAGCACTTTTACTGTTGCACCATTAATGAGGGCTTCCCTCATTTTTATAGTCAGTTCAGACTCTACAGATCGATGTCTAGACATTGTTTTTTAGGAGGCATTTTTCATAAAAGTCTATTAAAGGCAGATTCATATGATTGCGTTTTACGTCATACTTTTGAGGGCCTTGAGGATTCATTTGGAACACATTAGATCTGGTGCCAGAGTTGAACATTGACATGGATCGGTCTGGCATGCATGAGCTCACTTTTTTTACTGTGTAAGCTGTTTATGTACATTTTAGTTGAAACACATGTTAGGATTTAGGAGATTGGCTAGTTTCTTTAGAATGACATTTACTGTCAAGCCTTTAATACCAGAGTGTTGTGCTTCAGTCAGACAACTCATTTATTGAGTTATTCTGTATTCACCACCACACACAGGCATTTATTAGTGCTTTATGATCCTCATACATACAAAATAGAGGTCAATGAGTGTGAACATTGGAGTAACATATGTCAGTGTGCCACAACCTCAAATGAATATTAATGTTCTTGTACTTTTGTTGAATACGTAGATAGGAAACAGTTCTATCGTGCTAACACGTTCTCCTTCTTTACAAGGTGATAATCTGTCAGTGTTGTTGCCAGAAATGTCAATTTTTGTTGCGTTAATCAAATTCCATCTCCTAGGCCAGCTTTATTACGAGACATCATGCCTTGTAAAAGTTTAACGATCTTATTATCACAGGAAGATACCTGAGCAGGAGGTTTATAGTGACAGTGTGTACTAGATGAGCTCATGGGCTGCTGTGGAAGAAGACTCATGAGTGTCGGCTTGCTGGCAGTTTTGGCCGTGAGCCAAATCTCTACGATGCTTTCTGGGTCTGCACAGCTTAAAGATGGAAGCAAGGGATTGAAGAAAAAGGGAAACCACTAGGCATCTTAAATGTTTGAGTGACATGGAGGCCTGTGTAGTTTTTAATTGTGGCAAATGTGTTTTAAAATCTGAATTACTGGCTGCAAGGCTGAAGGTCAGGCTCTCAGTGCCCTCTGCCCCATGCCTGCTCTGGGGGAAGTCATGTATCATGAAGACCACCTCAGAGCAGGGTTTTTCAAAAATGTTTTGCCAAAACACACTTTCTAGGTTTTCAAAATTCTAATGTATAGCATAATGCACTTATAAACTCAAAAAGAATGTACAAGTTTAACTCTGTTGTCCCCCTAAATGCAGTAATATTGTGTGTGAAACCTGAGCTATTTATGATAATAATAATAATAATAATAAAATAATACATGGGATTTTTATAGCGCTTTTCCTAATGCTCAAAGACGCTTTACATAAAATCAGAACAGAAACAATACAAAGAAAACTAAAATCATAATGATGAACCTGGTTTCCTGTTTCAACTTGATCACACATCCTGAGCTCATGGTCAACTGTTTTGGTAACCTCAAAAGACTAGAATAATCCACTTTTATAATAATTTATAACTTGTATTTTTGGATTATCACATGCAACAGCACTTTTGAAGGCGCTCTTGGCTGAAACAAGTCCCTCAGACTTCTGAGTGTGCATCTGTGTGTGGTCGGCAGTGCTGATCTGCTCAGCAAGCACAATTAGAATTTCCTCAGTAAAACAAAAGACGCACACAACTTAGAAAACACCACCCAGTTCCTTGGGAGCACACTGGGAATTTACCATCACTCATAAAATAATGAGTAATGAGCTTTAAAGTGTTTTGGTTAAAATGTTGAAGTTGTTGCAATTTAATTTAAAGCATTCTACTTTATTGAGGTACATTTATGCAGTTAAAAGGCCACATTTAAATGTAAAGGTTATTTATTTTAGAGTGAATCATAGAATCACCCTCAGCAAAGTCTCAAGGTTTTGGCTTGTATTTTTACAATGGAGGCCATCCGTAGAATCGTCACAAGGTTCTCTGTGTATCTGCTGCCCGTGCCCTTTCAGTTAGAGGCATTTAAAGGCTTAACTCTTTCCGATGCCTCTCTAAGCCACCGCTTTGTCTTCTTTATCCTCTTCTCCAGTCCTCCCGCTCATCCCTAATATGTTGTCAAGGTAATAAAATGAACATCTGTCCTACCTCTTTGCTGTGATGCGTTATGGTAAAGGGAGATCTTGCCCAACACTACCCATCAGAGGTGGGGTCAGGTTTGTTATCACTTTGTTTTTGTAAGCTGTTGTTTTATTGGTGAAAAGATTCCCCCATGACTTATGACCATGACTTGTTTGTTTTGGAGTTTAACATTTTTCACGGGTGAAGATGACAAAGACCTTTAAGAAGATTTATCATAGCTTGACCCAGAAACCAAAAAAGTCAAGACCAGACCATTAAAAATCAGGCAAGGTCTAAAGTCAACTTTGAAGACAAGGTCCGACAGGCTTTTTCGAAAATTATAACTCTTTCCGCCTTTTGGTATTCTAGGAATACTGTGGAGAAGCACAAAAGTATGATCTCTGCCAAAGCCATTTGGATTTACAGCCCCATATAACAAATGTATCTGAGAGGCCCTTGCAATCTTTTCTGCATAATGAAATATTCAGTCCTACATGATACCACATCGGTTCCAAAAAACTGTAGACCATAGTTTGGTCAGAGAATTCTCAAAAGCGTGACGTGGGACATCCTGAACAAATCATGATTGACATCAGAAAGACATTTTTAGAAATTAAAAGGCGTACAGGAAAGCAGGGGCTGCTGTTATTAAAGCCCAGTAATAATACATGGATGTGTGTGAGAATAGAAACTGTCCAAAGAACTCCAACTTCACCGGGAATAAAACACAAACTAACTATTTGATTGGGAATTTCAAACCTTTCTCTTACAGCAAAATACCCCATACATATATAAACAAGGTGATAGGGGACAGGATAATAATTATGTTATTTCATGAGGCATAGACAAAACTAAGGACAAACTGCCCAGGAACGAGCTGATGGGTACAAATATATCTAATTGGTAAAATTTGAAGTGGTTTCTTTTGGTGACAAATTGGTTGCTCTAAATGAAAGCTTTGTTGACAGTGTTTAACCGTTTGTTAATGTTGTAATGATTAACCTTTATTACATTGTCAAACTGAATCCAAGCAGAAGCTCTAACTGCAATATAAATGTGGATAAACCAATTCATATTTAAAGTGTACATCAATGGTGCACATCATACAGATGTATTTGTTTTTTCAGAATTGTATTTATTATTACTTTTGAACCACCCACAGATTGAAGTGTAAACACACTTAAACATATACAAACACAGATGGGGAGTCTTCTAGTTGCGGCAAGTTTCCCATGTTTCCTGGTTCCATGACTGGCTTTACCTCAGAACCACACATATGACACAAACGTAATTAAAACGTTTATTGCGTTGCATCCTCTTCTTTGTCCTGTCTCTGGCACAATGCAGTTATCAAGCCAGATGGATTAGTTTGGAGCTGTCTTCGGATCACGCTACCCATCAGGACATGCATGTGGGAGGGATTACATGCCTGTGTGTGGTTTGTGCATCAATAGGGTTTCACTTTATGTTTATGTGTGAAAGGCTTTGTGGGATTATCTGAAATCATGAGTGCCATTATTAGAGGTCTGTGGGTTTGGGGCGCATATACCCGAGACACATCCAATTGTGTAAAATAAAGGGAACAAGAGGCAGCGCCCCAGCTCACAGAGTTTAGCTGCCTGGTGGTCCTGCTCTCTGTCTCTCTGTCGGTACTAACACAAGTTCAGTTTGTGGTGGTTTGAAATGAAGCCTGTCGTCAGCTCCGTGCTCCAGGCTAAACCTCCATTATTAGATAGCAGCTGTTGAAGTCAGGCAGGTTAAAAGATGCTGTTTAAAAGAGCAAGGGCAAGTAGGAAAAGAGGGAGACACATAGTAAGGCACAGTATTAAGGGACCGAAAGAAAATTGGGAGAGAGAAAATACAGAGGCAAGACTGAGCATGGGTTTTGTGGCCTGCTGACTGATTTGCAATCCAATCTCCAGGAATATTGGCAGTCTGTGATGCATTGCAGACAATATACCCGACAGACGGCTGACAGGAAATGGACATTTGTAAACTGTACGCTGTCCACACAATTTTCTAAATGTTTAATACATTATTAGATAAATTATCTCAAACCTTATAATAGTAAAATGTGTATGAGTTGGGCTCAGTTTGACGAAAGACATCTTTTTGTACTGTTTGTAGCAGTGAGCACATGGCTGGGTCACTGTAAACACAATAAATTATCAGAGATTCAATCCAATCAGAGATTATTATCTTGTGAGAGGAATAATAACCACTTCAGCCCAACTGTGCTTTCCCACTTTAAAGGGGACCTATCATGCAAAATGCACTTTTGTACATCTTTTATACATGAATATGTGTCCCCGGTGTGTCAGGGAACTCACGCAGCGTCAGAAAATACAACCCTCTCTCTTTTCCTCCGTACCCAAATCTCTAAAAACGGGGCTACAACGGAGCTGATCCAGATTTCCATCCTCTGTGACGTGTCCATCCGCTGTGACGTGTCCATCCGCTGTGACGTCATAGCGGCGGCGGACCCACAGAAAGTTGCTATCAGAAACAATGCCTGACTTGTTTTGGACGTAATCTCGTCTTTGTTCACATTAGCAAGCCTCGCTAACACTCAGAGCTAACCTGTACTGAAGAGCACATGTGTTTAAAAAGCAGGAAATAAAAAAAGAACTCACCTTGTGATAAACCTGCAAGAGAAAAAGCATTTGAGCTCCATACTGTTTCAGAAATAATCCTTGATGTGGTTTAGAACAGGATGGCGTTTTATCACAACCGAATTTAACTTTATCTCCGGTAGAATTCTGATCAGGCATTAGCTCCGCCTCCTCTTCTTTTTTTTTGTTCAAGCTAAGGACCCAAGATCCGCGTTTCTCTAACAGGGCTGCAAAAGAGGGGTTTGAGCAGTATGAGGGATGGCTACAATGGGTGATCTGTTTTTGAAAAAAAAACTTCACAGACATGTTTTATATAGGTATGGCCCTACAATATATTTTTCAAATATAGCATGATAGGTCCACTTTAAGTAGACAACACATGAGCTTGGTAAAAAAAAACATGTGTTATTTTTCACAAGGCAGAAATGTCCTACTTGGGAAAATGTTTAAAGGCTGTGTCTAAGTAAAGCAGGCCAATTTCAGCAAATATAATTAAGGGTATCTCTGTCAAAAAGGCAATCAAAAAGGAATAAAAGAGTTAATAGTTAATAAAGTTAATAGTTACCATTATGAATAAAAGGAGGATTAGCAATTATGAAAGAAAGAATGATAATTAAGTGCTGCCCATGTTTGCATACAGTGTCCGGAGACCTATTTAGTTTTGTTGTCTATTCCCAAGAGAAAGATTACATATGTGTGCACTCTATTAAGAGTGATGGCTGCTCATAATGAGGTAATTTAATAGCATAACATTGTTGACCTCTTGTCCACAAAACATTTGTTTGTGAGTGTGTTCATTTCTGATAACGCTGTAAATGGACTTGCATGCCTTACCTCACATATGTGTCTAAAAACATGTTGGCTCCTTTTCATGCAGCGTGTTTGGTGCTGGACATTTTCCTTACTGTGCCAAACTAATAGCCCTATGTGCTGTTTCACATGTGTTTTCTCAGTTGGGCTGATTAAGTGAATTATGCCTCAAAGCTGATGGACAGAATTACAGCCACTCTCTTTCTGGCAGATTTTACCCTGAGTCAGCAGAATGACAGAAAGCAGTGTGTGTTTACAGCTTCTGTTGCTGTTAAGTGCTGTAACAGCTACATGTTGTGTAACCTGTTGGGGTTTTTTTGATGGGGGGAGCTGAAGAGCTTTCCTTACCTGACAATTTTTTGGTAAATAACATACATACAGTGTGTTATTGAATCAGTTGGAATAATTGTCATATTGGGTATGTTTAGTTAATTCAAATATTGAATCATGAATGAACCGGCCCCTATAAATGGGAAAAAGATCACCGCCATTGAGGCTGTTTTGCTGCTGGAATTGATGAACTGAATGAGTGAAGTGACCAGTGAATTGAATGGTACATTTGGTAGCTGTTGTTTTCAGCGCTGTTTTTCTCGAGCTTTGTAATATGGCTCTTATAAACCGGGGTAATCCTGCTCTTTGCCTTCAGGAATGAAAAAATAACAGTAGCCTAAGTGTAATTTCTGCCACTGCTAAAAAAACTCCCCACTTTGGCAGAAGGTCTTGGAGGCACAGGGCATATAAAGAGCATAACTTTCCCAAAGTGCCTCCTCATATCATTGTCACAACTTTGAAGAAATGTCAGTACAATGTATTTTCAATTGTCTGTCATATAGCAGCTTGCAAAGCTCTCCTGTCTTATGAATGGATGCCAAAATCCAAAATGTATTTGGTTGGAAGACCTTAACGGCTGTGACCTTTCATTGCATTGGCCTTGAGATTCCTTGCTGCTGTTCTAAGGAAAGAGAAACTCACTCCGTTACGAATGCCTTATTGATTCCCAGGCAAATTAATTTAAGCCCAATGTCAGTGGAGGTAAGAGGGAGTTAGCCATTGGACAGATGCCCAGTATGTCCCATCCCATTAGACTTTCTGTCTGTGTTTAAGCTTGCACGTGATATGCAGATGCGTCCTTTTACAGCCAGCATTACGGATGAATGCTGGAGGAATATCAAAGTGGAGGTATTTGTTTTGATCATTTATTTCAAGTCTGTTTGTGTCAAGAACACAACAGATTGAAGAAACGGATGAGGTGTAGGTCTGTTTCCCTCTTTTGTTGTTCCCACTTGTCAGACTTTAGACTAGAGCATTCTTTCTCACTGAGTTCATTCAGTTGGCCATGTTCATGCCACTTATGTGTTCTTTGTCATCACAGAGAAAGTATTAAAACTATTTCCTGTGTGGCAGCCAGTAGACTGTATTAAGATTTCCATTATATCTGTAGCCATGTAGGAGGAGTCAGCATCATTTGTCCTCAAACATGTTTCATTTAGAATATTCAGGTGGTACGAAAAGGGAGTTTTTCAAAATGAATTTTTCGATTTGCCTAAAAAGGGTTCTGATAGTGTTTGAAAAAATACGGTAAAGAGTTCCCTTGCCTTACACAAAACCCATGAGGTGCTCTTGGGTTAGGCACTTAACCCCTGGCTTTTCTTGTTGGGGTTTGTGATGTCTGATACTGTTTAGAGTTCATGAGTATTAGCTTTGGTTTTCCATAGTGCTGGTGTAAAGAAGGTGGCTGTGGTTAGGATCACCGTTGCCAAAACGGTCTAAAGAATACTTACAACAGCCATGGGAACTTCTCCCATAAGGAAAGAGATGTCAGATTTTCCATTTCACAAAAGTTTGGCAGGAGATCTATGTCCCCGTTCAGAGCGGCCAGACACATTTCCATGTTTAAAAAGTGCCTCAGATCGCAGCAAATGTTCCTTCACTCCACCTTGAGGATTCACAAGGATGCCAAAAAGTGGGTCATTTGGAAAAATTATCTTGCTCTTTGTGTATGCTATTATGGAAATTGAAGGTGCCTGTGGAGTGCATTTCAAGAAGAAATGTAAAGTGATGCTCATTTAAAAAAGAAATAGAAAAGGCTTTTGATTCATCATTGCATGTGGTGTAAAATTATGTGAAACTCAACAGCCTTAAATCTTTTCCTTTAAAAAAATCACTTGAGACAGAAGGAAAATAAAAAGCTCTCAGCATTGAGTATGTTAAAAGAGTTTTGGCACTCTTCTTAATTTGGCTTCTGGCCTCTAGACAAAGTTTAAGGCTGTTGTAAAACAGTTCAACTTCAATATCCTTTTTCAAAAGTAAGGGGTCCTCTGTAATTGCCCTCTCTTCAACAAGGGAAACCTTGTTGCCCAATCTGCTTGCATGTGCAAAACTGCAGTGTGTGTGTTTGTGTTTGTGTGTATGTGCTTGTGTGTCTGTATGTGTGTGTGCCTACGTGTGTGTGCTTGGTGCAGCCACTCATCAGGCTCATTCCACAGCACAGCTGCAGAGGCTGAAGTCACACAGTTTCACTCAAGAAGGGGCTTAGCTGCTCATTAAGGGATAGAACAAAGTAAGTTGAGAAACACTGTGAGAGGCCATGTTGTCCCTATATAGAGGTGGGGGCTCTCCTTTTATGGTAAAGTGAAAGATGGCCCCACTTTGGCAAAATCAAAAGCAGACTTTGAAATTACAACAAAACAATACATGAATAAAACAAGTATTTTGTCTGCAACCAAAGAAAAGCCAGTAACATGATAGTTATGTGATTAATCAATCAGCACTTTTGTCTCCTTTATCTTCTTACTATCTAGACTAAATGTTGGTTTATGACATGTAGATGATATCAGCTTTGGTGCATTAGTGACAGAAAGAATTGGAAATCTTTTTTAAAGTCAGTAAAGACCTTCACATTTTCATTGTGGAGAGAGTCAGCAGCTTCAGGTTCCTAGGTCTCCACATCACTGAGGACCTGACATGGACTCGTCAAACAAACACCATCACCAAAACAGCTCGACAGCGGCTCTTCTTCCTCCGCAGGCAGCGGAGGTTCAACATGGACTCCAGGATACTCTGCAACTTCTACAGGTGCACCATAGAGAGGATCCTGACCTTCTACAGGTGCACCATAGAGAGGATCCTGACCTTCTACAGGTGCATCAGAGAGAGTATCCTGACCTTCTACAGGTGCATCATAGAGAGGATCCTGACCTTCTACAGGTGCACCATAGAGAGTATCCTGACCTTCTACAGGTGCATCATAGAGAGGATCCTGACCTTCTACAGGTGCATCAGAGAGAGGATCCTGACCTTCTACAGGTGCATCATAGAGAGGATCCTGACCTTCTACAGGTGCACCATAGAGAGTATCCTGACCTTCTACAGGTGCATCAGAGAGAGGATCCTGACCTTTTTCAGGTGCACCATAGAGAGGATCCTGACCTTCTACAGGTGCATCATAGAGAGGATCCTGACCTTTTTCAGGTGCACCATAGAGAGGATCCTGACCTTCTACAGGTGCATCATAGAGAGGATCCTGACCTTCTACAGGTGCACCATAGAGAGGATCCTGACCTTCTACAGGTGCATCATAGAGAGGATCCTGACCTTTTACAGGTGCACCATAGAGAGGATCCTGACCTTCTACTGGTGCACCATAGAGAGATCCTGACCGGCTGCATCACGGCCTGGTACGGCAGTTGCAACGCCCTCAACCGTAAGACTCTACAGAGGGTGGTAAAACTGCACAGCACATCCCCAGGACGGAGCTGCCATCCATGGAGGACCTCTACACCCAGCAGCTCAGGAAGAAGGCCCACATGATGATCAAAGACCCCCATCACCCCAGCAACAAACTGTTCTGTCTGCTGCCCTCTACGGCAGCATCAGGACTAAAACCACCAGACTCAGAGACAGTTTCATTCCACAGGCAATAAGACTGCTAAACATCTAAGCTTGCACAATTTGTTATTGTTTTTTAAAATGTGTTTTATGTGTTTTATATATTTATATTGCATTGCTTGAGGAACCTGGGATCCAAGTTTTTCATTTCAACTACACTGTAGCTGTGTACTGTATATGACATTAAAAACATTGAATCTTTGAATCTGAATCTGTCTTGATAAACATTTTCCATGTCATTTATTTTTGTATGTTTAATGTATCTGTCTATAAGCAACTTTCTCACATTTCCTTCCCTCCTTTCTCTGTTAGTTTAAATGTATTTCCTTTCCTGAAGTCTTTCCTCACTGCAGTTTATACTGTGACATTTTAATCTGGATATCGGTCCACAACTGCCAAAAGCAATATTTGGCTAAGGACAAGAATTTAGGAAACAAAAATGCTTTGAGTTATTCATCTGATGCAGAGTTCAGCCTGTGGCCCTATTAATCACAGAGCTTCTTTCTGTTGTTTCTTTTGCAGAGATTGGACCCGTTACAATCACAACAGACCCCAAGAAGTTCCAGGATGAGCTGAGAGAGCTTTACGTTCAGGTGGGTTCTGAGATCACATTCATCAAGAGAAGGAAACAGCAGCATTAGCCTGGATGCTATCGCTGTAGCATTAAGTCATCTGGCCTTGACCATGGAAGATATATGGGTGAAACATGTGTTAGCTGATTAAGACCACCTGATTGGTTAGTGTACAGGACATTGAATAACGTTTCAAGCAATGTTTTTTTCTCTTTATTTTTACAATATACTTGGGATGAATGTTCCCAGTTTTCCTCCTTCATATAGTGTAGCTATAGGGGTTCAACTATCACACTTGGCTATAATAATAATAATAATAATAATGCATTTTATTTATGGGCACCTTTCAATTCATATGGTCATATGTTGCCCTTATGTTGCAAATAAAAAAAACGTTCTTCTTGCCAAGTTAATTTGCCTTCCTGCACCATTACAAACAAATGTATAAACAAAAACATACAATGGCCAGACAGCTAAACAGAGTTCAAATGTTTGTGTAATCACTCTGAGAAAGAAAGGAAGTTGTGCCGAAACACTTTTGTGTAGCAAAGCAGAAAAAATGCAAAGCTGGTACTCTTCATGCCTAAGTCTGTCAGAGAGATGGACGGACACGGACAGAGATAAGAATGTCCTTTGAAGAAAAAGATTTTGGCAAGTTCCTGTGCATCCTTGGCATGTGCTCCAGTTAATCTGGTGTGCGAGCGTGTTGTGTGTAGGATGGAAGAGATCCAGCTTCCTCTCACTAGCTGCTTCATTCCTGGGTCTGTTTTTCATCCTATCACCTTTTCACCTGGACAACCCCTGAATACGTTTTAGACAGAGTGCATGGAAAATATAGATGGATTGCATTTTTCTTGCAATGGAAATTCTTGTGACATTTTAAGAAGCATTTCATACTGTATTTTTAAGCCAAAAGAACAAAAGTGCACAGAGAGGTTATCAGGCTTAGTGTGGGGGGTAGTGGGGAACTGTCTAGAGGGGAGATGTTCGGGTCCAGCAGAGACCGAGGATTCCTGTTTCTTCACCTAACACTCCCCACCACCCCTTAATGTCCTAAATTGATGGGTCAGTCCATTCCAGATGTTACTCTTGGGGTTATGCGTCCTAGCTGGTTATTGAACCCCTTATGTGTCTGGTGCAATATTGCAGACACTATTTGTCTTATACCCCAACAAGTTCACAGAGCGTATAAGCAATACAGATTGAATACTTAATAATAATTATACATACAATCACACTGTTTCCTAGACTGTATTGGCTGTGGCTGTCATTTTGTTGGAGCAATTGTCTAGGCATCACATCTTTAAATGCTACAAAGTTCATTGAGGCATTAAAGACAACATGTTGGTGGTATTTATGTTATGTATTGCTGATGAAAGGATGCTAATAAATTACCTAGGATTCATTCAAACCTTTTTTTTGTATTTACAATTTTAATCTGGACAAATAATGTGAACAGATCATTACCGAGTTTTGCAAGTTTGCAAAATAGTAGTTTTACTTATAGTTTTAATTTTGAAAGTATCCATGTAATTTAACAATGCATCATCATAATATATTACATATACTTGATAGCAACTTTATTAGGTAGATCTGTATAATGTAATCCAATACAATTCAACTGCCATTTTCTGTTTTTGTAGAAATGATCATTGTTCAAGTATAATTAATAAAGTGGCCATGTATTACCTTATACTGCATACTATAACTGACATATTTACAGTAGAACTCAAAAGACTGTGTTGGAGGCTAATAAATCAATCAAACATGGATATATGCACACCATTTTCTGATGATATCTTTTTCTTTCTCAGGGAGGTGGGGATTGTCCAGAGATGAGCATTGGCGCCATTAAAATTGCTTTGGAGATCTCCTTGCCAGGATCATTTATTTATGTCTTCACGGACGCCCGTTCCAAAGATTACAAGCTGACCCATGAAGTCCTGCAGCTCATCCAGCAGAAGCAGTCACAGGTTTGATAGCATTGCAATCTACAGTGTTTTACAGATTTAGAGACGAATAGCTATAAGAGTTTTACATACATGTGTGTATAGGTGGTGTTTGTGCTGACCGGGGACTGTGATGACAGGACTCATATCGGCTACCAGGCTTACGAGGAGATCGCCTCCACCAGCTCTGGGCAGGTCTTCCATCTAGACAAGAAGCAAGTCAATGAGGTAAGGGCATCACGAATGGAAATGTTCTTGTAATAGACATGCTTTGGTCACCTTATTCAAATGATTTCAGCTTGGCCTGGTTTCTACCTCTAAGCTGTGTGAATGAGATTGCAGTAGAAGGTTAGCTGAGCATGTCTGGAATCCAGATCAAATGTGCAGGACTACATTTGATTGATTAATGCATTCCGTGGCTCTTTCTAACGTTTCCAAGAAGTGTAAATCAGCAGTATAAAACTGGACAAATCTAAAGTTTAAAAAGTTTCGCTGTTAAAGATAAGATCTAAATCTGCATGAGACTAATGTGCTTTACTTTCATTTCTTAATTTTGTTGTTTTTAGAAACATTAAAGAGAAACAATGCAAACAAAAAAGCTATAGTCACTCTTTTTAGTATTAAAAAGAGTGACTATAGTTTTTTTGTTTGCAAAGTTTTTCTCTAAATGTATGACATTTGAGTCAATTTAACTATGTTTCCCTGTGCACCAAGCTTTACCCAAAGACTTTACATTTGCTGTATCATATTACCATCACGTAAGAAAACCTGTTTTACATATTTTGGGTTCAATAGCGTCTAGGTCAGGGTCTCACACAGTAGCTGTTCAGTTCTCCATAGGGACAGGGGGAAAACAGGGGGGCAGGACATGGGGGAATGTTAGAAACTTCCTGAAAAAAGCTTTGCACATGTTGAGGGTATGACCTTGTGTGCAGCTGAGGGGGTGTGTGTTTCTGTGTGTGTGTGTGTGTGTGTGTGTGTGTGTGTGTGTGTGTGTGTCTTTCAGTTGGCAGATTTATTGTATAAAAATGATAAAAAAATACTTCTTTACATGTTATTTTCATTTGTTTAGCATTGTGTATATGGCCTCTATACAATAATAGAGATGTGCTCACTTCCCTCCTTATAACTGATGTGTATTTCCTGAATTTTCACATTTCCCTTGCTGTAGGTTCTGAAATGGGTGGAGGAGGCGGTGCAGTCATCTAAGGTCCACCTGCTGTCTACTGATCACATTAGTGGGGCCAGCAACACTTGGCAGATACCCTTTGACCCCAGCCTGAAGGAAGTCACTGTGGCCCTCAGTGGCCTAGCACCTAACATTGAGATAAAGAACCCCCAGGGTATGATATGTTCTACCATACATAAGCCCAATTGCCAGTCAAAGATTATTCCTTGTTTAGATTGGTGTATGTTTTAGCAATTATGCTGTAGAAGGAAGACAAAGAAAATTAAAAAACAGAAGTGAAAAAACATAACATGAATCATATGTTATGGTCATCATAACATCCAGATCTCCACCCGTCTGAACACCTTTTATTCATTTATTTTTGATTATTTTGGGGCATTTGGCCCTTAATGAAAAATGACAGGGTAGAAATAATTGAAGTAGAGGGAGGGTTAAGACATGAATCAAAGGTCCCAAAGCTGGAATCCATGGCTCTCTTCCACATTGTAATAACACTCAATGAGGAACTATCTTTTGAAACAAGTATCTTTCTTTGCTACAGGGAATCATTTTAAAATGAAAGAGAATGACAAGCAGCAGAAGCAACTCTAGGTTCAAAATGTGTCCCTCTTTTATAAATGAACCAAAAGCGTGACGACATTTAAAAAGGAAAGACCACAACATTTATTTATGAGCACTTTTATACAAAAAATCACTATAAAATGTAACAAAAAGAAACAGTTTACCACAAACAAAAACAGTTAGCGAACTGTTCCCCCGTTGATAATGTTGTTTAGATATTGATTCACAAGTGGATAATGCAGGTACTTCCAGTATAGATATTCTGTGGATTTTGAAAGCAGACAAACTATATCAAATCCTAGTGTAAACTTAATGTCTTGGTGTCAGTCTCTCTAAATCAAATAGAAGCTTTTTTTAGACTGTAGATAATCATACAGTAAGAGTTTAAAGAATAATAGGAATGTTACCATTTAGGAAGTGAAGAAGAAAGGAACTTGTAGAAGCTGAAATACATTAGAGAGGTAAAGTTAAAGTGAGTGTACAAAAAAAAATAAAAAACTTTATTATAGGACTGGGTTGATTCTATATGTTGACAACCAACGTTCAATATTTAAGATAACTTAAAACCATGCTAGGAGTGTTAAAAATGATTTGTATCACTCAAGGCTGAAGTAAAGGTGAATATATGTCTCAGTTGTAATGTTTGGCCTCCAGGGAAGCTGGTGGGGAAGAGTCACGGCCTGACTGAGCTCCTGCACATTCCCAACTCGCCAAAGTTGTCAACATCAAGGACCCAATGCCTGGGATGTGGTCTATCAAGGTAAACAATTAATTTTTTCAGGGAATGTGTGTTAAATTACAGGCTTTACCTCACAATTCCCTGAGCTGAGCTGTCATTTCAAAAGACTTACTGCAAATAGTTCAGTAGTGTAACCTTGAAATAAGATCACAACTGACACCCCAGGAGGGAGCTGTGCGCTTGAGGATGGTTCTTAAATTGAATTACTGCAGTAGCGTTTCAGCATGTTAGGATACAGTGATATGTAATCAACTTCACATGCATGATGTCTGGTGAAAGCATCTCTGAGCAAACAATAACATGGTCATTTGAGCTCTGAGACAGTCCTCAGGTAGATGAAGAAAAAGTATGTTCAGGGCCACTGCTGTCAACACGTGCAGCTACATTTGGTTTGGGGCACCCTTTGCTGTTGTTTTGTTGAAACTGTTGGCACCCTGCTGTCAAGGTAACGCAAAAGGGTCACACTTTTGACTGCACAGGCTGTCAATGCCAGATGTTGGAAAATGACAAGCATTTTTTCCTGAGTGATTTGTGGAATGGGCCCCAGTGGCCCCTGTATTCTCTGTAGACTCTTTCTGGGAAATTTCCCTCATCTCTGCATAGCTGTGTTATGTGTGTGATTTAAAGGGAAAGAGATCAGACGAAGAACTGTGTCATCTCAGTGTTTCCTCCCAAAGGAAAGTGCAGGAGATGAGGATGCCTTAAGGATTGGATTTCCCATGATTTGTTCTGGCACGTTTACACCCACTACACACTCTTTTTAATCTTGTACAGCATGAAACTTTCCTGACTAGACGATAGTGTCTACCTCTTGTTGTGCCTCTTCTTCTTTCTATCCTTTTAATTCCTCTTTAATCCCCTCACTGTAGGCAGAAATGGCATTAAGGCAAATCCGCTGTGTGCATACATTCAATTGTCTTGAAGTAAAGGTATTTCAATTAGCTAACATGGATGTGGAATGTACATTCAATGTGTAATACATTTTTGTTTTTGGACTTTGGATGATTTACTGTTTATAATGAGAATAGCCTTTCCAGCTGTGTCTGCACTTAACCCTCAGGTTAGCCTCATGCTGCGGTCTGTCACTAAACACCGGTGCACAGAGCCCTTTCTCTATTCACACACAGAAAAACTGGCAGGAGCTCATTGTCCTGAGAACATTTCTCAGTTAAACATTGAGGGCTGTTAAAATCAGATTATTATCAGAAGTCTTTCGTTAAGGTCTTTGCTTTCAGACTTCAGCCGATTGATATGGTGTGCTGTAACAAGGTGGTAACAGAAGTGCTGAAGGATATCAGACAGATATAATGTGGAGAGATTGTATTCGGCTTTCTTTTCTCCTGTGGTTCTGCTCCCTGTCTCTTCTTAAATCTCTTTCTGTCACTGTTCTCTTTCCTCGTGCATCTCCAAACACATGTACTCCTCTAATTATCTCCTCACAGTAGGGTCCTCTGTTCTCTCTCTCTCTTCAGTCCCAAAACATCTTGTTTTTCCTGTTTCTTCTCTTGGACTTTTTTAGCCTCAGTCCCACAAACTTCTCTATCTGGCTTGCAGATTACAAAATCTCCCTCTCATCTATTGCTGTGTTTCCCAGGAAAGAAATATGGATAAATACTTCAGGGAGATTCTCTGTCCACTGTGTAATGGCCCATGACACCCCAGTGTAGGACCCGGGCCACAGATTGTATGTGAAAAGGAATTTGATCCATTTTAATCTGCCCTTAATTGGATGTTATGTTGGACTGTAGAAAGTGGGCTTACCCCTGTATCACCCTCCTACACTTTGGCCCATATTTGTACACCTTACATTGCTGCTTTGTGCTAAATACAGTATACAGTATACTACTCATATGAAATCAATGGGCCAATTCTGTATTGGCAATCAAACAGAAGACATAATATAATGTTCTTTTTGCACTAAGAGGAAATTAGCACAGGTGTGAACAGATCTTCTGTCAGTTAAAAATGTGAAAACGTGTTGTGCGTGTGTGTTTGTTTTGTGTGTGCATACGATGTGCGTGTGTTTGTGAGTATTTGTGTTTCAGTATATGAGTCCTCCTGTGACCTCATCATTGTGAAATTAAGCTCCATACTGAATTTTATAGCCCATGATGATAGTTTAGGAAGGCTGTAATTTTAAAAACAGTTCAAAGGAAGATCTGCCTTTCCCTTGTTCTTTGTGTCTGCTTTTTCTATTCCATACACTTTTTATTTGTATTTTGTCCAGTAAATAGACAGCAGCCAGGTATCCTGCTGAAGACAAAACAACATATCAAATTATCTAAATATGTGGGGTAAAGAAACAGAACGCACATTTTAAATGACTTAAAGAGAGTATAAAACAAATATTAAACAATGTATTCAGACTTAACACAACATCTTCAACTTAACTCCATCATATTCCTTTATGCTGCTTGATGCTTAAACCTATATTTTACAGATTATGGTTAACAACTGGGCTTTCTTAATAGATTTATACGATACAACTTTGTTTTAAAACATTTACATTAAAAAATCATTAAAACCCTTAAGATGTATTTGGATAAAAAGGCAATTCAAAGCCCTACATGAAGTTAATTAATAAAATGTGATTTAATATTACCGTTAAATAATCTAGATACTTCATTTTTAGCATTTAAAAGTGATGGGTAAAGCCTGTGTTCAATTTGAAAGTTGATGTCACGTTATGACTCTTTGCATGTGTCCTAAAGAATCCCATCAGTAAGTATCCGTCCCACTTAACTCCCCCCAGCCACACGTGAGCTGATTCTGCTGAGTGAGGGTTTATCTCAGACCGGTGCTAGTCAATCTGTCTGTGTGGGTGTGAAATTGGGAAATTAGTAGCTTTAATGACAGGGACTGTTCTTGTCTTTTGTGACCTTTAAAAGACCTCTCCCCTAATTACGGCCTCATTTACAACCAACTAATGACCCAGGATAATTCCATGGCAACCATTAGGGCAGGTTTAATGACCACGACATGTATTGTTTTTCATGATGGCCGGCATTAGCATTAAAGTCTGTGGCGTAACCCTTTTGTCCCGGTATTACCTCATTGTTTGAGAAATGTGTTATGTGTCTGCCTTAATTCACTGCTTTATCCTGCTGCTGGTGTTCTTTTGGCAGGGAATTTAAGTTTATGTCTGGTAGAACTCAGTAATTTTAAATCTACACATTCTCTTTCATGTCAGGCAATTGCAAATGACAGTGTAGGTTTGCGTGCCTCATTCTGCATTATGAGTCAATGTCTGTGAAACCTCCAAGGTATTTTACCTAAGACGAGGAGTTTCCCCCTCTCACCAACCTATATTTCATTGTAATTACTCTGTCTCTATTTCTGCAAAGCTTCAAAAGACCTCCACACGATGAAGAACACATGAGGAATTCTTTGATTATAGTTGTGTTTATTTAATTAAAGCATGAATGTCAGAATGAGTGGGTCATCTCTGAATTGTGAATGTTTTATAAGCTATGGTGTTAAGCGTCGACACTCAGACTTGACTTACTTATAATGGCTTGTCTATACATGCTGGGATGGTTGGCACACAAAAGGCTGTTACACAAGGCCCAGTGTTGTGTCTGTCATTTGGACCACTCAGTGCTGCCTTTGATGCAACAACCCTTCTTCCTTTTGTCTCCCTGACTTATATAAAACCTATCAGTATCAAGTGTCAGCCTGGGTTTTTAATAAACCAATTTATACCAAATAACTATTCCTTCTGAAGATGTTGCCATATAAAGTGGTTGTTTTTGTATTGATACAAACCTTGAACATCTTTAAATAAAGCCATAAACACAGATGTAATAACCATTACTTTTTCAGACATTCTAGTCTGAGTCTTGAATGTATACAGTATCTGTAAAGCTATATTTCCCCTTTTTTCTTTGATACAGACCTCTAGTGAAGGAAGACACTCGGTCCGCATCTCAGGTCTCAGCCCCATTGACTTTCGATCCGGATTTTCCAGAAAGCCCACCCTGGACTTCAAAAAGACCTCCATTAGGCCAGTTCAAGGTCAGTGAGGTCAACCTTAGCAAATTGTAAAAAAAAAAAAAAGGCCTCATCTGTTGTGTTCACTTACACCTTTAGCTTTGGGACATTAAAGTGCACAGTATACGTTTGAACATCTTTCCAGGAATTCCTACTTACATCCTGCTGAACACCACCGGGCTCTTACCTCCTGCTCGGCTCGACAGGCTAGAGCTCCTGTCAATCAAGGGTGAAGTGATCAAAACGTTGCCAATCCGCTATTACCCTGAGCGCAAACCATCCAGCCTCTGGAACATCACCGAGTTCATCCCACCCAACCAGGCCTTCTTCCTGCGGGTGAAAGGATATGACCGCGATGGTTTCCTGTTCCAGAGAGTCTCCAGTGTTTCCTTCTCCAGCATGATACCTGGTGAGTGATGCAGGTTGGCATCCACTTTTAGATGAAGATCTGGGGGATTGCTTTGTTATTTGTTATTGGATGATTACCTTTGTTTGTCTTTCTCTCTCTTTTAGAGGCTCCCAAGGTGCTGATGCCAGCCATAAGTCATGGTTACTACCTCCAGAGAGGGGGAGTCCACTGCCAGGTAAACAGCCTGATCCCCTTCACTCTGCGCTTCAGCCGGGATGGGAGGAGACTCGGGGAGGATCAGCTCTTCAGGTGATCACGGCTGGGGAGAAATATGTGTGTCAGTTCAGGGACTGTCTTTTAAATTAAATTCATGTTATGTTAAGCCGATTTTATTTATATAACCCAATGTCACAAATCACACATTTGCCACAAACTAGTTTACAATCTGTCAGTCCCTCTATCTTAAGATCCAGATGAGGGAGACCTTTTCATTTCCTCCCAAAGTCCCAAAAGTGAAATATCGAGAGAGAAAGGCTGCTGTAAAATGCAAACCTCTGCCAAAACTAAGTAACTGTTATTTTATCCATGTTCCATTTCAAACTTTTTTAAAGTCACATTTTATGAACGTGCCGTGGGATTCATCTGTTAAAGTCAATAACATCTGCTTAGTCAGAACTGTTTGTTCAGCACTTTTATGGTTTGCCATTCTACTACCCTACTAGCTCTGGAGAAAAAATCGGCCGTGTTTGGACAATAATAATGTTTCCACATTTGATGGAAATATATTTATAGCTTCAAGTTTGTCTTCAGCAGACGTAAAGACTACAGAATGGATCCAAACGGTGATACTTCCCTCCCCCAGACTCTGTTGGAGGTTCAAACTTGCATATTGTGTTTCAATCTGTGCACTACTGTATGATAAATCTGAATGGATTTTCACCAGTTGAGTGAGAAGCAGATCAAATGGTTTCAGCATTATTCTCGAGAAAAGTGAAAAAAAAAATTCTTCTTTCTTTTGATTCTAGTGATTCTCACAATGCATCATGGGAAATAGCCCAGGTAACTCTCAAGGATGAGGGCCTTTATGAGTGTATAGCGATCAACAGTGCCGGGACAGGAAGAGCTCACACCTTCTTGGATGTATCAGGTGAGCACACATACCAAGATTCATTTGGAAACAGGGTGTATTATTGACAGTGACATTAGTACCCATCTTATTAACAAAAATTCAACTGAAGCATAATACATTTGCCGAATAATAAGACAAATTAGGTATTACGACACTGTTACAACATAGCAGAAAGTCATGCTACATAGACAGCAGTGTTGACTTTTGTAAATGGACTGTAATACTGTACTTTATGTTTATCAACAGTGTTTGGTGAGCCACCATCCATCACTGTGTGTAATGAGGCGGGACTCTTAGAGAGGAATGCTTAGGGCTGGCAAGTATTAGACTGTCAAAAAGTGCAATTGGTGTGCGATGGATCTAATCGCAGGGCAGGGAGCAATTTAAAGTCCAACTGAAATTAAATTGCTCTTTTTTGTATGATACAGCATACATATCTACTCGCTTAAACATTAGTCAACCGAATTGCTTTATTACTTACTCTTAAATACCACTAACAACATGCTCTCTGCACATGACATGTAGGCTGCAAGTTCGTTTTCTATTTCCCTCGTTCCCCACGGTGCAACATGGCAGTCTGGCAGCCTGCCAGTACATTTAAAAAAACACGTTAACAATTTTGTGATTTCCCTTGGACTTCAACGTATCTTTATTGAACTGTATAATGTTTAGAGATAACACTTTCCGTATAAAAACACGAAATGTCTTGAGTGAACCGATGCAATAAGATGAAGTTTATGTCATGCTCAATAGGTTTACTCACATGCTCACTTGTACAACTCATACACTTACACTACTTATGGACATATGGTTGGAATCTAAGCACCAGATGATGTGGGTTGTATTTCATAGGGTTCACAGTCTCGTGCTGTGGATCCCACGCAGAGAACCTACATTCTGGCCGAATCAATGTAGCTTTAAGGAAAATTTGACCCATACATGATGTTGTAATCCATGCTTCACAGCGATCAGGTCGTGGAGTTTATGATATGGTTCGTGTGCCTGATTTGAAAAGCAATGGACTGTAAATATGATGTGAGAGGAGAATATATTAAAACAAGTTGTAAATAAGTTCCAGGCACCAAGAAGAACACAGTGTAATGATAGTTTAGCTGCCAAGACCGTGACTTGGGTGCACCGTTTTAATACAACAGCTTATTTTAAACACAAGTTCTCTGATGTCACCGCTGTAATAAATGCATTACAATTTACGATCTCACAGAAACATTCATAATCAAGGTAATACATTATTTGTGTCATGGCAAGCTTTGAGTGCAGACATAACTAGAGGGATCATAAGATGATTTATACCCTTGAACAAATACACATTTTTCCCTTTTCCAAAATTCTCTGTAGTGCGTTTATTTTTCAATCTGATCCTTTTCCATTATGAGGCCTCAGAGCTGACACCTCGGGTCCCAATGCAGTCAGTAAAAGCCTTCTTTTCCAAATGTTTATTTCCAAAAAAACTCCTGCTTTGTGAAATTCACTGGAGCTCCATCAATATGATGAATGCCAAGGAGAAAGGAAGAAGGTGGAGTGCAGAGAAAAAGAGTGAGAGGTAGTTGAAAGACTCTTTGGAAACAGAAGGAGAAGAGACTAAGCCAGGAATGGTTTGTGTAATATTTGAGCGTAACTCATTATACTGTAACTTACCCACCCTCTTCGCAGTCCAAAGGGGGAGAGGGTACTTAGTTTGTCCAAATATACCGCTGATGACGTCCATAAAATTAGGTGAAATTAATCCTACTCAGCCACAACCGTTGTTACTGGGCCAGAGATATTCCCAACAGAATCACAGGCCTCCACATTTAAACATACAAAACATACACACAGACACACACACATAAACCCAAGGGGCTGTGCTGAAATCCCCAGCATCCTCCCTGTATCAGAGCCAAAGACTCTGCTACCTCTCCCTGGCTCAGCCCTGAAAATGTTATTAAAGATACATTGAGGAGTGTTTTTGACATGGCGACAAAAGAAATGGAGCTAATGGAAAAGAACAAAAAACTAGATATGAAGAGGATGAATAATGATGATAAAACGTTTCTTGCACTTACACCAAAACACACTCAGCATCATTTTAGAGACATCAATGTGATGATTTTGGTGATGAAATATGGTTAAGATAAACTGCTCATGTAGATTAAAGAGGTGGGTCCCAAACAAGCTAAATATGTAGTTTCTACAAATAGAACAAAAACGTTTTATTTCCTTTTTTGTTCAAGCGGTACTCCAGAGATTTTGTTTAGTAAGTTGTTCAACATGCAAAAGACATATTTAATAAAGAATGACCCAAACCGATAGACCATAGCCAGAGAAATTGTGCTCTAGTAAAGGTTTATAATGCAGAATATCTAATAACTTGTGACTTAAAAAAATCACTATGTTCTGCAACATTCCTCCCAAGACTGGATAATATTGCATGCCTCTACATATGTGAAATGTCAGAAGGAAAATAACTACTTGCTCTGACTTCCTGTTTCTTTATGATGTAAAGTTCCTGGCATCTGCTAACACCATTATGCCCTGATCCTGCAGAGCCGCCTCCAGCCATCACAGTGGGGGGTAACGTGACCGCGGCCCCCGGGTCCCGCGCTGTCCTCACCTGCCACGTCGTCAGCACCGTCAGTTTCAACCTCACCTGGCTGAGGGGGGGTCACGACGCCCGGCTGGACACACAGGTCCTCGTCCTGTCCAACCTCTCGCTGCAGGTGACCCCTGTGACCCCAGAGCGCTCGGGCTGGTATGAGTGCATCGCTATAAACGAAGGAGGGGTGATGGCAGAGCGGATCTACCTCACAGTGCAAGGTGAGGAGTGGGTGTTTTTATCTGCATGTTTTTAATATAATTCTGAGGTGTAAGATCAGAAATGTGTGGTAAGAAACAAATGGTTGCTCTTCAAGTACGTAGTGGCCCACATTGGCTTCCTGGGGCTACAAGGTTACAGTTGAATTGTGTAACTGGGGTGGGTGTGTGCTTACATGTGTTTGTGAGACTTTTTTTCGCTGTGATTTACACCGTGGGGGAACAGGATTCTTGGAAACACAACCCCCTTCCCAAATACACGATCGTCTCCCAAGTGCCCCCGCCCCTCTTCCCTCCATTGCTGCCTATAATTCACCTTAATGCTTTCTTGGACGTGTGAAAATTATTTATGCCTGTCTCAAAGGCTGCGCTAACGTAGAGTTTTCCAACTCGGGACAGCACTCATTGTTGTACCGTTCCTCACACTTTAGTGAGACTTAATCAGAAAAACGTAAGAAGTTTCGCTGTCTATGTGGCCAGTAACACAGAGCATCGTACCATGCTTGGCCAGGAAATGCCAATGTATTACCGCCACTAAAAACTTCTATTAGTTGAAGATTTCAGCCAGAACCCGTGGACGACAAAGACCTTTAGAGAGTTGAAAGAAATATAGGGGAGAACAGTGGAGACACTTTGTTTTGCACAATCCAATTCAAATGGACATCCAGTGTTTACCTTGTTTTACCACCTTCTGTCCCAGAAAAAGTTAATTCAAGGACAATGCTGCTCATTGTCGCCTAAATGCCTCCTTCAATGTGCTTTGCCAGGTTTTAATGCTCTAAGGAAAAAACATGTCATTTATTCTCTTTTAGAATAAAAAAGAAATTCCTTCACGTCACTTTAAGCTGACCTTTTGTCTTGACCTAAATGGGACTACGTAAAAAGTTCCACCTGACTTAAACCTCGGTGACACATATTGAAAAGTTTTAGGTTTATTACCAGAACTACAGACAGGTTGTGAGGGGAACTCTATAATTGTGCTTGTCTCACTGCATGATCAGTTGCACAGCTGACCCTTTATACTTCACAGGATATTTTTGTCTTTTCATATCACCTCGCTGTTTGTCATTTCTCACATTATGCTGTCACATGTTTCTTTGCTATTCTTTTCTCAGACCAATGTCTTACTGTTTCTTCATTATTATTATTTTTTGGCCTTATCTCTTTCTCGGTGTAAAACAGATGTCAGCAGGCCCTTGGGTTTTCCTAATTACCCCCTGGTCAGTCCCATCCTAGTTATTAGCCTCACTTTGAAGTGAGTAAAGTCTGCTGACATCTTACAACACTTGGACAGAACACAGTGGAACTGAGTGCATGGCCACATGCTACAGAAATAGGGAGAAGTTCAATTGTGTCGCTGTTTTCCATTTTTTTGTTTAAAGGGAGAAACAACCTGAAAGTGCTATTGTGAATGCCCACAGTTGACTAGAAGAAAGAGTCAGAGAAGAGAATAAGTTGAGATAGGAGGAGGATGCATTTTGAGTGGTAGTGAGTGCAGATGAGTGAGGGAGGAAGAAAGGGGGAAAGATGGAGCAGGTAATGAAGGAGCGCTAAAGACAAGCTTCTTACTCACACATTAATGCTGCTGAGTCAGAAAAAAACAATATGTCTTCTCAGGAACCTCCTTGTTCCTTAACTCAGGGGTGTCGCTACCTCCCCTAGGGGCAGGGTTACATTCTTACAGCCCGGCTGGCTATAAATCGTAGAGTTGTTCTGACGACTGTACTTTCTGGGTTGTACAGTACAGATCAGCACAGGCCTGAGGCCCAGGCCGCTGAGATTAAGATCAATATGGTTTGTTTCAGGTCAAAGTAGTAATATATCATGAATGTTCCATGTAGATTTATTATCAGCATCTGGTAAACGCACTGTATTTCTTTCAAAACTTCATCACCGATGTTTGAAGTTGAAGCATAAGTGCAAAAATCTATATATTTCTTCACACCTGCTGTACATGTATGTGCGTCACCCTTTTGATCCTGTAATTACTCAGTACTTACCCTCAGCCATCACAAAGACGCTGTCATGTTTTTCTATATGAAAATAAATAAATACCTACAAATAAATCCCTTTATGTCATTACGGAATAATGTAATTTATTTATTGACTTAATTTGAGAGGATATTGATTTACTTAAAGAAATATTATTGAATTCCTTCTCTTTTCTCTAGAGGTGCCCAGGGTTTCGGTAGAGCCTTGGAATCAAAGCTTTACAGCAGGAGAGGAAAAAAGGATCAGATGCTCGGCCAGCGGATACCCTCCCCCCGTCTCGTGTGGACCCACAACGACATGTTCATCATGGCCACCAGCAGGTGAAGTCCTCCTTTCATACTTTACATAAGCAGATTTTTGTTTTTGCTACTTCTTCTCTCTTCCATTTTTGACCACGCTGAAATAAAAATGATAAATTGTGAATCTTGTTTGTGTTCAGACACAGGATGACTCCTGATGGCACTCTGGTTATAAGAAACATGGAGAAAAAGGATGGAGGAGTGTACGGCTGCCTGGCCAGCAACCAGGCTGGGACTGACACAGTGACCTCCATTCTTACTTATATTGGTGAGTGCCACAGAGCACATGCATACAATTATTAAGATAAAAGTACATAACAGTTCATCAGTCACACAGCAGGGACATTTTACGGTTTAATAGAAGTAAAACTCAGACTGAATAATTAGCTTAACCATATTTTCTTTGGAGAGTCATTGGTAGCACATACTTACAGACAATCATTCATATCTACAGTCAATTCTTAGTGTTAGATGGATATATAAATAGATATATACTTTATTTATCCCAAATTGGGATAACCAATTAACAAAGCCTTAACGTTTGAACTGGGAGGCTGTGGCTCAGTGGGATAGTGCTGTGGCTCAGTGGGATAGTGCGCTGAACTTAGTGCGCTGAACTTTGAATCAGGGGATAGCAAGTTCGAGTCCCACTGCAGTCAGCATGTCGTTGTGTCCCTGGGCAAGACACTTCACCCCAAATTGCTCCTGTGGGTTTTGTCCACAGTACTGAATGTATGTAAGTCGCTTTAGATAAAAGCGTCTAACAAGTGACATGTAATGTAATGTAACTGAACCTAATCTGCAATAAGCACCTCCATACAGTATGCACTGCATCTCATTTTCCTTTCTATATCATACTGATGTTCGGTCTATTGTTCAACAATTCTTCTAGAATCTCCGGTGGTGACAGTGGCTTTGAGCGATATTCTCATTGGCATTGGAGAAACCACAGTGATGGCCTGCTCTGCATCTGGAATCCCACAGCCTGACATCTTGTGGTACAAAGGTAACCGTTGAAAATAAATGAAGTACAACAAAACAATATATGCTTGTTAAAAGTAATTAAAGCTTAAAAGAATTCATGAAGAATGACTTGCAGAGACTGAAAGCACTGTGAATTGTGCATCATTGGCATATGCAAAAGCCGTGCAATTCTTTTGTGAATTCAGTTTGCAGCGTGGAGTTAAAATATAACCCCATTCAAATCACATAGTTTTGAGAAGTTTAGATTTTCCCTCCCTATTTGCTTACACAATCCATATAAAAAACTAGCTAACCACCCTCCTCTGATGGATTTTGTTCTTAATGCTAGGTGATGTCCAGCTGCATTCATCATCCTTCTTGGAAGTGGACGCATTAGGAGGTACTCTGACCATCAAGGAGACGCAGGATGTGGATGCAGGAGATTACACCTGTGCAGCTGTCAATGCTGCCGGCACCTCGTCAGCAAAGATCTCTCTCGATGTTGGAGGTGAGACCAAGTTTAGTTAACCTTTTAAACGCACTATTCAGTACTATGAACCAAGAACAAGATCTTAATAAATGGGTAGATTACTACTTGTGTTGCCTTACAACAGTTGTGAATTGCATACCCAGATGTCACATATTGAACCCCTAAATGTTCCGTGATCACCCTGTTGTATGTTCTTTTTCCAATAATGCCCACCTCGCTGCTCTTTATCCCGCTTATTACATGGCCACCTGCTAAACAAACTAACGACTTGACTCCCAATATTAATTTAAATGATTTTATTGACTTAAAAATGGTCACATTGCTTCCGCAAAAAAAAAAAAAGTCGGTTCCACGGCGCACCAACGGCTGGAACTCCGACAACAACAACAACTGCATTTACAATGAAGGCAGCTCTGATTTATGTTTTCTGTGGCTGCCCAAGTCTGTTCGTGTTCACAGTTTATTTTCCAATAACAAGTCCTTAAACATGACAGAGCCCATACCATGTTCCTGTAAGTGTTTACCTCTTGTCTGTCGGCTTCTGTTGATTTATCTGACGTCTAGCGCTCTGTCTTTTAACCTCTTTTCCTTTCTCTCTCTTGATCTTCCTTAGCAACGGTCATTAAAGTGCTTAACAGTGGTCTGTTCTACTGTCATATCAACCTCTAAAAGGATCGAATTGACCAATCAGAATCGAGTATTCAACTAAGCCATGTAATAATACTTGATAATGAAATTAAAAAAATCTCTATTTACTGTATAATTTATGTTGAACACTTAGAAGCATCTGGTCCTAAAATGAGTCATGAACATCCCAAGCTTACATGATGGGCAGCTTGATTGTCTGTAGGAAGCGATACAGATGTAAAGGAATCTCCTAAACCATGACCTTTCCCATCTTCACCTTGAATGTTCCAGCCCAACCCGAGTTCACCCGAGAGCCATCAGATGTGGGGTCTGACATCGGCTCCAATGTGACCCTGCTGTGCCTCGCCCAAGGTCACCCCGAACCACAGGTCAGCTGGAGGAGAGAGGATGGACTTCCGATATTCAACAGGCGCCGCACACATGGCACGGTCACACAGAGCACGGGAGCCCTACGTATCACCAGTGAGTTCCTCTGTGGTATATGTGAATACATATTAGACACATAAGTGCTCTATGTTTCCGCCTAAATATCCCTTTTTCTCTCAGAGTTGTGGGTGGAGGATGAGGCGGTGTATATCTGTGAGGCTCAGAACCACTTCGGCAGGATCCAGGCCCAGGCCAGAATCACTGTGACTGGACTGGGTAAGTGCAACATTTAAAAAGTCTTGCCTATCTCTTTGTGTGTTTGTCTCTCTTTCTCAGACACAGAGTAGTGTCTCTTAATCTTTAAATGCATGCTAGGATTCACAGTGCTGGTAATTCAAGAATAAAGCAGGCATTTATTTATTTAGATGTAGGCTCTCTGTGATTTATTATGAATTGATCATTGATAATGGATTATAGTTTAGTGGACATTAAGGAATACAGAGGTGTAGCTGATCTGAAAAAGTGCTCAGATACTGTAGGTCTGCCTTAAAATGCTTTGCAATTCGAAGACATGTGGAGCACAAAATGATAATACACACTCAGTCCCTCACGCATGCTTGTATAACCTTTGGCTGAATATGCAGTTTTTTCTGTGTGTGTCAAAATCAGAGATCATATCTACACTCCATGTCCAGTACATTTTCTAAAACAACATACTCTCCTCCTGTCTGTATGGTCTTGTGAGTGTGAGGCTCTGTTTCGGTCCTACACGTGAGTGTGAGTTCATTAGCACATTTCAGTGGGTGTGTTTGAACACATGGGCCTTGTTAAGCACTTTTTCTGTTTCACCGTTTTCTTTACACTGGAAACACACAGAGCTCTTATATGTGGGGCAAAGGTTACAAACCACAGACCCACCCAGATGACATGTATTACTGCCCCACTGCCCCATTTCCCTACTGACAATATATCTCATGAAGCACACACACCTAATGCAGAAACACGGGTTAAGTAGCCTCTTTGGGCTGCGGTGGAAATAAAGCACAATGAACTTGGCATGCGTGTGTGTGTGCATGTTTGTGTGTGTGTGTGAGGTTGTGTTCTCAGTCCAGTCAGGTCTTCTAATTTGACGACACCCTGTTGTCTATCACATCCCCCACAGATGACATCATCATTATCTGTGTGAACAACGCCAAACTATTTATACAACATTTTATGCAATGTCATCGTGTGTGTATGTGTTCATGTATGTGTTTTGTTCATGTGAAGGAAGATATAGGTGTGTTGATACTTAAAGCAGGTGTAGAAATAAAGATATGCTGTATTGTTAGTATGTTTATAGCAACCAAGCTTTCCCTATTTATTGATTGTATGGTACACACACCACACATGTGCTTCCTTCAAGCTTTGCCAGCGATAAAGACGTATTTTTGACGGACACTTTGTTTATTCCTTATCTTGAGTGATATAGACACAAATACACACACAGAACATACGCCCCAACTCAAAATATGTAAATAAAAAGATACAATACATAGATAAGGAGAGCAAGAAAGGACTAAATGCAGCAAACTTGAATAGTAATACAGGTTAAGAAGGCCAATGTCACTGTACTGATGAGTCAGTATGATTAGTGACACTGAAGGAATTGCCATGGAGTGAGACTTAACGACATTTGATCAATACTATATATATATATTTTTTAAATGAAATACAACCACTCTTGAAACATCTGTCATATTTCTGCATGTTATGACTGTCTTGGTGAGTTTTCCTGTGACGATAATTGTTTGCGTGGTATCTGCAGTGTCGCCGGTCATTGCCATGAGTCCGGCTGTGCTCAGTGTGGTCGAGGACCAGCAGGTGACTCTGCCCTGTGTGCTATTGGCTGGGAATCCGCTGCCTGAGAGGCAATGGCTACACAACTACGGCCTGGTGAGTACTCAAAGAGAAAATGTACAGTTTGTTTTTCCGTGTCTTTTTTGTTTAACCAATTTCCCAAAAATAACTTTCAGGTGACCTCAGACCAGTATCTGACAGTGAGGAGGGACGGCAGTCTGCATATTGAAAGAGTCCAGCTGGATGATGCTGGTGACTACATCTGTTTGGCTGAAAACGTTATCGGGGCCACCAACCATACCACCACTGTCAATGTCTATGGTAATGTTCATAAATATGCATACAAACCAACTGTCAACAGACATGCATATTCACACACATGATGACAAACACAATGTGTGTGTCTGCCAGGTACTTTTTGAGCACTAGCTGGACATACATTGAATAAATAATTGGAGATGGGATATTTCTGCTGATTAGAAAGGGGTGTGATGCAAATGCATGTTTTTTGCGCATTATAAATATGTATTTTGTGCTTTTATACCTCAGCCTAGCAAAACATTTATGAAGTCTCCCTATCAAACTTTTATAAGCAGTTTATAAACATGTAATATATGGATTAGAACACACTATACTTCCAGGTTAAATGAGCCAGGTTTAATGTTAACATTCCCTGTGCTTTTTCTTCCAAGTCAATGCTAATACATCTTCGATGAAAAAGGCCTATTGTACATTTTTTGTTGGATATGAAATGTCCCCTCGGTTTTTCCTCTTTCTTTTATTCTGTTACCTCCTCCTCTTGTCAATGTGCCACTTAAATGTTTCCTTTCCCTGCAGAGGGCTGTTAACCCTCATGAATAGGATTATCTTTGAGGTAACATTAAAACCAGCAGCTTAAGGTGATAGCGAGATTTAGAGCACAGTGAAAGGGGAAAATGTGTTCTCTATTTATACTAAAGTCAGTCATTGCCAGATTCTATCAATTTAAATCGCAATTGTCCGCAGCAAGTACATAGAATGTCCCTCATGAAATCAGTCATTTTCAGCTGTCCATTCACAAAACACTGGACATTTACAATATGTAGCTCAGACAATAGTTACATTTGATATAACCTATTAGAAATACTTTCCATAGAGGCTACTTAACGCTAAATACATGCAAGAGTACAGAAAGAAGAACGACATGCGATACTTGTTCGTAATGTGTACGCTTGTTGTGATTTTGTTGTTTAGTTGAATCACATTTTTTATTTCCAAGAAGATGCTCCAGGCCTCCCAGGGCTGATCTTTTCTGCAGATTCTTGGTGGTGTAAAAAAATAACAAGAAAAAGACAGATAGTGGAGGGAGGGAGGGACAAGAGACACACACAGAAAAACACGCAGAAGAGCTAAACACATGAACATTCACAAAAAAATATTAACCTACTGTGTATTTCTTCTTCTTCTTCTTCTTCTTCTTCTTCTTCTTCTTCTTCTTCTTCTTCTTCTTCTTCTTCTTCTTCTTCTTCTTCTTCTTCTTCTTCTTCTTCTTCTTCTTCTTCTTCTTCTTCTTCTTCTTCTTCTTATGTTTGCAGTAATTCCTACAATTCAGTATGGCCCTCAGGTGTTCAACACAATTGAGGGCACACCCATCACTCTGCCCTGCCGTGCCAGTGGAGTTCCCCCCCCTGACATTACCTGGGCCAAGGTATGTGTTGGCATTACCTATCTTAGTAGAAAGTCGGCCAAAGTAAGAGCCAGTTCGGTGATTGCGGTGATGCTCTCATTTCCTGCAACTAAAGACCTTCATTTCTCTCCATAAATGGAAAAATAATTCAAAGGGAGAATGAGGGAAACCACATGAAAGTACATTATTCATCCAATTTTGTCTATTTTGCCCAAGCTGGAACTCCACAAAAATGCAGCATTAGTAAAGCTCCTTCTCCAAAGTACCAAAGTAGGCAATGTCTTCACATTCTACAGAAATAGTGATTAAATGACAGCTTCACATGTCAAAAAGGAATTATATGATGTCTTGAATCACAAATCCTTGCATTAGTTTCTCTGAGTTGTAAAAGTGATGCGTTTAAAGTGAACAGGGCTGCAGGGACATAAAACTAGACCCTGCTAAGTTCTGCACCAGCTGTTAAAATGTGATTCCCTTGCTGTTCTGTATAACATCAATCAAGTCAAGTTAGGACAATGCAGAGATGATTCAATCCTGATGCACTGACGTCACATTTGCTTTGTGTTTTGGTTTATTTAATGTATAAACTATAACACTTTTATTTAAAGCCTTTGCATTCAAAAGTCGAAGAGAGAAAATCAAATAATCAATTTAAGAACGCTTAGTATGTCACACAGCCTTCCTGTTTCCTGGTCACCATCTTGAGTGTTAATAAAGCTGAGTTAATGAAACAAACCGCGGCCCCTGCCCTTTCCCTGCTTTGGTTTCTTTTGTAGGGTGGGGAGCTGCTGAACTTGGGTGGTCCAGCCTTCTCCATGGACTCTGACGGCAGCCTCCTCATCACCTCCCCCTCTGGAAACGAGACTGGAGAGTTCCTCTGCACAGCTACCAATGCTGCAGGCCATGCAGCCAGGAAGGTCCAGCTCACTGTCTATGGTAAAACTCATCACCAGCTAAATGCTAAGTAACATCTGGACAAGTCTGTTAGGACCTATAAGTAGCATTTAACTTTAATCATGTCAGATTTTACAACAAAAAAGTGACTCCACTAATAAAGGATAGATGTTTGACACAACTAAACAGCTATTCTTAATTTTGGATAATTGTTTTCAACTTAATTGTAGTTTACCATGTCCAGGCGCAGGTCCAATGTAGTAAATGCCCGTTCCTATAGGTTCTTAAGGCCAAACTTCTGAACATGAACTGCTCTCACTCACACCCATTTTCCATGGCTCTATAGGTGCGGAAAAAGTAATTTTACCACTTTCCTCACAGTTTTACTGTCCATGTTTATTGCTCAACCGCTCCCATTGTTTTTTATTATCTGTGGTCAGTTTATGGACCACTTTTACCAACAATTGCTTTTGCTTGATTATCCTCACTTCCTCAATTAATACGATGACAACCTTTAAAGGAAGCTGCTCTGAAAATTGCTTTTCTCACATCATGGTTACTGTGTTGTATGACTTTGTATTTTTGGATATGTAAAAGCACATAAATGCACAATGAGCTATGGCAAATACCGTACTGAATAAAGGAACTATATAACACACTCAACTCAACAAGAGCCAATTTTAACAAATATTTCTTGTTGTTTTTTTCTTTTGTAATTAACCCTCTTTGTTTGCATCTCATATGTTGTGTGTAACAGTCACATTAATCTAAGGCCTTTGAATTGAGTTGCTGTTTTGTCTATGTGTGTGTAGTCCGTCCTAGATCCGGTGTTGGTGGTGCTGGAGGCTCAGCTGAGCCAATGACGGTGGTTGAGGGTGAGGACGCCATTCTGCCATGTGAGGTCCACAGTGTCCCCCCTCCCACCATCAGCTGGGCCAAGGAGAGGCAGCTCATCTCCCCTTTCTCTCCCCGGTAACACATACAGAACACAGCACTGATTTTTTTTGAAAGATAATCCAACAACACCATGTGCACTGCTGAGGTCTAGTAATGAAGCAATCTTTCACTTTGCAGTTTAGTTTATTGCTGTTTCTGTTTCTGATCGTGCTCCTCACAGGCACACTCAGCTTTCCTCGGGCTCTATGAAGATCTTGGAGACCAGAGTGTCAGACAGTGGGCTTTATGTGTGTGTTGCCTCGAATATTGCTGGAAACTTGACAACATTCATTGATCTGAGTGTTTTGGGTAAGTTCAGAGATCAGAATTTCTAGCAAAGGTTTAATATTGATGTTATTGAGGGTTACTGAACAGTGGTATAACCTTCATTATGTTATGAATGCACTGATTTGAGTTTGTCTGAGGCTATTTGTTCTAAGGACGGGTTGGCGGCCCATATACTGTATCAGCTGCCCTTTACAGGTTCGACACTGGCTCAAAATAATATAAGCAATTTCCTCCCCTCTGTCTCCCCCCTTTTAATGCTATATCTATAAATAAAGGCACTCTATGGCCCCTCAAAAGAAAATCACATGATCTAACGTAATGCAATCATTTGGAATTCTTAAAAACAACCTATTCAATAATCACACATAAGCCAAGAGAGTTGAGGAAATTGCAGTAAAGACATACTGTCATTGGGATAACATGATGTTCTTCTGAATGACAGTAGAACATAAACTATACAATCTTTACATCCAGGGCAACATAACTCCCTCTAAACCTTATTAAATCTGGTCCTCTGTCCTGCAGTGCCCCCCAGTATCCAGGCTGGCCCCAGGGTAATGAAGGTTCAGATGGGGTACCCTGTGGAGCTGCCCTGCGTGGTGAGAGGGGTCCCGGAGCCCACCTCACCTGGACAAGAGATGGTCAGAGGTTCCAAGTCTCACCTGATGGCAGCCTGGCTTTTAGAAACGTGGGTCTGGCTGACGAAGGGACCTACACCTGCATAGCCACCAACACCGCAGGCAGGGACGAGGCCCAAGTCCGGCTGCTGGTGCAAGGTGGGATCCAATTCATGTCCTTCAACTAACGTGCTCGCACTGTGTTCATTATGTTTATGTGTGTTGAAATGTTTCAGAAACATCACATTATATTTTGTACTTTTTTTTCATGGTAGTATTTTTTAAGCAATTCTAATTTGAAATTATTATAAATAATGACTGTATTGTAAACATGTTGAAATAAGACACAATGTACCACAAGTTCAGTTTAGTTTGCAGTTCTTTGTTTGAATGGCGACTTATTCAATGCATATATATTTCTAAGGTGCATACTAAAACTGTTGAATGTGCTTTATAGTGTGTTCAAATATATTTTGCACTATACATTTGTCATTGATTATGTGATTGTCGGTTTCCAGTACCCCCTGTGGTCGAGATATTGGAGCCGCCCTTCAATAGTCCGCTGCAGGAGAGAGTTGCAAACCAGCGAATCGCATTCCCCTGCCCTGCCAAAGGTAATTTATATTCTGAACAAGAAGTAGATTGATCATTTTGTTGTTGTTGTTGCAGGAACAAAACATACCTACACTGCTATTAAAAGTTACTTTTGATTAAAGTATACACTTTTATTTACAAATGCTGAGGACTTTGTCTAGTAAAACACACAATATAGTTACTTAAAATGAATTTGTTTTCATTTTTATGCTTCTTCACTCTCTCAGGCCTTCCTAAGCCAGTGATCCGATGGATGCGTAATGGCCAGGAGTTGTCAGGTAATGAGCCCGGCGTGTCCATCCTGGAGGACGGTACGCTGCTGATTCTGGCCTCTGTGTCGCCAATGGACAACGGAGAGTACGTCTGTGCTGCGGTCAATGATGCTGGATCCACTGAGAGGAAGTACCAGCTCAAAGTTAACGGTGACCAGTTCTCTATTCTTCTGACCTCTGACTTTTTTAAAACCTTTTTAAGTTATTTGCTGATCCATAAATGAAGCTTCTATCTCATGTTTTGCATACATTTCATCTCTTGGAAACTAATGCTCAAAACTCCTCATTGACACCTCCACAGTGCCCCCACTTATCCGTGACGGGGAAACACCAGGCAACGTGTCGCTGGTCCTGAGTCAGTCCACCAGCTTGGTGTGTGATGTCATAGGAAGTCCGACCCCTGTCATCACCTGGTACAAGGATGGGACTCCTGTAAGTGAAGTCCCATTGACTAAGCTGTTAACACACATTTCATACTGACAATGTTTGCAGTTGTCCTTTACAACACTGAGGAGATTCTGTGTTTTTTTCAAATGTTAGGACTTTTAAAGGTAAATACACACATCAAAGATGCATATATTTAGAGTTTCTGGGGCAAATTAAGTTTATTCAAGTATAAGTATAAGTATGCTGCCTTGTAATTTTCTTTGCCCATACTTGAACTGTGGCGGAGTAAGTAATCAACAAGGTTTGGCTCACAAAACTATAGCAGTAATCAGACATTTTCATGACCATGTCATCTTTTAATAAGAATTCTCATAAAGACGGAATAAACTGTGATTACAGGGTGCACTGTCCAAGAGAACTGACCTGACCAGCCAGCCATAGTAGCAGCACAATCAAAGTATTCATGACAGAATAATTATGATAAATTGATGCAAGAACAGAGAGTGAGCACACACTTTGTTGTAACATCTAATTTGCTGGCTGCTTTCTGTTCCCTTGGCTGCTTCACACATGATTCCTGCTGGGCACAGAAGGGAAATTCAGAGCACTTACTTTCATCAGCTAATTCTGAGCAATCCAAGATGCTCTCTGAATGTTTTTTGCTCCAAGCTGTAATAGAAACATGTTTTCTTTTAATGTTGTCTTAGTCATATTTTGTTTTTCATGCCTCAATTACAAGCAGCTTTTTTTGTTGTTTAGATTCTTTTATCATGATGTATTACAATTAGCCCCATAATTACTGTCAGGCACTATTTCCTAAATTGTAACTTATGCTGTTGTCTTTGCTTTTGTGTTTGATTTATTTATTTGTTTTGAATGACAGGTAGTTGGTAGTAACACCATCCAGATTCTTGACATGGGAAAATCCCTGAGACTACTGAAGGCAGCCACAGCAGATGCAGGCAGCTACAGCTGTAAAGCGATAAACATCGCTGGCAGCACAGAAAAGGACTTCTTCCTGGATATACTGGGTGAGTTATGACATTGAGTGATTGTCTATGGAAACTCCTAATGAAAAAAACACTGTCTGCATAGTTTCAGACAGAACAAACCTTGATACACAAATGTAATTTGGGATTAGATCTATAACATACAATATCTTATTCGCCCCAGTCCCACCAACCATTGTGGGGTCAGCCTCTCCCCAAGATGTTTCAGCCATTGTAAAACAGGAGATCAGTCTTGAATGCAATGTACAAGGTGTACCTTTTCCAACAATCCAGTGGTACAAGGACAGGAAGTAAGTGCCTTCCAATAATATATCATTCACTATTATGGTAACAATGGTCAAATGAGTTGAAAAAAAACCAGTTAAAACATCTGTTTCTAGGCTGGTGTTCCTTGGTGATCCAAACCTGGAGGTCACCAACAGGGGTCAGGTTTTGAAGATAAAGAGTGCTCGTCTTGGAGACAAGGCCCGCTACCAGTGTAGTGCCGTGAATACAGCCGGCAAACAATCCAAGGACTTTAACGTCAGTGTTTATGGTGAGTTTTGACACATACTACACAGTCATGTACTTATATGCAGAGCCTACTCTTTATTTGGTAACCTCACATGACGAAATACAGCTTACTCACACAGTTTTGTGGTATTGTTCCAGTGCCCCCCTCCATCAAAGGCGGTAACATCACCACAGAGGCCACAGCCCTGCTGGACACGACAGTAACACTGGAGTGTGAGGCTCGCGGAGTGCCGCTTCCTTCCATCACCTGGTATCGAAATGGAGAGGCCATCCTGTCCAACAGACAGGTTCAGTACGTCGAGCGGGGCCACTACCTGAAGTTCCCCCGCGCGCAGGCATCAGATGCGGGCCTGTTCACCTGCAAGGTGACCAGTGTGGCCGGGAGCGCTGAGAAGAGCTTTGTACTGGACGTCTACTGTAAGAATTTCACCTCTGACATCTTATAATCTATACACATATTTGTTTTTTTCTGTGTCTTTTTTTGTCCGCCTAAAACAAAAGGCTTTTAGAAGCTAATATTTACCATGTGAGTTAAAAAAAGTCGAGAGCACATTGTGACATTAAATCAGATTTTAAGGCTTTAAGGCATTTGGTTTCAATCACAAACCATAAAGACCTTTGCAACAGGCAAGAATAATTTCAAACAGCTGTGGATATTTGGCAAACAATTCAATCTTCTAGGAGCACAACAATGGATACAGACTACAGGACTTGATGCATAAAGCAATTGTACATGTAGTTGGCTTTTGAAAGCCTTGAGTGTGAGATGTAAATAAGACATCAGTTAAGCAGAAAAAGTATTTGAAGCCTTAACCCTTCTTTTCCCTTTTTAATGTTCTTTCCCCCCCAGTGCCTCCTACCATTGCTGGGGGTGAGGACGGGCCAACTGAGAGGAAAGTGGTTCTCAGTAAGCCTCTGATTCTGGAGTGTGAGGCTGGGGGACACCCTCCCCCCTCTCTCACATGGCTGAAGGACGGAGTTCCTGTGCGCGATGGTGAAAGCGTCCGTCTTCTCGAGCAGGGGAGTAAAATAGAAATCCTTTCAGCCAAGGTGTCAGACTCGGGACGTTACGTCTGCGTGGCTACGAGCATCGCTGGAGAGAAGGAAGTCAAATACGACGTCAGAGTTCTGGGTATATAAACACTCTCTATCCTCTCCTGACAGTAGCATGCACAGCACCCACACACACAGACCCAAACTAACTAGACTTTCTGGGAAACAAGTAGCCTATCTCTGTGCACAAAAAAATCATACCTTTCAACATTATATAAAATCACTTTCAAGGCTGGCTTGTGTGTGCATTCATGTTGTTGTCATATAATTATTCTAAAGCCTAAGCCTGACCTCACTGTTCTTTGGACATACATTTCTTTTTTGGACATAAATGTTAGTACCTAGTTTTTGAACAGCAGTTTAGCATGTGGTCCCCCCTGTTAAAAAAAAATGCAGATTCAAAAGAAATATAAAGAACAGAAAGCCAAACATTTGAGTCAGTCAATGCCGGGTAAAAATACATCAGAGAGAAGACACTTCAGAAAAGGTGGTAACCACAAGTTATTTATAGCTGCTAAGAGCCACGATTATTTTGCTCCAGGTTATTTAATCCTTACTCTTATTTTATCAGGTATGTGGCTGGAGCTGACATCATAAAACAGAAACTATTCTGACAGCACTCTATGTGGCTCAGAGTGGGACTAAATCATGTTGATAGAAACATTGATATACTTTTATGTATTTCCTCCTCTAACTTGTTCACAAAACCTATCAGTAAATGCCAAAGCAGGACTATCTTCTGGGTATGAAAAAAACTGAGTTGTCTAAATATGTTTTTTAAACTTCTGTTAACAGATTACAGATAGGAAGTAACCTCTCTGGTATTCAGTCACTCTGAGCAATCCTAATCACTACCCAAAGATAAAGCCTGTCACATTTCCAGCTGACACAAAGCCTTTAACAGTTCGTGTCAGCTGGAAAAGGTTTGTGCCGTTGTCGGCAGGATTCGAACCTGCGCGGGGAGACCCCAATGGATTTCTAGTCCATCGCCTTAACCACTCGGCCACGACAACTGTGAAACATGATCTAACACTGTCAATTCGTTTTAAAGCTGTTGCTATCTGCGCCATGTGTGCATTCCACATGAGAAGTGGACACCTGTCCCTTCACCGCGGCTCTGCATGTGTGAGTGATATACTCACAAGAATTCTTCACAAGAAAAACAGGACATTCAGTTTAAAAGCAAACCCCAGGCTGGAGATCCTATCTTTAAATTCCTCATACCATTGTTATTTATCTGTTGTGTTATTGTCACTATCAGCAAAAGAAAAAAAGGAATAAATGTATGGAATAACAGTTAATAAAAGTAAAATAAAAGTTGACTTTAACTATTCAGATATAACAAATCATTTCTTTCATTACACATAGTTGTATTCTAATTTCCCAGCATTGACTACATTTAAATACAATTTAAAAATGTCCCCAACTTTTTATTTTTTCATAGTCCCTCCTTTCATTGATGGAGCTGATGATGTGACGGACAGCACGGTGATAATCAACAGCCCTCTGGAGCTGGAGTGTCAGGCCACTGGAACCCCTGCACCCGTCATCACGTAAGATCTACATCTCAAGCATTTATGTGAACTGATTAAAATATACATGTAGACACATATATTCACTGCAAAATATTTTCTTTTGCAGGTGGTATAAAGATGGTAAACCAGTCCGACAGGGTGAGGGGTTGCGTGTGGCAGCCAGCGGTCGACGGCTAATCGTTTCCCGCGCTCAGGTCTCTGACACGGCGCCTTTTCAATGTGTGGCCACTAATGAAGCAGGAGACCACGAGAGGGACTTCAAAGTAGTTGTCCATGGTAAAATTATACATTTCTTTTAAATTCTTCTTTGAGAATGCATAGTTTTCTGACAACCAATACTATAAGTAGGGTTGATAATTTTGCACACACTATAATTGTAATAAATGTAATTTGTGCTTTAAATGCAAGCCACATGGACACTCCCACTTTGGGTAAAAACTTCTCTTTGCCTTTTTCTAATGTCTCTCTTTCACAATTTGCTGTTTTTAGTAGAATAACTCTATCCTCTTCATTTTCCAAGTTCCTCCATCCATTCGTACCACCGGGCCTGCAGAACGTTCAGTGGTTCTCCACAAGACCATCGGTCTAGAGTGCATCTCAAGCGGCATCCCTCCTCCCAGCATTACCTGGCTTAAAGATGGCCGACCTGTCGACTCAACACAGGGGCACCTTAAGGTTGGAACCCTAATTGACATAATATATATATTTTCTTTATATGACGAACCACCTGAGTAGACACAGCTTCAGGCAAACATAAAATGTAGACTGATGCTCCTGAAATGCACCAAACAATGTAAGTCGTTCATGAATTTGCATGCCACGCAAAATAAATGAGGCCCTGTTCTATTTTTGTAATCTAGATGGGAACAAATTACAGTTGCCCCTTGGCCTGTGATTAGTTTTTAGCAGTCATTTTCTGCGTTTGCCTGAGGACACTAATAAAGAATAGCATTAGTTCAGGCAAAGCAGTGAAGTCATTGGCTGATTGGTATCAGCTGTTTGATTCTAAAACTGACACAATATTGCAACATGTGGAATATCTGTCTTTGCTCACATTTGAAGTAGTTACCAGTCTTAATGTTGTATATCCTGTGTGTGTTTCTGCTTGTGTATGTAACAGCTGGAGTCGGCGGGCAGATTGCTAAAGGTCAAAGAGGCAAGACTGGAGGACTCTGGAAAATACACCTGCCTGGCCACCAATGCAGCCGGTGAAGCTCAACAGCACATTCGACTCAGTGTCCATGGTAACTTAAAGATACACACAGCACTATCTCTGGTCTCTGTCATGTAGGTTTCACTCTGCGCTCTGTGTCGAGGGGCTAGGTGGAGACAGGAGAGTATCATCTGATATATTACTGCTCTTGTGTGTGTCCCTCAGAGCCTCCCAGTATTCCCTACTCTGGAGAGATCATCAACCAGACCATCCTTTCAGGCTTTCCCACCGAGCTGGAGTGCAAGGCCACAGGCAGCCCATTACCCGGTAAGAGGGCTTCCTCCTCCGTCCCCGCTGCGCTCACTCTCAGGCTCCAGGGCGTAGTTTCCTCTGACCGCTGTGCTGGAACAGTCTATACTGCTGCTTGCCTTATCTTTAAGCGTTAATGGAACAGCAGAAAATTGATCTCAGATGACTCCCTTCAGGCAGCTTTACTCTCTTTCCACTGCCTTTATTTTCCAATGTACAACAGTGCAGTTAAGAAGTCAAGTTCAAGTGGAATTTAACACTTTTCTTGTGATTTCTCTGCAATTAACAGAACGTGTTCCTCTACAAAAATCTGATTTATGTGAACAATGTTGCATGTATAAAGATTTGATTAGATTTGAGATTCCATTGTCCATTGCTAGTCAGACAGAATTGAAACACATTTCTGCTTTTAATACATTTTTTGCACACTCCAACTTCACCATTTTAAGATGTTATTAATATGTATTTTCCATTTGCTTTATGTAAAGCCTTGAATAACCTTTGTGTTTCAGCTATCACTTGGTACAAAGATGGCCGACCGCTGACAAGTGCTGCTGGGGTCACTATGCTGAAGCGTGGCCAGGTGCTGGAGATTGAACGAGCTCAACTGTCTGATGCTGGGATGTACAGATGTGTAGCGGTCAACCTGGCTGGAGTTGCTGAGATATCCCACAGTCTGCAGGTGTACGGTGAGCACACATTACAACTGAGATTGGCTATTCCTTAATAACAGTTAGGTGACACAGGGTAAAGATAACATTAATTTATCCATCTTATCTGACTTTATAAACCTTCAGCAACATTGTAGAATGTATCTGTTCTGCTTAACTGTCATGGATTTATGCAATTATTTAAATGTCCTTGCAGTGCCTCCGATCATCTCCAGTCGAGGGGGCACAGTGACAGTTGTTGTGAACGAGGCTGCCAGGCTGCAATGTGAGGCCACTGGTGTTCCTCTGCCCAGCCTCACATGGCTCAAAGATGGCAGCCCTGTGGCAAGTGTATCACATGGCATACAGGTGTGTATACATTATGTCAACGCATATCAATATGATGCTATGGATTTGTACTTTGATTTAAATGTTGGTTTAATGTTTCATTCATCATCATTTCATTCGATATTTACAATATGTCTGCATTTTCATAAAACGTGTCATAGAGATGGATTTGTTCTGTAGGTTTTTAGTTGGCTGTTATTGTGTACTTGCATGTGTGCCGTGTCTAATCGTCTCTTTCTCCCTGTTAGGTCTTGTCTGGTGGCAGAGTGCTTTCTCTGAACAGCGCTCTGGTTAGTGATACAGGCAGGTACACCTGTGTGGCTGTCAATGCAGGAGGAGAACAACACAGAGAGTACGACCTGAGGGTTTATGGTGAGTAGATCACAAGTTTTTACGAACATTTACATGTGCAAAGATTACGTATATCCATCTTCTCTTCTCTTTCAAACATTTTTGAAATGCTATGGTTTCAGATTTTTGCTTTTCTTCCTCTATGATTGTTTACTGAATATCTTTGATGTAGACTGTTAGTCACAGAGAAAATAATATTTAAATAATGTATGTCCTCTGTAACTCAGGGACTCTCACTATTTTCTTACATTTAGCAGGCAAACGATTAATATACAAATTGAGAAAATAACCATGAGATGAATCAACAATGGAAAGAATTTGCAGCTCTAGGATGTTTCAATCTTATGTTTTGATTTAGGATAGTGGGGGTTTCTCTTTTTAAACTTTTAGATTACAGATTGAGCTTTATATCAGCCAGTAATTACATTTTTATATCGGAATCCTTTAATATGAGCAATACAATTGTTGTAAAACATTGGCTTCCTTTGGCATGTTCTAGGCAGGCATGCTTGAAAGAAACGTTTTTATATTTAAATGATTTTCCTCAAGACGTCATGTTCATAACACTCTTTGTTCCCTTCTTGTTTAAATGAGTTATGATTATGGCCGACTTTCAAATGTCCTTTACTAGAGAACCAGATCTATCAATAAAATAGTGAAGCTATATTTGAAAAGGGCCTCTAGCAAAACATGCGTCTGTAGAGGAAGTATGCTTTGACTAAGTTTAGCATTTCAATAAACCATGTCAGTTTTCTACACAGAGCTGAGCGTGATGGCAGATGATTTGTTATACAAGTCTGATCAAAGCTACTGTCACTGAGGTAACAGGAGACAAGTAGTTTACATATAGAATATGTGCCCGTGTGTCTGTCTCTGTATGTCTGTTTCAATATATGTTTGCTCAATACAAACATCCACATGACGTGCGTTTCCTCCGAAAGATCAAAAAAAGCTTGTCCGCAGAAATAAAGGCGGATTTGTTGTGGTAATTGCTACCATTCTTCTCTAGCTTCCTGTGTCTGGCCAAATGCTGAGCTGAGGGCCTGTCAGTCTCTCCCCCATGACCCTACTGAAGGGAAATGAGCCAGCAGTCCTTTTCTAGGCCAGGCCAGATTCACCCAAAAGTTTGACTGTCTTGCCTCAGAAACAGAAGCTTAAATGATCAAAATTGCCACATAATGTAGATGTTTTTATTGGTCCAGTTTTTTGTTAGAATGGAGCTATTCATGGGGTGGAGACCTCCAGACACTTCCTGACTTGTTGCACAGCATTTCCCACTGTTGGCCTCCCAGTTGCTCAAAAGTCCCAGAAATAAGAAATCTAGTTAACCGGTCTCAGCAATCTTTTGTTGTTTTGCTTAGAAAGTCACAGGGCGCAAAAACATTCTTGTGCACATTTCTTTGCACTTGAGTCATTATGCAGTGCATGTTAGCAATTTGCATTGAGATCAGGTTTTAAGAACTTCTTGGAAATTAAGCAACTTTGATTGTTAATACCACAGAAAATGTTGAACTGGTTTAATGATGCAGTCATAGCCCAAGATATAATTAGTACTTAAAGAGCACCAGATGCCCAATTTAACAGAGCCTTTGGATCTCAGGAAGCAATGGTTTCTCTTTGCTAATGATGTAATATGAAGGAGTTTACAGCATTTAGAATTTCCCTGTGGGATAGCTTTCAAGTTCAATTCATGTAAAAGATCACTTGAAAAGTGTGTATGCCCAGATCATTAAATCTCTCCATTTTGCAGACATACTTTTTTCTTCAATCTGTTAGAGAAACAGTTTCAATAGTTTGCCTTCATGTCTCCCGCAGTGCCCCCTAACATTAAGGGTGAGGAGGTGAATGCCACGGTGATGCTCGGCCGTCCAGTGGAGCTGCAGTGCCAGAGCGATGCAATCCCTCCACCGACCCTCTCCTGGCGCAAAGATGGCCGCCCACTCTTCAGGAAGCCCGGTCTGACTGTGTCAGCAGATGGGAGTGTGCTTAAGGTACAGCCGAAATTATGAATCATAAAACAGTTTTCGTAATCTTTGTAAAAGGTGATAGTACTTTGATATAACTTGTGTACAAAATCATTGTACTTCTACTATTCACCTTGTTTTTAATTGGAGTTCAGAGTTTGTCAGTGTATTACCATATCTTGTGATTTTTCTAATATTGTTAGGTGGATAGTGCCCAGGTGCAGGATTCAGGCAGGTATTCCTGTGAAGCCACCAATGTTGCTGGGAAAACAGAGAAGAACTACAATCTTAACGTCTGGGGTGAGTTTATCTTTATTTGTTGGCTCTATATGTTTGCTAAACTGCTTTATAAGAATACGTTTGTGTTGGCTAAGAAGCTGAATCTGAAAGTAAAAAGTAAAATATAATATAGATGTTATATATATTTGTGTCATTTATTTATGATATTAATATAAGATATTTGATTAGTTGTAAAAGACCATTGATTAACCTGCACCCAATCTCTATGAAAAACAGTAATGGCCTCATAGGTTTAAAAACATGATATCAACAGTGTTATTTACATGTTAACATTTCATTTTCCTCTCACATTCAACAGTGATGTTGCAGCAGGGATTTGTTAGGAACTTGTTAGGACTTTCTCACTTTCACCTCAGTGAAATGCACCAGCAGGTACATTGAATGTGATGTGAGCGCCTCCTTTTGGTGCATGTCATTATCTCAGTTTCTCCCAGTATCCGTGGCTCAGAGGAGGTTTCTCCTATGACTGTGACTGAAGGAAGTCTCATCACTCTGGTGTGTGAGTCCAGTGGCATACCGCCCCCCAGCCTAACCTGGAGGAAGGATGGTAAGTGTCTTATTTGTTTGTAGAGACACAAAGAGCAAAAGTATTGCTACTCTATGTGGACATTGTTTAATGTACTGTGAGAAACCAGACTAACCTGTCATCTGTATTTGTCCCAGGTTCTGAGATCAAGTCGGACCAACGGCTCAGGGTTTTGTCAGGAGGTCGTCAGCTGCAGATCTCCAGCGCTGAGAGGACAGATACAGCCTCTTACTCCTGCACAGCCTCCAGCGCGGCCGGCACCACCTCAAAAGAGTACAGCCTGCAGGTTTATGGTGTGTATGTTCTACCAGATCTGTGACATCTAGATATCCAATTCATTTCAGTTTAAATATTTGCCTTTTTAGAAGAATGCACTGCCAGAGAAATCCGTTACATGTGGCAAAAATGTGATGCATTTTACATGTTGGTAGGTAACAGCATTGTGGTAAAGAGTAATAGTAAATAAGTTGAAAAGGAAGCAACCGTGTAGAAAGTGTTCCTTATTATTCTTTATTTGAAGTATTTTAGACCAAGGATTAGGCTAGGTGTAAGACATTAAATGGATGTTTCCTTTTATGAACAAAGAAAGCACGGGGGAAATGTGTGTATGTTTTATAAGACTTTGCCGTGTTTAAAATTACTAAAACATCATGCATGTAACTGGAGCCACTTAAATTATGCCTCTAAGTTTAAAAGAAAGGTATATATTTATGCAGGTCATTTTTTAAAAGCCATACAGTATGAAAAACTAGATTGTCATGCGCTTAGCATCTCTTGAAGGATTAGAGCACCAACTCACCTGCTTCTCTTCCACTTCAGTCCGCCCTTCCATCAGACGCAGCGAGGGCGACACGGATAACGTTGCCCTCACAAAAGGAGGTGATGTGACCCTACAGTGTGCTGCAGAGGGCGTGCCCCGACCAGCCATCACATGGTTGAAAGATGGCCGGCCAATCACAGGCCAGCACGGAGCCAAAGTCCTGAACGAGGGGAGGCTGTTAAAGATTAAAGATGCTAAAGTGTCAGACACAGGACGCTACACCTGTATCGCTGTCAATGTGGCCGGACAGGCTGACAGCAAGCATGACATTAGTGTACATGGTATGAAAACTGTCTATTTGGCTTTATCTGTTTTGTTCACCAGTTAGGAGAATTACAGACCATTTCAAGGTCTTATATTTCTTTCTTTAATTTCTCCTCTTTTTCAGTCCCACCTAGCATAATTGGTCAGGTGCAGCAGCCAGAGAATGTGAGTGTTGTAGTGAAGAACCCAGTTGCTCTGAGCTGCGAGGCCTCTGGTATCCCTCTACCTGCCATCACCTGGCTAAAGGATGGTCGGCCAATCAAAGTTACGAGTTCAGTGCGCGTCCTCTCTGGTGAGTAACTGTGTGACCTAATGAGCTCGAAAAAGAATGTTATAAAAGCTATACAACCTTATTTATTTTAAATGTTAACCGTTTGTCAAGATTGATCTCCCCATGTTATTGTGTGCAATGTCAGATATCTTCAAACATCTAAAAAAATATATACTTTAGCTTGCTAGTCATGAAGGACTCAATGAAAACAAGCCACCAAAAATATAAATGATAGCCTCGATTTCAGACAGATTAACTTGAACTTTTGGCTTCCTAGATGATTTCCAAGGCCAAGCAGTTGCAATACATCACCAGTAATAGGATGTAATAGGATCATTGCCACTGGGGCCAAACTCAACTGACAGAGAATTGTGAAACAAGACAAACAGGAGCAATTGCTTTGAATTGTGTTTTTAAACCTTTTACAAGACATATTGAGGTCTCCAAATTAAACCATTGCCTCAAGTTAAACATACCATTCCCTGCCAATATGATTTTGTGTTCGACTTTTCGACATTTTTAGGCATGAGCTCAGGATTTGCAAACCAAAAAATTGTCTCAGTGGTTGTTACTTGTTTTCTCAGGAGATTCTCATTAACCCTTCTAGGACACAGTTTGTAGATACAGATTAAATCAGTCTTAAATATCATTAAAACCGATGCCGACTAAATGTTTTAACAGCTGTGAGCCTCAGAGTCTCAATTCTTCTCGTTAATTTTTTGTTTTCAAAGAGGGGTGACCCACTTTCAACAGGGTTTGAATGTTGTTTACACGTTTATGGTATGCTTTTCTTTTGTAAAAAAACGGGGTAGATTAATGGTTAAATTGCGTTTGAAAACATTCCATTATTACACCAAATAAAGGGAAATAATTGGCTTGTTATATCTCTAGGTGGCCGGAGCCTGCGTCTAATGCATGCTGCAGTGGAGGATGCTGGGAGGTACACCTGCATTGTGTCTAACATCGCGGGAGAGGAAAGAAAGAACTTTGACCTCGACATCCTTGGTAAAGATATAAAAAACCTATTTTATTTTTTTTTTGTTAGATGGCATCATATTGAGTGAAAATGAGAACTTCACGATACAGATTCAAATCCAATCCAATTAAATAAAATAACAAATCTGGTGTCAGGTGTGAAAATGTGTTTACATTTATAGGACATTGGATTTCATTTACATTCATTTAAGAAAAGATATGATAAACACGTATCTTGCTGTGATCACTTTTTAATGAATGGGAAAACAGTGAGAACATTGTAATTGATTTTCAGTCTGATTCGACAGTTCCACCAAGCATTGTGGTCGAGGGAACTGTGGCGGATACTAAAGTGAAGGAGAAACACAACATCACTCTCAGCTGTGAGGCCTCAGGTAAGTGACAGGACACATTGGCGTCTAAATCTCGTGTTCTGCTAATGAGAATTCACTTGATCAATTGGGTATTGCTAATTTCATTTATTTCATAGGTAACCCTGTACCAGAGATTAAATGGCTGAAGGATGGACAGCTGTTGGTGCCTGACACACGGCACCAGGTTCTGTCTCACGGCCGTTTCCTCCAAATATCTGCGGCCCAAGTTGCAGACACCGGCAGGTACAGCTGCCTGGCATCCAACAGTGCAGGGGAACGCAGCCGGCACTTCAACCTCAATGTCCTGGGTACAAACACAATGCCTTTTTGTATTATTTACAGTATGAATAAAAGTGTTTGGTAGGTGTATTACTTTTAGTTTTATTACCGTGCTTTTCCCTCCTTGCCAGTTTCTCCCACCATTGCTGGATCAGGTCCTGACGGTTCTTCAGAGGAGGTGACCGTCACTCTGAGCAGCCCCACCTCTCTCGTGTGTGAAGTCCAATCCTACCCTTCTGCTCTCATCGTCTGGCTCAAGGACGGCACTCCGTTTGAGTCAAGTCGCAGCGTCCGAGTCCTTCCAGGTTTGAGATCACACTTACATAACAATAGACTTGAAATGTAATAGAATACAGCAGTAGGGTCTGTAATCCATCACCCATGCTTTCACAGGTGGGCGCACCCTGCAGATCCTGAACGCTAAAGAAGAGGATGCTGGGAGATATACCTGTGTGGCCACTAATGAGGCTGGAGAGACCCTGAAGCACTATGAGGTCAAGGTTTATGGTGAGATTTATGTTTCATTGAGAACATGCTGTATCTTAATAGAGCTTTCCTCAAAGACATTCTTTATCGACTGAAAAATAATTGATGATTTGATGTAATTAAAATATCTGAAAACTGATTTTCCCACAACGAATCATTCAAAAGCCCCATTTGAAATGTTGTTTACCACAGGTTAGCTCATAAGTCATTCATCATTAAGAAAGCATTAAACAATGACTTACTGACTAAAGAAATCTTGGTAAATTAAGAGTGAAACGACAGATTAGTCAAGCACATTTACGAGAGGGAAGCTCAAGAGAGTACTGTATAATATAAATAAATATAGCTCAAATACTGATAGTAATGAGCAGAGATTACGTGTTAAATCTGTAAATTCTTGGTGATGGATGAAACATGATCATATAAACAATATCAATGTATTCTAAACATGTTTCTTGACCCCAGTTCCTCCTCAGATCAATAAGAATGATATTCCAGGGGAGGGACTGGCACCCAAAGAGGTCAAGATCAAGGTCAACAGCACGCTGACCCTCGAGTGTGCAGCTCAGGCCTTTCCTACCCCAGCACTGCAGTGGTTCAAGGACGGACAGGTAGCAATCTGATTTCATTCTATGAGAGATTATGGGAGAAAAAAAAGAATTGCCTGTAAAACCTGCTCTGATTCCTCACTCTCGTAATTACTTTTCCTCCATAGATCCTGCGCACGGATGAACATGTGTCCATAACAGCCAACGGTCGTATTGTTCAGATCAAACACGCTCAGGTGTCAGACACCGGCCGCTACACCTGCGTAGCCACTAACATAGCTGGAGAGGATGAGAAGGACTTTGATGTAAATATACAAGGTGAACTGGGTCGACTGATGCTGATGTGTTAACTGAGACTATTTATGCATTTCATGGGCTCAAAGTGTATTCTGGTTCTGTTGTTGTTTGTGTGTTTGAAAATGGTAATTTCTGCAAAAAAGTTTGTGCTTTAAAAGAAAAATACCGTTCATTTTACAGCATCCTTAATTCATAAAGGAACAATTTCTGCCTTAAAGTGTGCTGTCAGCCAAAATCTAAAATAAAGTTGACAGAAATGATTACTTTTTCCTTTTTCAGTTCCACCTAATTTCAACAGGCCTGGTGGAGTTGGTGATAGCACGTCTCCCCCAGGCTTTGGAGGGGAAGTTCGAGATGTGATACTCAACAATCCCATCTCTCTGTATTGTGAGACCAATGCTGTGCCTCCTCCTACACTCACCTGGTACAAAGACGGACAACTGCAGACCTCAAATGACAGAGTTCTGATCTTGCCGGGTGAGTTGACATACAAAACAGGGAGGAAGCCAGATGGAGAATGAGTTTATACTAATCTTTGACGTTTTATTCACAGGTGGGCGAGTGTTACAGATTCCCAGATCCCAGGCTGAAGACTCAGGAAGGTATACGTGTGTGGCTGTCAACGAAGCAGGAGAAGACTCCATTCAGTATGATGTCAGAGTATTATGTGAGTAAAAACTATTTTCATTATGGTTAAAGTATCAGACAGTTGGGGGAGGTGTTTTTATTTGCAATGAACCGTTTCAACCACTCCCCTCTGGCAGGAGGCAACGGCCCAATCAGGACCAAAACTTGCCGCCACAAAAGCAGTTTACTGTTTATTGTTATTGCATTCATTTCCTATGTAAAAACTTTCTTGGCAACAAACCTGATTCTCATTCTCATTGTGTGTTACTGTCCTACAATAGTGCCGCCGACCATACGTGGAGTAGACAGTGATTTGCCCAACGAGGTCACTGTCTTAGTCAACAAAACTAACCAACTGGAGTGTTACGTGGATGGAAACCCCGCCCCCAAGATCACCTGGTTTAAAGACAGCCAGCCAGTCAGTTCTGATGGGCCACATAGGATCTTGTCCAATGGGCGAACACTTCAGGTAAAAACTAGAAAGCAAAGAGAGTTGTTCTCCACATGTTTCCTAGCCCATTTTCATTACAAGTTACTCTTCTATTAACAGTAGCCCATAATATTAACCAAAGATAGAAACCCTTATACAATATAATGAAATCAACAGAAGGTCCTTTCCATAAATATATTTATAAAACTTAAATTGTTTGGTATTAGATTGGCTTCATCCACTTTTGTGTAACTCCCTAAGGTACGGATACAACAGACAGTGGAATATCTGTCCCAATACAAAACAATTGCTTCATAACTTACCTTTGTTGATCTTTTCTATTTAAGTAGATCTGTGCTCTTACTAGATTCCACATTTCTCTGTCTTTCCCAACCATCAGGTGTTGACTGCTCAGGTGTCGGACACAGGGCGCTATGTGTGTGTGGCTGACAATGTGGCTGGAAGTGCAGACAAGTCCTTTAACCTTAATGTTCATGGTGAGTCACATTTCCATTCTTAATTGTCTTTTATTATCATAATTGTGTAAAGAGGAAATCTACATTTACTTTCATGTGGAAAGCACTGATTTCGATCTACTTTATACATGATTTAATTGTGTTCAAAATACTGTTTGCTATACTTAATATTTCTTATCTTTTTCCTTCAAGTACCTCCAACCATTATTGGCCTGAGTCCTGAGACTGTGACTGTGGTGGTGAACCATTTTGTGTCACTCTCTTGTGAAGCTACTGGTTTCCCCCCTCCTACCCTAAGCTGGCTAAATGACAGGGGTCCCATTCAGGCCAACACCAATGCACTCATCATGCCAGGTACTGCAACTTGGGTTACATTTAATTTATTTACGTGTGCAAAGAATATCTGTATCTGAGCCTGAAAAAAGATCTACAACAGTTTATTCTAAAACGTGTCGGTGTGTTCATTTGTGCCTTTAGGTGGTCGTACACTACAGATTCTGAAAGCCAAAGTTTCTGATGGAGGAAAGTACAGCTGTGTGGCCATGAATGCAGCAGGAGAGGCATACAAACAAATGTATCTCACAGTTTTTGGTCAGTACAAACCCATATGGTGTTGAATGTACACTGAAGCCCTGACTTGCATCATAAACTGATGGATAATGTTTTTGTCCTTTGACTCTTAGTTCCTCCAAGTATCCGGGACAGTGGTGGGGATTCTCCTGTGGTGGTGAATGTGCTCGTTGGGAAATCAGTAAAGCTGGAGTGTGAGTCCAACGCTGTCCCTCCACCCACCATCACCTGGTACAAGAACGGCAGGATGGTGACAGAAACGGCAAACCTGCGCATCGTGGCAGAGGGACAGATGCTTGAGATCAAAGGCTCCGAGGTAAGAGATGCGCTGTTGTCTGTTCTTGATCTTTTTTATTTTTTAACAACCTCTTTCAGCAAGTCAAACGGTGTGGCCATTACTGAGGTCTTTTTTCTTTCTTTTGATGAAAGCAACTCTTGTCTTTGTCACCTTATTTGTATTTGTCATAATATTGTTTTCAATGTTTTTCTTTCCCATCTTTCTTGAATGTCTTCTCTTTCGTTCAGGTGTCTGATACAGGACAATATGTCTGCAAGGCCACCAATGTTGCTGGACAAGTGGACAAGAACTTCCACTTGAATATCTATGGTAGCTCACAAAATATTTTAATTCTTCAAAAATATAAACTTACTAAAACACACATTGAATTGCTTAACACTTAGATTATAATATTGAAACAAATCGTTCTTCTTCTCTCTTCAGTGCCTCCCAGTATTGATGGCCCAGCAGAGGAGAGTGTTGTGGAAACCATCAGTAACCCAGTCACCTTTGCCTGTGATGCTACTGGAATCCCTCCTCCAAGCCTCGCGTGGTTAAAGAATGGACGACCTATAGGTAAGCCTGCGTTTTGTCAATTTCTTCCTGGGACAGAAAAGTTATTCTTCATCTGTGTCTTACATTTAAATCAAATAACCTGTTTTGACACAAGTAACTGTTGATGAGACAAAGGGAAAGGGGTACTACTACATAACATGGTACTATAACTTTGTCATGGTAATTTCATATATACCAGACATATGTTCTTCGTGTTTCTTTAGAGAACTCAGAGTCTCTGGAGATGCACATCTTCGCAGGAGGAAGCAAGCTGCAGATTGCGCGGTCACAGGTTGCTGACAGCGGCACTTACACCTGTGTGGCCTCCAACGTGGAGGGCAAGGCACGCAAGAGCTACCATCTCTCTATACAAGGTACATGCACACTATACTATAAATATATTTAAATCAGTTCTAACCCTTTTCTAAAGACCAGTTGCAAATTAAAGAAATGTAAAAGCTTCTCTTTCCATGAGCCCCATAGAAGATTACAGCATCAGGATTAATGTATGCTCTCATACAAATACATGTGTTTATAGGATTGTGCTAAAACCAGTTATTCTTTCTTAGTCCCTCCCAGCATATCTGGATCAGAGATGCCGCGTGAAATGGGAGTCCTTCTCAATGAAAGCATCCAGCTGGTTTGTCAGGCTCGGGGAACCCCGGCTCCAACCATCCAGTGGTTAAAGGATGGCGAAGTCATCAACAATACAGGAAACCAAGGGCTCAGGTAATGCTTGCTGCATAAAAAAAGATCTCACAGTAGTCCAATCCAGTGATGGGTGAGTGTGTTAATGATGGTGCAATAATGCCTTTGCATTCAGGATCAGTCCAGATGGAAGCACACTCACTTTGACCGAAGCTAACACACCTGATAGTGGCAAGTACACCTGTGTGGCCACCAACACTGCAGGGGAAGAAGACAGGATATTCAATCTGAATGTGTATGGTGGGTTTCATTTATTTTCTATTTGTATCGTCCAGTACAAACTTGTTTATAGCATGAGGAGTTTGTTTTTCACTGACTTTGCTTTCCATTTTGCTCTCTCAGTGCCTCCTGTGATAGACGGCAACAGTGAGACAGTTGAGCAGCTGACCACAGTTCTTGACAGTTCTGTCAACATTGAGTGTGTTGCAGCAGGCTCTCCTCCGCCCCAGCTCAACTGGCTGAGAAACGGCCTGCCTCTGCCAGTCTCCTCCCACATACGGCTTCTTTCTGCTGGACAGGTGCTTCGGTAGGTCAGTGGACAGGGCTCAAGAAGAGTTTGTTTCACATGGTGCTGCATTAAGAACAACTTCTTGTGTTTCTTTTGGGAAAAATTCTAGTCAGAAATTGTAGCAAATCGTTGTGTGAGCCATAGGTTTAATTCGCTTTCTGTAAAATGTGATAATAAGTTGCTTATCTTTTTAAAACTATCCTGCAGGTATTCATACTAATACATGAGCAGTACCCTGCTTAATGCAATTTCACTGTAATGAGTTGCATTAGAAAGTGTTTCATTTTCTGACATGCTGTTTTCAAAGATCCATTGGTTTTGGGTCTTTTTTGGGTCCTAGTTCAATTGTAATTGGACACTTATATGTTGTACCTTTGGCTTCTGTTAGGATTACACGCACTCAGGTGTCCGACAGTGGCACCTATACCTGCGTTGCATCAAATAGAGCAGGAGTGGACAACAGACATTATAAACTAAAAGTGCATGGTGAGTCTGAAAACATTACTTGCTTGTAAAAATTGAAAATGAAACTTATTACCAAACACAATTCGATCAAACTGTTTAACAATAGTCATTCATATTTTGTATTACTCTCCTTAGTGCCTCCTGGTTTGGATGGAGCCGGCGGCACAGAGGATGTGACTGTAGTCAGAGGAAACTCGGCTTCTCTGCTTTGTATTGCTGATGGGACCCCAACCCCAACTATGTCCTGGCTTAAAGAAGGGGTAACTCTACTTACTGACCCCCATCTAAAGTTCCTAAACCTGAATACAACTATCCAAATCATCCAGACTCAGGTCAATGACACAGGACGCTACACCTGCATGGCTAACAATAGCGCTGGCCAAGCTAGCCGCCACTTCAACCTAAAAGTGCTGGGTGAGTAAGAGGAGATTATTACTCTCTTTATCCAGCTTCAGCCTTTGAATCATATATACAGTATGGAAAGAAATATTGTTTGTTTATGTTTTCGTATTTAGACCCTCCACACATCAAGGGCTCTGGAGTACCTGCAGAAGTTTCTGTTGTGGTTAATAATGTCCTGGAGCTTCAGTGTGAGGCCTCAGGTATCCCTACGCCCTCTTTGACCTGGCTGAAGGATGGACGCCCGCTGCCACAGACAGACAGTGTGCGCCTCTTGCGGGGGGGAGAGGTTCTCCGTGTGGCCTCAGCACAGGTCAGTGACAGGGGAAGGTTGATGTGAAATAAAATGTCTCATATATACAAATTGAATTTGTTTACCCTTTCCAATGAAAGCATCAAAAACATACTTCCTTTAAATATTGTTAATTGTGCGGCAGACTCTCTCTGTCTGTTATATTATTTGTCAGCAAAAATGAACAAAACATCTTTAAATGCTCTATATGATAACATTTTTTTACTAAACTCTTCTTCACTCAGTTGGAGGACACAGGCAGATACAGCTGCTTAGCAAACAGTCCAGCAGGAGATGACGACAAGGAGTTCCTGGTTCGAGTGAATGGTGGGTTTTTTAATTACCTTATATTAAATGTACAGCAAAAAGGATGATTCATCAACCCATGCGCATGTTACAATTGTACTAATATTTTTTCTGCAATATTTGTCTGGACAATTAATAAAATGTAATGTAAGTTGACATAAAACCCAGGTAACCCGGTCTCTTTCTGGATTTCCCCCAACAGTCCCCCCTAACATTGCGGGGGAGAGCACACCTCAGGACCTGTCAGTGCTGCAGAACAGACAGGTTATCCTGGAGTGCAAGTCTGATGCTGTCCCACCTCCAACTCTCAGCTGGCTCAAAGATGGCCAACCATTGCAGGTCAGAAACCAAACAAATAACATATCTCACAATAATATGACTTCCCGCAAAATATATTCACAAATGATTTTCTATCTTTTTGTAGGCCTCTGCCCGAGTGCGTATTCTGTCTGGTGGCCGCTACTTACAAATCAACATGGCCGAGCTCAACGACAGAGCTCAGTATACCTGTGTGGCAAGCAACATCGCTGGCAAGACCACGCGTCAGTTTAACCTGACTGTCAATGGTACAATGACATATTTTATCTAAAACTAATATATATATATCATGAGATACTGTCTATGCTTGCATAAATAAAAGAGGAGTATTTTTATTTGACTAATTCTCTCCGTAATTATTCATAGAGCTGAATTCATTACTCAAATAAAAAACGATGTAACCTGTGTCCTCAGTGGCCCCAACCATCAAGGAAGGCTCCCAGACCTTGTCAGTGCACATTGACAAGCCTGCAGTGCTTGAGTGTATTGTAAGTGGAGTGCCACCGCCTCGTGTAACCTGGAGGAAACACGGTGCCATCCTGGCAGGAAAAAACCCCAGGTAAATCAAAACATATTATTAGGATGCCTTTCTCTTTCTCAATGAGCAATATTTTCCTTATTAAATGACGATTGCTGATGAACATCATGTATTTCCACGATATTAAATCTAGAAATTAGGTTCAAATATTATAGGCAATATCTATTTATTGACATTTTCTCGATGCTGTATCTTAACCAGTTTGTACAAATGTGTTCAGGTATACATTTGCAGAGGATGGGTCATTACACATCCACTCAGCTCAGGTGACAGACACTGGCCGCTACCTGTGTATGGCAACAAATCAGGCTGGGACCCAGCGCAAGAGAGTGGATCTGCAAGTATTTGGTGGGTGGTAAAACACATGAATACTTTTAAACAATCACCAAAAAGCAAAAATCCCCCAGTCATTTTATGATCCTAATTTTTCATCTTTCAGTCCCTCCTTCCATCGCTGACAGTCGCACCAATGTGACAGTTACAGTCAACGTTCAGACCACCCTGTCTTGCGAGGCCACAGGCATACCCAAACCCACTGTCAGCTGGATCAAAAATGGTCGAACCATCAATACTGACCAGAACCAGAATATGTACAGGTTGATCCAGGTTTTCTCCCTCTCTGTTCTATAACTCAAGATTAAAAACTCTGTAATGCAAAAATGGAACGTAGTACCACATTAATAACATTATTTGCTTGACCGTTTCATTGTAAGATACATTTTTCATAGTGGTGCACATCATAGTGAATGTTCTCTTAGATAATTAACTTTTAGTTACTTACAGATTGCTGTCATCAGGCTCCCTGGTAGTTATAGCACCAACAGTCGAGGACACAGCTGTGTATGAATGTGTGGTTTCTAATGAGGCAGGAAAAGACTCCAGATCCATCAACCTCACTGTCCACGGTGAGCAATCTCTTAAAATGTGATCATTATTATTCTGGTACGTCCATTAAGGGTGTGTCAATATGTGATTAAATGTATTAGATATTTTGCTAACAAGTTTGACTGTATGTCCTACTAGTTCCACCATCTATAGCAGATGAACCCACAGAGCTGGTTGTGACCAGACTGTCCCCAGTGGTCATCGCCTGCACTGCCTCTGGTGTCCCAGCGCCCACAATCCACTGGAGCAAAGATGGCTCGAGGCTTCCTAAAGAGGGACAAGGCTACAGCATCCTGCCTACAGGTCAGAATCAGAATAAATGTATTGTATTTAGTACATCACCTTCCAAACTGCCAACAAAACTCCTAAATCGGCAGCAAACTAGAGTTAATAATGCTTTAGTTTTCAGCTCATTCTTCAACCTGTGCTAAGTTTTAGAAAGGCTACAGCTGTGACTCCCCTAACACTGCAGTTAAGATTATAAGTGATAAATGTGTCCTGTGTGATTCATTTACTAGCTTTATTAAATTGGTTGATTTGGTGTGTGTGTGTGTGTGTGTGTGTGTGTGTGGTGTGTGTGTGTGTGTGTGTGTGTGTGTGTGTGTGTGTGTGCATGTGCTCAGGTCCAGTAGAAATCACCTCAGCTGAGCTCAGTCACTCAGGACGCTACTCATGCACAGCCAAGAGTGCTGCAGGCTCCACCCACCGCCATGCGCAGCTCACAGTGCAGGGTAAGAACATCCTGAGGATCCATTAATCAAGAGATAAACTGCTGTCTGGAGGCTGTAAATAGAGCAGCAAGCCAAAAATATTCATTGTTAAAAGTTGTTACTCATATCATAGTTGTGTCGTGGGTAAATGATCCAATGTGAATATTTCATTAAGCTATAACAACTGTGTGATTCTGTTGTGATTTTACTTTATTATTGGGATCTTTCTGAGAATCCCTCTTCTCCCATTCCTCTCCTCAGAGCTCCCGGTGATCCAGTCTCATCCCTCCACCCTGGATGTGATCCTGAACAACCCAATCACTCTGCCCTGCAGGGCCACAGGTGCACCCAGACCCACCATCACCTGGCAGAAGGAGGGCATCAACATACCCACCTCAGGTAATTACTCCTGTCTACATGTATGTGTGTGTCAGCAATCATAAGTAATCAGTCATAACAGCCTGTCCTTGATTCCTGCCAGGTGGAAGTTTCACAGTCCTGCCGAATGGAAGTCTGCAGATCACTAAGGCCTCTGTGTCAGACTCTGGGACGTACATATGTGTGGCTCAAAACCCTGCAGGCACTGCGCTGGGCAAGACCAAACTCAGAGTACAAGGTGGGGCACACACTCCAAGTAACTAGATTTATAGGCATAGTATATTATACATAAATGTGTACAGGCATGTAAGAAATGCACCTTGAAATCAATTGAAATCTGATAGCTCTGCATGAAATGCTACATTCATCTTTTTTTTATAACAGACCATTTTTTGATCGCAAGTTGAACTAGTTAAACAAACCTTCAACCCAAACTAACTTCATTCATCTAAATTCATGTTTAACAGCCTAATTCCTAATTTCCTTATGATATCAGTAAATATTCAAAATGTTGTGACTTCATGTGGTATTTCTATTTTCTGTGTCCTGCAGTTCCTCCAGTGATCAGCTCAGAGACTGTAGAGTACCTGGCACCTGTGGACTCCTCTGTGACGTTACACTGCCATGCTGACGGCTCACCTTCCCCCTCCGTCACATGGCACAAAGACGGGCAGCCGCTGCATGAATCTGTGCGCCAACGGGTGCTCAGTTCAGGATCCCTGCAGATCGCCTTCATCCAGCCAAGTGATACTGGACGATACACCTGCACTGCTGCCAATGCAGCAGGCACGGTCAGCCATGAGATGAGCTTCACTGTACACAGTAAGTTTCAATTAATGTAGTATTTTAAACCACATCACTGTGGTGGAAAATAATGATGTAGCTGTGTTTACTTCTGACTGCAAGTTAAAAAGTACAAAGTGTATTTGTTACAGTTTATTTTCCACAAATGTCTTATGGTGTACTGCATGTTTCCTCTTATCCCATTACGTGATCAAGCCAATTTGCCTCAAAATGTAAATGTAGTTAACAGGCATTTGTGGCTGCCAAATCTCCTTGTGAGTGTGTGTTTATCAACCAAATCTACACTATCTTTTAAATTTGAATGGACAATGACTTCTTTGCAGTCCCCCCTTCCATTCGTGATGGAGAGCTGGAGGTAGCGGTGGTGGAAAACAGTCAGGCTCAGCTGGTGTGTGTGGTGGAGGGGGTCCCTCAGCCAAGCTTGACCTGGGAGAAGGACGGTAATCCTCTCAGTGAAAGCACAGGGGAGTACACCATCCTGCCCTCCGGAGAACTAGTTATAGACATCGCTCAGGTAGAAAAAACATTTTTAAATAATTGTACTATTTATTGATATGGGTAAATTGCTAGAAAGTGAACTTGGCACGTATTGACTATATCTAAGGTGGATTGTCCTGCATCAAAAAGATGATTTTAAAGATTGTTTCCTGCATGCACACACTCTCCTCCTCTCCCCTCCCTTTGTACCAGCCTGATGATGCGGGCAGTTATACGTGTGTTGCCACAAATTCGGTCGGACAGGACAGTCAGACGACGACCCTGTCTGTCCACACTCACCCCGTCTTCACTGAGCTGCTCGGAGACGTTGCCCTCAACCAAGGAGAGCGCCTCCTACTGGCCTGTGGAGTCAGTGGCATCCCTCCTCCCAAAATCACATGGGCTTTTAACAACAACATCCTCCCAGGTATGTAGCAAGGTCACTATTGATGAGTAAAAGCTTTTATATAAACTGAACATATACCACAAAATCCATAAGAGAATGCCATATTTATGTAGCGGCATGTGTTTTTTTCATCGTCCTTTACCCCCCTCTGTCAATGCTTTAGTTCACTACGACCACATGAACGGCCACAGTGAGATGGTGATAGAGCGAGTGAGCAAAGACGACTCTGGCACCTATACCTGTTTGGCAGAAAACAGCGTAGGGACCATCAAGTCTCTGGCCTTCGTTTATGTCAAAGGTAAAATGAGTCCCTCAAAATCCTTTTACTTATGAAACTGATCATAAATGACTATATAGTATAACACAGTTGTCTCTTTCACAAATGTCTTTATAGTAGACAGGTAAAATTTTAACATTGAACTCACAACTCAATCTTAATCATGTGATGTGTGATGTCTCCAGAGCCTCCTATCATTGATGGGGAACATCACTCCAACCGTATTGAACCTCTGGGTGGAAATGCCATCCTGAACTGTGAGGTCCGGGGAGATCCCCTGCCCACCATCCGCTGGAGCAAAGGTGGAATAAACATCTCGATCAGCAACCGCATCCGACAGCTGGACAACGGCTCTCTGGCTATCTATGGAACAGTGGTATGAAAACACATGAGACGAGAGTCTGAGTGCTCTGGTGGCTCTGTGGTCTAATATATAACATAGACACATACATATATTCTTAAGTAGGATGTCATTTATAAATGATAACGTTAATCTAAACATATTTGTAGGCTTGATCTGATAGATTGTAACTGTGTTTTACATTTTCTACAGAGTGAAGATGCAGGCAGCTACATGTGTGTGGCAACAAATGATGCTGGTGTGGTGGAGAGGAGTGTCACTCTTACCCTGCAGAGTAAGTGTCTATCTTAACTGATAGTCAGTCCTATTTAGCATAAAATCTTGCATTTGCTACATAGACAGCATGTGAAAATAGCTCTAACCTAAAAGAGTACTCCAATTATTTAATATTGCACCATCACGGTTGTTGTTGATGTGTGAAATCACTCAATTCCCCATTTTCATCATATGGATCGACTATTCTTTCAGGTGCACCAAGCATCATAGTGGAGCCGGTGGATACAGTGGTGGATGCTGGCACCACAGTTGTGCTCAACTGTCAGGCGGAGGGTGAGCCCACCCCTATGATAGAGTGGTCCCGTCAGGGGCGCCCTCTGCTGGGCAACGACCGCTTCTCCCCCCTTTCCAACAGCTCCCTCAGGATCAGCAGTGCCCAGAAGGAAGACACCGCTGAATATGAGTGTGTGGCCAGAAACCTACTGGGATCAGTGCTGGTCAGGGTCACTCTGACTGTACGAGGAGGTGAGCAGGACATGTGGGGAGTTATTTTGGGTTGTGCCACATTTTTTTGTCAACTTTCATATTAAAAATCTTCCGAATAGATATATTGGCCAGATATGAGTACACACACGGAATTTTTACTCCGTTTTGTGATACTCTAATTGTACTTACTAAATCAACCAAATGTCTGATGACGTGTTGTGTAATCATGCAATTTCCAGTTCATGGAGGCTACTCGGAGTGGGCAGAGTGGGGTCCTTGCAGTGTGTCCTGTGGTGTTGGGTCCCAGAAGAGGCTGAGACAGTGTAACAATCCCTTGCCTGCCAATGGAGGGCGTCACTGCCCAGGATCAGACTCAGAGACACGCAGTTGTCAGGGAAAGCCCTGTCCAGGTGAGTGTGCTTTAAATACATCAGAGGATTCATCCTGATTATTGAGGTAAAGGGAACTGTCAAAGGGCACATGTGGTAACACAATCGTAACGTCTGTCCCTCCTTAGTGGATGGTAACTGGTCAGAGTGGTCTCTCTGGGAGGAGTGCTCTCGGACCTGTGGGCAGGGCAACAGAACGAGGGGTCCGGACCTGCAGTAACCCTTCAGCTCAGCATGGAGGCAGACCCTGTGAGGGGAGGGCAGTGGAGGTCATCATGTGCAGTGTCAGACCCTGTCCAGGTGAGAGACAAAATACCTTTTCTGTAAATGTGGCTGTAAGCTGTATGAACAGCTGGTTTGAGGAGGAACAACTGGCAGGAAGGCTTGCTTAGTCTCAATGTGATGTCCCATACAAACAGCTGAAATGTAATGTTTGTGTAGAATTACACTTTTCTTCAACTTCTACATACTAAAGTCAGAGCTTGATTTGAATATATTTGTTTAAAGTATACATATCTCAATTCTGTAACCTCCTATGAATCAATTACGATTGTGGTTTTGTTCTAGGTTTTAATATTTGCTTTAAATTGCACAAGGTCTCAGAGGCCTATGATCTGTCATAATGGACTCTGTGACGAAATAATTATTCACATTATTTACTCAAGTAAAAGTAGCATAACCACAGTTTAAAATGTATCCTTATTTATGTAAAAGCACACACATATAATCCTCAAAATAATCCTAAAATATTGGTCCTGTAAGTGTTATATTATGATATATATATCATATTACTCATATAGCATTGCTGATACCTATAGCTGTCAAATAAATTAATAGATATTTAAAAATTGAATTTAACTGCAGTACTTAAAGAAAGGTTCTTACTGTCTACCATTGGGCTGAATATGGAAGTGTATGTATGTATATAATGACTGTCTGTCTGATACACTCTTGCAGTTTCGGGCAACTGGGGGTCTTGGCTGCCATGGAGCCCATGCAGTGAGTCTTGTGGTAAAGGTATGCAGTCCAGAATCCGCCTGTGCAACAACCCTCCTCCAGCATTTGATGGGCCGCAGTGTGAGGGCACAGACACCCAGACTCAATTTTGCAAGGAGAAACCCTGTCCTGGTAAGGGCTCAGAGATCTGACTTTACGATTAAATCAGATTAAAAGAGAGTTAATACTAAAGTTTAACTGACTGATTATAATGCTTATTTTATTTTGCCCACCAGTGGATGGGAAGTGGTCCTTCTGGGTGAGCTGGGGAGCCTGCAGTGTTTCATGTGGAGGCGGGACCAGACAGAGGACACGCCTCTGTGCCAGCCCCGCCCCTCAGCATGCTGGAAGGCAGTGTGAAGGCAACGACGTCCAGATCGACTTCTGCAACAATGACCCCTGCCCCAGTCAGTCAAATTAACTTACCGGCTCATTTGGCTTCACTCCTGGCTTTTCCTTTTCTCTCTCTTACATTTTTACACTTTCTTTCCATTAGTTAATGGTAACTGGGGTCCATGGAGTAGCTGGGGCAGCTGCAGCAAGACGTGTAATGGAGGTCAGATGAGGCGCTACAGGACATGTGACAACCCCAGATCAGCCAATGGTGGGCGAGCGTGTGCAGGTGCAGATTCACAGATACAGAGATGCAGCACAGCCAACTGCCCTGGTGAGTCAGCATGTTTAAGAAAGTGTAAGTGGTTAAAAAAGGCTAAGGGTGGAGAGGTTCCTTTGGGTCAATAAAATGCTCTTTAAATGAGAAGTGATCTAAATAAATAGAACTTGTATTTGCCTTTCACATTGAATTCACTGAACATGATTGCTGTATCTTTTTTCCTGTCTGGTAAAAAACTAAACAGCATTGTATTACTAAACTGGGCAAGTATGTCACACCTCTTTTTATTGGGTTGTTGTCCACCTTCTATTTCATAGGAATATTTTAATGAAAATACAACATTTTTATTGGAACAAACAGTGTATTTAATTAATCAGGTAAATAAGAAAATACTCTGCCTTTATGTCTGTTTTTTGATGATTTGTGTGTTAGTGTTTGTAGTGATTTTATGTTTTTTGGATATATCAATGCAGTTGATGGTAACTGGGGCTCATGGCAGCCATGGGGAGATTGCTCTACTTCCTGTGGTGGTGGAGAGAGGACACGTGTCCGTCTCTGTAGCAGTCCGTCTTCAAGCAACGGTGGCCGGCTGTGTCCAGGAGACTCCTCTCAGCTGTCCAGATGTAGCAGTCAGACCTGCCCAGGTGAGCCATTTTAGTCAAGATGCGTATATTGCATATGTGTGCAGTTGAGTGCAGCAATCAAAGCTTATATGTTTTTCTTTTTGCCAGGTGGACCACAGAAAGCACGAGGGAGCATCATAGGGAACATCAACGATAGTGAGTTTGGCATTGCCATCCTCAATGCCACCATCACAGAGAGCAAGTCTGGAGAGAGAATCATCAAGGCCTCTATTACTAATGTACCAAGGACATTAGGTCAGTTTTCCAAAATGTTCATGTGTTTAAATCTTCTACTTTTGATATGAGATATGCATCAAATAACAATGCCTTCATGCAACTTAGTGCACCTTAAATTGTTCTCTCGAACCTTTTCAAAATATGTAATAATTCCTCTGCCTTTTATTTCAAGGTCCTGCAATGAGAAAGCTCATCTCGATCCTGAACCCTGTTTACTGGGCCACTGCACAGGAAGTGGGAGAGGCTGTCAATGGCTACACGCTAACAGGAAGCATCTTTAGGAGAGAGACACAGGTGGAGTTTGCCACGGGTAAGAATAAACATATATTTTTGTATTTGAATGATTGACTGATGATATTGGATTTTTCATTATGTTATCATGGGGAAATCCTTGAATGTATCTGTCTGTTTTGTAATCTCGGTAGGTGAGATCCTGAGGATGACCCACATTGCCAGAGGCATGGACTCAGATGGAGTGTTGTTACTGGACATCGTCGTGAACGGACACATCCTGCAACTGCCTTCACACGCTGACATCAGCATCAAGGTACATAAATAAGCTGTTCCCCTGTAGCCCCTGTAGGTATAGGCCCTGTTATATACACTACAGCTCTCTTTTTGTTTATCTTAGCTACACAATGTAAAACTACCTCAAATATGCCTCAAGTTTACACATTTGTTTTTACTCAGGACTACACAGAGGATTACATCCAGACAGGCCCGGGCCAGCTGTACGCTCTGTCCACCCGCATGTTCAGCATCGACCGGGAGAGTGTGCCCTACTCCTGGAACCACACCATCACCTACGACCAGTCCAAGGGCAAGATGCCTTTCCTCGTAGAGACGCTGCACGCCACAGCCATCAGAGCTCAATACAACCCCCTGGAGGAAGTGTTGGAGTATAGCATACAAGCTAATATTGCTAAGGGTGAGAATTACTGTCTGTAAAGGACTTATTGTAAAAAAAATTTTGCCTATGGGTGAGAAATGGACTGAACAATTATATAAGACTCTTTTCCAGTCAGACTTTTATCTGATACGTCTTTTTTTTCTTGCCATGTTTTTGTCTGAACTGTAATACAAATGTAACTGAAACATGTTTTCAGGAGATCGCAGTAACCAGTGTCCTCAGGGATTCACGTTAGTGTCTGCCGGGCCCTACTGTGCAGGTAATGTTTATCACCACACAGCATGCTAACGGCCCGTCCACACGGCAGCTTGCGTTGCTTGAACGGAGACGCTTCCCATTCACTTTGAATGGGGTGACGTCAGGCTTTGCCGAACCGCATTGTGGTTCCGTCGCGTCGCTTTGCCTCCGTTGCTCGCTTCAAAAGTTGAGAAAAGTTCAACTTTTCAAGCTTCGACGGAAGCGTCAGCCAATCAAATCATATGCCAGTACAAGCGCTAGCCAATCAAACCGCGAGATTCATGTGATTGGTTGTTGGTCGCGCGCCAGACACGCCCACCGGCAAGCTTCAACGCACGCTGCCGTGTGGACGTACCGTAACTCATAGAGAATCAGTTCAATAACATTGTAGTAAAATGCTAGTTTATAAAAATTATATTTTAAGTTAAACGTATATTAAAAATGCTTTATTCCCATGGTGATAATAAAATAACCTTTTAAATTATTTCATGCTTATCCAAATTTATTTAGCAAAACTTACCCGTTGTAGGATAATTCATAAGTTTGATAAGATGTCAATTAGAAAATGTATTACTCTTTGACAATAGATTTCGGTTTATGCCATTTTTTAAAGAAAAAATGTCTTGTTCCAGCTTTTCTGCTGTCTTTACTCCTTAATTACAGTAAACTTTTTTTATTTAAAGACCTTTTGCTGGGTTTTTTAAAAACACTGATATTTTTCACCATTTTCTGACATTTACATTCACCTAAACAATGAAGCGAGATTAATCAACACAATCATCTACATTGAAATAACTGTTAGTTGAAGTTTAAGTGTTGTTCTTTATATGCAAATTATGTGCTGCAGATGAGAACGAGTGTGAGGTCGGGAACCCATGTTCTCATACTTGCCACAACTCCATGGGCACGTACTACTGCTCGTGTCCCCGGGGCCTCACCATCTCAGCTGACGGCAGGACATGTCAGGGTAAACAACTCACCTCTGAATCAGTGCTGTTAGCATGATTATTGCACACAAAGATTATTGTTTTAATAATTCCCTACTCTTAATTCTCATAGACATTGATGAGTGTTCACTGGATGCGAACGTGTGCCATGATGGAGAGGACTGTGAGAACACCATTGGCTCTTACCGATGTGTCATGCGCTGTGGGCGGGGCTTCAGGAGAACAGCTGATGGTCTCAGCTGCACCGGTACATGACAAATCTTAATAGATAAACTTACCATTCATTTTGAGTGATGCTAAAGTTAAGCTGTACAATTGTCTTTGTTGTTGCTCAGATGTAAACGAGTGCCAGGAGTCAAATCTGTGCAATCAACACTGTCTGAACACGATCGGCAGCTACAGATGCGCCTGTGAGCCGGGCTACCAACTCAGAAACAGACGCTGTACAGGTGAGATATATAATTTATCTGTTTTATTTAAAAAAAATAACTACTGTTTTTGGACTTTTTGTATCTACTTGAAACAATACTATCACATCATTTTCTTTAAGAAACATTGACCTCCTCTGTCCTCTCTCTGATCACTGCAGATATAAATGAGTGCAGACAGAGGGTTTGTCGGTCAGATCAGCAGTGTAAAAACACACGGGGGGGTTACACCTGTATTGACCTGTGCCCCAATGGTATGACTAAAGGCGGCAATGGGACATGTGTAGGTGAGTATTCACAAACATCATTCTTCCTTGTTAAGCCAGACGGCATCTGCTAAAGTGCATTTATTAAAGTTCAGACTGGGAGAGATTATGATTAACTCCTGTGTCCTTTGTGCTGTAGACATCGATGAGTGCAGGGATGGCACTCATCAGTGCAGATACAATCAGATCTGTGAGAATACCAGAGGCAGCTACCACTGCACCTGTCCACGTGGCTACAGATCTCAGGGAGTGGGGCGGCCCTGTCTCGGTATGTACATCTTTAATGCTTATCATAAACATAACAAAACTTGAATCCAAAATGGTATTACATTCAAAGGGTTTCATTCGCACTGATCAGGCAGGTGATACTTCCACTTGCCAAACCATACAGCATGTTGAGCAAAGAATGAATGTGAGAAAAATGTGCACTGCTATTCCCTTACACCTCCCATCAGCTTGCTTGCTTCTGCCGGCATATTTCTCTCTTTTTTTCAGTGACTCACTCCTGGTGAAAATCTTTAATAACTGCTATCTAGCTCGGACATTATCTTCAGTGCTTGCTTACATTTCTAAAATGCTGCTGGTTAAACCACTGACTAACTCATGACATTAAATGCCCTGCAAAAATGTTATGCCTGGTATCAGGTCCTTCTCAAAGTGTGGTCCGCGGACCACTGGTGGTCCGTGAGCGACCCCCTAGTGGTCCGTGAGTATATTGGTAACATTTCACATTTGAAATAAATACATTTAAAGTGTTTCTCAAATTGTTTAAAAATGACTAGTATAGGTGGCAACAGAGACACACAGTCAATGAGTGCGTAAACAATGCTAAATAAATGGAACAGTGTAAATAATTAACTTGTGTTTAATGTTAAACTTGGGACTGCAACCATAGTTTTACTGTTTTTTATTTTGAATTCGATATAGAGAAGGTTAAGCTGTCATTATTAGGCTGTAATTTGTTATAAACTGTTGGAGTTGTAAGCAGGCCTTTTTGTTTTTGGATACCTGGGGAGTTAGGTGGTCCGTGTGTGTTTTTTTATTGGTTAAGTTGTCCTTGGTATGAAAACGTTTGAGAAACACTGCTCTATGTTGAAGCTACGTCTGCTAACCTACACTGTCAGATAGGAGAAAGCGTAGGAAAGTACGACAGAGGTAGGGGAAACAGAAAATAAACGTCTACTTCTTTTACACATCAACCATAAAAAGACCATCTATCCCTCTGTTTCCTTTCCCTCTTCTTCAATCTTCAAACTATCCTCTTTATGTCTGGATCTGGCTATTTCCTGGAGTTGCTTTGTAATGGCATATATTCACTGTTTCCTTCTTGACATCATTAACATTGTACGCTGAGCTCTGTCTTTGTGAAGAATTCCTCTGGCATGAATTGGATTTCGTAACATCTTAACTAGATTCAAAGTAGCATTTAAAGTTATTATCTTTAAAGTTTTGATTTGACATGAGAGGAGATTATCTCTATCTCTCATTCTAATACGACAAATGTTTTTATAGTCTCAATACATTTCTGTCTTAGGGACATGAACATGTATTGTTGTACAGTGGGGTAATTGACATATCCCCTTTTTTCCCCCATTCTCATCTCCCTCATCTCATCTCTATTTTCATGGCCTGCACCACCTCATTTCTTTTCATTTCTAAATACCACCTTTATTTTTTTTGCACCTTTTTCTCCTCTTTTTCTGTCACTTTGTCCTGCTGCTGGTCTTTCTTTGTGCTGAGGGCAGACATAAATGAGTGCGAGCGGCTGCCCCAGCCCTGTGCCCACCAATGCCTCAACACGCCGGGCAGCTTCAAGTGCACCTGCCCTCCAGGGCGCCACCTGCTGGGGGACGGCAAGTCCTGTGCCGGTCTGGAGCGTCTGCCCAGCTATGAAAGTTACTCATTCGGCTACCGAGCATCACAATCCTCTCCTGAACACAACTCCCACCACGACTGTACCACAACTTGGCCTCTCAGAGCTACCACTCCTACGGCGCCACCTCAAGGGGCCGTGAAAGGAGCCGGAGCCGCAGAGAGACTCATTCCTCGCAGCAGGGCTCCCTCGCTTGTCTGCAGGGGTTTGAGTCCAGGGGGGGCTCCTGCTTAGGTAACAATGTAGGACAGGCAGGGTTGAGATGAGGTAGAGGAGGAAAGTTGTTTGTAGAGAAACGCTCTGCTTTGCTGCTTGAGGATTTGCTGTGATTTTAGAATTGTGGGCTTTAAAAATGTGCCTTAATTCGGCATTTATCTAATTTTGTCTCTATCATTATGTGGTTGTTTGTGTGTGTGACACCGACAGACATCAATGAGTGTGAGGTGAGGGATGCCTGTCAGCATGAGTGTATGAACACACCAGGGAGCCACAGGTGTCTCTGTCCAGCTGGTTACCGCCTTATGACCAACGGCAAGACGTGTCAGGGTGAGAAAAACGACTGCTTCCATCTCCATCATTTCATTTGATTATAGCTTGTACTGTAATCATGATAAGCTGTTTGCTGTATCTACAGATATAGACGAGTGCCTGGAGGATAACATCCAGTGTGGGGTCAACCAGATGTGCTTCAACATGAGAGGAAGTTTCCAATGTATCGACACACCTTGTCCACCAAACTACCAGAGGGATCCAGCCACAGGGTAAACCTCCACGGAAACACACTCAATTAGGATTAACCCACAAGATATCAAACGTGAACAACACAGGCTAAAAAAAACTTGGGGATTTCAAATTATAAGCGAACTTTAAAAACTCAGTTAATCAAAAGTTCTTCATGTATCTATTTTGGTACTGTAACATGCAGATAGTTTTGGTGTTATTTGCAGAATTCTTAGACAAATGGTGCTGATTGCTCCTGAGAAAATGTTTTAAAAACTGTTTACAGCCAGGTTTGTCAAGATTAGGAATTGTCTGTACATGGTGATTGTGCAAATAATATAGAATATCAATAAATCCAATAATAAATAGTGTAATGAATAAATATAAACCCTAGATGGTCACTTGCAGTTTCCCTTAAAAAATACAGTACTCTATCTATCTTCTGACAAAATATATTATTTTTATTTTTTTGGCACAATATACTCAACTCAACTCTGCTGTGTATGTTGTGTCCAGGTTCTGCCTGAAGAACTGCCCTCCTAACGACCTGGAGTGTGCCCTGAGCCCTTACGCCCTGGAGTACAAGCTGCTGTCTCTTCCCTTTGGCATCGCAGCCAACCAGGACCTCATCAGGCTGGTGGCCTACACGCAGACGGAGTAATGCACCCCAGGACCACCTTCCTCGTGGTGGACGAGGACGCCACGTTACCTTTCGCCCTGCGAGACGAGAACCTGAAGGGAGTGCTGTTCACAACACAGGCGCTTCGAGAGCCCCACACATACCGAATGAAGGTCCGCGCCCTCTCCTACAGCGCAGACGGAGGATTGGAGTACCAGACAACCTTCATCGTCTACATCGCCGTCTCTGCATACCCCTACTGAGAGCACTTTAAATGAAGGCAGACAAAGGTGCGGTGCATTGCATCCTAAATAAGTGAGTGGGTGTGTTTTTTAAAAAGCAGCCACATCAGTAAACAAACTGAAAAACTCTCAATGTGAGTGGCCAGTGAGTGCATACAGCCCTGAAGACAAGAGGAAGTAGACACAGGAGGGTAACAGTTGACTTGTACAATGAAACTGGCTATGTACAGTATTGGCTTTAATCCCAGGAATCCAAAACCTCAGTCTGTTAGGACTTTTTCAGTGAAATGTTTAATATGTTGCCTTGTGATTTTCCCTGCCCCCTCAGATTTATTTATAAGATCAACAAGATTTTGCTCCTTAATTAAAGCGGAAGTATTCATCGGTGGCTCCCATAGTAGATACCAACCCTACTCAACAAATATTAGCTAGCCTTTTATTTACATCTACCTACTATTAACTTATTGGGAAGTGCTTGATTTAGAAAAATGGGCAGTTCCCTCGTCTGTTTAGCCCTTGTGTCATTAATCACCAAAGTGAGAACTTGACTCTTCAGATACGGTGCTCATTTCGGTGATAGAAAGCTTAACTGTTAGATCTTCTACATCCTCAGGTAGTCTAGTAAATAGAAACCCTATCTTATCATTACACTACATCATCAATGTGCCATAAACTGCTCAATCCAAAAGTTCATATCAAGATGTATTTTATTTTTATGACTTGTACATAGTTTTTGTTTTTTTCTCATAATGTATTGCAATACTGTACTTATTGGATCCATTTTGTAATAAAACTGTAATAAATGAATATACACTGAAAACAAGCGTTATGTATGTCTCCAGCACTGATGCATAAAAAACCCCTGATCCTTATAAAGCATTTCATATCGTCTCAAGCAAGCTAATGAGAATAACACTGAAGAATACAAGAGCACATTTAGGAGTAGAAACAAGTTCACTCTGAAATCAGAGACAAGGATTACTCTGCCATATTGTTTATTTTATTCAGTGCTTTTGACTGAATAATTGGTTTTTCTACAGAAAACAATCTCATCGTAATTTAAAAAATATATAATTGTATTTTGTTTGAAGGTCACAGTAACTTCAGTAGCAGATAAGTTATATTTACCAGTGTTTAGATAATACTAATTCATTTATTAAAAAAAATGAGGATAAAATAATGGGAATCTGTGAAATGTAAACAAATATCTGCTGGACAGCATACACTAAAAGCTAGGTAAGTGCTCTCCTTCACCTCCAACATTTAGTTTCTAGCATTGATAAATGTGTGGATGTAAAACAAAGTCATGACAAAGTTATGATTTGCATTCATACCTTTTTTATTTTTGTCAAAAAAGCATTAACATAAAAAAAGTAATATAGAGTAAGGCAGATTGTACATCAGTGTGGTATGCTCCCTCAGCTGGAAGAGCATCTCAGATTTATGATACATGAACATATCAGGCTGTTTTTTGTTTTCATGTAAAACTAGACTTTCCTGCAAGAGGAAGAGGAATCTAGTGTCTGGATGCTTCATCACTGATGACAGTATTTAAACATGAAAACCCATGTCTAAATATCAACTGTTGATAACTCGTGAGAAAACACAAATGTATGCGTCTTTTAGAAAAAGCTATTGAAAATCCACCAGTTTGATTGCAAATGAGCAGAAACAAAACATTATGCTGGGTCTAAATTCCCCTGATCACTACATCATTTTTTCAAAATGGCAAATCTTTCTAACCATAAAACACTTTGCTTGCATGTTAATTTATACTGTTTATTCTTAGAACTCCATCACTTTGTTTAAAAAAAAAATGTCTCCAATACATAAGGGCAACAAAATCATCACTATAAGCTACAGTATTACCATGAAAGCAAAACAGATCATTTGGCAACAGACGTTATCTACCCGATAAGGCAGATCAAGCTTCAACATTTCCAGTTTTCCTCATTTAAAAAAAAAAAAAAAGCATAAGTGGTAGTAACTCCCTACTGCCATACCACGTGTGGAGGAATTGTTAGAATGAACAAGCATAGATTCAAACCCAGATTCAATACAAAAACTTCCCAGAGAGACACATAACATCTAGAAAAGATAGGTATGAAATGCTTGACAGAATACTCAAAACTCAAGATTGGGATCATGCAAAAAATACCTTTTTAACATTAATTATTTCTATTTAAGTCTCTCCTACACTCTGACATATTTGAAAATGTTAAGCTGTGGTCAAAACCCAACTTTAAAGCAATAACAAACCAAGCGGAAAATGTTTTATCTTAGATATTATTTTTCTGTTAAATACCAAAATAAAACAATATGAAAAAGGACTCTAATGGTGAGATGTTATTTTTTTCTCAAAGTACAGAAAAAGCCCCATAATGCCCTGCTCAGTGACAGAGGGTGCATGAGAGGGTCAGACACATGAGGGATGTGAGGAATAGCAAAATAGGATTAATAAGAGTGGTGGTGGAGATGCATCGTGGGTAATAATCCTTAACTGGGGCAGCAGGCAGCGTGAAAGGATGGATGGATGACACCAACCCCCACCCTTCCCTCCCGCTCTACGGGGGGGAAATGGCGACCCCCGGGTGCAAATCCACCATCCTCCATCTGTGACTGTGCTTTTCAAGAGCCTCCCACAGCTATCGTGTGACAGGGAGAGGCAATGAGAGGATTTACTGACAGAGACTCTGGCTTTTACACCCTCAGAAAATCTCTAGTGAAGAGAAGATGGAAAACAAATACTGAGAGAGTTTTCCCGAGAGAAGCAAAGCTGAAACGCTCTGTGGGTTTGAATGGAGGAAATATTGCTGAGTCATGCCTGTGAGTGAGCACAATCGTGTCTGTTTGTATGAGTGTGTAGATAAAGTACTGTACAGCAGTGGCTCCCAACCTCTTTTACTTAGATTAGACTGATAAGAGTGGTAGAATTATCCTGAGTTAGAATGAAATCCAGGAATATTCATTGTTATCTCCCCTCGGTTGGGAACCGCTGTGTGTACAGCAGAATATTTACAGACTGCATAGGAATGACATGAAGACAAAGGGGAATACAGTAAGGAAATCTAGGAAGCAGTACACATGTAAGGTTCTCTGTAATACCCTATGTTGACTGGGCTGTGATCATGAATGGGAATAAAAAGTAAAAACATGTTTCTTTAACACAATGTGATGCAGATTTGATTTGTTTGTCTAGCGGGATCACATTGGGTTAAAGAATAGTTTTTCATTTGAGTCCCTATGCCATCTGTTAGACGACATCAACAATATCCTATATGTGTTATTGATGTGGAACTGATCCTCTTCTTTTAGACCGTTTTCCTCGCTGTTAGTACCCGCACGATGCTGCCGACTCCTCCAGCTGCCAGAGCCTGGAGACACAGAGAAAATATGATCAGGTTTTTAATACTGAAACTAAGTCTCTGTTAAGCTCTTGTAGCTCATACTGTATGCAGAGTTGTGACCACATTTAATTAATTCCAAACTGGTCTTTTACTGTCCCACATACATGATCCTGTTTAAGATACGTTAATCTCAGTTACAATTGTTGATTACCATAATATGTCACAATTTCCAAGCTTTTCATTGAGTACATTTACTAACACAGAGAAAACAACATTACGGACTTTGAACACTGCTGGAGGACATTTCCTTTCAAATGTCAATCTTCCGTGTTAATCTACGTTCACTTCTCCCTCTAGTCCAGCCAGTATATAGAATACATAACTCAAAAATGTGTCACCGTATGATTATGCCAGATAATGAAGTGCAAATATTTACCTTTTCATGCCACTGCAGCAGGACCGCGCTGCTGTTTTCTGACGGCCTCTCGAAGCCTTTGTAGATGTATTTCATCAGCAGGTCGACGCCATTTTTGTCGAGGGACTGCACCCCTTTTTCAATGTCACTGCTCTTAAAGGCGCTGAGCACCTTCAGCACCAAACCCTCCGCACGCTCCTGAGAGAAAAGAAGATACATGTGAATAGGAGAGTTACCAAGTAGTTAGTTATTAGTCTGTTTCATGAACTCTTAAATACTGCCTAAATCGTTCTACGGTTTATGTCAAACCTCTCATTTCATCATTCATTAGCATTGAGTCCACAAAGTGACTCTATAGAAAAACAGGACTGTGGTAAATACTCTTATTAACCAGGAGAACCAGACCCACCTTGACGTTTTGGTTCTTCGTGTTGATTGGCGGGTTCTTCAGGACTGCTTGTAGAGCCTCCATCAGATTACCTGTGCAGGGAGGGTTAAGGATGCAATGCAAAACAGCTGGTGGTTTCATAACTGTAGTTAAAGTAAGACCCTGAGAGTGCTGCTCTCTCTTTTTTTGTTTATTTTTAGAACAACAGATCCTTCCAGCTACCTGAGATATGTCGCCACTTATGAATGAATAAATAAATATATATATATATATATATATATATATAAACGTATTTGGTTTATCTCTCCATTTCTGTGTGATTAATGTCTGCAGAATCAGTTGTTTGAGATCTTTAGGTGGTTGTTCACATGCATAATATAAAACACATCAAGTTCATCCGTAATTAAATGTGCCGTCATACAATTCAAATGTAAAATATAGGCTCACATGTCCATTATTAGGTTAAAACTGCTATTGCTATAGGCTCTAGATATTGTTTCACCTGTCCATACTGACTTTGAAGAGAGTCCTTAAAAGTGCAACCCAAATGCAATTGATTGACAATCTAAAGTCCTTGTTATGGAAGAAAATAAAGGCATGGTTAAAGGATCAGCAAGGGGTAAGATGAGGATAATCAATACTCTTGAGATAGACAAAAGTTAAAATAGTGTTAGCATAAAATCCCCTCTTTGCAGTGTTTCTTTCATCAGCTAGTAGCAAAAAGGGTCAACTTCTTAATAAATACTATCGGTATAAATCAGTATGAGCAGTGTGCCCTACTTGATATTACTTAAAAGCACGTACAATTAGTTTCCATGTTCATAATTTGAGTATTGTTGTTGTCAGATTTGTAACGAGCGCGAGCCTTTCCTCCTGCCCTGCAGCATGAGGTGGGAGGGAACTGTCTTATTCAATGAGGAAGTGCTGCACTTTCAAGCCTTATAAGGCCTATTAGACGGAAACCGCTGGCTTCACACTTTACAGAAACACTATAATTGGAACTGCTGTATCAAAGAGGAAGCAGATCGTTTAGTTCATGAGCAAAACCTTGTGCTTCTGCTACACTCAACCTACTAAGCTAACCGGCAGAAAACACGATAAAGTTACTCGACTATTTAAAGACAAAAAGGATATATAGGCCTGGCCTACCATTACATTGTGAACTGTTTGCAAATGCACACTTGCTTAGAAGTTACTATAAAGCTTGGTGTGTCTTGTAGTAGAAATCCCTGGAATGTGTCTGCCAGGCAAGTCTGGACAGTAACTGGCCTACTTGCAATACGCCCTTTCATACCGGCAACATACTATACAGAGAATACATGAAGTTAACCATAGCAGCCATAAATACACACCGACCGTTGTGGTTGGTTTCTTCAGCAGTATGTGGATGCTAACAGGCTAGCTAATCATGTAAAGGATATTGTCTGATGAGGGAGTCCACCTCTGCCTCGTCGGGTCCCAGCTGGTTTTCTGCTCCGTCCTCCTCGTCCACAAATTTGTTCTCGTCGTACTCGTCCACGTCCACACGCCTGAAGCGGGCAGCGTTCCCGGTGGTCTTCGCCATGTTGTTGGAGGGTTTTAGGAGTCTATTTCTAATCGAAAAGGACAAGAGTTCAAGCCCAGGTCCGGCCTTTTTTTTGTACAGTCCTTTTCTTTGATACGGCTGTCACAAGCAGGCAGCTTCCTGATTTCCTCCCGTTGTGGGTGGTTTTTGCTTCCGCGTTCACGACATCGCCCCATAGTGGACACAATGTGAAACTTCAAGTAGTTGTCTGTAGTTACCAGTTGTTGCCACTAGAGAGCGACAAAACATTAGACTTCCAGTTTAAACTTATTTATTGCCTCATGCACAACCATCATTGCCGAGGAGGTTTTCGCCCACAAAGAAATGCTTTGGTGTTGATGCATACAAATAAAATGTCAAAAGAAAAACAAATCAAGTGTGGTAAAGGTAAAGGAACTTGAATATAAAAACATATTTGTTATCAATGGAAGAGCTGTACAATTCAATAACAGCGAAACATTGGCAATTACAAATCTTCTCTATCCAACCAAGACTCTAATTAAATTGAACTTATTGTCATGTAACATGCAACCAAGTCATGTTATTCAAAGAGAGTGCACCCATTTCCACCGACTTTAGGACAAATGATGCCAAAAGGTTTAACCAGGCTGCTTTTAATAATCCAGATTGTAGCTACATGAATGTCTTGTTTCAAAGCAATGTCTTACAATCAGAGGTGGAAAAAGTCCTCAGATCTTGTACATGAGTAAAAGTAGAAGTACCACAGGGAAGGAATACTTTGTTACATGTAAAATCCCTGCATTCAAAATGTTACTCAATGAAAAGTACAAACGTATTGACATCAAAATATACCAAAAGTAAAACTACTCATTATGCCCGGCCTCAGTCAGTTGGGGCTTGGACTGGGAGCTGTAGGGTCGCCGGTTCAAGTCCCCGAACAGACCTAAATATGGAGTGTGGACTGCTACTCGGAGAGGTCCCAGTTCACCTGCAGTGGCACCGGACAACCGCCCCCCCTGTAACTAAAGTCTGATTTAAGTGTTGATTACATTTCACTACATTAATCCAAATCTGTAACTAAAGGTATTAAATAAATGTAGTGGAGTAAAAGCACACGATTTACCTCGTACAGGTATCTCAAAATACAGTACTTGAGTAAATGTACTTGATTACTTAACACAACTGCTTGACATTTTTGGCGGAAGCCTTGACTTTGTTTTTGACTTCACACCTGTTAAGTTTTGTGAATGCATATTGCACAGTTGCAGTGACTGATTCAATTTGGAAGACATGAATCAAAACCTCTTCTTCTGTAGTTTCTTCCAGCAGTAGGTGTCTAACACATTTTGCCACATTGACAAGCATACAGATTTACAAGCTGAATACAGCTACAGTTTCGCTATATCAGCTGGCAATTATAAATCATGGTAGATCGCTGCAAGATATGTATGATTGTCTTTCTTATTGTGAGTCTACGGGTGGCTGTAGAAGCCTGTTCTTCTTCAAGATGTTTTATAGGTATATTACAGAGTGAATAATTAGACGCATCTGCATATGCTAGTCTATTGAGGTTGAAATTCATTACATTTGTTTATATTCTTGAGTTAGAATCCCCCTTAGGTAAGTTTTGGCTGCAACGCAGATGGCAAACAAGGTGGGTGCAAATGACAAGATCTCCTTTTCAAGAAAAAGCATGTGTACAAGGAAGAAAAGAGTATAGAAGCATATATATAGTTTTAAAGTGTTCAAATGAAAGAAGGTTGAAGATGTTTGGCAGAGACTAAACAACGCATCCCGTCACTGGATGCTGATACTGTCCTCCTACAGGATGCGAGAGACTGCCCCCCCGCATAACACCAGTCTAATGCACTTCTACCATTGCATGAGCATGACTCTGTTAGGACATGAACGTAACTGCTCCTGTGACGTAAAATGTTTTAGGAGTTGTATCTGCTAGAACAGAGAATTGTGTGTGTGTGTGTGTGTGTGTGTGTAACGGTTCACAGAATTCACGGTTCGGTACGTACCTCGGTTTGGGGGTCACGGTTCGGTACGGGTTCGGTACAACAAGAAAAAGCAAAAAAAAGTCCCAAATGCATAATCCCAGGTTTGTTTTTTATTTATTTTGACCAGTAGTGCAAGTTTCAGCATACAAATAAGGAACTCTAACATTTTGAATAATTAACTTTATTACACAGTTAAAAACAAACCACAAACAGTACCACACACACTCAGATGGCCATATTATCTATAATGGCTGATGTCAAACAAAAAGGTTTCATCAAGCTGTAAAATTAAAAAGAATGTCTTGAAAATATTACAAAATAAATAATAAGATAGTGTTTCAATCACTTTCAATCACAATCAATAAAAGCCGGGGTCCTCTACTATTGCATAAGGGCGCAGCATAGCCGTTGAAAAACATATGCCAAAAGCTTCCGTTATTTATTTTGGTCTCTCGGCTTTCATGTCTATTGGCTTCTTAAAAACAGCGGGGATAAGCTGTTGAACTGCTGTTGTCTTTTGCCGGGCTCCGGTGATTACGAAATCTGGGTGATGCCTTCTGATATGATTTAACATGTTTGGCTAGTGTTACCATTAGCATGCCGCACCGCTGTCGAAAAACGCCGGCACACCGTCCTCGTCCGATCCACCACTCGCACTCCATCGTTATTGTAGTCCACAGGGAACCCGAAATGTTCCCACACAGCTGATTTAAAAGAAGCAGGTGGGTTCTAGCTCCTGTGTGTTATCTGAACTCGCAATACAAACTTTTCTTCTTCTTGTATTTTGTTCGTTTTGTTGTGTTTTCTTCTTCTTCTTCTTCTTCATTTGTTGTTTAAGGGCGGCTGGCAAACAGCTTTTAGACGCAATACCGCCCCCTGGATTATATATAGTGTAGTGGATACTGCCCTGAATGACAGACTTTTTTCCCACTCGTAAAAAAAAGGCGTATTCGTAGTGTGACTGCATGCACCGAACCGTGACGTCCGAACCGTGACGGTACGGGACGAATACAGATACCGTTACACCCAGTGCTTGAATTGGGCCGGTACTCACCGGTACGCAGTACCGGCACTTCTGATTTTTACCCATGTGGTACCAGCACTTCTTACTGAGTACCGGCACCTTGCCGGTACTCAGCCGCCGGCCGCCGGCGGCACGTCATGACGCATGACAACAAATATGCCCAGCGCCGCGATAGACTAGAGCAGAAAAGACATCACATAACGTTAGCATTTCGAAAATGTTAGCGTGGCTTAATAATAGTGCGAAAAGACAGCGGTTGTCGCCGGACAAGGATTCCCTCTCTCCTTTCCTGCTGAAAGATGGTGAGTGTACTCAGGGACGAGGAGTCATTTAACCAGCCGCCAGTAGGAGTCAGGCTTTACTTTCTTTTATATCCATAAAGAAAAAGTAAATCTGTTTACAGTTCTGAATCTGTTTCATATGGATGTTGAGAGGTATCCATATATCTCTTCATTATGCTCTCAAAGTGCACCAGATTGATGCATTTAACTTCAATATTTAAAAAAAAATCTTCCCGGGGGAGCTACCCCCGGACCCCCCTAGAGGGTGTCAGGTCCACTCGCCACTTATAAAAATAGCACTTTACCACTGCACCCCTCTAATCACAGATGCACCCTGAGTCATTTTGTTTAAGTACAGTGAGCCTTTCTAAAATATACAGTAAAGAGACAAACCCACCAGCATTATAGGATATACTATGACTTTGAGCCAAATACTTGTTTTTGGGCTGTATAAATAAATTGACTTGAAACAGTTGCTGATTTAGAGTACTGGCACCTTTTTCATTCCAATTCAAGCACTGGTTACACCCCTAGTGTGTGTGTGTGTGTGTGTGTGTGTGTGTGTGTGTGTGTGTGTGTGGTGTGTGTGTGTGTGTGTGTGTGTGTGTGTGTGTGTGTGTGTGTGTGTGTGTAACTCTGCTGGAACAGAGAATTGTGTGTGTGTGTGTGTGTGTAACTCTGCTGGAACAGAGAATTGTGTGTGTGTGTGTGTGTGTGTGTGTGTGTGTGTGTGTGTGTGTGTGTGTGTGTGTGTGTGTGTGTGTGTGTGTGTGTGTGTGTGTGTGTGTGTGTGTGTGTGTGTGTGTGTGTGTGTGTGTGTGTGGGTGGTTGGAGTCACTGCATTTCACTGCTTTATTTATTTAACTCAGACCCTCATGGGTAGTCCAACGCATCAGCTTCGGGATGTCTGGGTTTCCCTGCGTCACATGAACATGCATTTTTTCTCAGCAGGATGTAAGAAAAACTTTCCATTTCGCTAATGCACACACTCATCTATTGAATCACAGATACCATTTGGAATAAACTCAAACAGACATATCCGCTTGTCAAACTGCAGTTAAACCTTTTTGACTCTTTTCCAATCTTTTTTACTCAAAACTTATGAGCTCATGTTTAATTCTGGCTGGGATTTCTGTGATGTTGCTATGGTTAACAGGCTGACAATATGTGTGTGGAACCTGAGCAATAGAAACTAGTTCATCACACTCAGGAATTTTCTGGGAAGTGAAGAAATTCTGACACATATTAATGCTTTTATTTTGTCGGAAGTGGAATGTTTAATTTCCTTATCTGCTCTGTCTAGACAGCTGGCCCTTTGCCTCAGGAGGAGAAAGAATAACATAAGTTAATGTACTCCCAGTGCTGTCTTCCTTTTACACACACACACACACACAAGCACACACACACACACACACACACACACTCACAGATCTGAAGGAACACAACTGGTTTCAGGGAGGTGAGAAAGTCTTGCTCAAATAGAGAACCGCAGTGACGCGTCCTAAAACCCGGAAGTAAACTTCTTCCGGTTCCATCGTCAAAAAACAATGCAATTTCTCCATAGGGTTTTGGAAAATAGCTCAAAATAAGGTCTGTGGTTGAAACACATTTAAGAGAGGGATCACGTTTTGTTCAGCCAGATAATCTCCACATATCTATGCTACTTTTATAATTTTCGAATCATAAATCTAGTCGCCAGAAGCAAAATGCTAACGTTATGCTATAAAGGAACTACAAGCTAGAACGGCAGGGTCGCACTACTCAACGTCACGCCAACTTAAGATCGCCTCAACTGACTTTCGCGCGCTTGCATATTTTAACAAAGCTTAACAAAGCAAAAAACAAACTGCCGAGTAAAATTGGAAAACACTGGAAATGAACTATTCTATAATGTGTAAAACTACGGTGCCAAAAACGACTATTAACGACTATAAATGATGATGGTCAGATAAAGATATAGATACTAAAGATACTACAGATACTTAAGATAGGCATATACTCTCTTTCAAGCAGAACACAGGGGGAAAGAAATTTAGCGGGAGTGTTTACGTAATCGGCGTAATGACGTACAACGGCCTCGACCATTTCTGTAGTCCACTAATGCCACTTGTTAACAACCATCGTTTTTCCGACACGTAAACTCTTCAGAAATCACCAGCGGGGTCACTGCTGATGTATTTAATGTGGTAGAACAAAACCTGATCTATCTCTTAATTTTGTGTCAAACACAGATCTTATTTGGAGCTATTTTCCAAAACCCTATGGAGAAATTGCATTGCTTTTTGACGAAGGAACCGGAAGTGGTAAAAATGCTAACTTACTTCCGGGTTTTAGGACGCGTCACTGCGGTTCATTATGACCACCCCCACACCATCAAACACACACTTAAAGGGAAATATGCATACACATGTATTTTCTTTCTCTCTCTTTCTTCCACCCCCTCACTCTCTCTCAAAAATAATCAAACACACACTCACAACACACACTCACACAACCTTGCGTGCATAGGTCATGAGTCCTCATTGCAGGCTTTGTGTGCCCCAACCCATCTGTGCTATGTGAATGACTCAACACATAAAAGGCGAGGGTACAGGCACATACATGACCAATGTGAAAATTAATAGGCCCTGGAAAATTTCTATATGGAGCCCGCTTCCTCTCCTGTTGAACAGCAAACACTGAGACAGACAGGCGGAGATGAACAGATGAAACCTGAAGACGGCCATTCATCATCAAATGTGCAGGCGCCGGGCGCGGTGCTTCCATGCCAGAGAAGGACTTACACCTTAGCAAATTATCCTAAGCACTTAATGAGAATGTTCTCGTGGGGGGGAATATTGCTCTTGGATGATGATTTAATTGGGGAATTTAATGAACTAGTGGGTGTTGCTTCGGATCAGGTCTTCAGGCTATGACTGTGTGTGGCTCCCTTCCTCTCTGGAAGTGGTTGCGGTGTGTCCTTTTGTAACATTGAGTTAAAGTTTAAAACATGTTGAGATAATCATTACGGTGATTGACATGTTTTTGGATGTAAGATTTATTAAACACCATTATCAGTCATTATTAGACTCCTGACTGAACATATGAAAAGCTGCAGTAAACCAAAAAACATTGTTCTGTTGTATTACATAATACAGTTAAATAAAAGCCATCATTTTTGTATTTATTTTTCTCAAATTCTTTTGCGTTGAATTTGACTTTTTTAGGGTTAATAAAACATTTTGCAATTTAGACTTTTTAAAATGTAATTTAACTTTAAATATTACAGTATGTCCGCTGTAGAGGACGTCAAGACCATATTATTGTGAAAGGACAGCCAAAATTAACAGATAAACTACGTAACATATTAGGCTTATAGAGTGATCTTAATACAAGAATGCATTCACCATTATTTAAACAATAAATAAGTAATTGATTTGAACATTGCTGTATAATTTTATCACTAAAAAACTAGTTTGGTTTTTGGTGAATGCTGCAGCAATGAGCATGTCTTTCCTGCTCGTCCCTATCTGTCTCTATGTCTATCTGTGCGCTCATCTGAGCCTCCTGCCTCTTTCCCCCTACTTCTTCACCCTCTTCTATCCCAGGTGTGAAATCCTTATCTCTCTCATCATCTGAGAGCTCCAAATCTGAATCTCCCTTAACTATCTGGTACAGAAAATGTCTGCTTCAGTTCTGTCTCCTGCAACAATGTTGAGTCATTAAGTCCATGAAGATGAACCTGATGTCCACTAGAATGGACATTTTTAAAAGAGCTGTTATTTAAAAACTCAAATTCTGTAATTGCTTCAGAACTAATTATAAAGTTCCTCACATGTTAATGGTTTTCATTGTAAAAATAAAAATGTATCAACAATATTTGACATACCCCTCCTCCTACTATGAAATGTTTTGTTGGTATGACGGCCATTTTGGATGAAAAGAAAGAGGAACTTCCCAGCTTGCAACTTTAACTAATGACATGTCACTGGAAAGCCCAGGATGTCCTCTGTACAGTGCATCAGAGATTAATAGAGTAGCTCACAAAAGTAAAAGGAGATGCATGTAAACAAATTGTCCACTACAGTGGACATTGGTCAATGGGCTGGGTCTATACTTTTCTTTTTTACAGGTAAATAGCAATTGTAACAGAATACATTTTTAAAGTCACCAATTACAATTACTAGTTTTATGTAAAAAAATGTAATCAGAAACTCTATCTGAGAATGACAATATAAAACTAAAGTAACCCGATTACTTTACATTACTTGTGGATTAAGAAAAAAGACATATAAAAAATAACATTGCATAGTACATTGCAATGTACTATGCAATGTTATTTTGTATATGTCTTTTTATATGTCTTATATGTCTTTTTACATGTCTTATATGTCTTTATATGTCTTATTTTGTATATGTCTTAAGACATCAAAACATATAGCCTCAGAAAAGAAGAAACCAAGATATTTCGTATCAAATATATATTATCTAAAATTGTAGGTTAGGTTTTTTTATAATAGTATGGTGTACAAATTCTGTTTTTAGTTTAATAAATGAATTTGTGTTTAATAAATCAGGTGTCCACTAACTGCATTAAAGAAAATAAAGAAGAATGAAAGTAACCTAATTGAAAACAATATAGAAAATTCACGCAGTACGTCTACCTATAATTATCAATCTTTGTTATGCGCTGTTAGTGTTGGTTGCACTAGTCCAGGTTTTAGTGCATTTTATACACACGTTTTTTCATTTGTTAAATTCCCATTTTTTTGAGGTTTTCATTTGTGTATTTTAGAGATAACATCACTGAGGGTCTGGATGTGTTAGTCAGACAGAAAGACAAACACTGGACTATCAGCCTTTATTACGGTCAAAAGCAAAGCCTACATTTGATGTGTTTAAAAGATCTGTCTAAACCAAACACTATCTATCCATAAAGATCAATCCTGCCGCCCATTTTGTCAAATATAATCCAAAACATGGCATGCCAGAAATGCAACCTTTCACTTTTTTATTATCTGCTGTGTTTTTTTCAGGTATGGTCTCACGGATGAAGGAAGGATATCAGATATTTTGAGAGAAAACATTACACACAAGATACAATTTGTCTTTTATTATCCTTTTTTTACAATACACATAAACATTATGTATGTTTTGCTTTGCCAGTTTTAACAGTTAAAGATCACAGGAGTAATTGTCTACACATCTTGTACTATCAAATTGACCATTTAGCATCTTGCACATTTTGTAAACATTGTCCAAAGAACATAAAAATGTAATATGACAAAAATATATTAGAAAAATTAAAGGGCTACAGCTTGTGTATGCTTTCTAAAATGATTCTACAAATAAAAATAATAGTGAAACATAGCTCACAGAGTTTTGAACAGATACAATGCTTGTTTTGTTGCTTTGAGTCTAAAAAGTTTCAACATTTGGGGAATGTGCTTCTTTTTTTTGCGAATGTACATAGATAGCATGATCAGTACCACTTTTATATCTGGGTTTTACATTTAAGGCCAGAACTAAGATATGGTTAGCTTAGCCTTTAGGCTGAAGACAAGGGGAGATAACTAGCCTTCCTAGCTAGGCCTTCTCCCTTTGTTCTTCTTCTTTTCTTTTTACTTCAGCCATGTTTGTATGTATGCGCTCTAAAACGCACGGCAGCCTTTAGGTTCAGAATCAGTTTCAATAGCTTAACAAAAGCCAGCCCTTGTTGTCTTTGGCCCTCTATATATAACGGACAAATAGAGTGGTTTCAAATAAACAAAAAACAATTCCCCAAGTATAATGACTTCACTGCAGAAACATGAACTTGCAGAAATGGACACAAACTCTCTGCTAAAAAAAACAACATGTTTCAGGGGTCATGAATCGCTGCAGACAGAATGTAAAACACTTTCTTATTGTTTTCTCAGTTTCCTCCAAACCAGCAGGGCTGAAACATGAGCATATCGTGTTAGAAAGTGCTAGGTGTAAAATTCCACTGCTCTGTATGCAGCCTTTGGGCCCCTGCAGGTATAGGTGTAGTGTGTCAAATTCCAGGCCTCCACTGCTGCAGGTGTAGGTGTAGTGTGTTAAATTCCACTGAGGGCCGCCGAGAGCCACCTTTTCCACCCCCACCCACCCTCACATAAGCTCCACTTATTCAGCCTTCAGAGAGTCCTGCACCGGATGGGTTGATTGGAAATGGCCCGTGAAAAAAACTATAGCTGAAACAACATGATCAGGAAAAGAAACACACCTAGAGATATAGAGAAAGGGTGAGGGAGAGAAGAAGCGTGGCCGTTTCTATGGCTTCAAGTTTGTTTTTTCCAAAATGGTGGCTTTAATATGAGACACTCCCTGTAGGTGGGTAAGCATCATTGAGATGTTTGAGGTATCCAGAGGGGGTGCATTTAGCGTGCTTAGGAGTTGCCATTAAACAAAACCAATGGTTACCAGCTCCTCTTCTATGTTTTCAAAAAGGATTACATGTTAAGACGAGCTGCTGGGTGAACAAAAAAAAACCCTAATGACTTGCATGTTTGGTAGTCAATATGGAAAGAGTTCAGCTGAAAAACAGTTACAGCTGAAAAACAGTTACAGCTGAAAAACAGTTACAGGTGAGGCTTCGCACAGTGCATTCACGAAGCTCCAAGCATAATTTAGACACAGCTCACGGCATAAAAAGTAAAAGGAATGATGGAAAATATGATTTGCTCTCGGAAGCAAGAGCAAAAGGTGTCCACATGGAATGGGCTTGTTGCAACTGGAGTACAACATTCACATGAAATAAATGAAAATATATAACCGAGATTTGTTTCCCAAATGAAAAACTAAGATATAGCATAGTTTCTCAGTGTCAAGTATTTTTTATAACCAGCAGGTAGAAACGGAGATTAGCTGTCTGTGATCAATAAACTCCAACAGGCGAACAAAGCTAGAAAAAGATTCTCATTGTGTTGTATATGAATGCAATCATAGGGCTTGTAAAAGTAAACTTTAAGGTTCTTTATGAAAAATGGAGGATTGAAAATATGCAAAAAGAGATCAACTTGATAGACTTTTCCAAAAAGAAAATGCTTTACTTTAAGACTGAATCTACAATAAAAAAAGTCTGCTGTATCTGAAGTCTTGGATCAGATTACTAGTTTTTATTCCCCAGGAAGTCAAAGGGTTCTGCCAGAGAAGCTCTTTTGAGAAACTTCTTTTTGGGGATTGCACTGAGGGAGAAGGGAAGGGTGGTGCACGAGGGATCCTCCTTCCTGGACACGATGCAGTCCTTGATGGCTTCCTTTATCACCTACAGGGGACAAATACAGGGATTACATCTGAAATGCCAGACCCATACCAATGTTAGCTCAAATACATTAGGCTATACAGTACTATCTAATTCAGGTGGTTCTACAAAATATAGTTTTTTGTGAGAAGAGTTTTTTTGGTTCACATTATTATTCAATGATTTTGAGATACTCTGTTCTGGACCAAAGTAACTGACCAACATTACCATCTGACACTTGACACTGCTTTAGATATGCTCAGATCAGTATGCACCTGTTTGCACAGTCGTGTGCTGTGGATCACATCCAAATATTGCTGCATAAATTACCAAACGTTGGTGGTACTGGGCACATTTTTCATTCAAGTATAAAATTGGGTTTTGTGCTCAAATCTGCTGAGTCAGTGTATCTTTATTGACAGTATAAATCTGTCTTCAATAGGCTGTCTTTCCGTTATAATCCCAAAATACATTGCATCACATTTGAAACGTTACTCAGCATGGAAGTGAGTCAGATAAGGTGAATGAAAGTCAGTCTGACCTCTCAGGGTAACACACCTACTGTGAACTAGAGAAAACTTGTACTATCCGGTCTTTAATGGGTCTTTGGGATTAGAAATGTTTGGTGTTGCTTAACAAACTGATATTTGTGCAGTGACAACGCAAGTACTGTATGTTAAAATTCCCTACTGAATGAAGGTGGATTAACCAAGAATTACAGTGGGAATTCATGACAATTACTCAGCAGATGGATCAAAGCTTTGAATCCATTTTTAACCCTCTGATGACATTGAGTCTTACAAACTGCAGGCACCACTATTGTTTCCGGTTGTTTGTGGTTGGAAACTTTAAGTATGCCAAATATGCATCCTTCCATCTAAACATCCTGTA